>CM057350.1:241778248-242476972 GCA_030015575.1 Agapanthus africanus | reverse complement strand
TCATGGAAATTAACTCATTTGTGTATATATATGAAGCATAAAATATCTTGCACAAAAATATCTTTGCACAAATATCTTCATGCTTCATTTAATACAAAATGAATCATCTAATGAGTCATTAAAACCATTAATGCTTCATTAACTCTCTTGATGAATCATCTCCATTAGTCACAAAACCATTTAATGCATATAACACCTAAGCTCTCCACCTCATCAAACTTCTAGAAGCTTCTCGAGTAATTACGAGAATGCCCCTCCCATCCGTGAAAACACGGAAATACTGAGACTGTATAAATCCAATAATCCAGTACTAGAATCTGGCTTAAACCAAATCCTGCTAGTATAAACTGTCCGAACATCGTACGTGCGTAAAAACACGTATGTGTCCGAACCCTGTCGTAAAACCATACGACCTCTATATCGTTTCGCCTGAAGCAGGGAAACTCTTTGTGTGGGACTCTAAAGACTCGACTACTAAGCTGGCAGTGGGTTTAACTACAGACCGCAAGCGGCACTAGCTGTACGTAACGGTCTCCAGGTAGATGTCGATAAGAAGGCCGATGAGGAAACCCATCCGAACTCCTACTGAGCCTGATGTGACAATCTCCGTACAGTCTGGTCTGTTCGTCTAGGACTATCGCATATCGGGCCTAGGGGGCGGCAAGCGTCAGTCCCCTAAAAGCGGTATAAGTCGTGTTGGAGCGAAGCCCATTACACCTTGAGAAACTACTGGAAATCCTACCAGTAAATCTCGTTTGCCCTGGCCAGGGACTTTGCGTAATGGCTCTCCATACACAGCGCGATATCAACTCCCAATACCGGGAGAGACGAATCCTGTCTAACCGCCACTGCCTCCAAGTGCTTCGGGACTGCACCCAACTGCTACCTGTTTGCATGACTCCTTTGAGCCGTGGTAGGGTAGCAATCTAAGAACAGTGGGAACACACTCGAGGCGAAGCAGCAGTGTCAAGTCTGCGGACTATGCTATACTCATGTCACCCGGGAACTGTTAACTGACGACGGGTATAATACCAACCAACAGTTCCCTGCGAATCCTGTCCGGTGTACCCGTAACCCAACGAGCACCTGTATACTATCTCCAGTACAACGTACTAATGGCTGTGGGACAGACTATCTCCCCAACTGGGATGAGAAGCGTACACACTGTTGGAGATAATGCCCTCAGAGTCAATTATTGGATCACAGGCACGTGATTCCGATGATTGAGGGAGGACCTATCCCGGTAAGACAGTCTTACTCGAGATGATAGTATGCTATCTGGTTTATCTTTATCATCGTGTACTGCTTTAGGTGACCTGACAGGTCACTATTGCACGCTGATAGAGCCCCTAGGATTCTTGCTTGACCACCAGCAATATGAGGGCGATCATATAAGTGGGAGCTGGGGTCTATAAGCACATCCTTAAAAGGTCCCTAGTCGTGGGAGTTTCGAGACAGGGCATCGATTCTCCAGAGTAGACTAGTGTATACAGTCGAGACCCCGACGAGGGGCGGTGGCCGGTCTCACAAGCCACTGGTGTCAGTTGGATCACCTAAGATGTATACAGGTGCTCATTGGGTTATGAGTACACCAGACAGGACTCGCCGGGAACATGCTAGTTGGTCTTATACCTGACGTCAGATAGCAGTTCCCTGGTGACATGTGTACAGGTTAGTTCATCGACCTGGGGATCGTCATTTGTCTCGTGTGAGTTCCCACTGTGCTTTGATTACTACCCTACCGCGGCTCAAAGGAGTCGTGCAAACAGATTTTAGTTGGGTACAGTCCCGAGCCACATGGAGGCAGTGAGCGGATCTTCAGGGGTTCGTCTCTCCCGGTATTGGGGGTGAGGTCGCGCTGTGTCTAGGAGAGCCATTACACGAAGTCCTTGGCCAAGGCAGGAGATTTACTGGTAGGTATTCCAGTAGTATCTCAGGGTGTTCTGGGCTACACTCCGACACGACTTGTACCGCTTTTGGGGGTCTGACTTTTACCAACCCCCTAGGCCCGACATGCGATACTCATAGACGAACGGACCGGACTGTACGGATATTGTCACTGACAGGCTCAGTAGGGTGTCAGGATGAGTTCGCTCATCGACGTCCCTTTTAGTCAATAGCTGGTGGCCCGTTACGTATTGGCTTATACCTCTGACGTGCTAGTGGTTAAATCCACAGCCATAGTATTGACGAGTCTTTAGAGTCCACCACACTTTCAGTTACTCAAGCTTTCGGGCGAAACGCTGTAGAGGCCGTATGGAGATATGGCAGGGTCCGATCAGATACGTGCGGTATTGCACGGATCAGGATCGGACGGTTTGTACTAGAGGCCGTATAGATATATGGCAGGGTTCGATCAGATACATACGGTATTGCACGGATCAGGATCGGACAGATATTACTAGCCGGCTTAGGTTTAAGCCGGATCCTAGTATAGTACAGTGTAGATTTTGTCTCTTTGCATTTGTATCCGGACAGAATACAGATGCGGGTGTGTATGCACAGTATCGGGGTTTTCCTGTAATTTATTACGGGACCAGTTTTCTGGAGTTGCCAGTTTGCATTCCGTTCCGGCCGGTTTTCCTTTGTTCTTTCCCGGCCGGACTTTTTCGTTGGAGGGTGTTATTTGCAAGTTTGCAAATAACATTTTGTGGAGGCTTTATTTGTGAAATGAGAGATTATGAAAGCATCTTTTGATACCATTCTTATCTATCATCATCACTTGCTTTTTGTTGATTTGAGGTGATTAGTAGTTGATGTAGATTTGTTATGATGATGTTTGGATATGGTCACCCTCTCTCTTTTCCTACACTCACCTCCCTCTTGCTTATGTATTCTTTCCTCCACCATTCTCTTATGATGTTGTTGAACACATTTTTGAGAGAAGAAGATGATAGCTTCATTTTTGAGAGTGTAGCATTTTGATCTCTTTTCATGTTAAGAAAAATGCAAGCACCATTTTTCTTATCTTGATTCCTCCATCATCTTCAAACGCAACAAAACCCCAAATGAGACATAGCCTCAACCCTACACATTCTACAGCAAATCTTGGACGCGTCGGCCAGCCAACTTCGCGCCCGAGTTGCCTCGGTATTGAGGTGGGAGCCCGTAAAAGATGCAGGCGATGTGGTGCCCTTCCGGCGAGGAGGCGACGACCGGAGTTTCCGCAGGAGATCGGGACGACGACGAGAAGACCGGAGGACTCGGATCACTCGGTATATCTCTTCCCTATCTTGTTACTTTGCTAGATCTAGTTTAATAGCCCGATCCGGGGTTTAGTGCGCGGTGGTGCCGGTTTGCTAAGTTCGCAAAATTAAAGTTTATCACCGCTTCCGCATTTGGCCGTCGGATTGACGACCGGGGCGCCGCCGTGCACTTACAGTGGTATCAGAGCCTCGCCATTAACTTCGTCTAGCTTTGTTTGATGTGTTTGCATTTCCGATCGACCAAAATTCCAAAAACCCGCGTTTTCTTCACATCAGTTTTCTGTCGAATTTTTCCTTGCTCTAAAAATTTTTCAGGTTGTAGAAAACTGATATACAAGAAGTTCTAAGAGTTCTGTAGAAATTCGACACAGTGAGTCAACTACAGGAGCGCGGAACCGCGGCACATACCCCCTTTTCGCCGCGGTTCCGCCGCACTATAGTGTGATCACTGCGTCAAACTTCTGCAGTTCCTTTCTGGGTTGATTTTAGGGGTTTTGGAATATTAATATTGGGCCCATAATTTCTGTGAGTGCTACAGTATTGCTTGGGGGCCCACTTGTTAATTTTTGACCGATCGGATATTTTAAACACATTATTTCACAGTATTTACATTATATCTGCGACCGTGAATGTCACTCGATCGGTAAATCTAGTCTAACTGCTATAGCCCGGTTAGACGGATTTGCGAACGTGACTTTCACGTTGATGTTTTGTGATTTTGCTGTGTTGTTGCGGATCGGTCGTGGGGATAGCCTGGATGCAATGCTAGTACTGTGTTGTTGTATTATGTACATTTGATTTTGTGGAGCGAGCGTCCGACATGTGGACTGCCGTCACTGCCTGTTTGTATTATTCTTTTGGGGCACGACCTGGTTGCGGTCGATGTACCCGTTGTATGTATATTTTACTTTCTGTACTAGGTTTACCCGGCGGTGGGGTGCACGGATAGCCGGGTTCTGGAGGGCAACAAGCCCGCATCTCATGGCATTGGGACGGAGGGGGCTTCGCTCTAGAATTGGCAGGCTATTCGCCGCACTCGTAGGGGGTACAGGTTGACCCAGGAGGGGTGCCCAAGTTACCGGATTCCGTGAAGTGCTGGGTGGTCCATTCACGGCGTTGAAGAGGGCTGCCTCACTTCAAGTTTTGGCGGGTAACTTGCCGCACCCGTAGGGGTCTAGGATTTCATTGCACAGGCTATCCACACGACCAGGGGAACGTCGGGTTTCAGTAGTGGCTCTGTGAAACCCGGGGATCCCAGATATCTGTATTGTTCTGTGATGCTGTACATTTCTGTGATGTTGCATTTTTATCACGCCTTGAGCGAAATATAATATATTGGTATATATATTAGTAGATGTTGTATATGTTTTTCATCCGCGCTAGTCCAGTCCCCGCTCTGCCGTTAGTTAGCTGACCTAACGGGTGATGACGGGACCCAGTGGCGAATGCGGATGGCATATACGTACGTCAGTATATTTTCGTTCTTTGTGGTGTGATCAATGATGGGACTGCGTTGATTCGGATCAATGCAAGTTAAAAACAAACCTATTCTGATGTTGTTGGAACACTTTTCAAAAAGCTGTTATTGCAAGGACGTTCACTTTTGTTTTGCATCGTGGTATTCATTTAGAATATCCTGCTCCTCAGTCGACGAGGCAAGGGCCGAGATCCCTTCACCGGGAGTGACCCCTTGGACAGAAGTTTGCGTCAGGGCATTAACTTCACTATAGCCGATTACTTTTGCTTTGCATCGTGGTATTCATTTCGAATATCCTGCACCTCATTCTACGGGGAAAGAGCCGAGATCCCTTCACCGGGAGTGACCTCTTTAGCAAAGGTTTTCGTCACTATATTTTTAAAAGCTATCCGTTCCTTCAACGATATCAAGTTCATTACGTTAAAGGTTTTCGCCAGAAACCATTCGTAGCCCTCCGTCGTTTCATATGGGTAGTCAATAGTATTCAAGCTGTGTTTGTTGGCCAAAGTCAAGGCACAGTGTTTGGTAGCTGTTGGTTATTCATATGCAGCATAGATAGATGCGTTGGTTTGGAACAGTCGTACTGCCTTGTTGGCCAAAGTCAAGGGTAGGTACGGGTGGATTCAAAACAACCTGGAGAATGACGGGTAGAACTTGACATGTGACTTATGATTTGTTGGCCAAAGTCAAGGTCATAAGAGCATGGGGTAAAAATCCACATCGGGAGTTTCAAAAGAACTGAAACTTGCCAGATATGCGCATACCTTCTGGAGTGTTATAGCGTGAGCGGATTCCGTCACGTTATCATGCGATGATAGTTGGATCCCGATTCCCACTGATGAGTTAGTTTACTCCTCGGGTGACCCCGGCTAATTCTTCTTTCAGGTTTGGAGGAGAATTTGAGGTACAGTGGGAGGTTTCCAGATTAGATAAATTGGTAACCATTCTGATCTAGGTTAGAGTGCACGCTGAGTGTTTCTTTTCTCTCTCTCTCTGGCAGCGACCACTGACCCGACCCTAAGACTATGACTCAGTGACCAAGTTGACCGAACCTTCTTAACACTGGCTTTTGGATTGTCAGAGTTGCAGACCTCATTGCCACTCCTACTTTTACCTTTTTCTCCAGGACACCCCGTATTGCTACGAACGTCCACTTCCATTGGACAAAACCATCGTATGGTTAGATACGAACTCGAAGGAATTTATTCGAGGATGGTTTCCGGTTCTGGAGAAAACGGATAGGATTATTCAGTTGTCTTTTCCCTTTTACCTTCTCTCAAGTTGTGAGTACTCCTTGGTTTAGGAGATAGTACACCTATTATGCTTATTGGATAGTCTTCTTCCAAATCTTAGGCTGGTGCCGACTGGTAGGGAATGAAGAAAACCAATTAGCCTAAACGGTGTGCAGAAGGTATTAAGATTAAGACAAAGCAAGGGATTAGTAAGAGGGCAAAGTAAATTGCGACTAATATTCACGACCAAACCAAATATTTCTTCGCCAATCCTAAATCACCTTTGTATTTCTCCAGGATACTCCGTATCACTACGAAGATCCACAGTTTATTGGATACTCCATCGTATGGTTATATACGAACTCGAAAGGAACTTGTTCCAGTTCGGGGATGGATTCTGATCCAGGAGAAATAGGAATAAGGTTTATTCGGTTGTCTTTTATCTTCACCTTCTCTCACATTGCGAGTGCTCCTAGGATTAGGACAGTACACCCATTATGCTTATTGGATAGTCTTCTTCCAAGCCATACGCTGGTGCCGAACGGCAGGGAAGGAAGAAAACCAATTGGCCTAAATGGGTGTGCAGAAGGTAATGACTAAAGACATATAAAGTGATTTGGAGAGGTGGCAAAGAACTATACGGTTACAGTCGTGAATCTGGAAGAGGCATTACTAGGAATACCAGAATACCCCATCGAAACATTTCAATGTTTCAGTTTCACTGTGTACTGTTAAAAGAAAACTGATTTCCTGATTAGATACTTACTCCAGGGTATGTATTTACCAGGTATGATTCTCACATCTGTATGGTTTTACAGATGATGAGTGGGAGTAGGTTATTGGAAATTGGGTGATCATCCTCATTATATCAGGATTCGTTGTAATCAGTGATATTTGAGGAGATCACCTGGGCTGTTTGCCGGTCGGCAAATTTTTGGTTTTGAATATCCGCTGTTGTGCACCAATTTCAAATTGATATATCTGTATGTCTATTTTCATAGAGTGAGATATACCTTTTGATATTATGTCGATGACATTTACCTATATCAGTGGATGGTTAGGTAAGGAGCATTAAACAGCGGTGTAATTTTTCTTAACCATAAGTACAGTTTTCAACCTACGACACACAGTGAAAGAGTTGTCAGACTCAGCGGACTTATACAGAGTATTGTATGTTGTCCAGTGTCCATTAGGACAGAGGGGTTGGTCCTCATACAATATTCTGTTTACTTTTAACTTCTCTAGTTCTTAGACATGTGTTTCGTAGAAACACAAGGTCTAAGTTTTGAGGAGTTATAGGTATTTGAATAGAGTAGAGAATCTGGTGTAGCAAGTATCGGGATTCTTCAAGGTGATCGAAGATGTAGATACTTGTGTATGGTATTCAGTTGATAGTAATGATAAAGAGAAATTGCTTCTCTTTCAGGTTACTCATAATTGGAAACATTCCTAAGTTGAGTAACGCTGATCGGCCTCTCTCCATTTAGTTGACATGCACTGGAGACAGCTGCATGATTTGAATCTGGTTCAATTAAATCAGTGCCTCTGGTTCTATATTGGATATAGTACAGTTCATATCTTAACATTGTTAAGGTACGGGGAGTTGTCCGGCTTATGATTAAAACCAGACTCTGGATAACTCAAGGCACGTTTCTGTAATGGCTGTTTGTGGGTTGACCCAGGCTATGACGAGGGTTGACTTTCTACCATAAGAAAGATCAATAGTGATATTGTTCTTGACTCGCCACAGTTTTAATAAAAATGGATTTTTTCAAAAACAGTAGTGGGAGTATGGTAGAACTGGAAGTGATTCCAGAACCGCAAACGATTACTGAAGATTTGATAAGGAACCTAAAGATTCAATCTGATTTGACATTCCATTGGCCACTCCGCAGATACGGTGGGTAACTTCAGGCACTCGAGAGGTACTCCGGTCGCCTCAAGGACGGTGACAGGGAAGTTCTTGTTTACCCACACTTGCCATTACTGTTGTTCTAGGCTGCGAGACCCGGTGGGAGGATGAGTATAGCGTCGTTCTAAACTAGCTTTAGAAGTGCACATCTATATGACTCTGCCAGAGGGTTGTTGTAGTCAGTGGGAGCAGCGGAAGCATTGGTGGACATCAGGCTTATGTCTATTTATAGACTAAAGCAGATGTAGCGGAGATAGATCATCTGTTTCTGATGTGACAGTCATAGGTTTGACTTCATCAGAATAGGGGATGGATCTGTTGAGTAGGTAGTAGGGTGTGATATCCGGGTTTTGGATGACATACACAAAGTAGGAAGTGATATTCCTATACTACGATCGGTTATACTTTGGTCGTCACACAGTGGTTTCTCCACAAAGGACTTGGTCATTATATCAGACATACTGGTTACTAGATCTATGGTTTTAGATCTAGATTTGGGTGGTTTCCCAATCTGGGTACTTAGACAACATTCTAAGAGTATTTAGAATGGACGACTCCTGGCATGGTAGTGTACCTGCAGGTAATGGAGTCATCCTCTCTAAAGGTGTCTTATAGACTAAAGTAGAGAGGGATGTGCATGATTGGCAGATCACTTGCTTAGGCAATTGAGTCAATCATGAGATGTCAAGTACCACACCAGATGTTGTTCTTGCACTAGATGCAATAAGTTGATATTGATCCAATCCTGGAGGAACAGTCGGAAGCAGTTTTAGAACATAAGTGAATGTTCTAGGGATATGATAACGGCTGCCTCCTTTAGGAGACGGTTATCACTCCAGGCTTCCAAGGTGACATAGACGACAAGGAGGTTGTCAGAGTTATAGTTTTCCCTCTGACGAGGGGCAGTATTTTGGACAGGTGATCCAAGGCAATACTGAGGGTGGCATGGCGCATGATACTGATTAAGTTCAGTTGACGATACAGTCTAAGAAGTTTGGATTTGGAGTTCATTTATGAGCTAGGTCCCATCAGGCATCCAGACATTCTAAGACAGGTATTGCTCATTTCGGGAGATGGCTTTCTCCGCGAACTTGAGATATAGAGAGACATAGAAAGAAACATCTAGGCGGATCCACTCACTGAGGCTATTCCTCGAACGCAAGAGTTTCGCAAACAGGCTTTATGAGACTGACTAGTAGAGGAGTTGGGTGTTCAGTATCACACGGGCTGTGAGTATGCGACATCGGAATAATTAGCCTTGAGTGCAAGTGGGAGATTGTTGGAGATAATGCCCTCAGAGTCAATTATTGGATCACAGGCACGTGATTGCGATGATTGAGGGAGGACCTATCCCGGTAAGACAGTCTTACTCGAGATGATAGTATGCTATCTGGTTTATCTTTATCATCGTGTACTGCTTTAGGTGACCTGACAGGTCACTATTGCACGCTGATAGAGCCCCTAGGATTCTTGCTTGACCACCAGCAGTATGAGGGCGATCATATAAGTAGGAGCTGGGGTCTATAAGCACATCCTTAAAAGGTCCCTAGTCGTGGGAGTTTCGAGACAGGGCATCGATTCTCCAGAGTAGACTAGTGTATACAGTCGAGACCCCGACGAGGGGCGGTGGCCGGTCTCACAAGCCACTGGTGTCAGTTGGATCACCTAAGATGTATACAGGTGCTCATTGGGTTATGAGTACACCGGACAGGACTCGCCGGGAACATGCTAGTTGGTCTTATACCTGACGTCAGATAGCAGTTCCCTGGTGACATGTGTACAGGTTAGTTCATCGACCTGGGGATCGTCATTTGTCTCATGTGAGTTCCCACTGTGCTTTGATTACTACCCTACCACGGCTCAAAGGAGTCGTGCAAACAGGTTTTAGTTGGGTACAGTCCCGAGCCACATGGAGGCAGTGAGCGGATCTTCAGGGGTTCGTCTCTCCCGGTATTGGGGGTGAGGTCGCGCTGTGTCTAGGAGAGCCATTATACGAAGTCCTTGGCCAAGGCAGGAGATTTACTGGTAGGTATTCCAGTAGTATCTCAGGATGTTCTGGGCTACACTCCGACACAACTTGTACCGCTTTTGGGGGTCTGACTTTTACCAACCCCCTAGGCCCGACATGCGATACTCATAGACGAACGGACCGGACTGTACGGATATTGTCACTGACAGGCTCAGTAGGGTGTCAGGATGAGTTCGCTCATCGACGTCCCTTTTAGTCAATAGCTGGTGGCCCGTTACGTATTGGCTTATACCTCTGACGTGCTAGTGGTTAAATCCACAGCCATAGTATTGACGAGTCTTTAGAGTCCACCACACTTTCAGTTACTCAAGCTTTCGGGCAAAACGCTGTAGAGGCCGTATGGAGATATGGCAGAGTCCGATCAGATACGTGCGGTATTGCACGGATCAGGATCGGACGGTTTGTACTAGAGGCCGTATAGATATATGGCAGGGTTCGATCAGATACGTACGGTATTGCACGGATCAGGATCGGACGGATATTACTAGCCGTCTTTGGTTTAAGCCGGATCCTAGTATAGTACAGTGTAGATTTTGTCTCTTTGCATTTATATCCGGACAGAATACAGATGCAGGTGTGTATGCACAGTATCGGGGTTTTCCTGTAATTTATTACGGGACCAGTTTTCTGTAGTTGCCAGTTTGCATTCCGTTCCGGCCGGTTTTCCTTTGTTCTTTCCCGGCCGGACTTTTTCGTTGGAGGGTGTTATTTGCAAGTTTGCAAATAACATTTTGTGGAGGCTTTATTTGTGAGATGAGAGATTATGAAAGCATCTTTTGATACCATTCTTATCTATCATCATCACTTGCTTTTTGTTGATTTGAGGTGATTAGTAGTTGATGTAGATTTGTTATGATGATGTTTGGATATGGTCACCCTCTCTCTTTTCCTACACTCACCTCCCTCTTGCTTATGTATTCTTTCCTCCACCATTCTCTTATGATGTTGTTGAACACATTTTTGAGAGAAGAAGATGATAGCTTCATTTTTGAGAGTGTAGCATTTTGATCTCTTTTCATGTTAAGAAAAATGCAAGCACCATTTTTCTTATCTTGATTCCTCCATCATCTTCAAACGCAACAAAACCCCAAATGAGACATAGCCTCAACCCTACACATTCTACAGCAAATCTTGGACGCGTCGGCCAGCCAACTTCGCGCCCGAGTTGCCTCGGTATTGAGGTCGGAGCCCGTAAAAGATGCAGGCGATGTGGTGCCCTTCCGGCGAGGAGGCGACGACCGGAGTTTCCGCAGGAGATCGAGACGACGACGAGAAGACCGGAGGACTCGGATCACTCGGTATATCTCTTCCCTATCTTGTTACTTTGCTAGATCTAGTTTAATGGCCCGATCCGGGGTTTAGTGCGCGGTGGTGCCGGTTTGCTAAGTTCGCAAAATTAAAGTTTATCACCGCTTCCGCATTTGGCCGTCGGATTGACGACCGGGGCGCCGCTGTGCACTTACACACACTAGTCTACTCCGGAGTATCGATGCCCTGTCTCGATAATCCTACGACTAGGGACCTGAAAAAAGATGTGCTTGTAGACTACCCAGCCCCCACTAGTGTGAACGCTGGTAGTCAAGCAAGATCCTAAGGGCTCTATCAATATGTATTCTCGATATGCTAACATATATACATATTAAGATAGACATAAACCAAGTAGTATATTACCATGTTTAGCAAGACTGTTAATATAACCGTGAATATCCCAAGCTTCCATTAAGTAATATACAAGCCAGTATGATACAATAATGGCCCCTAGGGCATATACAGTAACAACCCTTTCGCCACAAGCCTTGTCTTATAGGTCTCCACCTGCCCATCTACACCGTTCTTTCTCTTAAAGATCCATTTGCACCCTACGGGTTTTACCCCAGAGGGTACAATATTCAAATTCTATACTTTGTTGGTGTACATAGACTCCATTTCGGATCTCATGGCATCCAGCCACTTCCTAGAGTTACCACCCGTGATAGCTTGCTGAAAACTGGTAGGGTCATCATCATCCATGATGCAATCTTCTCCATCACCATCAATGAGAAAACCATAGTATCTCTCCGATGGGCGAGAAGTCCTACCAGATGGAGTGGCTGAGCTTCATATGTTTCTACCACAACATCAGGTTCAACCAAGTCGTCATTTGTAACTTGTGTCTCTAGAACCTCTTCTAGATCTACCACATTGCCATCAATATCATTTGGAAAAATATCATTTTCTAAAAATATGGCATGTTGAGAAACAAACACCTTTTGTTCCTCCTTGTGGTAGAAAAGATATCCAAACGAATGTTTTGGATATCCCACAAATATACATTTGACCGATCGTGTCTCGAGTTTTCCTGGATTCTTCTTTTTGACAAAAGCCGGACAACCTCAAATCTTAACCCGTTTAAGAGATGGTCTCTTCCCATACCATATTTCATATGGAGTGGTAGACACGGTCTTGGTGGGAACTTTGTTCAACAGAAAAGGTGCAGTCTCCAATGCATGCCCCAAAAGGAGAGAGGTAACTCAGTATCACCCATCATGGATCGTACTATATCCAATAGGGTGCGATTCCGCCGCTCTGACACACCGTTGTGCTGTGGTGTATAAGGGGGAGTGAGCCGAGAGAGAATCCCATTCTCTTTTAGGAAGTTCAAAAACTCTGTACTAAGATACTCTCCACCTCGATCTGATCGAAGTTTTGATGCTCATTCCTGTTTGTTTTTCTACTTCAAGTTTGTACTCCTTGAATTTCTCGAAAGCTTCAGACTTATGCTTTAATAAAAACACATGATCGAATCTCGAGAAATCACCAGTAAAAGTTATGTAGTAAGAAAAACCGCCTCTCGCATGTGTAGACATTGGCCCACATACATCATTATGTATGAGGCCCAAGAGCCCTGTAGCTCTTTCTCCGTGTCCAATAAATGGAGTTTTGGTCATTTT
Source organism: Agapanthus africanus (assembly GCA_030015575.1). Lineage (NCBI taxonomy): Eukaryota > Viridiplantae > Streptophyta > Magnoliopsida > Asparagales > Amaryllidaceae > Agapanthus > Agapanthus africanus. The sequence goes on along the minus strand of CM057350.1, from coordinate 242,464,186 downwards.
CCCTTTGATACAAGACTGACAAGTCGCATAAGATTATATTCAAAAGGATTTAAATATCCATCTTTGTGAAGCTTGTTTAGTCTTGTTTCATTAATATGACTAAGTCTACAATGCCAAAGAAAAGCTTCATTTATATCTGAAAATTTTCTTTTATTTGTGTGTTGTATGTTGAAAACTGTGTGTTGATTTAGGACGTATATCCCGTTATTAAGAGTACCAGAACCAATCAACTCTTGATTTAGTTTAATATTCATAACATTATGCTGCAATACAAAATGATATCCTTCATTGTCTAACAAAGAAATAGATATTATATTACAAAGCATGCTAGGTACAAAATAACATGGGTTTAAAACCAATATACAACCCGACGGCAACCCTAGGTGATACTCTCCCACTGAAACTGCATGTACATTGGAACCATTTCCAACTCGGAGAGTGTGATCACCGGTCTTCAAAACTTTGCTATTTCTCAAGCCCTGCACATAATTGCAGATATGAGAACCCGAATCGGTATCCAATACCTAGGAAGCAGAGTTTATAGAAAAACAGTTTTCAGTTACGAACACACCTGAAGCAGAAGCATCACCATGCTTTCTTTTCTTGAGATCAAGGTATTCAGTACAGTTCCTCTTCCAGTGCCATGTCTTCTTGCAGTGAAAACATTCTCCTTTTCCCGACTTTTCAACCTTGGATTTGTCTCTCCCTTGTGCCTTCTTGATTCCACTTCTCGGTTTGGTGGGTCTCTTGTTAATCCTTTCCTTGGCCTTGGCTTTTGGGACGGAAGAGGAAGATTTCCAAGAAACAGAGAGGGAGACCTCGCCTTAAGCGTGCTCTCCGCACTTCTCAACATATTTAGAAGTTCGGGTAGTGACTTCTCCATATTATGCATGTTGAAGTTCACTATGAATGGAGCAAAGGCAGAGGGAAGAGACTCTAGAACAATATCAACATATTGCTCGTTCTCCATTGTCCATATGAGGCCCTCAAGCTCTTCAATAAGAGCTATCATCTTCAAAACGTGATCACCTACTGGTGTGCCAGGAGCCATCCGCATCTGAAACAGCTTTCGAGACGCTTCGTATCGTAAGATACGAGATTGCTCCCCATACAACTCTTTTGTATAGAGAAAGATGGATTGAACATCCATCTGCTCATGCTGCTTTTGATGTGTATTGTCCATCGATGCAAGTGCGAGGCATTTGGCAGTAGCATAATCAATATCCCACGTTTTGCGGATCTCCTTATCCGCAACAGAAGATTCAGGGCCTGGGCTGGGAGAGGCTGAGACAGTGAGGACATATGATACTTTATCATATGTGAGAGCAATGTTAATGTTCCTCAGCCAATCTTTATAGTTTGGCCCGGTTAGCTTATTTTTCTCTAACAGTAGCTTAAGTCCAGTCATGGTTATTTGCCATTAGGAGAGAGAAAAGAATACACCCAGCAAAAGCTCTTGCAAAGATCAGATTGGTTATTATCTTATCTAATTGATGTCTCCCACTGCTTTTATTAAATTTTTCTTCAAATCTTAAAAAGAAAATTAGCCAGGATTAATTACATTCTACAACTTCGTTAACCGTTCAGCCAGGCCAGTGCCGGTACTTTGAGAGAGGTTCCCCGTGCTTTCGCACGGACCTAATTAGAATAAACCTCATTTTCCCAGAGGCGTAGCCCCGTTGACACCTTTCTAGACACCTAATGGGTTAGCAAATTGTAAAGTGCAAAACTCTCCTTGGAGCAACTTTTGCTCACAGTGGGATCGGGATCCTACTATCATATTGTAACATTTCAGAAAATATAAAGTATTATTTTTGTAATTTAATATTAAAATAATATATTTCGAGAAAACTACCTGATTTGCGAAATTGGGGTTTTCGTAAAGTGGCATAAAAATATATACCAATAATTGTGAAATAATTGGGGATTTAAAATAATTTATTCATTTAAAAATATATTTATTGAATTTGACATTTTTATAATTTATTATATGCAGTTTGGATAAAAATTGATTAGTGCACTACTAATCGCGATTAGCCAAATCCGTGTTTCTAAAGTTTTTCATGGATAGTGCACCATGACATGTTACATGTTATTTCATTTGTGTGGTTTATGGGAATTATGTGTGTTGTTGTGAGAAAAAGAGAAAAGGTTAAAAAGAAAATGATTGGAGAGAGAGAGAGTGAAGCATGGACTTGAGAGGGGTGAGAATAAGAGAGAGTGAGGGTGAGAGAGAAAGAGGTCAGCCACATTCATTTCCCCTCCCCATTTGTTTTTCCTTCATCTTCCTCAACTCATCTCCCTCCACCTCCATCCCCAAATATTAACTTCAAATCTTCATCAAAACTCTACACCCTCTTCATTAAAAATGATCCCCACCTCATCCTCAACACATTGGACCAAGAAAAGTTAGATTTTGAAGACTTTGAGAAGCTAGGGTTTTTCATGAGTTGCCCAAATGAAGTATATCTTCTTCCATTTAGTTAGTTTGAGTTTTCTTGTATTCTAGTTTAGTTTAGAATGTGTTTGGGTTAGGTTTTGTGAAGTTAGAAATTCCTAGAGAAGGGTTGAGTGATTGTGTGGACATGTGGTGATGTTTAGTGGCTGTTTACAAGACATTAGAGATGATTCTTGACCTGGACCAGAGAATGGAAACCAAAAACACGAACTTAGAACTTTCTCACATTGGTAAATTTGACAGTTTGGGAGTGTATCTGGGAATCTGAGATGACCCGAGAGACCCATAAATTAAGTTCCCATGACAGTGAGACGTGCAGGCAACCATAAAGTAACACCTGAAACCCTAGCCCCTATTGATCATTTCTGGCCGCAAATTTAAGGGATTTGGCCGCAAATTGCGGCCAAGTCGGGGTGGTTTCGTGTGATTTTTGGACCATAGCTTCCTTATCATATATCTAGAGCAGCCCAATGTGCAAAATGTTCTAGTTTGGCCTAGGGTGAAATCTGGGAGTGGTTTTCCTAGGTTGCTGTTTTCGTGTTTTGCGATTCTGAAACTTGGGGTTTTAGTATTTGATATTGTGTTTGGTCGTTTGATGTTTGTACATCAACGACGAGAGTTGTTTGGTCGTTTTTGTACGCGTAGGTTATAGGTTCTAACCTATAAGCGCACCGTGTGCCATATTGGTTTTCCGGACTTGATGTTAATAGCGATTGCGATTGTGTATTATTGTAGGTACCTTCGCGTGGATTCCGAGATGACGGAGAATGGTGTCATCGACTTCGGCGAGCAAGGATCAAGATGAGTAGATCTATATCTACGGGGGAAGTCGGGTGGATGGTGTATAGCACCCCTCAAACTTTTGATGGAAACCGATATATAAAATGTGGTTAAGGAAATCGTGTTAGGAACTCATGGATATGGTTAAAGAATTTGTAGGAGATAAGATTTACCATGACCTAAGGTATAGTTTATGGTTTAGTGTAACATGATATGATAGAAATGATGTCTCGAATTGATATATAAGGATGTGAATCCCGATATATAGATATATGTAGTTGCAAGAGGATAAGTATGGGATTTATAGTAGCATGACATGAGATTTATAAGATAGGATATATACATGTAAAATGACTTGTTGTAGGATATAAATGTGATGATAAGAATATACGATATGATATGATGACTTGATTGATATATGGGTATACGGATGCGAGTCGATATGAGAGGATTGATACCTTTGCCGGCCCCCGATATGAGATTGTTATGGATGCGACCTGGGATATAGGATATAGATATATATATAATGTGGTGAATCATGAATGATAGGCCGTACAGTTTGTTAGGTCCGTACCCTCATTGTCATATAGGTTGATAGGATCCTTAATGGTTTAAGGCCGCCGTACGATGATTTACTGTACGTGATGAGTTTTATGATGATTGATCCATACCCTTGACTAGAGGATGCCGTACGATGGATTATACCATACGTGATGTTGTAAGGCTGGATGCCGATTGATAAATTCACCGACTCGGTCATGTTAGATACGTATACCTGTCAGCATTCGCATACGATTTACTTTATGCTACGTTCATGTCACTCTCATTGCATTTCATATACCTCTGCAAGTACACCTACACCATTATCGATGATGCGTATGTTACACTTACACAGATTGGCCGGCTCACACACTTCATCATCGATAATTGCTATGTCACTCACACAGTAGAATTGCTGCATCATGCTATTATATTGATATGCTCACATTATGATGATATGCCCATGCTCACATCACTGTTCCATGTTGCATGATATACGGATATGCTTACATTCTGTTATATGTCGCATACATCATGCTTTACGATTATACGCATTGAGATATGCTGTTTCATGAGATTTCTGGATTTGAGAACCATTGTTATGTTTCAAAAAGAAAGTATGTATTGTTTTAAGAACCTGGTTTCTCTTGATATGATATTTCAGTGCGTCCACCATGTGTTTTCTCGGTTATGAGATTTGCATGTGAAACCCGATTCGAGGAGCGGTAGGCACCGTCTGCGGGTACATGCTGGACTCGGTGAGGTACCCCGAAGCAAGAAGACTCGTATTGTTAGACGGTGAGCCTGGCAGGGGAGCACTACCAACCGGTGATAGTATTTGGGCTCGGCGGTTATCCATAGGATACCGACCGGAGTCGAGAGATGGATATGAGCCGACCCGTTCTGCCGGAGCCCGAGGGCCGATCCCGTAGACGGAGCCCATGGGCCGATCCGGACTGACAGAGCCCGAGATATGAGGATTTACGTGTCGATGTTGGGCACGGGTTTTATGATGTTTCGAGTGCCAATGCTGGACACTCAGGTTCCATGATTTTGATGTGTCGCGAGGGACACACGTTGATTTATATTCTCATACTTTCATGCATATGATTTTATGATATTTACATGCATGACGTTGTTGTGTCATTGATGGACACGTGGATGAGATCCACATGCTGAAGGCATTTATTTATGTTGTTGGCACATATACAGATACGGTCACCCTAGATATCATAGTATTACCTTTATGATATAGTTGACCTAGGAAATCGTTATTTTATTCGATTTCTACCTGATGATGTTTTCTACTCACGAGTTGGAAACACACCCCATTGTGCCACAGTTCTTGCAGGTTGACCGCATGGATCAGTAGCGGCATCGCTGGCACACAGCTGCATTCGAGTGTTTTGCTTTGGTAGGTGGTACATGTTGGATCGTACCCCTCTTGTATTGTTATTCCTGTTATATCTAGTTAACTCCATCAAATCAGAAACTAGTATTTATATAATTAGTAAGACTCAGTGAGACTTGTGGTTGCGAGACTTAGAGCGAGGGTTATTCCACTACTGGTGGTTTTGATGTCTTGCATATTTCATTATCTTTGTGTTGATCTTCGCCGTTGGACGTTGTATATTTATATTTATGATTTGCGTGGTTGTGGATCCGCCGATTGGCGAAGAGCTAGCTCCTGCTTGGGGATGCCTTTTATATTATCATGTATTGTGGTTTTGGGTCAAAATATACAAAGAAGGTGCTGCCCAAAATTTTTAATAGACGAAACATGTTTTTCAACTAGTAAACCCATTTGCATTTTTATGTTCCATTGTTTATGTATTTAAGAAAACTTTTGATTTCATCATACCTTATTTTCAAAACTTCACCTCCTTTATTTTCTTAAAAAGGTTTAGATTTCTGGGTTTCGGCTTACCTGAGTTACGTTACGCCTTTAGGCGTCGCGTGATTTAAGTGCCGGTCACGAGCTAATATTTCGGGTCGTGACAAAGTTGGTATCAGAGCGGTAGGTTTAACCTTGGTTCGAGTTTAGGTTTGACTATGTGGAATCTGGGCGTAAATATTTCGGAACCTAGGCTTGACCTTACGGATCTTAGACTTGGACCGGGGGGCATTGGACTCGAACTTTCGTTTCATAGGCTGACGCTGATTGATGGAGTAGGTAGCTTGAGTAGAGTGACGTACTGTATGTATGTTCCGCGGCATATTTACGATACGATACTCCACTTAAGAAAACTTAGGATGTACATATTTTGAGATCTTTGGTTCTCATCGTCTCCTTGATCATGCATCCATTTGAGATGCTTGATTCTATTCGTTTCTATGATCATACTCTCACTGATTCCGTTCCTCCTTATGATCATGTATCCATTTTGGGATCTGTTGGTTCTTTTCATTCCTTTGATCTATTTTCTTCGACACATGATTGAGGTTCCTGTCACCCTGATTTGAGCGCAGATTGAGCTGCTGCTAGTGATGCGGTCAGGGTGAGCTCGTCATGGACGAGGACTGACTATCGTGTTTTCTGGTGACATAGGAACGTCTCGATGTAGTGTTTGTGTTGTGACCTCTTGTGTGAGGCGAGTGTTCGGTTGTGCACCGGATGATCGGGCCATTGTTAGAGGCTGCCTGTTGTGAGAGGACTGTTGATGTACAACCTACCTCAGAGACCGTGATGCCGTCTACCTTGCAGAAAGATGACCCGGCTGTTGCTGAGATTGATGGGATGTTGCTTCCAGAGCTTATGAGCTGAGATCGCTGGAGCTTCTAGGCAGAGATGCGATAGATGATAGCTAGTCAATCTTGAGTTGAGAGACAAAGGCGATTTGTCAGATTTGATGCGCCGATGCAGGCCCAGTTGAGCAGAAGATTTCCAGTGTGTATAATCTTATTCAGATCTAGAGTAGATCGATCCATAGATGACGTTGTTCGTTGGATGATCCGATAGGAGATCAGTAAGTTGACCAGCTTCAGATAGAGGACCTCACCCAGATGCGTTGTGAATTGATCGAGAACGGACGAATATAAAGTATTCCTCTGATGGATAGGGACGAGTTCCCGAGGACGTGTTCGGCTAGATGTCTTCTACAGAGTGATGAAGATACCGAGTTCATAATTTCGAGTCCGTGTGAGAGATTCCGGATTGACTGTAGCCGAGGACCACTGCAGTACGCAAATAGCATGATGCTCAGTCGAAAATATTGCATTTTTAACACATCAATTTCCCTACTATTTGCAATCATCTAAAGGTGTTCGGTATGAATATAGCACATATTAGCAATTTGTCTGTAAAATACCAAATAACATGTGTTATACATTATAACCGGCATTTTGAGGGAAATTGAGTGTTTATTATTGCGCGCATGATCTTTTGCATATCGCAACACTTGTCTCGAGATTGTGTGCAGGGAATTCCAGGAAAAGAGCCGAAACTGCTAAAAGTGCTGATAAAAATACGCCAAGTCCAAGACTTGTGATCTGGCAGTGAACAAGAAAGTATAAAAATATTCCATATATAAAATAAGTCCCTAAGGATCAGCACCAAAATAACCAGAAAGTTTCAAGCACCAATACCACCAATCGGCCGTGGATCCGCGGCCTAAGGGGCCTATTCGCGGCGGATCCGCGGCCACGTAGACACCTCATCGGCAGATTACATTTTGAGGCCTTTCTTCTCAGCTACAAAACCTCTTTAAGGAATTGCGGTCTCCAGATATCTCCAGAAGCTTCTCCCCTAACAACCAAGCTTCTTGTACAAGCCTAATACCTACCAAGCTTCTCAAGCAAGCTAGCTAACTACCTTAATCTAGAAGCTTCTACTTAACTACCTAGCTTAGCTTCTAAAGGAAGCTAAACCTAATCAAACTTCTAGGGGAAGCTAAAGAAGACGGCTATATAAAGGGACCCAAGACTTCATAACAAAGGTTGTTCAACAATTTCCAAACACAAACTGAGTGACACAACTTGTGCATCCAAATCCTAGCCCAAATACAATTCAAAATCCAAATCAAGATCACCGAGTACCAAATCAAGCAAGAATCCTTCGAGCCTTTTTGAAGCAACGCCGATCTTCATCCGAGCAAGTGATCCAAGACGATCCGCGACTCACGAAGACGATGCGAAGCTAGTTCGACGATCGAGTTCTTGTTAGTTATATGTATGCCCTAGAGGCCATTACTGTACATACGATGTATATTTTAGTGGATGCTGGGACGTATATAGGGAGGACTTTCTTGCTCGACATGATAGTATGCTATCTGGTTGCTCTTTATCTTCACGTGTACACTGATTGTCTCTCTGTGACATGTTGGTAAAGCCCTTAGGATGTGTACTTGACTACCTGCACTATGATGCGGATCATACTAGTGGGGACATGGTAGTCCATAAGTACATCCTTCAAGGTCCCTAGTCGTGGGTGTATCGAGACGGGGTATCGATATACCAGAGTAGACTAGCGTATACCTTCTCGACCCATACAGATGGGCGATGGATGATCCCATATCCATTGGTGTTTGATATCAGAGATGATATACGGGTGCTCAGTGGAGACTGGGTACACTGGACGGACTCGCCGAGAACTCCCAGATGGTATTATACCTCACGTCAGATGGCAGTTCTCTGGTGACATTGGTACAGGTTAGTCTGTAGACCCGAGATCGTCATAGAGTCTTGTGTGATTCCCACTGTGCTTTGATTTCCACCTTACCACGTCCAAGAGGGCGTGCAAAACGGTGGTTTTTGGGTACAGCCCCGAATCACATGGAGGCAATGAGCGATAGGAGGGGATTCGTCTCTCCCGGTATAGGGAGTTGATGTTGCGCCGTGTTCGATTGGCTATAACCGGAAATCCCTGGCCAGGGTTGCTGAGATTTACTGGTAAGTGTTACCAGTAGTTTCTCGAACTGTTATAGACCTCATATTGACACGACTTATCGAGCTACTGGGGTCTGACGTTTACCACCCCTAGGCGAGATATGCGACATATCAGACGACGAGACCGGACTGTACGGTAAGTGTTACTGGTTGGATTCACAGGAGTGTGAGCGGGTTTGCTCGTTGATCTTCTGATCGCTCAATACCCGGGTGGCCGTTACGTTTAGTAGACCGCTTGCGGCTTGTGGGTGTTTGATATGATCATCACCTACTGCCGGCGTATTGACGAGTCTTTAGAGTCCTACACAGAGGTTTCCTGGCTCAAGCGAAACGAAATAGGAGCGCATATGAGATATGTGAGGGACCGAGAATAATACCAGTCTGTGATACTGAATTCTATTCTCGCGATTTGTATCATCGGACGGTTATATAAGATATAGCCGGGTTACCGAATCAAATGTTGATTCGATATATTGATACACTTGATATTAGTCGGTTATATAAAGTATGACCGGATCATTAAATCAAGTGTTGATTTAATGATTTAATGTATAATTATATATATATATATTTGATATATTACTTTACATTAACTAGTATTGGTTCACTTAAGATGATTTTCTCACTTGAATGTGCACATTGTATATATGATATATGTTTGTGCACTAGTTTGTATCATGTTTGATGATACATGAAAACTTGGGTGTGTGTATGCTTTAAACCATGTTTAGGTTAATGGTTAGGTTTTATTTGTTTTATTTATTTTCTTTATTTATTTTTGGCAAGAAATAAAATGGTGGCTTTCTTTGGTTTTTACTTGAAGCTTCATGAAGCTTTGAAAATTCTAGCCATTTTGTTTTATGCCTTAACCTAACCATTACACCTAAACCCTAGTTTATTCTCTACATGTGTTACTTCACCCATGGTTGCATTATGATAAGTATTCACTTGATTTATTATTTTCATGGATAATTCATTTTCCTTCTTCTTCTTCTTCTTCATCTTCTTCAAGTGAAGAAAACCTTTCTTGAAAATTTTCAAGTGATGAAATCAAGTGAGAAATCCAAATCTAAAGTGAACCCACTTCCTATTTCTTCATCCTCTACCACTTTCCATGTTGTATAGGGTGTTATCTTCACGAGTTTCATGACCTAGTGAAGATGGAGCTTGAGTTTCAGTCGCCTCGACGTAGATCATCTTCGGCATCGAAGTCAACGACCTAGCCCGCTCATTTCTCCGATGAAACCGACGCTAGAGTTAGGGATCCCGATGATCGCAGCGGAGGGACGTCATCACGGAGCTAAAGAAGTGGAGGACCGGATCTACAAAGGTTGTAATCCCTTTCACTTAGTAGCAAAGTAGTTTGCTTACTTGTAGTTTCGCCTAATCTTTAGTTAACGATCTTGCATAGAGTTGTTAGGCACACGGAATTTTTGATTTTGGCATGGTTGATGCCTTGTGGAACCTCTTGAGTGTGCCTAGGAACTCTACAGTAGTATCAGAGCCTAGCTAGAGCTTTAGGCGATGTGTAGACGATGTTAGAAACCCGATCGAACCCCGAAACCCTAAATTTCACCCCTCTCTGTACATTTTTCAAAACAGTGGATTTTTGTGAATTAAAAATTCTCAGAAAATTAAGCAGGGTTTTCTAGGAATTACTGTGGAGCACGTGACCCTAAGTCGACCAATGCGCCGCGGAACCGCGGCCCCACCCTGGCTTGCGCGGCGGTTCCGCGGTCACACTGTAGCTTCTTTAGTCACGGTTTGCACAGTAATCCCCGTATGTAATGCCTATGTTTTCTGGGTGTTTTTAATATATACTCAACAGTTGAGTTTTCTGGGTGGTTTTGGGGAATCGATGATTTGATCGGATTGTTTAGCTTTGTCTCTGTGTTTTTCCGGATATTTTAGAACATGTTAAAAGGTTCGACCGGATAAAAGTACCCACTTTTTCCCCTACCGGGAAATTTCCAAGTGTTGGATTTTTCCGTAGTTTGAAAACGTCTAAGTAGTGCAAGTAACGCGATGGACCCTCTAGAAGACAACAAACCTTAACTCGATTATGTGACCGTCTTGAACTGCCCTTTGAACCTTAGGGTTTGGGGCAGTACGGCGTGCCATATGTGAGGTGTTGGCTTGACCCTTCTACGGCTGGACCGTTGATACTGTGGCATGAAATGGATGTTTTTAAACTTATTTCAAGTGTTGAGCTGTTTCGGGAAAACTTGGGTGTTTGATTGTTCGATCGGAAAGTTTAACATTTTCTATTTTATCTGGAATGTGATACAATATTTGAAATCCACAAGTAGTTATGAGATAACTAATTTGAATATTATAAATCTAGCACTTTAGTCTCACTTGATCGGTTGCCACGGGATTTTGATGTGATCAAAAGTCCGTCGCAATCACGTAGCGTACGCGGATACTCGCCGGGTAAACTTAATAGACAGCCACACACCATAGCCCCGACCAAGTGACTGTAGGAGAACCCCGTCGCCGAAAGCATCCGTTCGGGTGCTCGCGGCAGCGGTGTTCCGCCTTAGTGCACTTCGTCGACGGCATCCGGGGGTGCGGCCGTCTACTAAAGTTTGCGATGAGTATTCGTTCAGGATGTCGGGAATCTTGTTGAATTGCCCGACTTGATATTGAAAAGAGTTTTCGATTTTGAGACTAAAATGCGGGGTTTATAATTGTTAGGCATGCGTTGTCTAAGGAATTCATTTGGTTAGGCATGCGATTTCTAAAGAGTTTGCGGATTCCAACTGTTGTAGTTTTACAATTTCTTTTCTGTGACCGTATGTGTAATATGTGATATTGCCGGTTTCGTTTCTATATGTCAACGACAATTAGGATGGGCATATTTACTTACGTTGATGACATGTGATGTTATGTGTTGCTGGATATGTTATATTGGATCGTCGTGTTTGAATAGCCGGGGTTTTTTATGTGAGATGAGTGTTTTTCATTTTCATTCATGTAAAAATTGGTATGTAATATTCTTTTATTGGGGCACTTCCAGGTTGCGGAAGATGTCACCATTTGTATATTATTTACTTTTCCGCACTAGGATAGACCCAAGGAGGAGAGCATAAGTAACCGGGTTCTGGAGTCCAGTGGGAGACCAACTCGAGGAGTCGAGTCCGGGTCTCCTAACTCTAGAATTGGTAGGGTTGCTTGCCGCTCTCGTAGGGGTCTAGGGGTGTGGGTTTGGCTATTCATCACGACCGTGGAATCCGTGTTTTATACAGGCTCAAAATAAAACACGGACGTCCTAGTATATCCAATGTTTCATATGATATTTTCTGCTGCGTTATCTGTGATGTGATCATGTGATGTTCTGTGATAGATACTATATATAGTATATATGATATATTATATAGACGTTACTTATGTTTTACACCCGCGCTAGCCCTGCCCCGCTCTGCCGTTAGTTACCTAACCTAACGGTGCACGAGGGGACATCGAGGCGAATGCGGATGGTATAAGTGTACGTCGTATTTATCTGTGATGTTTATGTGACTTAAATGATGGGACTTCATTAATATGATTAATGAAAGAAAAAGAAAGCTAAAGATGTTGTGGAATCGAATTTTCAAAAACAGGTAGCTACAGTTCTTGCTTTGCATCGCGGTGTTCCTTGTAGAACATCCTGCACCTTATTCGATAAGGAAAGGGCCGAGATCCCTTCACCGGGAGTGACCCCTTTAGCAATAACTGGCAGATGCTACAACACTCGGTTTGTCTTTTGATTGCTTCTATAGTTCTTGCTTTGCATAGTGATATATATGATATATCCCGCACCTCATTCGACGAGGAAAGGGCCGACGATCCCTTCACCGGGAGTGACCCCTTCAGCAAAACTAGAAAAGCCTAAAAAACACTCCATTTTAAAATCATTTGATTATACAACGATATCAAGTTCATTACGCTCATGGTTTTCTTAAAAACCTGCGTAGCTCTCCGTCATTTCAGATAAATACTAGTTAGTATTCGTGCTGCGGTAGTTTGGCCCCCGTCAAGGCGTAGTGTACGGTAGCTAACTAATGCTTATCTGCTAGCATACGATGCGATTGGATTAGGGTATTCGTACGACGTAGTTTGGCCTCCGTCAAGGGTCGTGCGGGTGGGTTTAATTCAATCAGGAAATGACGGGTTGAACTTGACTAGCAGACTATGGGTAGTTTGGCCTCTGTCAAGGTCATAGGACGCTAGGGGCAAAATTATCGGGAATTTCAAGTGTTGAAATTTGCAATGAGATTGCATACCTTCTATGAGATAGTTGGATCCCGATACCCGTTGCGAGTAAGAGTTACTCCTGGGAGAGTTTTACACATTACAATTAGCCGATCAAGTAGGTGTCTAGAAAGGTGTTAACGAGGTTACTCCTCTGGGAAAACGAGGTTTACATTAATTAGGTTCGTGCGAAAGCACTGGGGACCTCCCTCAAAGTACCGACACTGGCCTGGCTGAAAGATTGGCGAACTTGTAGTATGTAATTAATCCCGGCTAGTCTTTCCTTTTAGGGTTTGAAGGAAGATTTGATAAAAACAGTAGGAGCCGTCCTGATTAGATAAAATAATAACCAATCTGATCTTGCAAGAGCATACGCTGAGTGTTTTCTTCTCTCTCTCTCCAGGTAGCGACCATATCACGCCTTAATCAAGATAATAATACGGATATATTGACCGAACCCGCTTGTTATACTGAGCTGGGGAACGTTGGTCCCGCTCCAACTTATAATTGTTATAAGACAGAGCAGGAAATTGGGGAATACCAGAATTCCCGTGACACCCAAACGAAGAAAGTGCATACTGATGCATCATCTTCGGGTGTGTTCATTACAGAGAACTGTTTCTCAGTATCCTTTACGTCCTGGGTATGAGATACCGGATCAGGATCTCACATATGTAATCTGTTACATGGGCTACAGATAGGTAGAGAACTGAGGACGGGTGATAAGTTTCATGAGACAGAAAACGGTGCAAGTGTTGCAACCAAGTCTGTTGGTCACTGTCACCCTGTATTACAAATACATTGATTCTGAACAAATGTTATTAGATACCGAACCTGATATACAAAATCATATCAATCTCTTTATTTATTAAAGAAGGATATAATTTTGTATTGTTGGATAATGTTTTGAACATTTCCTATTTCAAAAGTTAATAGGTTCAGGCACGTTATCTAAAAGCATTGACGTTCTAAATCAAGCTACAGTTCCTAGTATACAGAACACACACAAGAAGAATAGTTCAGAAATGAACGATTCTTTCTTGAGGTATTGTAGACTAGGTCATATCAATGTGACCCGACTTGCTTAAGTTACATTTTAGATGCATATTTAAATCAGTTTGAATTTACATCTTGTGAAACTTTCCAGTCATGTCACAAAGATTAGATGACCATAGCTCTATTTATTGGAAACAGAGAAAGAGTTAGTAAACTCTTGGGACTGATACATGATGATGTATGTAAGGTCCCCTGTCTGCACATGCCAGGACCGGTTCTTTATACTTCATTACATTCTCTGATGATCTCTCAAGATTCAGCCATATGTTCCTGTTGAAACATAAGTCCGAACCTTTTGAGATATTCACAGAATATAAGTTAGAAGTAAAGAACCAAAATACGGGTATAAGTATTATGTCCTATGATAAGATCAAGGAGGAGAATACTTGAGCACGGGATTCCTGGACTATTCTAAAAGAGAATGATATTCTCTCTCAGCATTACTCCTCCGTATACACCATAGCACGATGGTATAACGGGGCGGAGCAATAGCACCCTATGTGATATGGTGTGCTCTATGATGAGTACTACTGAGTTTCCTATTTCCTTTTGGGAGTTATGCACTTGAGAAGTTGTATACCTATTGAATAAGGTTCAAATCAAATCAGTTGCTTACCACTTCATATGTGATATGGAAAAGGAAGAGCCCATTTCTTAAGTTAGTTAAGATTTGGGGTTGTCCGGCCTATGTCTAAAAGCAAAATCCAGACAAGCTCGAGACAAGGTCTGTTATGTAGAACTGGAAAGGTTCCAGCTATACAAACTACAGCAGATGATTTGGTAGAACCAAAAGATTCAGTAGATTCCAACGAACCTCAGCCTTTCCGCCGATCTAGTAGGGTTACTCACCCACCTGAGAGATACTTCGGTTTCTCTATGACAGTGGGAGCGAGGATTGCATCATGAGATGATGACCCAACTAGTTTCGAGCTGGCCATCGGAGTGGGACTCTGTAAGAATGGCTGGATGCTTAGCGATCTGAGATGGAATCCTTATACACCAACAAAGTATAGACTTTGGTTGCTTTATCTGAAGGGTTAAATCCCCATCAGGAGCAAGTATATCTTGAGAAGATTACTTGGTGTTCATGGAAAAGTTGAGACTTTCAAAGCTAGACTTGTTAAAGGTTTGCATCATAGACCAATTGTGGCTAATGATAAAACCTTTTCTAGGGCCTATGCTTAAGATCCATCCAGATCCTACTTGCCACGGCTACATACCATGACTACGATATCTGGTGGTTGGGCGTCATGACAGCTTTTCTAAAATGATGTTTTAGAAGAGAGCATCTATAAGTACACAGCCAGAGGGCTTCGTAGACAGTGGGAGCAGCGGAAACGTGTACAAGTTGCTTTATAGGATAAAGCAGGCATCGCGGAGTTGGAACGTCTGTTTTGATGTGGTAGTCAAAGAGTTTGACTTCATCAAAATGGTAGATGAACCTTGTATATACAAAAAGGTAGTAGGGAGTATGGTAGTGATCCTCGTAGAGTACGTGGATGACATACTCTTGATAGGGAAGGAGTTTCCTATGCTACGCTCTTTCAATCTCCGCTTATCACAAGGATTCTCCATATAGGATCAACATGATACCTCCTAAATCCTGGGTTATGGATCTATGAGATAGATCTATTTGGATATTAGGAATCTCACTAGTTATAGTGAGATGGTATCAATCGATCCTGGGGAGAATCACTTGAAAGGTTCCAGGGTGATAAAGACGACTGAATGTCAGTCGCAGGCATTGTCTTTACCCTCAGTAGAGGGACGGTATGTTGGAAGAGTTCCAAGCTAGATACCGTGACTTACTATACGATTAAAGGCAAGATACATCGTTACCAAGGATGCTACCAAAGAGGCAGTCTGGATATATATATATAAGTTCATGAGATGAACTTCGTTCCTACCATTGTGTGACAATGGAGTTGTGGCTTCAGCCAAGGAACTACCGTCCCATCAGAAATCCAGATATAATTCTTAGGCAGTATTACCTGATCATGGAGATGGTTGATCTCCAGGCAGATCGAGGTTAGGAGAGCAGACGTAGAGGACAACAGCGCGGATCCACTCACAAAGGCCCTTTCCCCAGTAGAGACTTTTATGGGATGGTTGAGTATGAGATACTTCAACCATAGCTAATTGTTGGGTATGTGATACCACAACAGATGGCCCTAGTGCAAGTGGGGATTGTTAGTTATATGTATGCCCTAGAGGCCATTACTGTACATACGATGTATATTGTAGTGGATGCTGGGACGTATATAGGGAGGACTTTCTTGCTCGACATGATATTATGTATCTGGTTGCTCTTTATCTTAACGTGTACACTGATTGTCTCTCTGTGACATGTTGGTAAAGCCCTTAGGATGTGTACTTGACTACCTGGACTATGATGCGGATCATACTAGTAGGGACATGGTAGTCCATAAGTACATCCTTCAAGGTCCCTAGTCGTGGGTGTATCGAGACGGGGCATCGATATACCAGAGTAGACTAGCGTATACCTTCTTGACCCATACAGATGGGCGATGGATGATCCTATATCCATTGGTGTTTGACATCAGAGATGATATACGGGTGCTCAGTGGAGACTGGGTACACTGGTCGGACTCGCCGAGAACTCCCAGATTGTATTATACCTCACGTCAGATGGCAGTTCTCTGGTGACACTGGTACATGTTAGTCTGTAGACCCGAGATCGTCATAGAGACTTGTGTGATTCCCACTGTGCTTTGATTTCCACCTTACCACGTCCAAGAGGGCGTGCAAAACGGTGGTTTTTGGGTACAGTCCCGAATCACATGGAGGCAATGAGCGATAGGAGGGGATTCGTCTCTCCCGGTATAGGGAGTTGATGTTGTGCCGTGTTCGATTGGCTATAACCGGAAATCCCTGGCCAGGGTTGCTGAGATTTACTGGTAAGTGTTACCAGTAGTTTCTCGAACTGTTATAGACCTCATATCGACACGACTTATCGAGCTACTGGGGTCTGACGTTTACCACCCCTAGGCGAGATATGCGACATATCAGACGACGAGACCGGACTATACGGTAAGTGTTACTGGTTGGATTCACAGGAGTGTGTGCAGGCTTGCTCGTTGATCTTCTGATCGCTCAATACCCGGGTGGCCGTTACGTTTAGCAGACCGCTTGCGGCTTGTGGGTGTTTGATATGATCATCACCTACTGCCGGCGTATTGACGAGTCTTTAGAGTCCTACACAGAGGTTTCCTGGCTCAAGAGAAACGAAATAGGAGCGCATATGAGATATGTGCGGGACCGAGAATAATACCAGTATGTGATACTGAATTCTATTATCGCGATTTGTATCATCGGACGGTTATATAAGATATAGCCGGGTTACCGAATCAAATGTTGATTCGATATATTGATATACTTGATATTAGTCGGTTATATGCAGTATGACCGGATCATTAAATTAAGTGTTGATTTAATGATTTAATGTATAATTATATATATATTTGATATATTACTTTACATTAACTAGTATGTTCACTTAAGATGATTTTCTCACTTGAATGTGCACATTGTATATATGATATATGTTTGTGCACTAGTTTGTATCATGTTTGATGATACATGCAAACTTGGGTGTGTGTATGCTTTAAACCATGTTTAGGTTAATGGTTAGGTTTTATTTGTTTTATTTATTTTCTTTATTTATTTTTGGCAAGAAATAAAATGGTGGCTTTCTTTGGTTTTTACTTGAAGCTTCATGAAGCTTTGAAAAGTCTAGCCATTTTGTTTTATGCCTTAACCTAACCATTACACCTAAACCCTAGTTTATTCTCTACATGTGTTACTTCACCCATGGTTGCATTATGATAAGTATTCACTTGATTTATTATTTTCCTGGATAATTCATTTTCCTTCTTCTTCTTCATCTTTTTCAAGTGAAGAAAACCTTTCTTGAAAATTTTCAAGTGATGAAATCAAGTGAGAAATCCAAATCCAAAGTGAACCCACTTCCTATTTCTTCATCCTTTACCACTTGCCATGTTGTATAGGGTGTTATCTTCATAAGTTTCATGACCTAGTGAAGATGGAGCTTGAGTTTGAGTCGCCTCGACGTAGATCATCTTCGGCATCGAAGTCAACGACCTAGCCCGCTCATTTCTCCGATGAAACCGACGCTAGAGTCCGGGATCCTGATGATCGCAGCGGAGGGACGTCATCACGGAGCTAAAGAAGTGGAGGACCGGATCTACAAAGGTTGTAATCTTTTTCACTTAGTAGCAAAGTAGTTTGCTTACTTGTAGTTTCGCCTAATCTCTAGTTAACGATCTTGCATAGAGTTGTTAGGCACACGGAATTTTTGATTTTGGCATGGTTGATGCCTTGTGGAACCTCTTGAGTGTGCCTAGGAACCTTACAGTTCTCTCCTCAATTCTTGTAGTTTTTGAGTGAATTGTAACGAAAAGTTGAATAAGAAAAGGTGAAAATTCTTGATCTTGCTTTTCTTTACATTTGAGCATTATGATGAGTTCTCAATTCTTGATTGTTTTCTTTGTTATGATGTTTGAGTGAAAACTCCGCTCGTGGAGGAATCGAGAAAATAGATTGATGACGACGATTAAATTCTTGAACGATTCTTAAGTCTTATGAGTTTTGTAAACGTTAGGAAATTGAATCGTCGACAACCTAGTTTCGAGCGAGATGGTTCCTTGAATATATTCGCTCCTAATTAGAGATCAACGATCGATGATTGAATTTCTTAGAGGCTAGAAATTGAATGCTAATCAATGAAAGGACAAGGGATGATGATGGAGAAACCCTAGTTTCTTCAATAGATTCCTAAACCTCGTTGATTGTCTTCGATCTAGCAACAAATCTTCAATAGATAAGAATTTGTAATCCTAATTCTTCATCATCAATATCGATTGGATCGATTCCTACGAGCCTCTTTACAAATCTTGATAATTCATTTGATTTGGACAATTCTTGATTCTTGATTCTTGATCTATTGTATTTCTTGATATTAGATCTAGTTCTTTATAGTTCTTGAAACTAAATTTCAAAATTCTTGAATCATTTTCTTTTCTCCTTTAATTTTCAATTCAACTAAAACAATTACGATTAAATCTCACTTTCCCTGTGGACGACCCGCACTCGTTAACGAACCTACAATTGACACCGTTATTGATTGCGGTTTAAAAATTTCTTTGGTTGTGATCTTTACACTTTTCTAAACACGACATCGAAATCGATTTCCAATCAAATGGTGCCGTTGCCGGGGATAGTGTGCTAATTTATTCGTTTTTGTAATTTGAGTTGAAAAATTATTATTCCATCAGAATTTTTAGATCAAAATTTGCACAAACACTAAACGATTTGTTGTGATTTGTTGCGAGGGAATCTGGAATCTATGGAGCGAGAGAAAATTTTTTCTGAACATTCCAGAGAGTTCAGTAAGTATACAGGAGCATCTGCACAAAAATTTGTGGAGAGATCACATTTTTAGACCGCGCTTCCATGGCCAGAGTGCGCATATAGCGGCGGATCCGTGGCGGTAAAGCATCTTCAGTATACCAAACTTCTCTGGTATATTTTGAACTTTCTTATCTCCTCCCTGCTCTGCTCCATTAACAAATTTTTGCAGGATTATTTGCAAAAATTCGCAGCGCCGTAAAAAGAAAAATTGTTGCGTGTTTGATCTTGGTTGTTTGCATTTTAATACGGAAATTAAGGGGCAAAGACCAAATTCAGATCAGGTGGGGAGTTCATTACCCTTCCTAAGCCCCAAAAATCATAAAACTGCATTCGCATAACCCTCATTAACTAAAAAATATCTAGACATGACTTTAAGGACCGTCGCGCTCACTTAGGAAGAAGGAGGTCGTGGGTAATCTATTGCTTATCCGCGTTTCTTTTGTGGTGTCTAAGGCAAGTGTGTCTAAGGCAAGTTGTTACTTAATTAGGCCCACTACTTACGTAGTAGAGAACCTCCCACTTACCCGGTACTTACCTGGCCACAGGAGGGGCAAAGAGGCAGTAGAGGATCTATCTTGCGACTTGTCTTCTGGAAGTCTAGGAGCGGTCTAGAGACTTGACCTAGGTGACCACTAGAATTAGGGTTGCTTGTGCATTTTTGTGATTTGAATTTTTCAAAAATCCGTACTTTTTTAAAAACAAACACCAAACTCATCTTTTCCTTAATTATCTCAACGCTGCCACTTGTGCTAAACCATTTAGTGCATGCTCGGCTGGACACGGGATTCTAGTGCCCGTCTTGTTCGCGTTCCACCTATCGACTCCGAAGTCGGTAATTCTACGTCTACTTTTTCTTTATCCCCTACCACACCCACTTCGATGGACGGTTCACCATCGAACTTCTTAACACTACTCTGCCACCGTTCGCAGGTGCGCAGAATCCCGCATCTCTCTCCAAGAGAGTTGTTACCCTATGCGAGGTCCTCTTTCGACCAGTCTTACCATTCCACCAGCCAATGAGGACAATTTTGAAATCAAACCCCAATACATCAATCTTCTACCAAAATATCACGGTCTTGAGTCTGAAGACGCATATGTATTTATTACCAAATTTGAAAATGTATGCGCTGTGATGGGTACTTCACAGCTTTCTGTGGATGCTATGCGTCTACGTCTTCTCCTATTTACTCTGTGCGATATAGCCGAGAAGTGGCTTTATAACACAGCCGCACATTCTATTTCAAACTGGGGAGAATTCATAAAAGCATTCCTAAAGAAATTCTACCCCAATCATAAAACAGCTCGAGTCCGTAGCGAAATAAATCAATTTACTCAGCTTCCAAATGAACCATTCTCGAAGTGTTTTGAACGCTTCAAGGATCTGTTAGTTCAATGTCCACATCATGGAATCCCTAGATGGGATCTGTGCAGAATCATATATGAGGGCATTAATCCTACCACAAAACAGACCCTTGAATCCATGTGTCAAGGCACCTTCATGACTGAAGATGATGGTGAAGCCTAAAGATTTTTAGAAGATTTCGCTGAAAAATCTTTACAGTGGGAGAGTGTAAGTCAACCATCGTCTAGGGGTGGTAATAACCAATCTGATGTTTCCATAGGAGTTAGAGCTGAAATGTCAGCAATACAAAAGAAACTCGAAACTATGGAAAATAAATTTTTAGCAGCCGCCCTAAATCAGATGTCACTCTCCAAAACTGTCTGTGGATGCTGTTCTGATCCATCACATCTTACGGAAGAATGTCCTTTAAATTCTCCGTTTCAAGTTCATGAGCATATCAATGCTGCTTTCCAACAAAGACCTAGAAACGATCCGTATTCTTCCACGTATAATCAGGGTTGGAGGAATCACCCTAACTTTTCTTGGAACCAATCACAAAATCAAAACACGGTTCCAAACCAAAACAACTTTCAAAGGGCTCCTCCACCACAACAACAACCACTTCAATTGAGTCAGCACCCATACCAATCACAAAACTTTCAAAATCCGGCCAACACTTCTGCACCATATGAAAATTCTTTGCAAATGGCCGGTACTGATAATTCCTCTGCACTCGAACGAACCTTGGATACTTTTATGAAACAATCCATCCAAGTGACGGCAAATTTTCAATCTTCCTTCGATAATATGATGAAGAGCATTGTCTCTCAAAATGAAAATATTAAATCGATGGAAGCACAAATTGCCCGTATAAATGCCGAATTGAGTACTAGAGAGAAAGGGAAACTTCCAGCTCAACCTTTACCCAATCCTGGCTATTCACATCATGTGAATGCTATCACTACGTTGAGATCTGGAAGAGTGCTTGACAACCATGTTGGTGAAGAGATTGATAATAATGAAGAATTAATCAATAACACCCCGGCTGAGACTTTTCCTTCCACTTCTGCTTCTCCTTCTGAACCCAGTTCGTCTACCCTTCTATTTTCTTCCGAGTCTATTCTCCGTTTTCCCCAAGTCTCGAACCCTCAGCAAACCTCTTCTAGTCCACCAAAGACGATCCCCACTCCTATTCTTAGATCGTTCCTACCCACACGATCTTCTCCAGTGTTGGACCCCGACCTTATTGCTAAAGCTCCTTATCCGAATCGGTTAAGGGGAAACAGACCAAGTCCGCAGATGGAGAAGATCACTGAAATCTTTAAACATGTTAACATCAACATCCCTTTTCTAGATGCTATCCAATAAGTCCCCGCTTATGCTAAAATTCTCAAAGACTTGTGCACTAGGAAGAGGAAGTCTCAAGTGCCAAAGAAGGTATTCATGTCAAAGACTGTAGACACAGCTTTTCCCCAACAATTACCTAGGAAACGTAAGGATCCTGGCTATCCTACTATTTCTATTTCTATCGGGGATAAACACATTAACCGTGCTCTACTTTACCTTGGCGCAAGTGTTAACCTGCTTCCTTTCTCAGTTTATGAGCAGTTAGGGATCGGAGAGTTGAAATCAGCTCACTGCACTCTCCAGATGGCAGATCGACCAATCACCAAACCTAGGGGTGAACTAGAGGACGTGTTAATAAAAATCGGGGAATTTGTATTCCCTGTGGACTTTATTGTACTTGATACACAGCCTGTAGCAAACCCACGGAATCAAATTCCGGTGATCCTTGGTCGCCCCTTTTTGGCCACTTCCAATGCCATAATCAACTGTCGTAACGGCTCTATGACCCTTTCCTTCGGGAAGATATCAATTGAGCTGAACATTTACAAGTTGGGAAGTGTACCCTCTGAACCTACTGCTCAGGTCTGTTCTGTCGAATTAATGTATGTTGACAGCAACAAATTTGACGAGCCTCAGGATACTGATCTAGACTCTTTTCATATGTTGTTGTTTGACCCAACTATGTATCATACACATACGGACTCTTCCACTGAGCTGTCCGGGTCAACATCTAACACCGATTATGAACCGTTTTTGGAGTCTGAAGATCATGTTAGTGTATATGCCCTAGGGTCCATTATTGCATCATACTAGCTTGTATATTACTTAATGGAAGCTTGGGAGATTCAAAGTTATATAACAGTCTTGCTAAACATGGTAGTATGCTACTTGGTTTTATCTATCTTAATATGTGAGTATACGTATTGATAGAGCCCTTAGGATCTTGCTTGACTACCAGCGTTGTGATGGCAGTCACACTAGTGGGGGCTAGGTAGTCTACAAGCACATCCTTTTTCAGGTCCCTAGTTGTAGGATTATCGAGACAGGGCATCGATACTCCGGAGTAGACTAGTGTGTACACTTCTCATCCCAGTTGAGGAGATGGTCTATCCCACATCCGTCAGTACGTCGTACTGGAGATAGTATACAGCTGCTCGTTGGGTTACGGGTACACCGGACATGACTCGCGGGGAACTGTTGGTTGGTATTATACCCGTCGTCAGTTAACAGTTCCCAGGTGACATGAGTACAGCATAGTCCGCAGACTTGACACTGGTACTTCGCCTCGAGTGTGTCCCACTGTTCTTAGATTGCTACCCTACCACGACTCAAAGGAGTCATGCAAACAGGTAGCGGTTGGATGCAGTCCCGAGCACTTGGAGGCAGTGGCGGTTAGACAAGATTCGTCTCTCCTGGTATTGGGAGTTGATATCGCGCTGTGTCAGAGAGCCATTACGCAAAGTCCCTGGCCAGGGCAAGCGAGATTTACTGGTAGGTTCCAGTAGTTTCTCAAGGTGTAATGGGCTACGCTCCGACACAACTTATACCGCTATTAGGGGACTGACGCTTGCCGCCCCCTAGGCCCGATATGCGATAGTCTTAGACGAATAGACCGGACTGTACGGAGATTGTCACATCAGGCTCAGTAGGAGTTCGGATGGGTTTCCTCATCGGCCTTCTTATCGACATCTACCTGGGGACCGTTATGTACAGCTAGTGCCGCTTGCGGTCTGTGGTTAAACCCACTGCCAGCATAGTAGTCGAGTCTTTAGAGTCCCACACAGAGAGTTTCCCTGCTCCAGGCGAAACGATATAGAGGTCATATGGTTTTACGACAAGGGTTCGGACGCATACGTGTGTTTACGCACGTACGATGCTCGGACAGTTTTTACTAGCCGGCTTGGGTTTAAGCCAGATTCTAGTATCGGATTATTGGATTTATACAGTATAAAGTTTTTCCATGTTTTCATGGATAGGAGGGGCATTCTCGTAATTGGCGAGAAGCTTCTAAAAGGATGGTGACTTGGGGGTTTAGGTGGCATTTGCATTTATTGTTTTAATGACTCATTTGTGTGATTCATCCTTGGAGTTAATGCTTCATTTATTGAACTAATGACTCATGAGATGAATCACTCATATGAATAAATGAAGGATGATGATTAATCATTTTATTTATTTATTTTGATAAATCATTATGCTTCATATATTCAAGAGAGATCATTATCTCATTCTCATTCTCTTGCTCACCTTCTCTCTCCTCAAGCTCACTCTCTCTTCAAACCCTAATCCTACCCCTCATGTGTTGAGATCAAGGATTAGATAGACTAATTAATCCATAACCACACTCTATATCACCTAGGTTCCTTTGATTAGCAACTAAAGAAACCTAGTTACCTCAAGTTTAGAGGTGAAGCTTGGAATAGAAGCTCTCGGGTGGATTGTCTATTACGTAGAGGAGGCCGAGAAGGAGGTGGATAACGAAAAGACGAAGGACTAGGTTCACTAGGTATAATCTTATTTCATAGTAGTTAAGAACTCCTATGTATATGTTAGTTATAGTTTAGCAAAGATTCTTCGGTTAGTCGATGTTAACTCAAAGAACAAGATTGTTTTTCATATTTCCGCCTCCCCGCAACTTGTGGGGTGTTGTACATCGACTTATAGTGGTATCAGAGCCTCCCTAAACAATAATTAACTCATTAGCAGAGTCGTAAGAATTTCGAACGCAAAACGAACCAGAAAAAACATCGAAATTACATAGTTTCTGTCGATTTTAAAACAGGCCCTAAAAATTTTTCAGGGACCTCTAAAAATACAAGCAGGGAAATACAAGAACTCTGGAAAAAATTGGGTTCATGAATCGGCCAAACCGCCGCGGAACCGCGGCCTATCCCACCGATCCGCCGCGGATCAGCGGCCGAGTTAAAGCCGATTCACCCCATATTTTCCCAGAACTCTTTTGTGATGTTTTTTGTCTTTTCTGGAATGTTTATTTTCTGCTCAAGTCTCAGGTGCACAGAGAAGTTTTGGAGTAGAATCTAAAGTGTTTGCTCGATCGAATTTATACGATGTTTGCTAATTAGATTATATCTGTGAACTGTATAATGTGTTCGTAAACCTTCCCTAACTGCTAGTATGTCGGTTGGCAGGGGGTTGCACATTTCTGTAATGATTTTACCGTTTGTGATTATGAACTTGATTGGATTGTTGTGATGATTAGCCGGGGTTTGAGATGGGTTGTTATATTCATTCATTCGATGTAATTGTAATATGTTGTAATATTATTTTGCGGGGCACATCCAGGTTGCGGTTGTAGCCACCGTTGTATTATTTCATTTTACTGTTTTTGCTCCTAGGATAGACCCAAGGTGGGGTGCACAAACTACCGGGTACTTTGAAGTTTTTAGTGGCCTACTCACGTTGTTGAGGGAGACCGCTTCACTTCGGGTACTTGGCGGGTAGTTTGCCGTACCCGTAGGGGTCTAGGGTGGGGTAATGGCTACTCATCACAACTGTGTAATCCGTCTTTCGTTGCAGGCTCAAAAGAAACGCGGATTGCTTGCATATCCAATAATGTTCATCTGTGATCTGGAATGCCTATTATTGCGTCTGACGAATGTACAATATCTATATATGATAGCTATTTAGACGTCACTTATGTTTTACACCGGCGCTAGCCCAGCCCCCGCTCTGTCGTTAGTTAAGTAACCTAACGGGTGATGACGGGACCCAGTGGTGAATGCGGATGGCATAAGAGGACGTTGTATTTTCGTTGTTTTCTGCAATGATAGGTTAATGATGGGACGCATTATTATTAATGCAAAGAAAATAAACCAAAGTTGAATCGTTGGAACAGTTTAAAAGAAATCACTCGGTTATTTTAAAACAGAGGATATTTTTTAAAATTGCGGAGCTTTAACCACTCCTTTTAAAAAGCTATCAGGTTCCTTCGGTCATATCAAGTTCACTACGTTCACGGTTTCGCCAAAACCATTCGTAGCCCTCCGTCATTTCATTTGGGTATTCAGTAGTATTCAAGCTATGTATTTTGGCCAAAGTCAAGGCATAGTGTTTGGTAGCTGCTGGGTATTCATTTGTTGCATAGATAGATGAGTTATTTTGGGACAGTCGTATTATCATTTGACCAAAGTCAGGGGTATGTACGGATGGGTTCAAATTAACAAGATAATGATGGGTAGAACTTAACATGTGACTTATGACATTTTGACCAAAGCCAAGGTCATAAGAGAATGGGGCAAAAATTTATATCGGCAATTTCTAAAGAAACTGAAATTTGCAAAGAGATGCATACCATTTAGAGTGTGATGAATGTTGGTAGGATTCCTTCAGCATTATCACACGATGATATTTGGATCCCGATCCTACTGTGAGTATATGCTACTCATCAGGAGATTCGTCACTTAATGATCAATGCTATAAACCAAGTAGGTGTCGAGAAAGGTGTCAGCGGGGCTACGCCCCCAGAGAAAAGAGGTTATTTAATTAAGGAACTTCGCGAAAGCGTTGGAAAACCTCTCTCGAAGTATCGACACTGGCCTGGCTGAACGATTAAGCAAGTATTGTACAGTGAGAATAGTCCTGGCTAGTTCTTCCCTTTTGGTTTGAGGAGGGATTCGAAAAACAGTGGGAGCCATCCAGTTTAGATAAATTAAAAACCACTCTAAACTTGCAAGAGCATCATGCTAAAGTGTTTCTTCTCTCTCTCCTATTTGCAGCGACCCTGAAAATGACTGGACTTAAGTTACTTTTAGAAAAAAATATACTGACAGGGCCAAACTATAAAGATTGGCTGCGGAATGTCAAAATGGCTTTGACCTATGACAGATTAGGGTATGTCCTCACCACTAAGGCACCTGCAGTCCCAGGTCCCAAATACAGTAATGCGGATAAGGAAATCCGCAAAACCTGGGAGTTAGATTGCGCGAAGGCCAAGTGCATCGTGCTTGCCTTGATGAACAATGAACATCAGAGGAGGCACGAGGATATGGATCTAGATACCATATTTCTCCATACAAAGGAACTTTATGGAGAGCAATCTCGTATAGCAAGATACGAGACCTCAAAGAACTTGTTTCGAGCGAGGTTGGCCATCGGATCATCGGTAGGAGAACATGTCCTAAAGATGATTGGCTATATTGAAGAGCTCGCAGACCTTGGGACGATTTTGGATAATGAGCTCTATACAGACTTGATTCTCCAGTCCCTTCCTTCCACCTACGCCCAGTTTATTCTGAATTTCAACATTCAAAGAAAAGAAGTTGAACTTCCAGAACTCCTTAACATGTTGAGGAGTGCAGAGGGCACTGTTAGTTGTATGTATGCCCTAGAGGCCAGTATTGTACAGATGATGTATATTATATTGGATGCTTGGACATATATAGAGATGACTTTCTTGCTCGATATGATAGTATGCTATCTGGTTGCACTTTATCTTAACATGTACACTAGTCTCTTTAAACTGTCTTATAGTTACATGTTGGTAAAGCCCTTAGGATTTGTACTTGACTACCTGGACTGTGATACGGATCATACTAGTGGGGACATGGTAGTCTATAGGTACATCCTTCAAGGTCCCTAGTCGTGGGTGTATTGAGACGGGGCATCGATATACCAGTGTAGACTAGCGTATACGCTTCTCGACCCATGAGATGGGCGATGGATGATCCCATATCCATTGGTGTTTGACATCAGAGATGGTATACGGGTGCTCAGTGGAGACTGGGTACACTGGACGGACTCGCCGAGAACTCCCAGATGGTATTATACCTCACGTCAGATGGCAGTTCTCAGGTGACACTTGTACAGGTTAGTCTGTAGACCCGAGATCGTCATAGAGTCTTGTGTAATTCCCACTGTGCTTTGATCTCCACCTTACCACGTCCATGAGGGCGTGCAAAACGGTGGTCTTTGGGTACAGTCCCGAGTCACATGGAGGCAATGAGCGATAGGAGGGGTTTCGTCTCTCCCGGTATTGGGGGTTGATGTTGGGCTGTGCTCGATTGGCCGTAACAGGGAAGTCCCTGGCCAGGGCTGATCAGAGATTTGCTGGTAAGTGTTACCAGTAGTTTCTCGACCCGTTATGAGCCTCACATCGGCACGACTTATCGGTTACTGGGGTCTGACGTTTACCACCCCTAGACTTGATATGCGACATATCAGACGAACAGACCGGACTGTACGGTAAGTGTTACTGGTTGGATTCACAGGAGTGTGAGCGGGCTAGCTCGTCGATCTTCTGATCGCTTAATACCAGGGTGGCCGTTACGTTTAGCAGACCGCTTGCGGCTTGTGGGTGCTTGATATGATCATCATCTGCTACCGGCGTATTGACGAGTCTTTAGAGTCCTACATAGAGGTTTCCTGGCTCAAGCGAAACGAAATAGGAGCGCATATAAGATATGTGCGGGACCAAGAATAATGCGTGTATGTGATACCGCATTTCATTCTCGCGATGAATGTTTCGATTGGTTGTATGCGATATGACCTAGTTATCGAATCATTGATTCGATAAATCGATGCATTGGATACTAGTCGGTTATGTGAGACATGACCGGATCATTGAATCGATTGTTGATTTAATGATTTAATATATAATTATATATTTGATATATTACTTTGCATTAACTAGTATTGGTTCACTTTAAATGGATTTTCTCACTTGAAGTTCACAAGTTGTATATTTGATTTACTTTTGTGCACTTGATTGTATCATGTTTGATGATGCATGAATATTGGCTTTGTGTAAAGAATTGTACCATGGTTATGATAATGGTTAGGGTTTTGATTTATTCAC
This sequence comes from Agapanthus africanus, assembly GCA_030015575.1. Taxonomy (NCBI): domain Eukaryota; kingdom Viridiplantae; phylum Streptophyta; class Magnoliopsida; order Asparagales; family Amaryllidaceae; genus Agapanthus; species Agapanthus africanus. Next base: position 242,435,281 of record CM057350.1, on the reverse strand, counting down.
TCATTTATTTATCCATTCCTTATTTATTTAAATAGATAAAAGAAAACAAAATAGTTTCTTTTTATCATGAAGCTTGTTGAAGCTTCATGAAGCTTTGACTAAAGAGACCATTTTGTCTTCATGCTTAACCCTAACCATTCCCACTTACCATGGTCTATTCTCTACACTTGACCTTAGTTAGGATATGATAAGTATTGATTTCTTTTCTATTATAAAATACTTTTATCATATTCTATCTTCATCTTCTCCTTCTTCTTCAAGAAAGAAAACTAGACTCCATTAATGGCATCTTGAGTTCTAAAGTGAGAAATCCAATTCTAAAGTGAACCCACCTCCTATTTCTTCATCCTCTACCTATTGCCAAGTGGTTTTGGGTGTTTTCTTCACAAGTTTCACAACTAGGTGAAGTCGGAGCTTGATCCAGTGTAGCCTCGACGTAGATCATCTTCGGCATCGAAGCCGACGACTAGTCCGCTCATTTCTCCGATGAAGCCGATGCGAGAGTTCCGGATCCGAGATGGAAAGCGAGGGGACAACTACGAGGAGCTAAGGAATTGGATAACCGGATCTACAAAGGTTGTAGCCTCTTTCTTATAGTCAAGTTGTTAACTAGTTTTACTTTTCGCCTAAAATTCTAGTTGACGATCCGTATTAGGGTTTCTCGGCACCCATAAAATTTGAAATTGGCATGGTTAATACTTTGTGAGACTTCATTAGCGTGCCTAGGAACCCTACATTGGTATCAGAGCCTAGCTAGAGCCTTAGGCGAAGTGTAGACGATGTTTGAAACCCGAATGAACATCGAAACCCTAAATCAAATTGCTCTCTGAACTTTTTTCAAAAACTGGGTTTTTTCCAGATTAAAAATGCTTAAAAAATTCAGCAGGGAATTCTAAGAATTACGGTGCAAAATTTTCCTGAAGATGTGTCAATAGTGCGGCGGAACCGTGGCAGAAGCATGGCTTCTGCGGCGGTTCCGCGGCCAGATTGTGTGAACATGCTACCCTTTTTGCATAGTAATTCTTATTTTATGATGCTGAGTTTTATGGGAATTTTTAATATTTATTCAAGAGTTGAATTTTCTGGGGTTGTTTTGGGGATTCGATGATTCGATCGGATTATCAGATTTTGTCTATGTGGATTCCGGATAATTTTAGAATATGTTAAAAAGTTCGACCGGATATAAATACCCAACTTTTCCCCTGCCGGAAAATTTCCAAGTGTTGGATTTTTCTGTGGTTTAAGGACGTTCTGAGTAGTGCAAGTAACGCGATGGTTCCTCTAGAAGACAACAAACCTTAACTCGATTATGTGACCGTCTTGAACTGCCCTTTGAACCTTCGGGTTTGGGGCAGTACGGCGTGCCACATGTGAGGCGTTGGCTTGACCCTTCTACGGCTGGACCGTTGGTACTGAGGCATGAAGTGAATGTCTTTGAACCTATTTCATGTGTTGAACGGTTTCGGGAAAACTTGGGTGTTCGAATGTTCAATCGGAAAGTTTAATATTTTCTATTTATCCGGAATGGGATACAATAATTGGAATTCACAAACAGTTATGAGATAACTGAATGAATGTTATAAATCTAGCGGTTTAGTCTCATTTGATATTGGAAAGAGTTTTCGATAATGGGACTAAAATGCGGGGTTTATAATTGTTAGGCATGTGATGTCTAAGTATTTCATTTGATTAGGCATGCGATGTCTAAAGAGGTTGCGGATTCCAACTGTTGTAGTTTTACACTTTCTTTTCTGTGACCGTAAGTGTAATATGTGATATCGCCGGTTTCGTTGCTATATGTCAACGAAAATTGGGATACGCATATTTACTTACGTTGATGACATGTGATGTTATGTGTTGCTAGATGTGTTATATTGGATTGTCGTGTTTGAATAGCCGGGGGTTTTTATGTGAGATGAGTGTTTTTCATTTTCATTCATGTAAAAACTTGTATGTAATATTCTTTTATTGGGGCACTTCCAGGTTGCGGAAGTTTTCACCTTTTGTATATTATTTACTTTTCCGCATTAGGATAGACCCAAGGAGGGGAGCACAAGTAACCGGGTTCTAGGGTCCAGTGGGAGACCATCTCGAGGAGTCGAGTCCGGGTCTCCTAACCCTAGAATTGGTAGGGTTGCTTACCGCTCTCGTAGGGGTCTAGGGGTGTGGGATTGGCTATTCATCACGACCATGGAATCCGTGTTTTATACTGGCTCGTATTGAAAACACGGACGTCCTAGTATATCCAATGTTTCATATGTTTCTTCTGCTGCGATATCTGTGATGTGATCATGTGATGTTTTGTGATAGATACAGTATATAGTATATATGATATATTATATAGACGTTACTTATGTTTTGCATCCGCACTAGCCCTGTCCTGCTCTGTCGTTAGTTACCTAACCTAACGGAGCATGAGGGGACATCCAGGCGAATGCGGATGGCATAAGTGTACGTCGTATTTATCTATGATGTTTAGGTGACTTAAATGATGGGACTTCATTAATGTGATTAATGAAAGAAAAGAAACCTAAGATGTTGTAGAATCAAATTTTAAACAAAACAGGTAGCTGCAGTTCTTGCTTTGCATAGCGGTATATATGATATACCCTGCACCTTATTCGATGAGGAAAGGACCGAGATCCCTTCACCGGGAGTGACTCTTTTAGCAATAACTGGCAGATGCTACACACTCGGTTTGACTTTTGATTGCTTCTATAGTTTATGCTTTGCACAGTGATATATATGATATATCCCGCACCTCATTCGACGAGGAAAGGGCCGACGATCCCTTCACCGGGAGTGACCCCTTTAGCAAAACTAGAAAAGCCTCAAAATCACTCCATTTCAAAACTTCATTTGATTCTACAACGATATCAAGTTCATTACGCAATAGGTTTTCAGAAAAACCTGTCGTAGCCCTCCGTCATTTCAGATAAGTAGTAGTTAGTATTCGTGCTACGTTTGTTGGCCTGCGTCAAGGCGTAGTGTGCGGTAGCTAACTAGTATTTATCTGCTTATGCATATGATGCAGATTGGATTAGGGTAGTCGTGCGACTTTGTTGGCCTGCGTCAAGGGTCGTGCGGGTGGGTTTAATTCAATTAGGAAATGACGGGTTGAACTTGACTAGCGCACTATGGTTTGTTGGCCTGCGTCAAGGTCATAGGACGCTAGGGGCAAAATATTATCGGGAATATCAAGTGTAGAAATTTGCAATAAGATTGCATACCTTCTATGAGATAGTTGGATCCCGATACCCACTGCGAGTAAGAGTTACTCCTGGGAGAGTTTTACACATTGCAATTAGCTGATCAAGTAGGTTTCTAGAAAGGTGTCAACGGGGTTACGCCTCTGGGAAAACGAAGTTTACATTAATTAGGTTCGTGCGAAAGCACGGGGGACCTCCCTCAAAGTACCGACACTGGCCTGGCTGAAAGATTGGCAAACTTGTAGTGTGTAATTAATCCCGGCTAGTCTTTCCTTTTAGGGTTTGAAGGAAGATTTGATAAAAACAGTGGGAGCCATCCTGATTAGATAAGATAACAACCAATCTGATCTTGCACGAGCATACGCTAAACTGTTTTCTTCTCTCTCTCTCCAGGTAGCGACCATTTCATGCCCTAATCAAGATAATAATATGGATGTATTGACCGAACCCGCATGTTATACTGTGCTGGGGAACGTTGATTCCGTTCTTTCCTATAAGAGTTATAGGACTGAACAGGATATAGGGGAATACCAGGATTCCCATTGCACCCGAATGAAGAAAGTACATGTTGATGCATTTTCTTCGGGTGTGTTCGTTACGGAGAACTGTTTCTCCATTTGCTCTACATCCTGGGTATTAGATACCGGGTCAGGATCCCATATATGTAATCAGTTACATGGGCTTAAGAAAGGTAGAGAACTTGGAGAAGGTGATAAAGACATTAGAGTTGGAAATGGTGCAATTGTTGCAGCTAAGACTGTCGGGGAATATCACCTTGAATTACCAACTGGTAATACATTGGTTCTGAACGAATGCTATTACATGCCGAACCTGATTGCAACATTATATCGGTTTCTTTATTGAGTAAAGAGGGATATAATTTTGTATTACAGGACAATGTTATGAACATTTTCCGTAACCAAAAGTTGGTTGGATCAGGCACGTTGTGCAATGGCATTTATGTTCTAAATCAATCAACAGTTCTGAGCATAACAAACACACACAAGAGGAAAAGTTCAGAACTGAACGAATCCTTCTTGTGGCATTGTAGACTGGGTTACATCAATGTGACACGACTGGCTAAGTTGTATAAAGATGGATATTTAAATCCGTTTGAATTTTCATCTTATGACACTTGCCAGTCATGTCTCAAAGGCAAGATGACCAAAACTCCGTTTACGGGACACGGAGAAAGAGTTACCGAACTCTTGGGACTGATACATAGTGATGTATGCGGTCCCATGTCTACACATGCCAGGGATGGTTCATCGTACTTCATTACATTCACTGACGATCTCTCTAGATTCGGATATGTGTTCCTAATGAAACACAAATCAGAAGCTTTTGAGAAATTTAGAGAATATAAACATGAAGTCGAGAACCAGACCGGAAAAAGTATTAAAATCCTTCGATCTGATCGAGGAGGTGAATACTTGAGCAATGAATTCCTGGACTTCCTAAAAGAGAATGGGATTCTCTCTCAGCTGACTCCTCCATATACACCACAGCACAACGGTGTATCTGAACGGAGAAACCGCACCCTATTAGATATGGTGCGCTCAATGATGAGTACAGCTGAGTAACCTATTTCCTTCTGGGGATATGCGCTTGAGACAGCCATGGACCTATTGAATAGAGTTCCCACCAAATCAGTGCCTACCACTCCATATGAGATATGGAAAGGGAAGAGACCACATCTTAATTATATTAAGATATGGGGTTGTCCAGCCTATGTCAAAAGACAAAATCCGGACAAACTCGAGGCAAGATCAGTCTTATGTAAGTTAATAGGATATCCCAAAAATTCACAAGGGTATATCTTCTACCATCCCGAGGAATAAAAGGTGTTTGTTTCTCGACATGCCACTTTCTTAGAAAAAAGTTTTCTTATGAAACAGATAAGTGGCATTGAGGTAGAACTGGAAGAGGTTCCAGCGACACAAACTATAACAGAAGACTTGGTAGAACCAGAGGATTCAGTAGTACCCGACGAACCCCAGCCTCTCCGTCGATCTAGTAGGGTTCCTCACCAACCTGAGAGATACTACGGTTTTCTCATGGATGGTGGGAGCGAGGATTGCATCATGGAGGATGATGACCCAACTAGCTTCGAGCAGACCATCACGAGTAGGGACTCAGTGAAATGGCTGGATGCTATGCGGTCCGAGATGGAATCCATGTACACCAACAAAGTATGGACTTTGGATGTTGCTCCTGAAGGGGTAAAACCCATTGGGAGCAAGTGGATCTTCAAGAAGAAACTTGGTGTAGATGGGAAAGTGGAGACTTTCAAAGCTAGACTTGTTCCAAAGGGTTTGCGTCAAAGACCAGGTGTGGACTATGACGAAACCTTTTCTCCAGTGGCTATGCTTAAATCCATCCGGATCATGCTTGCCATCGCTGCATATCATGACTACGAAATCTGGCAAATGGATGTTAAGACCGCCTTTCTAAATGGTAATTTAGAAGAGTGCGTGTACATGACTCAGCCAGAGGGCTTCGTAGACAGTAGGAGCAGCGGGAAGGTGTGCAAGCTGCTTAAATCCATTTATGGATTAAAGCAAGCATCGCGGAGTTGGAACATCTGCTTTGACGTCCTTATCAAAGAGTTTGATTTCGTCAAAAATCCAGATGAACCTTGTATCTACAAGAAGGTGGCAGAGAGTAAGGTTGTCTTCCTCGTATTGTACGTGGACGACATACTCTTGATAGGAAATGATATTCCTATGCTGCAATCGGTCAAGCTCTTCTTATCACAAAGATTCTCAATGAAAGATCTTGGTGATGCCTCCTGCATATTGCGAATCAGGATCTATAGAGATAGATCCAAACGGATTTTGGGATTGTCCCAATCCAGGTACATTGACACCATACTAAAGAGGTTTAGTATGGAAGAATCCAAACGTGGGAACTTGCCCACGATCTCTGGAGTTACTCTCTCCAAAGAGATGTTTCCCAAGACTGATTTGGAGAGAGCTCGCATGCAAGGGATACCCTATGCTTCGGCTGTAGGCTCTATCATGTACGCGATGCTATGTGCTGTTAGTTATATGTTTGCCCTAGAGGCCATTACTGTACATATGATGTATATTGTAGTGGATGCTAGGACGTATATAGGGAGGACTTTCTTGCTCGACATGATAGTATGCTATCTGGTTACACTTTACCTTAACGTGTATACTGATTGTCTCTCTGTTACATGTTGGTAAAGCCCTTAGGATGTGTACTTGACTACCTGGACTATGATGCGGATCATACTAGTGGGGACATGGTAGTCCATAAGTACATCCTTCAAAGTCCCTAGTCGTGGGTGTATCGAGACAGGGCATCGATATACCAGAGTAGACTAGCGTATACCTTCTCGACCCATACAGATGGGCGATGGATGATCCCATATCCATTGGTGTTTGACATCAGAGGAGATATACGGGTGCTCAGTAGAGACTGGGTACACTGGACGGGCTCGCCGAGAACTCCCAGATGGTATTATACCTCACGTCAGATGGCAGTTCTCTGGTGACACTGGTACAGAGTGGTCTGTTGACCCGAGATCGTCATAGAGTCTTGTGTGGTTCCCACTGTGCTTTGATTTCCATCTTACCATGTCCAAGAGGGCGTGCAAAACGGTGGTTTTTGGGTACAGTCCCGAGTCACATGAAGGCAATGAGCGATAGGAGGGGATTCGTCTCTCCCGGTATAGGGAGTTGATGTTGCGCTGTGTTCGATTGGCTATAACAGGAAATCCCTGGCCAGGGTTGCTGAGATTTACTGGTAAGTGTTACCAGTAGTTTCTCGAATTGTTATAGACCTCATATCGACACGACTTATCGAGCTATTGGGGTCTGACGTTTGCCACCCCTAGGCGAGATATGCGACATATCAGACGATCAGACCGGACTGTACGGTAAGTGTTACTGGTTGGATTCACTGGAGTGTGAGCGGGCTTGCTCGTCGATCTTCTGATCGCTCAATACCCGGGTGGCCGTTACGTTTAGCAGACCGCTTGCGGCTTGTGGATGTTTGATATGATCATCATCCGCTGCCGGCGTATTGACGAGTCTTTAGAGTCCTACACAGAGGTTTCCTGGCTCAAGCGAAACGAAATAGGAGCGCATATGAGATATGTGCGGGACCGAGAATAATGCGTGTATGTGATACCGTATTTCATTCTCGCGATGAATGTGTCGTATGGTTATATGCGATATAACCTAGTTATCGAATCGAGGGTTGATTCGATAAGCCGATGCATTGGATACTAGTCGGTTATATGCGATATGACCGGATCATTAAATCAAGTGTTGATTTAATGATTTAATGCATAATTATATATTTGATATATTACTTTGCATTAGCTAGTATAGGTTCACTTTATATGGATTTTCTCACTCGATGTGCAAGTTGTATATGTGATATACTTTTGTGCATATACATTGTATCATGTTTGATGATACATGTTGACTTGTGCTTGTGTAAAGATTAAACCATGGTTATATGAATGGTTAGGGTTTTATATACTTATTCATTTATTTATATTCATTATTCATTTAAGGAAAAGAAAAGAAAAATGGTGGCATTCTTTTGTTTATTCATGAAGCTTCATGAATACTTTGACTTAGTCACCATTTTTGTCTTCATTCCTAACCTAACCATTCACTTAACTTGGGTTTAGTCTCTACACATAACCATGGTCATGTTATGATAAAGATTGGATTATTCTTTTCTTTTTGATTAACTTATCATAATATTTGAGCTTCTTCTTCTTCTTCTTTCAAGTGAAGAAAAGCTTGACCATCAATGGCAACTTGATGAAATAAGTGAGAAATCCAATTCTAAAGTCTACCCACTTCCTATTTCTTCATCCTCTACCTCTTGCCAAGTAGTAGAGTGTGTTTTCTTCACAAGTTTCATGACTTGGTGAAGTGAGAGCTTGATCTTGCGATGCTTCGACGTAGATCATCTTCGGTATGGACATCGACGACCTAGCTTGCCCATTCTCCGACGAAGCCGACGCTAGAGCCCGGATTTGATTTGGACAGCGGAGAGGACCTCGTCTCGGAGCCGTGGAGGTGGAGGACCGGATCTACAAAGGTTGTATTTCCGTATTCCCTTAGTTAAGTGTTAACTAGTTTATTTTATCGCCTAGATTTCTAGCAAACGATCCGTAGTCGGGTCTCTCGGCACCCGTAAAATTTGAAATTTTCGATGCCTTGTGAGACCTCTCTAGTGTGCCTAGGAACTCTACAGTGGTATCAGAGCTACTAGACATTGGATGTCGACCTATGGGGGGTTCTCACTGTGTGACAGTGTGGCGAAGCATAGGCTCTTACCCCCAGGGTGTCCCGAGACCGGAAGGTGTTTCGGCGGGTTGTAGTCCTCGCGAGGGGGCATGCGTAAAAAGTAGCTGCTGAGGGACCCGTTGGTGCCACGGCGACCCCATTGGATGGGGTTGCTGCCTGACCTACAGTGGTATCAGAGCCTAGCTAGAGCCTTAGGCGATCGGTAGACGAAGTTAGAGATCCGATCGAACCGCGAAACCCCAAGCAAAATCGCTCTCTGTACATTTTTCAAAACTGTTGAATTTTGTGAATTAAAAATATGCAGAAAAATAATCAGGAAAAACTAAGAATTACTGTGAAGTTTGGTCGACTAATTCAATAATTGGAGCGCGGAACCGCGGCCAAACCAGGGGTTTGGCGGCGCTTCCGCGGCCCAAATTTCGACTTAGTCCCTCAAATTTCATATATTTATTCTTAGGTCCTTTCTTCGCAATTTTTGATGTGAATTTTTTAATTCCACTCTGGTGTTGAGTTTTCTAGGGTTTTATTGGGGATTCGTTAATTTGATCGGATAATTTAACTTTGTTTATGTTTTTCCGGATATTTTAGAAACTATTAAAATGTTCGACCGGATATAAATACCCAATTTTTCCCCAGCCGGAAAATTTCCAAGTGTTGGATTTTTCCGTGGTTTAAAGACGTTCTAAGTAGTGCAAGTAACGCGATGGACCCTCTAGAAGACAACAAACCTTAACTCGATTATGTGACCGTCTTGAACTGCCCTTTGAACCTTCGGGTTTGGGGCAGTACGGCGTGCCACATGTGAGGCGTTGGCTTGACCCTTCTACGGCTGGACCGTTGGTACTGAGCCACGAAATGAATGTTTTTAGACTTATTTCATGTGTTGATCTGTTTCGGGAAAACTTGGGTGTTTGAATGTTCGATCGGAAAGTTTAACATTTTCTATTTATCTGGAATGTGATACAATAATTGGAATTCACAAGAAGTTATGAGATAACTGAATGAATGTTATAAATCAAGCACTTTAGTCTCACTTGATCGGTTGCCACGGAATTTTGATGTGGTCAAAAGTCCGTCGCAATCACGTAGCGTACGCGGATATTCGCCGGTAAACTTAATAGACAGCTACACCCCATAGCCCCGACCAAGTGACTGTAGGAGAACCCCGTCGCAGAAAGCATCCGTTCGGGTGCTCACGGTAGCGGTTGATTATTCCAAAAATTTGAGTTTACCGCAATCAGAAACGGCGTCGCTTCGCAGCTAGCCGGTGAGTGCGGGTCGATCCACAGAGACGGGTAAATTCCTTTAGTGTGTTTTAACGAGTTGATTCTGTTTGTGGTTTTGATTGGGTTATAAAAATCTATGAAAACGAGATCTAATTAATTTAATTAAGAATCTTGCTAGGGTTAGGATTAGGGGAAGTTTTGGAAATTAAAGATTTTTCTCACCGCTTTCAATGCCATTTTTTATAGATCTATTAGATGTTAAGTTAATTATCAATAAAGTGGATACAAATCTTTTGGGAAGAGGTTTCTTCCTCTAGATTTGTATCCTTACTTTATTGATAATTATCCTAACCCTCACGGAAAACGTGCACAAACGGCCCTTTATACTACGGTTCATCGTTACCTCGAAGGGTAGGATGCCGCAGGGAGCGGTTGTGCTCGTATGCGTGAAGTACTAATTAATTAGGTGAAGGTGGCATTGAAAGGGGCGAGAGATCTCATCTCTCAACCCTTTCCCTAAGGCTAACCCTAACAAGCGAGGAGACTACTCGCTCATTAGGGGAAGAGAAGACATTATAATTAAAAGAAATAAAAGACTTACTAATTCGATGGCTCCCTCCAAACAAGAAGAACAGATCTGAATTTTTGCTCCCAGAAAATCTGAATTTTATTGATTGAAAAGAGGCATACAATTTTTAGATCTAAAGTTACAATTTATAGGAAATTAGAAACCTAGGGTTACAGGCTCTCGCACATGCGCAATTACATATTTGCCCACGAAAAATCCTAACATCTGCACCGACGCACCGACGCACCAAAACCCCACCGACACGGGCTCTGTATGGCCGCGGAACCGCGGCTCCAGCATGGGTTTGGCCGCGGTTCCGCGGCCAAACTATGGACTTGGGCTGTGTGCTTTTTGGACATGGTTCATTGGCTCTTTGGGCTTCTTTTTCTTCACTTGGTTTCTTTTTTTGGGCTTCTGTTTCTCTTCCAGATATTTCAGTGAATACTTGTAGCGATCTTTTAACCGTTCACATGACATTTTGGACCTTGTACTGTTCTTCGTCTTGGCTTGAGTAAGATCCGTCTAATTGCTGGTCAAAAGTCCCTTTTCTGTTGTTTTGTGTCTTTTTCACTGTATTTGCTCCAGAAACCTGTATCCTGTAATATGCAACAAACGTGCGTCAAGAGTACCTGTTTATTTATAAAAAGGATAAGAATAGGGGAATGATAAATGCAATATTATGGTCTGAACAAATACCCCCAAACTTACCTTTTGCTCGTCCTCGAGCAAACTTATTATTTTATTCTCTACAAAAAACCTAACCGCACTTTCGCAGGGAAACGCGATTGCACTGAGCACGTGCAACAAGCCGTTAAACCTCTAGGTGTCCCTAGTAGGAGGAGTGTTGTCTCCTGAGGGTTTTCAGCGGATACTACCCACAAAATCCTATCAACTCAGCCCATTGACTTTTGTTCTCCAATTAGGTTTTCTAACAAGGAATTCTATTATCTTCTACCTGTAAATTATCCACCCATATTTTTCACGCTTCCTCATTATTTAACTTAAGATTATATATGTTATGTAGACCTACTTAGCTTTCGGCATCTCTTAAGTTTTCCTTCTAGGGTTACATCTCCACTCAGGAATTTTCTATCAACTCTATTAAAGATACAAATTTTATCTTTCATTCCTCTCTCTTATCTAAATTCCAATCATGTACCCCTACGTGTGTGTATAGATCACCCCTACACTTGGAAATTCAATTCAAGCAATCATGCCCTTGTCCATTGTCCAAAGTACTAATTAGATGGTGAATAAAATTTTCTTACACATCTTTCATGCGACCGTTAATACTTCTTGAGGTACCAACGACCGATTACAAAATGCGTTTGCACTTTAAAGCGTACTTCCTAGTCTTTGCAACACCCAAGGCTTTAGCAGTGACTCCCAAACCAGTTGGTCTAAGGCACTAGGTGATGAAGCACCCTCGCTAAATATTTTTCTATTTTTACAGCCTTAAGTAATCACAAAAACCAGTGTCCATTTTTTTGTTTATTCACTTTTTTTCTTTTTATTTTCATTGTACTAAGGGCTTTAGACAAGAGCGTTTCAAGGTCTCTTCTACTATTCCAAGTTTCAAGGTGCGTGAATGTGCAAATTGTAGGGTATATATTTTCAGAATCTAGACTTAAGCTAGGAACTATTTTTCAAATTTATACTCTAATAAGAACATCAATATTCTTCCCTTGTTTCGACTTAGCCCAAGAAGTGAACCCAAAATTCGCCTATTTCTAAATAAACTACAGAAACATATACTTTCTACCGTTAAACTTTAAGGAATGTTATTTTTAGGGTTTTTTTTTAATTCACTAAGTCTAAGATCTAGTTGTTCATAGCTAGTTAACCTATCTGTCAAACTCAAGTCAATTAGCCAATATTGAATACAATTATTTTTATAATTTTTGAAATTTTTCAATTTTTTTATGGGTTTTCAAATAAATATGCAAATGCAAAAATATGTACAAATGAATGCGAAGGAAGAAGACGTACCGAGCATACCCCCAAACTTGAACTTGACAGTGTCCTCACTGTCATGCTAAACCAAGAGGGTCAAAATACCGATACTCCCTGTTTATTTATTTATAAATTTTTTTTTATGTTTTGAATTTTTAAATTTTTTTTTTTTATAGAAAAAGAAAACAAAAGGATATATACATATATACAAAGGTTCCCCCCAAACTTAAGCTTGGCCTTACACAAGCCAAAGGTTAGCACCAACCATTCAAAGATCTTATCATGGTAATGGTAGAGTTGGTGCAAGAATGGGATGGAAAGAAAAGAGATGAAAGGCACGCGAGACCGTGTGGAAAGAGGGGTAGAATACGGTCTCGGTGGAGGAGAAGAATGGCGGAAAGGAGAAAGAAGTGGAGTACGATCTTGAGGGTGTAAATCGAGTGAATAAATTAGCGCAATATGTGATGAGCGATGTGTTAAAAGCGATTGCGCTAACCTATCAACTCGTCGTGCAATGGGGTCAAATCCCTCAAGATGCGTAAGAAAACATGGGTACGCCGAACTTGGTATAGGAGATGAAAGCGTAATGGTCATTTGTTCGGTCGGAACAGTAGGAAGGAGGGAGGGTGATATAACAGTCAAAGGTTCAGGAGGCTGAACTGGAAAATTCGACACATCAACTAAAAATGGTTCAACCTCGATATTATCCTCAAGACTTTCCTCAATATTTAATTCATCCATGCCATTATCATCAAAATCTAGACGCATATGAGATTCGGGAGAAACATTTAATAATTCGGGATGATGATTTGAACATAAAATTTCTATTAAATCGACAGGTTCATCATCCGAAATATTCCCGGCGTCTATATTCTCAATCAAGTGAAAATCAATTTCTTTAGACACTTCATCCACAGCATGGATATTTATCAATGTAGGTTCTAGAGTGGAGGTGTAAAGATCGAAAGGATTAGGTGCAGTTTCACTCGAAAGGGTTTCCTCACAATTTGGCAAATCAAACACTACAAAATCACACAACTCATTTTTATTTTCAACTGGTGAATCATTTGGAACAATCGATGGAAAACCGGAGTTGTGGGTTTCAATTGGGTAAGGGTAGGTTTGATTTGAAAATTCTCTCTCATTCTCACTCTGTCCAACTGCCGCCTTACACATTGAAAAATTCGGAGCTCGCGGGACACTAGCTACCGGTTCACTAGGTTGCGTAAGGGTGGCCATGGATGCTTCCATTGTCCTCATCATTTTATTTGTTGCAGCAATATATGCTTCCAACGACTCTTCCAAACTAGACTTAGGTGGTGAGGGGGTTTCAGTAAAAGATTCAAAATTGGTTGGATATGTGAAACTCCCTAATGGCTGTGAAGAAACAGTGTCTAGTGAAGATGGAGAAGTCGGGTAGGACTGATAGGAAGTGGGTGGTAGGACAGGGGTAGGGTCAACATATGGATAAGAAGGTGAATAGTAGTGTGGATCCCTAAAACTAGATGAATGGAGAGGGGTGAAAGATCGACTGCGAGATTGAGCAACATGCTCAGCAATGGACATCGGCCTAGGAGTGACAGAAGGACTTGAAGTGGTGTCAACATAGGTAGGTTGTAAAGGTTGACTCGGTTGACACGAAGTGGGTTGAAAAGCCAAACTGTTTCTCCTAGACTCTTCTATGTGATCTTTCAGAGATTTTTTAGGCATGGAGGGATCGTTTTTAAATTGACCGAACACATTGACAAACGACGCAAAGTTAGGTTCGGGATACCAAGATTCGGCAAGAGATTTATGATGTGGGGTACCCATGATAGAAGAATGCAAGGATTTCTTAGCGACAAAATTTTTGCAAGTTTTTAAAAGATTTTTCTTTAATTTTTTTATTGGAGAGTTTTGCAATAAGGCTTTAGAAAATGGGACTCGTGACACAAATGTATCAACCACACATGCACAATCAGACCTAGATCTAGGGTTGCCTAGGTCTACTAGACAGCTCCTAACTAGGGCTAGAAATAGACCTCAAACCGCCTCTTCACGGACAAATACGGCCAGGTAAGTGGGAAGGAACCACCACTACAGTGGGCCTAATTAAAAACCACTAGCCTAGACACCGCAATGTCGGTTAGGATAAACGGCCAATGCCTACCCTAGTCCTTTTCCTATTGAGCTCGCTGTCCTTAGGTCTGAGTCTAATCTTTTTTAATTAAATGTGGTCGATGCAAAATGCTTAGGTGTTTTCTGGGGTCCTAGGAAGGGTGATGAAATCCCCACCCAATCTGGATTTGGTCAAATAGCCCCTTAGAATCCGGTTAAATTATGCAAAACAAATAACATTTCACTTGCAATCAGAATTTTTTAGCGCGGCGCAAAGAAACCTGCAGAAATCTGTTATTTAGAAGGGGGTAGAAGATTTTTTTAGAGCAAAGAACCCTGCAGAAAATTTTTACAGATAGAGATATGAAGGTTACAGAAGAGAGGAAAAGAAACAAACCCACAAAATTCCAAGTGCTGACGTGTCATTCTGAGCGCGGATCCGCGGCAAGTTTGTGGTTTAGGCCGCGGATGGGCGGCGGAATTAGGGTTTCAGGCACTGCAAAATTTTGTGCTGCTCTGTTGGACAATTTCTTCTCTGTTCCTATCTACCAATTTCTGTTTTTCCTTCTGCAAAATTCCAGATCCACGATTCTTCGCTGTTCTGCAAGATTTCAAACAATACACCCTTCAAACAGATCAAGTTTGATTATTTTATTTTATTTTATTTTTTATATTTTCAGATTTTTATAATTTTTAAAATTTATATCAACCCGAAAATTCACAAAAAGAAAAATTACGCCGTCCCCGGCAACGGCGCCATTTGATTATTCCAAAAATTTGAGTTTACCGCAATCAGAAACGGCGTCGCTTCGCAGCTAGCCGGTGAGTGCGGGTCGATCCACAGAGACGGGTAAATTCCTTTAGTGTGTTTTAACGAGTTGATTCTGTTTGTGGTTTTGATTGGGTTATAAAAATCTATGAAAACGAGATCTAATTAATTTAATTAAGAATCTTGCTAGGGTTAGGATTAGGGGAAGTTTTGGAAATTAAAGATTTTTCTCACCGCTTTCAATGCCATTTTTTATAGATCTATTAGATGTTAAGTTAATTATCAATAAAGTGGATACAAATCTTTTGGGAAGAGGTTTCTTCCTCTAGATTTGTATCCTTACTTTATTGATAATTATCCTAACCCTCACGGAAAACGTGCACAAACGGCCCTTTATACTACGGTTCATCGTTACCTCGAAGGGTAGGATGCCGCAGGGAGCGGTTGTGCTCGTATGCGTGAAGTACTAATTAATTAGGTGAAGGTGGCATTGAAAGGGGCGAGAGATCTCATCTCTCAACCCTTTCCCTAAGGCTAACCCTAACAAGCGAGGAGACTACTCGCTCATTAGGGGAAGAGAAGACATTATAATTAAAAGAAATAAAAGACTTACTAATTCGATGGCTCCCTCCAAACAAGAAGAACAGATCTGAATTTTTGCTCCCAGAAAATCTGAATTTTATTGATTGAAAAGAGGCATACAATTTTTAGATCTAAAGTTACAATTTATAGGAAATTAGAAACCTAGGGTTACAGGCTCTCGCACATGCGCAATTACATATTTGCCCACGAAAAATCCTAACATCTGCACCGACGCACCGACGCACCAAAACCCCACCGACACGGGCTCTGTATGGCCGCGGAACCGCGGCTCCAGCATGGGTTTGGCCGCGGTTCCGCGGCCAAACTATGGACTTGGGCTGTGTGCTTTTTGGACATGGTTCATTGGCTCTTTGGGCTTCTTTTTCTTCACTTGGTTTCTTTTTTTGGGCTTCTGTTTCTCTTCCAGATATTTCAGTGAATACTTGTAGCGATCTTTTAACCGTTCACATGACATTTTGGACCTTGTACTGTTCTTCGTCTTGGCTTGAGTAAGATCCGTCTAATTGCTGGTCAAAAGTCCCTTTTCTGTTGTTTTGTGTCTTTTTCACTGTATTTGCTCCAGAAACCTGTATCCTGTAATATGCAACAAACGTGCGTCAAGAGTACCTGTTTATTTATAAAAAGGATAAGAATAGGGGAATGATAAATGCAATATTATGGTCTGAACAGCGGTGTTCCGCCTTGGTGTACTTCGTCGACGGTATCGGGGGTGCGGCCGTCTACTGAAGTTTGCGATGAGCATTCGATCAGGATGTCGGGAATCTTGTTGAATTGCCCGACTTGATATTGAAAAGAGTTTTCGATTTTGAGACTAAAATGCGGGGTTTATAATTGTTAGGCATGTGATGTCTAAGGAATTCATTTGGTCAGGCATGCGATGTCTGAGTAGGTTGCGGATTCCAACTGTTGTAGTTTTACACTTTCTTTTCTGTGACCGTAAGTGTAATATGTGATATCACCGGTTTCGTTGCTATATGTCAACGACAATTGGGATGCGCATATTTACTTACGTTGATGACATGTGATGTTATGTGTTGCTGGATATGTTATATTGGATCGTCGTGTTTGAATAGCCGGGGGTTTTTATGTGAGATGAGTGTTTTTCATTTTCATTCATGTAAAAACTTGTATGTAATATTCTTTTATTGGGGCACTTCCAGGTTGCGGAAGTTGTCACCCTTTGTATATTATTTACTTTTCCGCACTAGGATAGACCCAAGGAGGAGGGCACAAGTAACCGGGTTCTGGAGTCCAGTGGGAGACCAACTCGAGGAGTCGAGTCCGGGTCTCCTAACTCTAGAATTGGTAGGGTTGCTTGCCGCTCTCGTAGGGGTCTATGGGTGTGGGTTTGGCTATTCATCAAGACCGTGGAATCCGTGTTTTATACTGGCTCGTATTGAAAACACGGACGTCCTAGTATATCCAATATTTCATATGTTTCTTCTGCTGCGATATCTGTGATGTGATCATGTGATGTTCTGTGATAGATACAGTATATAGTATATATGATATATTATATAGACGTTACTTATGTTTTACACCCGTGCTAGCCCTACCCCGCTCTGCCGTTAGTTACCTAACCTAACGGTGCACGATGGGACATCGAGGCGAATGCGGATGGCATAAGTGTACGTCGTATTTATCTGTGATGTTTAGGTACTTAAATGATGGGACTTCATTAATGTGATTAATGAAAATAAAAGAAACCTAAGATGTTGTAGAATCGAATTTCAAAATAAAACAGGTAGCTACAGTTCTTGCTTTGCACAGAGGTATATGTGATATATCCTGCACCTTATTCGATGAGGAAAGGACCGAGATCCCTTCACCGGGAGTGACTCCTTTAGCAATAACTGGCAGATGCTACACACTCGGTTTGTCTTTTGATTGCTTTTAAGAGTTTTTGCTTTGCACAGTGATATATATGATATATCCCGCACCTCATTCGACGAGGAAAGGACCGACGATCCCTTCACCGGGAGTGACTCCTTTAGCAAAACTAGAAAAGCCTCAAAAGCACTCCATTTTAAAATCATTTGATTCTACAACGATATCAAGTTCATTACGCAATAGGTTTTCAGAAAAACCTGTCGTAGCCCTCCGTCATTTCAGATATGTACTAGTTAGTATTCGTGCTGCGGTAGTTTGGCATTCGTCAAGGCGTAGTGTACGGTAGCTAACTAGTATTTATCTGCTTGAGCATATGATGCGATTGGATTAGGGTATTCGTACGGCGTTGTTTGGCATTCGTCAAGGGTCGTGCGGGTGGGTTTAATTCGATCAAGAAATGTACGGGTTGAACTTGACTAGTGGACTATGGGTTGTTTGGCATTCGTCAAGGTCATAGAACACTAGGGGAAAAATATTATCGGGAATTTCAAGTGTTGAAATTTGCAATGAGATTGCATACCTTCTATGAGATAGTTGGATTCCGATACCCGCTGCGAGTAAGAGTTACTCCTGGGAGAGTTTTATACATTACAATTAGCCGATCAAGTAGGTGTCTAGAAAGGTGTCAACGGGGTTACGCCTCTGGGAAAACGAGGTTTACATTAATTAGGTTCGTGCGAAAGCACGGGGGACCTCCCTCAAAGTACCGACACTGGCCTGGCTGAAAGATTGGCGAACTTGTAGTGTGTAATTAATCCCGGCTAGTCTTTCCTTTTAGGGTTTGAAGGAAGATTTGATAAAAAGCAGTGGGAGCCATCCTGATTAGATAAAATAATAACCAATCTATTCTTGACAGAGCGCACGCTGAGTGTTTTCTTCTCTCTCTCTCCTGGTAGCGACCATATCACGCCTTAATCAAGATAATAATACGGATTATTGACCGAACCCGCTTGTTATACTGAGCTGGGGAACGTTGGTCCCGCTCCAACTTATAATTGTTATAAGACAGAGCAGGAAATTGGGGATTACCAGAATTCCCGTGCCGCCCAAACGAAGAGAGTGCATGCTGATGCATCATCTTCGGGTTTGTTCATTATACAGAACTGTTTCTCAGTATCCTTTACGTCCTGGGTATATGATACCGGATCAGGATCCCAGATATGTAATCTGTTATATAGGGCTACAGATAGGTAGAGAACTGAGAACGGGTGATAAGTTTCATGAGGCAGAAAACGGGGCAAGTGTTGCAGCCAAGTCTGTTGGTCACTGTCACCCTGTATTACCAATACATTGATTCTGAACGAATGTTGTTAGATACCGAACCTGATATACAAAATCATATCAGTCTCTTTATAAGTAAAAAAATGATAAAATTTTGTATTGTTGGATAATGTTTTGAACATTTCTTATATCAAAAGTTGATCGGTTCAGGCACGTTATCTAAAAGCATTGATGTTCTAAATCAAACTACAGTTCTTAGTATACGGATCACACACAAAAGGAAGAGTTCAGAAATGAACGAATTCTTTTTCAGGCATTGTAGACTAGGTCAGATCAATGTGACCCGACTAGCAAGAGTTACATAAAGATGCATATTTAAATCAGTTTGAATTTACATCTTGTGAAACTCGCCAGTCATGTCACAAAGATAAGATGACCATAGCTCCGTTTACTGGAAACAGAGAAAGAGTTAGTGAACTCTTGGGATGATACATGTTGATGTATGTTAGGTCCCCTGTCTACATATGCCAGGACTGGTTCTTTATACTTCATTACGTTCTCTGATAATCTCTCAAGATTCAGACATATGTTCCTGTTGAAACACAAGTCTGAACCTTTTGAGATATTCACAGAATATAAGTTAGAAATAGAGAACCAGAATAAGGGTATAAGTATTATGTCCTATGATGAGATCAGGGAGGAGAATACTTGTGCACAGAAATCCTGGACTATTCTAAAGGAGAATGAGATTCTCTCTCAGCATTATTCCTCCGTATACACCATAGCATGATGGTATATCAGGGCGGAGCAATGACACCCTATATGATAAGGTGTGCTCTATGATGAGTACTACTGAGTTACCTGTTTCCTTTTGGGTGTTATGCACTTGAGAAGTTGCATACCTATTGAATAGGGTTCGAATCAAATCAGATCACTGCCTGCCACTCCATATGAGATATGGAAAGGGAAGAGCCCATGTCTTAAGCTAGTTAAGATTTGGGGTTGTCCGACCTATGTCTGAAAAGCAAAATCCGGACAAGCTCGAGGAAAAGTCAGTTATGTAGAACTGGAAATGTTCCAGCTATACAGACTACAGCTGATGATTTGATAGAACCAAAGGATTCAGTAGATACCAACGAACCTCAGCCTCTCCGCCGATCTAGTAGGGTTCCTCACCCACCTGAGAGATACTTTGGTTTCTCTATGACAGTGGGAGCGAAGATTGCATCATGAGATGATGACCCAACTAGCTTCGAGCTGGCCATCAGGAGTAAGACTCTGTAAGAATGGCTGGATGCTTAGTGATCTGAGATGGAATCCTTGTACACCAGCAAAGTATGGACTTTAGCTGCTATATCTGAAGGGTTAAATCCCCATCAGGAGCAAGTATATCTTGAGAAGATTACTTGGTGTACTTGGAAAAGTTGAGACTTTCAAAGCTAGACTTGTTAAAGGTTTTCTTCATTGACCAGGCGTGGACAATGATGAAACCTTTTCAAGCAACTATGCTTAAGTCCATCCAGATCCTACTTGTCACGGCTACATACCATGACTACGATATCTGGTGGTTGGGTGTCATGACTGCTTTTCTAAATGATGTTTTAGAAGAGTGTGTCTATAAGTACACAGCCAGAGGGCTTCGTAAACAGTGGGAGCAGCGGAAACGTGTACAAGATGCTTTATTTGATAAAGCAGGCATCGCGAAGTTGGAACATCTGTTTTGATGAAGTAGTCAAAGAGTTTGACATCATCAAAATGGCAGATGAACCTTGTATATACAAAAAAGTAGTAGGGAGTATGGTGACGATCCTCGTAGAGTACTTGGATGACATACTCTTGATAAGGAAAGAGTTTCCTATGCTACGCTCAGTCAATCTCCGCCTGTCACAAAGATTCTCCATATAGGATCAAAGTGATACCTCCTAAATTCTGAGTTCTCATCTATGAGATAGATGTAATTGGATGTTAGGATACTCACTAGATGTAGTGAGATGGTATCAACCGATCCTGGGAAGAATCACTGGAAGGGTTCCAGGGTGATAAAGACGACTGAATGTCAGTCACAGGCATTGTCTTTACCCTCAGTGAAGGGACGGTATATTGGAAGAGTTCCAAGCTAGATACCGTGGCATACTAGACGATAAAGGCAGGATACATCGCTACTTAAGATGCTACCAAAGAGGCAGTCTGGGTGTATATTAGTTCATAAGATGAACTTTGTTCCTCCCATTGTGTGACAATGGAGTTGTGGCTTATGCCAAGGAACGCCGGTCCCATCAGTGATCCAGACATATTCTATGGCAGTATCACTTGATCATGGAGATGGTTGATCTCCAGGGAGATCGAGGTTAGGAGAGTAGACTCAGAGGACAACACGGCGGATCCACTCACAAAGGCCTATTCCCACAGAGAGACTTTTATGGGATGGTTGAGTATGAGATACTAGAACCACTGCTACAGATGGCCCTAGTGCAAGTGGGAGATTGTTAGTTATATGTATGCCCTAGAGGCCATTACTGTACATATGATGTATATTGTAGTGGATGCTAGGACGTATATAGGGAGGACTTTCTTGCTCGACATGATAGTATGCTATCTGGTTACACTTTACCTTAACGTGTATACTGATTGTCTCTCTGTTACATGTTGGTAAAGCCCTTAGGATGTGTACTTGACTACCTGGACTATGATGCGGATCATACTAGTGGGGACATGGTAGTCCATAAGTACATCCTTCAAAGTCCCTAGTCGTGGGTGTATCGAGACAGGGCATCGATATACCAGAGTAGACTAGCGTATACCTTCTCGACCCATACAGATGGGCGATGGATGATCCCATATCCATTGGTGTTTGACATCAGAGGAGATATACGGGTGCTCAGTAGAGACTGGGTACACTGGACGGGCTCGCCGAGAACTCCCAGATGGTATTATACCTCACGTCAGATGGCAGTTCTCTGGTGACACTGGTACAGAGTAGTCTGTTGACCCGAGATCGTCATAGAGTCTTGTGTGGTTCCCACTGTGCTTTGATTTCCATCTTACCATGTCCAAGAGGGCGTGCAAAACGGTGGTTTTTGGGTACAGTCCCGAGTCACATGAAGGCAATGAGCGATAGGAGGGGATTCGTCTCTCCCGGTATAGGGAGTTGATGTTGCGCTGTGTTCGATTGGCTATAACAGGAAATCCCTGGCCAGGGTTGCTGAGATTTACTGGTAAGTGTTACCAGTAGTTTCTCGAATTGTTATAGACCTCATATCGACACGACTTATCGAGCTATTGGGGTCTGACGTTTGCCACCCCTAGGCGAGATATGCGACATATCAGACGATCAGACCGGACTGTACGGTAAGTGTTACTGGTTGGATTCACTGGAGTGTGAGCGGGCCAGCTCGTCGATCTTCTGATCGCTCAATACCCGGGTGGCCGTTACGTTTAGCAGACCGCTTGCGGCTTGTGGATGTTTGATATGATCATCATCCGCTGCCGGCGTATTGACGAGTCTTTAGAGTCCTACACAGAGGTTTCCCGGCTCAAGCGAAACGAAATAGGAGCGCATATGAGATATGTGCGGGACCGAGAATAATGCGTGTATGTGATACCGTATTTCATTCTCGCGATGAATGTGTCGTATGGTTATATGCGATATAACCTAGTTATCGAATCGAGGGTTGATTCGATAAGCCGATGCATTGGATACTAGTCGGTTATATGCGATATGACCGGATCATTAAATCAAGTGTTGATTTAATGATTTAATGCATAATTATATATTTGATATATTACTTTGCATTAGCTAGTATAGGTTCACTTTATATGGATTTTCTCACTCGATGTGCAAGTTGTATATGTGATATACTTTTGTGCATATACATTGTATCATGTTTGATGATACATGTTGACTTGTGCTTGTGTAAAGATTAAACCATGGTTATATGAATGGTTAGGGTTTTATATATTTATTCATTTATTTATATTCATTATTCATTTAAGGAAAAGAAAAGAAAAATGGTGGCATTCTTTTGTTTATTCATGAAGCTTCATGAATACTTTGACTTAGTCACCATTTTTGTCTTCATTCCTAACCTAACCATTCAATTAACTTGGGTTTAGTCTCTACACATAACCATGGTCATGTTATGATAAAGATTGGATTGTTCTTTTCTTTTTGATTAACTTATCATAATATTTGAGCTTCTTCTTCTTCTTCTTTCAAGTGAAGAAAAGCTTGACCATCAATGGCAACTTGATGAAATGAGTGAGAAATCCAATTCTAGAGTCTACCCACTTCCTATTTCTTCATCCTCTACCTCTTGCCAAGTAGTAGAGTGTGTTTTCTTCACAAGTTTCATGACTTGGTGAAGTGAGAGCTTGATCTTGCGATGCTTCGACGTAGATCATCTTCGGCATGGACATCGACGACCTAGCTTGCCCATTCTCCGACGAAGCCGACGCTAGAGCCCGGATTTGATTTGCACAGCGGAGAGGACCTCGTCTCGGAGCCGTGGAGGTAGAGGACCGGATCTACAAAGGTTGTATTTCCGTATTCCCTTAGTTAAGTGTTAACTAGTTTATTTTATCGCCTAGATTTCTAGCAAACGATCCGTAGTCGGGTCTCTCGGCACCCGTAAAATTTGAAATTGGCATGTTCGATGCCTTGTGAGACCTCTCTAGTATGCCTAGGAACCCTACATGTACCAGACCCGATGTAGCATACTCACTAAGTGTAGTGAGCAGGTATCAAGCTGATCCTGGAGAGAGTCACTGGACAGCTGTGAAGAGCATTCTCAAGTACTTGCCAAGGACTAAAGAGATGCTCTTGGTGTATGGTAACGGAGAACTCCAAGTAGAGTCCTTTACCGATTCGAGCTTCCAGAGTGATAAGGACGACTCTAAGTTGCAGTCGGGATTTGTCTTTACCCTTTACGGAGGGGCGGTTAGCTGGAAGAGTTCCAAGCAGGAAACCGTGGCAGACTCGACGATGGAGGCTGAATACATCGCTGCCAACGATGCTGCTAAAGAGGCTGTCTGGATCAAGAAGTTCATTACTGAACTTGGAGTGGTTCCATCCATTGAGCATCCAATACCTTTGTATTGCGATAACAATGGAGCGGTGGCTTTGGCCAAGGAACCCAGGTCTTATCAGCGATCCAGGCATATTCTGAGGCGGTATCACCTGATCCGGGAGATAGTAGATCGCCGGGAGATCGAGGTCAGGAGGGTTGACACGAAGAACAACCCGGCGGATCCACTCATGAAGGCCATTCCCCATATACAGTTTGAGAGACTCTTCGGGATGCTCGGTATGCGATACTACAGCAGCTGGCCCTAGTGCAAGTGGGAGATTGTTAGTTGTATGTATGCCCTAGAGGCCAGTATTGTACAGATGATGTATATTATATTGGATGCTTGGACATATATAGAGATGACTTTCTTGCTCGATATGATAGTATGCTATCTGGTTGCACTTTATCTTAACATGTACACTAGTCTCTTTAAACTGTCTTATAGTTACATGTTGGTAAAGCCCTTAGGATTTGTACTTGACTACCTGGACTGTGATACGGATCATACTAGTGGGGACATGGTAGTCTATAGGTACATCCTTCAAGGTCCCTAGTCGTGGGTGTATCGAGACGGGGCATCGATATACCAGTGTAGACTAGCGTATATGCTTCTCGACCCATGAGATGGGCGATGGATGATCTCATATCCATTGGTGTTTGACATCAGAGATGGTATACGGGTGCTCAGTGGAGACTGGGTACACTGGACGGACTCGCCGAGAACTCCCAGATGGTATTATACCTCACGTCAGATGGCAGTTCTCAGGTGACACTTGTACAGGTTAGTCTGTAGACCCAAGATCGTCATAGAGTCTTGTGTGATTCCCTCTATGCTTTGATCTCCACCTTACCACGTCCATGAGGGCGTGCAAAACGGTGGTCTTTGGGTACAGTCCCGAGTCACATGGAGGCAATGAGCGATAGGAGGGGTTTCGTCTCTCCCGGTATTGGGGGTTGATGTTGCGCTGTGCTCGATTGGCCGTAACAGGAAAGTCCCTGGCCAGGGCTGATCAGAGATTTGCTGGTAAGTGTTACCAGTAGTTTCTCGACCCGTTATGAGCCTCACATCGGCACGACTTATCGGTTACTGGGGTCTGACGTTTACCACCCCTAGACTTGATATGCGACATATCAGACGAACAGACCGGACTGTACGGTAAGTGTTACTGGTTGGATTCACAGGAGTGTGAGCGGGCCAGCTCGTCGATCTTATGATCGCTTAATACCCGGGTGGCCGTTACGTTTAGCGGACCGCTTGCGGCTTGTGGGTGCTTGATATGATCATCATCTGCTACCGGCGTATTGACGAGTCTTTAGAGTCCTACACAGAGGTTTCCTGGCTCAAGCGAAACGAAATAGGAGCGCATATGAGATATGTGCGGGACCGAGAATAATGCGTGTATGTGATACCGTATTTCATTCTCGCGATGAATGTTTCGATTGGTTGTATGCGATATGACCTAGTTATCGAATCATTGATTCGATAAATCGATACATTGGATACTAGTCGGTTATGTGCGACATGACCGGATCATTGAATCGAATGTTGATTTAGTGATTTAATGTATAATTATATATTTGATATATTACTTTGCATTAACTAGTATTGGTTCACTTTAAATGGATTTTCTCACTTGAAGTTCACAAGTTGTATATTTGATTTACTTTTGTGCACTTGATTGCATCATGTTTGATGATGCATGAATATTGGCTTTGTGTAAAGAATTGTACCATGGTTATGATAATGGTTAGGGTTTTGATTTATTCACTCATTTATTTATCCATTCCTTATTTATTTAAATAGATAAAAGAAAACAAAATAGTTTCTTTTTATCATGAAGCTTGTTGAAGCTTCATGAAGCTTTGACTAAAGAGACCATTTTGTCTTCATGCTTAACCCTAACCATTCCCACTTACCATGGTCTATTCTCTACACTTGACCTTAGTTAGGATATGATAAGTATTGATTTCTTTTCTATTATAAAATACTTTTATCATATTCTATCTTCATCTTCTCCTTCTTCTTCAAGAAAGAAAACTAGACTCCATTAATGGCATCTTGAGTTCTAAAGTGAGAAATCCAATTCTAAAGTGAACCCACCTCCTATTTCTTCATCCTCTACCTCTTGCCAAGTAGTTTTGGGTGTTTTCTTCACAAGTTTCACAACTAGGTGAAGTCGGAGCTTGATCCAGTGTAGCCTTGACGTAGATTATCTTCGGCATCGAAGCCGACGACTAGTCCGCTCATTTCTCCGATGAAGCCGATGCGAGAGTCCCGGATCCGAGTGGACAGCGAGGGGACAACTACGAGGAGCTAAGGAATTGGATAACCAGATCTACAAAGGTTGTAGCCTCTTTCTTATAGTTAAGTTGTTAACTAGTTTTACTTTTCGCCTAAAATTCTAGTTGACGATTCGTATTAGGGTTTCTCGGCACCCATAAAATTTGAAATTGGCATGGTTAATGCTTTGTGAGACTTCATTAGCGTGCCTAGGAACCCTATAGGCACCTTGCAGAAGGCAAGGGAAACACCCGCTATGTTTGTTAGCGGTGCTTCTTCTTCCGGGTCCAAGGCTAGGGCCAAAGGAAAGAAGAAGAAGGCCGCCACCAAACCTAGAGGAGGTGTTAGTAAGGTGGGAGCGAAAGGAAAGAAAAAGATTGCGGTATCAGTTGTGGCCTAGGATGAGTGCTTCCATTGTCATAGGAAAGGGCACTGGAAGAAAGATTGCAAGGCGTGGAACGCCAAGAACCAGGAACCGAAGCAGGCTGTGGCTTCGACTTCAGGTGTGTTTGTAATTGAGAATTGTTTGTCAATCAACTCTAATTCCTGAGTATTGGATACCGGATCAGGATCTCATATATGCAATTCATTGCAGGCACTGAGAAACCGTAGAGTGCTGAAAGATGGTGATATGACCCTAAAGGTTGCTAACGGAGCTAGCGTGGGAGCTGTGTCCGTCGGGGATTATCACCTGGGATTGACGAGTGGACATAATTTGGTTTTACATAACTGTTTTTGTGTACCTAGTTTAACGTGTAATATCATATCAGTTTTCTTGTTATCAAATAAAGGTTATGATTTCACGTTTGTAAGCGATGTTGTTAACAACCACCTTAATCATAGTTTGATTGGGTCCGGTACACTGGTGTCACGACCCGAAAGAGCACGTGACTGGCCCTTGAATCCTATGAAGTCTATAGGACTCCATCTGATCCAAGTAAACCAAAAGCCCAGAAATCTAAAACCATTTAAGGAGTAAATAAAAGAAAAACTAGTTTAAGAGGTAAAGAAAACATATTTTGAAAATCAAGTTTTTAAATGACTAAGCCGAATATGCATTTTTAAAATGTGTAATCTTTCCTGAAAATTTCGGCAGAGTTTCCTTTGTAAAAACTGGCCCCGAACGGGGTACAACAAGAATAACATAAATATGAAATGATAAAAGGCATCCCTAAGCGGGAGCTAGCTCTTCGTCAATCAACGGTCACAACCACGCAAGCAATATAATACACAACGCTAAAGGGCGAGGATCAAAACCCAAAAAGAAACTCAAAACAGCCAGCAAACCGTAATACTACAAGCGCGACTCTAAGGTCGAAATAATACAACACTGTTTTCTAAGTCTGAAACAATATACAAGTTTTGGTTGATGGAATTTCTAGATACAATGAATAATACATGTACAATGGCGGTTCCGATACAAAAGAACCCACCTACCCAAGTAAGTCACCCATAAGGAAGCAGTGTGCCAGAAATGCCGCTATGGAATCTGTACGGCAAAAACCTGCAAGAACTGTGGCACAACGGGGGTGAGTTGCCAACTCGTGAATAGAAAATATCTACAAGCAGAGATCGAATGTATGACCTATCCTAGGTCAAAACGATCAGCTATATATATAAACCCCAATATGAATAAGTCTGAAGCATGCTAAACTGGCAATGTAATCTCTATACATGAGTGTAGTGCCAAGTGATCGTGCCAGTGCCTCAGGTAATAGCATAACATAAATGTGAGGTACAATCAATGAAATCAATCTGCATGTACGTGGATCCCGTCCACTCGTCACCCAATGACAATAACCATCATGCATGTAAATATCATCAGCATATGCATGGAAATATGAGGATATAAACCACCTGTGTCCCTCGCGACACGTCAAAATCATGGAACCGGAGTGCCCAGCATCGGCACTCGAAAACATCATGAAAACTGTGCCCAGCATCGGCACGTAAATTCTCATATATCGATTTCGGCAGTCCGGATCGGCCCTCGGGCTTTGTCTGCGGTATCGGCCCTCGGCCCCGGCAGTACGGCCATATCCATCTATCGACTCTGGTCAGTATCCTCCGGATAACCGCCAGGTCCAACCAATCATCGGTAGGTACTCGCCACACTGCCAGGCTCATCGTCTACTCCACGAAAAACATTTCTTGCCCCGGGGAACCATACCGGGTCCACCATGTACCCGCAATCGGCCTCATCCGCGTCCTCGAATCGGGTTTCACATGTCGCTCTCAGCACCGAGAAAACACATGGTGGACGCACTGAAATATCATATCAAGGGTAACCGGGTTTTTAAAACAATTACATATTCTCTTTGAAACACCCACGGTTCCCCAAAACCAGAAATATCATGGAAACAACATATCTCAATGCGTATAATCAGAAAGCAGCATGTATGCGACATATAGCAGAAAGGTAAGCATATCAATATGTCATGCAAGGGTCATATTCTGAATGCAACAGTACTACAGTGTAGTGACATGGCAATTATCGATGATGAAGTGTGTGAGCCGGCAAACAAGTGTACGTGGAACATACGCATCATCGATAATTGTGCTGGTGTCCTAGCAGCATGACTGAAATATATCAACAATATAAGCGATGCAATGGAAACATCATGGATATGCGGAATCGAATAATCACGCAACAGTAAAGAACCTGCCTCAATAAATATATCATGCAGCCTTGACATTTGAAATAAGACGAATCGGGGTTTTTAATAAAATAAGGGTTACGGTGTTTTAAGAAAAGATACTTCGTTTGAAAATACCCGTAGAATCCCTTTTTGCTTATCTTTAAAAATATCCCCGATTCGTTAGTTTTGAAATAGGTATGACTCGGGTCAGTCTAATGTCTACTAAGTAATCTAAACAGGAGGGGGTATGAAACCACCTACATCTGAGTCGATATACATATATATATATATACAATAGTCGGTGATCTCGCCTTAATAGTATCACGTACGATACGGTATATCATATAACATGCTCGAGTCATGAGTGCTGATCTAACATCAATATAAAGCTCGTACGGTAAATCGTCGTACGGCATCCCAATAGCTAGGTACGGGTCAATATCACATTCATCTCATCATGTATCAGGTATCATTACCATCATATCACATTATCTCTGGTACAAATCTAAGTCTAGTACCATCGATACCATCTATATAAATATGAATGCGGGGTAAAACACATGCCCAAAGGCCCGCTAAAACTATCATGTCGCACCTCAAATACGAACTCTATCATATCGCCGAATCTCACGGCCTCAAATCCCGTATATGAACACATAGTCCCATACCCATGTGTAAATATACACACCTCCAAATGCGCACAGATAGATGAAAGAATGTAAGCAAGTATACGTGTACGTGTATGTGTGAGTGCAACCACTACTCTAGGGTTCGCACTATACCAAACCAATACATCCTTATCATTGATAATTCCATTATTACCATCAATAATCTTAACAACACATAATAAATATATGTGTGTATACGTATTCGTATACATCACCACGGATTGCGGGGGTGCTATACGCCATCCACCCGACTTCTCCCCGTAGATATAAATCTACTCATCTGGTCTTCGCTTGCCGAAATTGATGACGCCATGCTCCTTCGCCTCGGAATCCTTGCGAGGGTACCTAGAATAATAAACAGTCGCAATACGTATTAACATCGAGGCAGAAAACCGATACATCGCACAGTATGCTCATAGGTTGGAACCTATGGCCTAAACGTGCAAATCAATTAAACGACCCCTGTTGTCGATGTACGAACATCCGACAACCAAATACAAATCCAAATATCAAGAAAGTGCATTTCAAAATACGGAAAACATAGCCTAAAACACACCAAAATGCTTCCAGATTTTCCCCAGGTGACAATTAGCCAAAACTGCACATAGGAGGGGTCTATTTTAGTGCAAAAGGAGCCCTAGAACAAAACTGGAACAATTCTACCCTGCTCTGGCCGCAAATTGCGGCCAGAATGATTAAATATGCAGCCATGGGTTTGAATTAGGGGCTTGGGTCTTGGTGGTAGCTTCCTAGGTGCCTGCATGACTCACTGTCAGCTCAATTTTATTTTTGGTGCCCCCGGGTTGCTCCAGATTCCAGAACACCTTCACAGATCACACATTTATCCGATGTCGGGTTTCTAAATCCGTGTTTTGGGGTTTCTAGGGTCTGGTCCACGTCACTAAATAGCACCTAAGTTTAGTTAACAGCTGTTAGGAATCACCCAATTCAAACCAACACTCAAACATTCACTAGGGTTTCCCAATGTCCACTAATATGCACAAAACGACATCTAAATATGATATCTCACAAAACTAATCTAAAGGGAAGAAATTATACCTCATCTAGTCCACTCTAGGCAGCACTAACTTCCCAACGTCGTCAAAATCCCATTTTGCTCGGTCCATCGTTTAGAGGTTGAAGAGGGGATTAATATTTGTGAAGGGTGTGTAGGGTTTTGGGGCATGGTTGGAGATGGATCTATGGATTTTTGTGGAGGGTTTTTGGAGTTGAGGAGATGAAGAGGAAGATGAAAAATATGATGGGGATTCAAAAATGGCAGCAGCCCCCCTCCCTCTCTCTCACAATTCACACACACTCTCTCTCTCCAAAAGCACACCTAACCTAATCATTATGTCTCCCTTGACTTTTTCCTTTTTCTTTTCTCTCCACCAAAACCATAATTTAAAGCCCAAATAAAATGAAACATGTGTAAAAATGGACATGTCATGGTGCACTAACCATGGAAACTGTAAAAACGCGGATTTGGCTTAATCGCGATTAGCAGTGCACTAATCGGGTTTTTATCGAAACTGCGTATAATAAATTTTAAAAGTGCCAAATCCTTTAATTATATTATTAAATGAATAAATCATTTTAATTTCTATTTATTTCATAATTATTGGTATATATTTATACCCTTTTTCGAAAACCCCAATTTCACAAATCGGCAGTTTTCGGGAAAAATATTATTTTAATATTAAATTCCCCAAAATAATATTTTATATTTTCCGAAATGTTACAACTGGATAATGGTATATATGTCTTAAACCAACTCCAGATTTTCAATGTCCAGAACACACTAAAAAGAAAGTCTCCAGATACAAATAAGGCTTTCTTATGGCATTGTAGACTAGGTCACATCAATGAGACAATGTTAAATAAGTTGCATAGAGAAGGATATTTTGATTCGTTCGAATATCAATCTTATGCCACTTGTCAATCATGTCTCAAAGGAAAGATGACAAAGACTCCATTCACTGGATATGGAGTAAGAGCGAGCGAGCTCTTAGGACTCATACACAGCGATAAATGTGGTCCAATGTCTACACATGCAAGAGGTGGTTTTTCCTATTTCATTACTTTTACGGATGATTACTCTAGGTACGGATTCATTTATCTGATGAAATATAAATCCGAGGCTTTTGAGAAATTCCAGGAGTATAAGAATGAAGTAGAAAACCAAACCGGCAAAAGTATCAAGACACTAAGATCCGATCGAGGTGGTGAATACTTAGGTGCCGAGTTCCTAGGTTACCTAAAAGAGAAAGGAATTCTCTCTCAGCTTACTCCTACATACACTCCACAACATAACGGTGTATCGGAGAGACGGAATCGAACCCTATTGGATATGGTACGTTCCATGATGAGTAATGCTGAGTTACCGCGATCTTTCTGGGGTTATGCGCTAGAATCAGCGGCATATCTTCTGAACAGGGCTCCTACAAAGACTGTGCCTACCACGCCATATCAGATGTGGAGTGGGAAGAAACCCCATCTTCAACATCTGAAGATATGTGGATGTCCAGCTTTTGTTAAAAAGCAGCATACGGACAAGCTCGAGGCACGATCAGTACAGTGTAAGTTTGTGGGACATCCAAAGAACTCCAAGGGATATTATTTCTATTACGCAGAGGAACAAAAGGTTTTTGTTTCTCGTAATGCCCATTTTCTAGAACATCAGTTTTTAGAAAAGGAAATAAGTGGGAGTGAAATAGAAATGGAAGAAATTCCAGAACCATAAACTACTACTGAAAGTTTGGTAGAACCAGTAGTTCAAGAAGAACAGGACATTCCCGCACCCTTCCGCAGGAGTAGTAGGCCGTCTCATCCGCCTGAGAGATACTACGGTTTTCTCATAGATGGGGATGGAGAGGATTGCATCATTGATGATGATGAACCTACTAGCTTCCAGCAGGCCATCCAGAGCGGCGACTCGGTACGATTGCTAGATGCAATGCGGACCAAAATGGAGTCCATGTACACCAACAAAGTATGGACTTTGGACTTTGCTCCAGATGTGGTAAAACCCATAGGATGCAAATGGATCTTCAAGAAAAAGATTGGTGTAGATGGACAGGTGGAAACCTATAAGGCTAGACTTGTTACAAAGGGTTTTCGTCAAAAACCTGGTTTGGACTATGACGAAACTTTTTCTCCAGTGGCTATGCTCAAATCCATTCGGGTCCTTCTTGCTATTGCTGCCTTCCATGATTATGAAATCTGGCAGATGGACGTAAAGACGGCTTTTCTGAATGGTAATTTAGAAGAGTGCGTCTATATGGATCAGCCAGAAGGTTTCAATCAGAGTGGGAGCAGCGCGAAAGTTTGCAAGTTGCTTAAGTCCATTTATGGACTAAAGCAGGCATCGCGGAGTTGGAACATCTGTTTTGATGAAACGGTCAAAGAATATGACTTTATAAAAAATCCAGATGAACCATGTATATATAGTAAAGTTGTAGCACGAACTGTCGTATTCCTCGTCTTGTACGTGGATGGCATTCTATTGATAGGAAATGATATTCCTATGCTACAATCTGTCAAAGGATTCTTGTCACACAGATTCTCCATGAAAGACCTGGGTGACGCCTTTTATATTTTGGGGATCCGGATCTATCGTGATAGATCCAAGAGGATGTTGGGACTTTCGCAGTCCAGGTATATCAACACTATACTGAAAAGATTCAGTATGGAAGATTCTAAGCGCGGTAATCTACCGGCTTGTCACGGAATCACCCTCTCCAAAGAGATGTCTCCCAAGACTGATTTGGAAAGGGAACGCATGTCTATTATACCCTACGCTTCTGCGGTAGGCTCTATAATGTATGCGATGTTGTGCACCAGAACAGATGTAGCTTACGCACTGAGCGTGGTAAGCCGGTATCAATCAGACCCAGAGGAGAAGCACTGGATAGAAGTAAAGAACATTCTCAAGTACCTAAGAAGGACTAAGGAGATGTTCTTGGTTTACGGCGGAAAAGACCTCAAGATGGAGGCCTTTGCTGATTCCGGCTTCCAGAGTGATAAGGACGATTCCAAGTCCATATCAGGTTATGTCTTTACCCTCAATGGAGGGGCGGTGTGCTGGAAGAGTTCCAAGCAGGACACCATTGCTGGCTCGACGATGGAAGCGGAGTATATTGCTGCTTGCGATGCCGCGAAAGAAGCGGTCTGGATGAAGAAGTTCCTAACAGAACTTCAGGTGGTTCCTACCATTGTTGATCCAATACCTCTGTATTGCGACAACAATGGAGCTATAGCTTTAGCAAAGGAACCAAGGTCCCATCAGAAGTCCAGACACATCTTAAGGCGGTATCACCTGATCAGGGAGATCATAGATCGCCGGGAGATCGAGGTCCGGAGAGTTGCTACTGAAGAGAACATTGCTGATCCATTCACAAAGGCCCTACCTCAGATTCAGTTCGAGAGGCTACTCGAGATCATCGGTTTTCGATATGCCAGTACATGGCCCTAGTGCAAGTGGGAGATTGTTAGTGTATATGCCCTAGGGACCATTATTGTATCATACTAGCTTGTATATTACTTAATGGAAGCTTGGGATATTCACAGTTATATAACAGTCTTGCTAAATATGGTAGTATGCTACTTGGTTTTATCTATCTTAATATGTGAGTATACATATTGATAGAGCCCTTAGGATCTTGCTTGACTACTAGCGTTGTGATGGTAGTCATATTAGTGGGGGCTGGGTAGTCTACAAGCACATCCTTTTTCAGGTCCCTAGTCGTAGGATTATCGAGACAGGGCATCGATACTCCGGAGTAGACTAGTGTGTACACTTCTCATCCCAGTTGGGGAGATGGTCTGTCCCATAGCCGTCAGTACGTCATACTGGAGATAGTATACAGGTGCTCGTTGGGTTACGGGTACACCGGACAGGACTCGCGGGGAACTGTTGGTTGGTATTATACCCGTCGTCAGTTAACAGTTCCCAGGTGACATGAGTACAGCATAGTCCGTAGACTTGACACTGCTACTTCGCCTCGAATGTGTCCCACTGTTCTTAGATTGCTACCCTACCACGGCTCAAAGGAGTCGTGCAAACAGGTAGCAGTTGGGTGCAGTCCCGAGCACTTGGAGGCAGTGGCGGTTAGACAGGATTCGTCTCTCCCGGTATTGGGAGTTGATATCGCGCTGTGTCAGAGAGCCATTACGCAAAGTCCCTGGCCAGGGCAAACGAGATTTACTGGTAGGTTCCAGTAGTTTCTCAAGGTGTAATGGGCTACGCTCCGACACGACTTATACCGCTATTAGGGGACTGACGCTTACCGTCCCCTAGGCCCGATATACGATAGTCTTAGACGAACAGACCGGACTGTACGGAGATTGTCACATCAGGCTCAGTAGGAGTTCGGATGGGTTTCCTCATCGGCCTTCTTATCGACATCTACCTGGGGACCGTTACGTACAGCTAGTGCCACTGGCGATCTGTGGTTAAACCCACTGCCAGCATAGTAGTCGAGTCTTTAGAGTCCCACACAGAGAGTTTCCCTGCTCCAGGTGAAACGATATAGATGTCGTATGGTTTTACGACAAGGGTTCGGACGCATACGTGTGTTTACGCACGTACGACGTTCGGACAGTTTTTACTAGCCGGCTTTGGTTTAAGCCAGATTCTAGTATCGGATTATTGGATTTATACAGTCTAAAGTTTTTCCGTGTTTTCACGGATAGGAGGGGCGTTCTCGTAATTTGCGAGAAGCTTCTAGAAGGATGGTGACTTGGGGGTTTAGGTGGCATTTGCATTTATTGTTTTAATGACTCATTTGTGTGATTCATCCTTGGAGTTAATGCTTCATTTATTGAACTAATGACTCATGAGATGAATCACTCATATGAATAAATGAAGGATGATGATTAATCATTTTATTTATTTATTTTGATAAATCATTATGCTTCATATATTCAAGAGAGATCATTATCTCATTCTCATTCTCTTGCTCACCTTCTCTTTCCTCAAGCCCACTCTCTCTTCAAACCCTAATCCTACCCTTCATGTGTTGAGATCAAGGATTAGATAGACTAATTAATCCATAACCACACTCTATATCACCTAGGTGCCTTTGATTAGCAACTAAAGAAACCTAGTTACCTCAAGTTTAGAGGTGAAGCTTGGAATAGAAGCTCTCGGGTGGATCGTCTATTACGTAGAGGAGGCCGAGGAGGAGGTGGATAACGAAAAGACGAAGGACTAGGTTCACTAGGTATAATCTCTTTTCATAGTAGTTAAGAACTCCTATGTATATGTTAGTTATAGTTTAGCAAAGATTCTTAGGTTAGTCGATGTTAACTCAAAGAACAAGATTGTTTTTCATATTTCCGCCTCCCCGCAACTCGTGGGGTGTTGTACATTGACTTACAGATCGCCCCGCGCTTTTTGATGACATTATTCTTCGGGGTATCGATGAGAGTTTTGAGGAAATTTTCGCTGAAGAACTCGCATTTTTGAAAGACACGGGTGTTGAGATGAATCCACCTCAAAACAAAGAAATTGAACCTCCACCCCTTCTTCTGGACTATAAAGAGAATGCGAGTAATCCATCACAATAACTGTGTCGTCTCTCCAAAACGAGACGCAAATACATTCTATCCCACCACTTATCTTTTCCCCACTTCTTCTTGGCTCTTTTCTTCCTCCAACCGATGCACTACACTGATAAAATCTTTTAATGGTTAGTGTTGACTTTCGGTCTTTGTAACGCTTTGCTTTGACCTATAACTTTGACCCCCTCTTGTGATTTTCAAAGCTTAACATTGTTTAACTCAAGTTTGGGGGGGGGTTATATTTTTGGCTCTTGAAAATAAATTTTTTTACTCAAAATGGTGAGCCAAAAATAAGTTTGGGGGAGGATTTTTACGATCATATTTCATGCCCCCATTAATAAATTTCCTCCCAGGCTTACAGGTTTTTTTGATTTAGCAGAAGACAACAGTGAGGACACTGTTGAAAACAAGTTTGGGGGAGGTTTGTGCTTATTTGCGCATTCTTTGCATCATATTTTGCATAAGCACAAAACATATAATAATTTTTTTTGTACGTAAATAAGATAATAAAAGATTAGATAGTGAAAAATTACATCCAAAAGATTGGAAAAGTTTAAGAAAACCAAGAAAATTAGAAGTTTTCTTAAACAAACTAGTAATAAGTAGTTATGAGCCGTTGTCCCATGGGTTAGTAAGATGAAAGAAGTCACTAATCTGAGAATAAAAATAAGTTTGAAAAATAGTCCTATTCTTGAAACCAAACATTTGAATGTTGATACCCTACTATACGCACTTACACACGTCTTGAAACTCGGGATAGTAGAGGATATCTTGAAATGCTCTTGTCTAAAAGCCAAAGTATGAAGGAAATTATAAATGAATAAAAGATAAAATGGTGAAGAAAAATGAACACTGGTTTTGTTATCGCCAAGGCAGCAATAAAAAAATATAGCGAGGGTGCTTCATTGTAAGTCCACGTTACCTCTCCCGGTACTTACGGGCTTGCGGAAATGATGAAAAACGATTTTTCTTTTGATGGTAACATGGACTCAAAATACGGATCTTTGTTAAACAACTATCTAACAAACCTAACAAGAGTTTTACCTACTCGGTTAGGGGGTTATACCTTAACTTGAACTCCTTCGTCTTCAACTCCTTGCGGTGGTCGGATCGGCCTCACCTCGTCGTCTCCTCGCGCCGAAGATGGATCCACCCGAAAGCTTCTACCTTCGGCTTCGCTTCAAACTAGAAGAAACTAGAACACTTGACTTGCTAGACCTTGTGAACTAGGATGAGTAGAGGAGTGTGTTGGGTTTTATCTCTATGGTTCTTGCTTCTCAACACATGAGACAAGTGAACCATGAACTAGAGAGAGAGCAAGAGGACGAGGGAGAGCTCAAGCATGAGAGAGAAAGGAAATGAAAGAATGAGCAAGACTTTTGCCATCCAAGCTCTCATAATCCAAAATCATGATAACAAGTAATAATAATTGAGTATTATGTGATGGTTGTTATCATATCAAAATGACAATATCATTTCTTGCATTAAATGCAATTTGTGAACAAAACAAGCAAGCCAAAGTCAATGCAAATAAATGATAGACATTGTCATGATGGTGGTCAACAAGTCCAACCTAGTCAACCGGTCAACAAAAGTCAACAAGTCAACAAGGTCAACTCTTCAACCCTAACCATGTCACTATAATACTTAATTAATATTATTGTTAATCATATTTCTAATTCTCATTAGGGTTAAGCAAAAGTCAACAGTCAACAACCCTAATGAGAATCCTCTGCCTCTGTCTCTGTCAACTGTGCATACACACCCGCATCCGCGTTCCGGAGAACACGAATACAACTGAGATAAAACCAATCCCAAAACGTATACTAAGATCTGGCTTAAACCAAAGCCCGCTAGTAATAACTGCCCGGACACTAAACGTGCACAAGTGCACGGATGTGACCGAACCCTGTCGCAAAACCATGCGACCTCTACTCTTTTTCCTAAAGACGAATAGCTCTCTGTATGGGACTCTAAAGACTCGACACTACGCTGGCAGTGGGTTTAACCACAGACCGCAAGCGGCACTAGCTGTGCGTAACGGCCCCCAGGTAGATGCCGATAAGAAGACCGACGAGGTAAAACCCATCTGAACTCCTACTGAGTCTGAATGTGACAATCTCTGTACAGTCCGGTCTGTTCGTCTGAGAATATCGCATGGCGGGCCTAGGGGGCAGTAAACGTCAGTCCCCTAATAGCGGTACAAGTCGTGTCGGAGTGTAGCCCAGAACACTCTGAGATAACACTCGAAACCTACCAGTATATCTCGCTTGCCCTGGCCAGGGACTTTGTGTAATGGCTCTCCTAGACATAGTGCGATATCAACTCCCAATACCGGGAGAGACGGATCCTGTCTAACCGTCACTGCCTCCAAGTGCTTCGGGACTGCACCCAACTACTACCTGTTTGTACGACTCCTTTGAGCCGTGGTAGGGTAGTAATCAAAGTACAGCGGGAACACACTCGAGGCGAAGTGACAGTGTCAAGTCAGTGGACTAAGCTGTACTCATGTCACCTGGGAACTGATAACTGACGATAGGTATAGTACCAACCATCAGTTCCCGATGAGTCCTGTCCAGTGTACTCGTAACCTAACGAGCACCCGCATACTATCTTAAGTACGACATACTGACGGCTGTGGGACAGACCGTCTCCCCTGCTGGGATGGGAAGCGCCTACGCTAGTCTACTCCGGAGTATCGATGCCCTGTCTCGATAGTCCTACGACTAAGGACCTGCATAAGGATGTGCTTGTGGATTACTCAGCCCCCACGAGTGTGACTGCCATCACAATGCTGGTAATCAAGCAAAGATCCTAAGGGCTCCACTAATGTGTATAGGTGATATACTAAAAGAAAACACATGTACACTTTAAAGTAGAAACAAACCAAGTAGCATACTACCATTTTGAGCAAGATTGTCTATGTAGGGTTCCTTGGCACACCCATGAGGTTCTACAACTGATCAACCATGCCAAATTCAAATTTTTCATGTACCGAGAAACCCTAATGCAAGATCGTTAACTAGAGGTAAAGGCGAAACTAGAAACTAGTAAACTACTTTACTACTAAGTGAATGGAAATACAATCTTTGTAGATCCGGTCCTCCACTTCTCTAGCTCCGTGTTGACGTCCCTCCACTGCGATCATCAGAATCCCGGACTCTAGCGTCGGTTTCATCGGAGAAATGGGCGGGCTAGGTCGTTGACTTCGATGACGAAGATGATCTACGTCGAGGCAACTCAAACTCAAGCTCCATCTTCACTAGGTCATGAAACTTGTGAAGATAACACACTCTACTACATG
This sequence comes from Agapanthus africanus, assembly GCA_030015575.1. Taxonomy (NCBI): domain Eukaryota; kingdom Viridiplantae; phylum Streptophyta; class Magnoliopsida; order Asparagales; family Amaryllidaceae; genus Agapanthus; species Agapanthus africanus. Next base: position 242,395,926 of record CM057350.1, on the reverse strand, counting down.
GCAAGTGGTAGAGGATGAAGAAATAGGAAGTGGGTTCACTTTGGATTTGGATTTCTCACTTGGAATCATCACTTGGAATTTTCTAGTAAGCTTTCTTCACCTCATGAAGAAGATGAAGAAGAAGAAAAGAAAAAGGATTATTTCTTAAAAGAAAATTCAAGTGAATCTTATTATATAGAAACTATGGGTGAGATTAACTTATGTAGAGACTAAACTAATGTTTAAGTTAAAGGTTAGGTTAAGGAAAATCTTATGTAAAACAAAATGGAGGATTTTGTCAAAGATGCTTGAAAGCTTCATGAAGCTTCAAGCAAAGACAAAGTAAGCCACCATTTTATTTTACATAAATTAAATAAAAAACTAAACCTTTAACCTAAACATGGTATAATCCATACACACACCCAAGTTAGCATGTATCATCAAACATTATACAAACTAGTGCACAAACATATATCATATATACAATGTGCACAATCAAGTGAGAAAATCAATCTTAAGTGAACAAATACTAGTTAATGTAAAGTAATATATCAAATATATAATTATACATTAAATCAATAAATCAACACTTGATTTAATGATCCGGTCATACTGCATATAACCGACTAATATCAAATGTATCAATGTATCGAATCAACACTTGATTCGGTAATCCGGCTATATCTTATATAACCGTCCAATGATACAGATCGCGAGAATAGAATACTGTAGGGTTCCTAGGCACCCCAAGGAGGTCTCACAAGGCATCAACCATGCCAATTTCAAAAATTACGGTGCCGAGAAACCCTAGTGTACGGATCGTTGGCTAGAATTCTAGGCGAAAAGGAAACTAGTTTACATCTAAACTAAAAGAACGGATATACAACCTTGGTAGATCCGGTCCTCCACTTCCACGGCTCCGTGATGAAGTCCTCTCCGCTGTCCAAATCAAGATCCGGGCTCTAGCGTCGGCTTCATCGGAGTAGATGCGGGCTAGGTCATCGACGACGTGCCGAAGATGATCTACGTCGAGGCATCACTAGATCAAGCTCCACCTTCACCAAGCCATGAAAACTTGTGAAGGAAACACATTCTACTACTTGGCAAGAGGTAGAGGATGAAGAAATAGGAAGTGGGTAGACTTTAGAATTGGATTTCTCACTCTAATTCATCAATCACCATTGATGGAATCTAGTTTCTCTTCTTGAAGAAGAAGAAGAAGAAGAAGAAGATAATGAATATGATAGAATAAAAGAATTAACTTGAAAAGATAATTCCATTCATTCTTATCATAATAGTTACCATGGTTAAGTGTAGAGAATGAACCAAGGTTAAATAGAGTGGTTAGGGTTAAGCATGAGACAAAATGGTCACTTTGGTCAAAGCTTCATGAAGCTTCAACTAAACAACAAATAAAGCCACCATTCTTTCTCTTTATGCTTATTTATTTCAAAATGAATAAATGAAATAAATAAATGAGGAAATAAAAGAAACCCTAACCACTTAAGTAACCATGATTTAATTCTTTACACAAACCCAAACTAGCATGCATCATCAAACATGATACAATCTTTTGTACAAAAGTATATCACATATACAATGTGCACAAACCAAGTGAGAAAATCCTTTTAAAGTGAACCAATAGTAGTTAATGCAAAGTAATATATCAAATATATAATTATACATTAAATCATTAAATCAACACTTGATTTAACGATCCGGTCATATCGCATATAACCGACTAATATCCAATGTATCGATTTATCGAATCAATCCTTGATTCGATAACTAGGTTATATCGCATACAACCATTCGACACATTCATCGCGAGAATAGAATACGGTATCACATACACGCATTATTCTCGGTCCCGCACATATCTCATATGCGCTCCTATTTCGTTTCGCATGAGCCAGGAAACCTCTGTGTAGGACTCTAAAGACTCGTCAATACGCCGGCAGCAGGCGATGATCATATCAAACACCCACAAGCCGCAAGCGGTCTGCTAAACGTAACGGCCACCCGAGTATTAAGCGATCTGAAGATCGACGAGCAAGCCCGCTCACACTCCAGTGAATCCAACCAGTAACACTACCGTACAGTCCGGTCTGATCGTCTGATATGTCGCATATCTTGCCTAGGGGTGGTAAACGTCAGACCCCAATAGCTCGATAAGTCGTGTCGATATGAGGCTCATAACGGGTCGAGAAACTACTGGTAACACTTACCAGCAATTCTCTGAGCAGCCCTGGCCAGGGACTTCCTGTTATAGCCAATCGAACACAGTGCAACATCAACTCCCTATACCGGGAGAGACGAATCCCCTCCTATCGCTCATTGCCTCCATGTGACTCGGGACTGTACCCAAAAACCACCGTTTTGCACGCCCTCTTGGACGTGGTAAGATGGAAATCAAAGCACAGTGGGAACCACACAAGACTCTATGACGATCTCGGGTCAACAGACTACTCTGTACCAGTGTCACCAGAGAACTGCCATCTGACGTGAGGTATAATACCATCTGGGAGTTCTCGGCGAGTCCGTCCAGTGTACCCAGTCTCTACTGAGCACCCGTATATCATCTCTGATGTCAAACACCGATGGATATGGGATCATCCATCGCCCATCTGTATGGGTCGAGAAGGTACACGCTAGTCTACTCTGGTATATCGATGCCCCGTCTCGATACACCCACGACTAGGGACTTTGAAGGATGTACTTATGGACTACCATGTCCCCATTAGTATGATCCGCATCATAGTCCAGGTAGTCAAGTACAGATCCTAAGGGCTTTACCAACATGTAACAGAGAGACAATCAGTATACACGTTAAGGTAAAGAGCAACCAGATAGCACACTATTATGTCGAGCAAGAAAGTCCTCCCTATATATGTCCCGGCATCCACTACAATATACATCCTATGTATAGTAATGGCCTCTAGGGCATACATATAACTAACAATCTCCCACTTGCACTAGGGCCATCTGTAGCAGTAGTTGTAGTATCTCATACTCAACCATCCCATAAAAGTCTCTCTCTGGAAACAGGCCTTTGTGAGTGGATCCGCTGTGTTGTCCTCTGAGTCTACTCTCCTAACCTCGATCTCCTTGGAGATCAAGCATCTCCATGATCAGGTAATACTGCCTTAGAATATGTCTGGATCACTGATGGGATGGGCGTTCCTTGGCATAAGCCACAACTCCATTGTCACACAATGGGAGGAACTAAGTTCATCTCATGAACTAATATACACCCAGACAGCCTCTTTGGTAGCATCTTAAGTAGCAATGTATTCAGCCTTTATCTCCTAGTATGTCACGGTATCTAGCTTGGAACTCTTCCAACATACCGTCCCTTTACTGAGGGTAAAGACAATGCCTGTGACTGACTTTCAGTCGTCTTTATCACCCTGGAACCCTTCCAGTGATTCTCCCCAGGATCGATTGATACCATCTCACTACAACTAGTGAGAGTCCTAACATCCAATTAGATCTATCTCATAGATCCAAAAACCCAGGATTTAGGAGGTATCACTTTGATCCTATGTGGAGAATCATTGTGATAAGCGGAGATTGATCGAGCGTAGCATAGGAAACTCCTTCCCTATCAAGAGTATGTCATCCACGTACTCTACGAGGATTGTCATCATACTCCCTACTACCTTTTTGTTTATACAAGGTTCATCTACCATTTTGATGATGTCAACTTCTTTGACTTATTCATCAAAACAGATGTTCCAACTCCACGATGCCTGCTTTATCCTATAAAGCATCTTGCACACGTTTCCGCTGCTCCCACTGTCTACGAAGCCCTCTGGCTGTGTACTAATAGACGCACTCTTCTAAAACATCATTTAGAAAAGCCGTCATGACACCCAACCAACAGATATCGTAGTCATGGTATTTAGCCGTGACAAGTAGGATCTGGATGGACTTAAGCATAGCTACTTGAAAAGGTTTCATCATTATCCACACCTGGTCAATGATGCAAACTTTTAACAAGTCTAGCTTTGAAAGTCTCAACTTTTCCATCTACACCAAGTAATCTTCTCAAGATATACTTGCTCCTGATGGGGATTTAACCCTTCAGATATAGCAACCAAAGTCCATACTTTGTTGGTGTATAAGGATTCCATCTCAGATCACTAAGCATCCAGCCATTCTTACAGAGTCACACTCCTGATGGCCAGCCCGAAACTAGTTGGGTCATCATCTCATGATGCAATCCTCGCTCCCACTGTCATAGAGAAACCGAAGTATCTCTCAGGTGGGTGAGGAACCCTACTAGATCGGCGGAGAGGCTGAGGTTCGTTGGAATCTATTGAATCCTTTGGTTCTATCAAATCATCAGCTGCAGTTTGTATAGCTGGAACCTTTCCAGTTCTACATTACAGATTTTGCCTCGAGCTTGTCCGGATTTTGGTTTTAGACAAAGGCCGGACATCCCCAAATCTTAACTAGCTTAAGACATGAGCTCTTCCCTTTCCATATCACATATGAAGTGGTAGGCATCTGATTTGATTCGAACCCTATTCAATAGGTATGCAACTTCTCAAGTGCATAACTCCCAAAAGGAAATAGGTAACTCAGTAGTACTCATCATAGAGCACACCTTATATAGGGTGTTATTGCTCCGCCCCGATATACCATCGTGCTATGGTGTATTCGGAGGAGTAATGCTGAGAGAGAATCTCATTCTCCTTTAGAATAATCCACGATTTCCGTGCTTAAGTATTCTCCTCCTTGATCTCATCATAGGACATAATACTTATACCCGTATTGGTTCTCTACTTCTAACTTATATTCTGTGAATATCTCAAAAGGTTCGGACTTGTGTTTCAACAGGAACATATGTCTGAATCTTGAGAGATTATCAGAGAATGTAATGAAGTAAAAAGAACCGGTCTTGGCATTTGTAGACAGGGGACCTACATACATCATCATGTATCATCCCAAGAGTTTACTAACTCTTTCTCTGTTTTCAATAAACGGAGCTATGGTCATCTTATCTCTGTGACATGACTGGCAAGTTTCACAAGATGTAAATTCAAACTGATTTAAATATGCATCTAAATGTAACTTAGCTAGTCGGGTCGCATTGATATGACCTAGTCTACAATACCTCAAGAAGAATTCGTTCATTTCTGAACTCTTCCTCTTGTGTGTGATCCGTATACTAAGAACTGTAGTTTGATTTAGAACATCAACGCTTTTAGATAACGTGCCTGAACCGATCAACTTTTGATATAGGAAATGTTCAAAACATTATCCAACAATACAAAATTTTACCGTTTCATTACTAATAAAGAGACAGATATGATTTTGTATATCAGGTTCGGTATCTAATAATATTCGCTCAGAATCAATGTATTGGTAATACAGGGTGACAGTGACCAACAGACTTGGCTGCAACACTTGCCCCGTTTTCTGCCTCATGAAACTTATCACCCGTTCTCAGTTCTCTACCTATCTGTAGCCCTATGTAACAGATTACATATATGGGATCCTGATCTGGTATCGCATATCCAGGACGTAGAGGATACAGAGAAACAGTTCTTTGTAATGAACACACCCGAAGATGATGCATCAGCTTGCACTCTCTTCGTTTGGGCGGCACGGGAAATCTGGTATTCTCCAATTTCCTGCTCTGTCTTATAACAATTATAAGTTGGAGCGGGACCAACGTTCCCCAGCTCAGTATAACAAGCGGGTTCGGTCAAATATCCGTATTATTATCTTGATTAAGGCGTGATATGGTCGCTACCTGGAGAGAGAGAGAAGAAAACACTCACCGTGCGCTCTGGCAAGAATAGATTGGTTTTTATTTTATCTAATCAGGATGGCTCCCACTGTTTTTTATCAAATCTTCCTTCAAACCCTAAAAGGAAAGACTAGCCGGGATTAATTACACACTACAAGTTCGCCAATCTTTCAGCTAGGCCAGTGTCGGTACTTTGAGGGAGGTCCCCCGTGCTTTCGCACGAACCTAATTAATGTAAACCTCGTTTTCCCAGAGGCGTAACCCCGTTGACACCTTTCTATACACCTACTTGATCGGCTATTTGTAATGTATAAAACTCTCCCAGGAGTAACTCTTACTCGCAGCGGGTATCGGGATCCAACTATCTCATAGAAGGTACGCAATCTCATTGCAAATTTCAACACTTGAAATTCCCGATAATATTTTGCCCCGAACGATCTATGACCTTGACAAGGTCAACAAACCATAGACCGCAAGTCAAGTTCAACCCGTCATTTCTTGATTGAATCAAACCCACCCGCACGACCCTTGACAAGGTCAACAAGGCCGCACGACTACCCTAACCCAATCTGCATCATATGCATAAGCAGATGAATACTGGTTAGCTACCGCACACTGCGTCTTGACAAGGTCAACAAACGCAGCACGAATACTAAACAGGATTTATCTGAAATGACGGAGGGCTACGACAGGTTTTTCTGAAAACCTATTGCGTAATGAACTTGATATCGTTGTAGAATCAAATGATTTTAAAAATGGAGTGTTTTTTAGGCTTTTCTAGTTTTGCTAAAGGAGTCACTCCCGGTGAAGGGATCGTCGGTCCTTTCCTCGTCGAATGAGGTGCGGGATATATCATATATATCACTGTGCAAAGCAAAAACAGTTAAAAGCAATCAAAAGTCAAACTGAGTGTGTAGCATCTGCCAGTTATTGCTAAAGGAGTCACTCCCGGTGAAGGGATCTCGGTCCTTTCCTCATCGAATAAGGTGCAGGATATATCATATATACCGCTATGCAAAGCAAGAACTGTAGCTACCTGTTTTATTTTGAAATTCGATTCTACAACATCTTAGGTTTCTTTTATTTCATTAATCACATTAATAAAGTCCCATCATTTAAGTACCTAAACATCACAGATAAATACGACGTACACTTATGCCATCCGCATTCGCCTCGATATCCCCTCGTGCACCGTTAGGTTAGGTAACTAACGGCAGAGCAGGGCAGGGCTAGCGCGGGTGTAAAACATAAGTAACGTCTATATAATATATCATATATACTATATACTGTATCTATCACAGAACATCACATGATCACATCACAGATATCGCAGCAGAAGAAACATATGAAATATTGGATATACTAGGATGTCCGTGTTTTCAATACGAGCCAGTATAAAACACGGATTCCACGGTCGTGATGAATAGCCAAACCCACACCCCCAGACCCCTACGAGAGCGGCAAGCAACCCTACCAATTCTAGAGTTAGGAGACCCGGACTCGACTCCTCGAGTTGGTCTCCCACTGGACTCCAGAACCCGGTTACTTGTGCTCCCCTCCTTGGCTCTATCCTAGTGCGGAAAAGTAAATAATATACAAACGGTGACAACTTCCGCAACCTGGAAGTGCCCCAATAAAAGAATATTACATACAAGTTTTTACATGAATGAAAATGAAAAACACTCATCTCACATAAAACCCCCCGGCTATTCAACCACGACGATCCAATATAACATATCCAGCAACACATAACATCACATGTCATCAACGTAAGTAAATATGCGCATCCCAATTGTCGTTGACATATAGCAATGAAACCGGCGATATCACATATTACACTTACGGTCACAGAAAAGAAAGTGTAAAACTACAACAGTTGGAATCCGCAACCTCCTCAGACATCGCATGCCTGACCAAATGAATTACTTAGACATCGCATGCCTAACAATTATAAACCCCGCATTTTAGTCTCAAAATCGAAAACACTTTTCAATATAAAGTCGGGCAATTCAACAAGATTCCCGACATCCTGATCGAATGCTCGTCGCAAACTTCAGTAGACGGCCGCACCCCCGATACCGTCGACGAAGTGCACCAAGGCGGAACACCGCTGCCGCGAGCACCCGAACGGATGCTTTCGGCGACGGGGTTCTCCTACAGTCACTTGGTCGGGGCTATGGGGTGTAGCTGTCTATTAAGTTTACCCGGCGAGTATCCGCGTACGCTACGTGATTGCGACAGACTTTTGATCACATCAAAATTCCGTGGCAACCGATCAAGTGAGACTAAAGTGCTATGTTTATAACATTCATTCAGTTATCTCATAACTCATTGTGAATTCCAATTATTGTATCCCATTCCAGATAAATAGAAAATGTTAAACTTTCCGATCGAACAATCGAACACCCAAGGTTTCCCAATACAGATCAACACATGAAATAAGTCTAACAATATTCAGTTCGTGCCTCAGTACCAACGGTCCAGCCGTAGAAGGGTCAAGCCAACGCCTCACATGTGGCACGCCGTACTGCCTCAAACCCGAAGGTTCAAAGGGCAGTTCAAGACGGTCACATAATCGAGTTAAGGTTTGTTGTCTTCTAGAGGGACCATCGCGTTACTTGCACTACTTAGAACGTCGTTAAACTACGGAAAAATCCAACACTTGGAAATTTCCCGACAGGGGAAAAATTGGGTATTTATATCCGGTCGAGCTTTTTAACATATTCTAAAATTTATCCGGAAAGCCACATAAACAAAATCTGATACTCCGATCGAAACACCGAATCCCCAAAACAACCCCAGAAAATACAACTCTTGAATAAATATTAAAAAATTCCCAGAAAATCCAGCATAATAAAATAGGAGTTACCGTGCAAACAGTAATTGATGATGTCAGTATATGGCCGCGGAACCGCCGCAGAAGCCAAGCTTCTGCCGCGGTTCCGCCGCATGTTGTACTGTTCATCAGAAACTTTTTGCGCCGTAATTCTTATATTTCCCTGCTGAATTTTTTAGCAATTTTTAATTTGGAAAAATCCACGTTTTTAGAAAAAGTACAGAGAGCATTTTCCGGGTTGGGTTTTCGGTTCGTTCGGACTTCAAATTCAGTCTAGACTTCGCCTAAGGCTCTAGCTAGGCTCTGATACCACTGTAGGGTTCCTAGGCACCCCAAGGAGGTCTCACAAGGCATCAACCATGCCAATTTCAAAAATTACGGTGCCGAGAAACCCTAGTGTACGGATCGTTGGCTAGAATTCTAGGCGAAAAGGAAACTAGTTTACATCTAAACTAAAAGAACGGATATACAACCTTTGTAGATCCGGTCCTCCACCTCCACGGCTCCGTGATGAAGTCCTCTCCGCTTTCCAAATCAAGATCCGGGCTCTAGCGTCGGCTTCATCGGAGTAGATGCGGGCTAGGTCATCGACGACGTGCCGAAGATGATCTACGTCGAGGCATCACTAGATCAAGCTCCACCTTCACCAAGCCATGAAAACTTGTGAAGGAAACACACTCTACTACTTGGCAAGAGGTAGAGGATGAAGAAATAGGAAGTGGGTAGACTTTAGAATTGGATTTCTCACTCTAATTCATCAATCACCATTGATGGAATCTAGTTTCTCTTCTTGAAGAAGAAGAAGAAGAAGAAGATAATGAATATGATAGAATAAAAGAATTAACTTGAAAAGATAATTCCATTCATTCTTATCATAATAGTTACCATGGTTAAGTGTAGAGAATGAACCAAGGTTAAATAGAGTGGTTAGGGTTAAGCATGAGACAAAATGGTCACTTTGGTCAAAGCTTCATGAAGCTTCAACTAAACAACAAATAAAGCCACCATTCTTTCTCTTTATGCTTATTTATTTCAAAATGAATAAATGAAATAAATAAATGAGGAAATAAAAGAAACCCTAACCACTTAAGTAACCATGGTTTAATTCTTTACACAAACCCAAACTAGCATGCATCATCAAACATGATACAATCTTGTGTACAAAAGTATATCACATATACAATGTGCACAAACCAAGTGAGAAAATCCTTTTAAAGTGAACCAATAGTTGTTAATGCAAAGTAATATATCAAATATATAATTATACATTAAATCATTAAATCAACACTTGATTTAACGATCCGGTCATATCGCATATAACCGACTAATATCCAATGTATCGATTTATCGAATCAATCCTTGATTCGATAACTAGGTTATATCGCATACAACCATTCGACACATTCATCGCGAGAATAGAATACGGTATCACATACACGCATTATTCTCGGTCCCGCACATATCTCATATGCGCTCCTATTTCGTTTCGCTTGAGCCAGGAAACCTCTGTGTAGGACTCTAAAGACTCGTCAATACGCCGGCAGCAGGCGATGATCATATCAAACATCCACAAGCCGCAAGCGGTCTGCTAAACGTAACGGCCACCCGGGTATTGAGCGATCAGAAGATCGACGAGCAAGCCCGCTCACACTCCAGTGAATCCAACCAGTAACACTACCGTACAGTCCGGTCTGATCGTCTGATATGTCGCATATCTTGCCTAGGGGTGGTAAACGTCAGACCCCAATAGCTCGATAAGTCGTGTCGATATGAGGCTCATAACGGGTCGAGAAACTACTGGTAACACTTACCAGCAATTCTTTGAGCAGCCCTGGCCAGGGACTTCCTGTTATAGCCAATCGAACACAGTACAACATCAACTCCCTATACCGGGAGAGACGAATCCCCTCCTATCGCTCATTGCCTCCATGTGACTCGGGACTGTACCCAAAAACCACCATTTTGCACGCCCTCTTGGACGTGGTAAGATGGAAATCAAAGCACAGTGGGAACCACACAAGACTCTATGACGATCTCGGGTCAACAGACTACTCTGTACCAGTGTCACAAGAGAACTGCCATCTGACGTGAGGTATAATACCATCTGGGAGTTCTCGGCGAGTCCGTCCAGTGTACCCAGTCTCTACTGAGCACCCGTATATCATCTCTGATGTCAAACACCGATGGATATGGGATCATCCATCGCCCATCTTTATAGGTCGAGAAGGTACACGCTAGTCTACTCTGGTATATCGATGCCCCGTCTCGATACACCCACGACTAGGGACTTTGAAGGATGTACTTATGGACTACCATGTCCCCACTAGTATGATCCGCATCATAGTCCAGGTAGTCAAGTACAGATCCTAAGGGCTTTACCAACATGTAACAGAGAGACAATCAGTATACACGTTAAGGTAAAGAGCAACCAGATAGCATACTATCATGTCGAGCAAGAAAGTCCTCCCAATATATGTCCCGGCATCCACTACAATATACATCCTATGTATAGTAATGGCCTCTAGGGCATACATATAACTAACAAATACAGTATCACATACTGGTATTATTCTCGGTCCCGCACATATCTCATATGCGCTCCTATTTCGTTTCGCTTGAGCCAGGAAACCTCTGTGTAGGACTCTAAAGACTCGTCAATACGCCGGCAGTAGGTGATGATCATATCAAACACCCACAAGACGCAAGCGGTCTGCTAAACGTAACGGCCACCCGGATTGAGCGATCAGAAGATCAACGAGCAAGCCCGCTCACACTCCTGTGAATCCAACCAGCAACACTTACCGTACAGTCCGGTCTGTTCGTCTGATATGTCGCATATCTCGCCTAGGGGTGGTAAACATCAGACCCCAGTAGCTCGATAAGTCATGCCGATGTAAGGTCTATAACAAGCATGAAACTACTGATAACACTTACCAGTAAATCAGTGCAACCCTGGCCAGGGATTTCCAGTTATGGCCAGTCGAGCATAGTGCAACATCAACCCCCAATATCGGGAGAGACGAATCCCCTCCTATCGCTCATTGCCTCCATGTGAATCGGGACTGTACCCAAAAACCACCTGTTTGCACGCCTCAGTAGAGCCGTGGTAGGGTGGAAATCAAAGCACAGACACACAAGACTCTATGACGATCTCGGGTCAACAGACTAAGCTGTACCAGTATCACCAGAGAACTGCCATCTGACGTGAGGTATAATACCATCTGGGAGTTCTCGGCGAGTCCTTTCAGTGTACCCAGTCTCCACTGAGCACCCGCATACCATCTCTGATGTCAAACACCAATGGATATGGGATCATCCATCGCCCATCACATGGGTCGAGAAGATATACGCTAGTCTACTCTGGAATATCGATGCCCCGTCTCGATATTCCCACGACTAGGAACATTGAAGGATGTACTCATGGACTACCCAGGCCCCGCTAGTATGATCTACATCACAGTCCTGGAAGTCGAGTACACATCCTAAGGGCTTTATCAACATGTAACAGAGAGACAGAAAGAATACATGTTAAGATAAAGAGCAACCAGATAGCGTACTATCATGTCGAGCAAGAAAGTCCTACCTATATATGTCCCAGCATCCACTACAATATACATCCTATGTACAGTAATGGCCTCTAGGGCATACATATAACTAACAGTCTATACAAGGTGAATATCCCAATCTTCCATTAAGTAATATACAAACTAGTATGATACAGTAATGGCCTCTAGGGCATATACACTAACATTCATCACCTAGTGCCTTAGACCAACTGGTCTGGGAGTCACTGCTAAGCCTTAGGTGGTGCAAGACGAGTAAAATACTAAAATACCTAATAAGCAAGCACATGAGTAATCAGTCGGTTAGTACCTCAAGAAATATTAACGGTCGCATGAAAAATTTGTGAGCAAATTTATCTAAATATTCATCAAATTAAAAAGTACTGAGGCAGATGGACAAGAGTATGATAGCTTGAATTGAATTCTCCGAGTGTAGGGATGTATTTGACACACACGTAGGGTTATATGACCGGTGTTTGGAAGAAAGGTGGGAATGAAGAATAAAGACGATGTTTTATTGAGGGATGATATGATTTCTAACATCTTTTCATGACTATTAAGATAGGGCTCATGACAACTGAAAAGCTAGTATTAGTTGGAAACTCTAATTTTCAAAGTCTTTCTTTTACAATTCTTATCTTTATATGTAACTTTCACGGTCTTCCTTTTATTATGGGATTTTGTGGGTGCAATCCGCTGAAAACCCTCAGGAGACAAAACTTCTCCTACTAGGAACACCTAGAGGTTTAAAGGCTTGTTGCACGTGCTCAGTGCAATCGTGTTGCCTACGAAAGTGTGCTAGTTAGTTTTTCTTTTTCTTTATTTTTTCCTTATCTTTCTAATAAAACAAGTTTGCTCGAGACGACCAAAAATAATTTTGGGGGAATTTGATCAGTCGAAAATATTGCATTTTTAACACATCAATTTCCCTACTATTTGCAATCATCTAAAGGTTTTCGGTATGAATATAGCACATATTAGCAATTTGTTTGTAAAATACCAAATAACATGTATTATACATTATAACCGGCATTTTGAGGGAAATTGAGTGTTTATTATTGCACGCATGATCTTTTGCATATCGCAACACTTGTCTCGAGATTGTGTGCAGGAAATTCCAGGAAAAGAGCCGAAACTGCTTGCTAAAAGTGCTGATAAAATTACGCCAAGTCCAAGACTTATGATCTGGCAGTGAACAAGAAAGTATAAAAATATTCCAGATATAAAATAAGTCCCCAAGGATCAGCACCAAAATAACCAGAAAGTTTCATACACCAATATCACCAATCGGCCGCGGATCCGCGGCCTAAGGGGCCTATTTGCGGCGGATCCGCGGCCACATGGACACCTCATCGGCAGATTACATTTTGAGGCCTTTCTTCTCAGCTACAAAACCTCTTTAAGGCATTGCGGTCTCCAGATATCTCCAGAATCTTCTCCCCTAACAGCCAAGCTTCTTGTACAAGCCTAATATCTACCAAGCTAGCTAACCACCTTAATCTAGAACCTTCTACTCAACTACCTAGCTTAGCTTCTAAAGGAAACTAAATCTAATCAAGCTTCTAGGGGAAGCTTAAGAAGAAGGCTATATAAAGGGACTCAAGGCTTCATAACAAAGGTTGTTCAACAATTTCTAAACACAAGTTGAGTGACACAATTTGCGCATCCAAATCCTAGCCAAAATACAATTCAAAATCCAAATCAAGATCGCCGAGTACCAAATCAAGCAAGAATCCTTCAAGCCTTTTTGAAGCAACGCCGATCTTCATCCGAGCAGTGATCTAAGACGATCCGCGACTCACGAAGACGATGCGAAGCTAGTTCGACGATCGAGTTCTCTCCTCAATTCTTGTAGTTTTTGAGTGAATTATAACGAAACGTTGAATAAGAAAAGGTGAAAATTCTTGATCTTTCTTTTCTTTACATTTGAGCATTATGATGAGTTCTCAATTCTTGATTGTTTTCTTTGTCATGATGTTTGAGTGAAAACTCCGCTCGTGGAGGAATCGAGAAAATAGATAGATGACGATGATTAAATTCTTGAACGATTCTTAAGTCTTATGAGTTTTGTAAATCTTAGAAAATTGAATCGTCGACAACCTAGTTTCGAGCGAGATGATTCCTTGAATGTTTTCGCTCCTAATTAGAGATCAACGATCGATGATTGAATTTCCTAGAGGCTAGAAATTGAATGCTAATCAATGAAACGACAAGGGATGTGTAAGTCCACGTTGCGACCCCCGGTTCTTACGGGGAGGCGGAAACGGTATAAAATCAAAATTTTAACGCAAGAGGCAACATGGACTAAGCTGGGTCGGGATCTTTACCTAAACTAAAACTAGCATACTAAGCTAAAGATATTTAGCTACTCGGATGAAGATGGTTATACCTAAACTTGAACTCCTTCTCTTCAAGCTCCGATGGTGGTCGATGGCTCCTTCTCGTTGTCTCCGTACGCCGAAGATAGATCCACTTGAAAGCTCCAACCTTTAGCTCCTTCTTCGTTCTTTGAAGAAACTAGTTCACTTGGTTTGCTAAACCTAGTGAACTAGAATGAGTAGAGATGATTTAGAATGGGATTTTATCTATGGTTCTTGATTCTCAACTCATGAGACAAGAGAACCATAGATCAAGAGAGGGAGCAAGAGGTTGAGGGTGAGAGCAAGAGGAGAGCTCAAGAACAAGAGAGAGAATGAGCAAGAAAGAATGAGCAACTCTTTTGTCTTTCACCCTCTCATAATCCAAAGTGATCATAACTCATCATATCAAAAAAAGTCTTATGTGATGGTTAGAAGCAACCATAACCTTATCATGTCATGCACTCATTTTACTCAAATGAGCAAGCAAGAAAAAGTCTTTGGCATGAAATGATAACCATGGTTATCATGATGGTCAACTAGTCAAGCCTAGTCAACCGGTCAACAAGTCAACAAAAGTCAACAAGTCACCAAAGTCAACAAGTCAACAAAAGTCAACAAGTCAACAACCATATCACCATAATACTTAATTAATATAATAGTTAATCACATATCATATTCTCATTAGGGTTGAGCATAAAGTCAAATAGTCAACGGTCAACTGTCAACAACCCTAATGAGAATCCGCAGCCTCTGCCTCCCTGTCAACTGTGCATACACACCCGCATCCGCGTTCCGAGGAACACGAATGCAAACTGGATAAATCCAATCCCATAAGGCACACTAGGATCTGGCTTAAACCAAAGCCCGCTAGTGTAAACTGTCCGGACACTGTACGTGCACAAGTGCACGGATGTGACCGAACCCTGTCGCAAAACCATACGACCTGTCGCAATACCATGCGACCTCTACTCTTTTGCCTAAAGGCGAAAAGCTTTCTGTGTGGGACTCTAAAGACTCGACACTACGCTGGCAGTGGGTTTAACCACAGACCGCAAGCGGCACTAGCTGTGCGTAACGGTCCCCAGGTAATGCCGACAAGAAGACGGACGAGGCGAAACCCATCTGAACTCCTACTGAGCCTGAGTGTGACATTCTCCGTACAGTCCGGTCTGTTCGTCTGATACATCGCATGGCGGGCCTAGGGGCGGTAAACGTCAGTCCCCCAATAGCGGTACAAGTCGTGCCGGAGTGAAGCCCAAAACACCCTGAGATAACACTGGAAACCTACCAGTATATCTCGTTTGCCCTGGCCAGGGACTACTCGTGTAATGGCTCTCCTAGACACAGCGCGATGTCAACCCCCAATACCGGGAGAGACGAATCCTGTCTAACCATCACTGCCTCCAAGTGCTTCGGGACTGCACCCAACCACTACCTGTTTGCACGACTCCTTTGAGCCGTGGTAGGGTAGTGATCAAAGTACAGTGGGAACACACTCGAGGCGAAGTGACAGTGTCAAGTCAGCGGACTAAGCTGTACTCATGTCACCTGGGAACTGATAACTGACGATAGGTATAATACTAACTAGTCAGTTCCCGACGAGTCCTGTCCAGTGTACCCGTAACCTAACGAGCACCCGCATACTATCTCAAGTACGACGTACTGACGGCTGTGGGACAGACCGTCTCCCACACTGGGATGAGAAGCGCATGCGCTGGTCTACTCCGGAGTATCGATGCCCTGTCTCGATAGTCCTGCGACCAGGGACCTGCATAAGGATGTGCTTATAGATTACCCAGCCCCACTAGTGTGACGGCCATCACATCGCTGGTAATCAAGCAAAGATCCTAAGGGCTCTACTAATGTGTATAGGCGATATACAAAATAAACACATGTACACATTGAAGTAGAAACAAACCAAGTAGCATACTACTATTTTGAGCAAGATTGTATATACAAGGTGAATATCCCAAGCATCCATTAAGTAATATACAAACTAGTATGATACAGTAATGGCCTCTAGGGCATATACACTAACAATCTCCCACTTGCACTAAGGCCATGTACTGGCGTATCGAAGACCTATCATCTCGATCAGCCGCTCGAACTGAGTCTGGGGCAAGGCCTTGGTGAATGGATCTGCAGTGTTGTCTTCTGAAGCGACTCTCCGAACCTCGATCTCCTGGCGATCCACGATCTCCCTGATCAGGTGATACCGCCTCAAGATGTGCCTGGATCTCTGATGGGACCTGGGTTCCTTCGCTAATGCTATAGCCCCGTTGTTGTCGCAATACAGAGGTATTGGATCAACAATGGACGGAACCATCTGAAGTTCTTTCAAGAACTTCCTCATCCAGACAGCTTCTTTTGCGGCATCAGATGCAGCGATGTATTCCGCTTCCATCGTCGAGTCTGCAACGGTTTCCTGTTTGGAACTCTTCCAACACACCGCCCCTCCATTGAGGGTAAAGACAAAACCCGACATGGACTTGGAATCATCCTTGTCACTCTGGAAGCTGGAGTCAGCAAAGGCCTCGATCTGGAGGTCTTTTCCGCCATACACCAAGAACATCTCCTTAGTCCTTCTCAGGTACTTGAGAATGTTCTTTACCGCTATCCAGTGTTTCTCCCCAGGGTTTGACTGATACCGACTTACCACACTCAGTGCATAAGCTACATCCGGTCTGGTACACAACATCGCATACATTATAGAGCCTACCGCAGAAGCGTAGGGTATAATAGACATGCGATCCCTCTCCAAATCAGTCTTGGGAGACATCTCTTTAGAGAGGGTGATCCCGTGACAAGCCGGTAGGTTACCGCGCTTGGAATCTTCCATACTGAATCTCTTCAGTATGGTGTCGATGTACCTGGACTGTGAAAGTCCTAATATCCTCTTGGATCTGTCACGGTAGATCCGGATACCCAGAATGTACGAGGCATCACCCAGGTCTTTCATGGAGAACCTGTGTGACAAGAACCCCTTGACAGATTGTAGCATAGGAATGTCATTTCCTATTAAGAGAATGTCATCCACGTATAAAACGAGGAATACTACAGTTCTCGCTACAAATCTACTATAGATGCATGGTTCATCTGGATTTTTGATAAAGCCAAATTCTTTGACCGTCTCATCAAAGCAGATGTTCCAACTCCGCGATGCCTGCTTTAGTCCATAGATGGACTTAAGCAACTTGCACACCTTTCCGCTGCTCCCACTCTGAATGAAACCCTCTGGCTGGTCCATATAGACACACTCCTCTAAATTTCCATTTAGAAAAGCTGTCTTTACGTCCATTTGCCAGATCTCATAATCGTGGAAGGCAGCAATGGCAAGAAGGATCCGAATGGATTTTAGCATGGCTACTGGAGAAAAGGTTTCGTCGTAGTCCAAGCCAGGTCTTTGACGAAAACCCTTTGCTACCAGCCTAGCTTTATAGGTCTCAACCTGTCCATCTACACCAATCTTCCTTTTGAAGATCCACTTGCATCCTACGGGTTTTACCCCGTCTGGAGCAATGTCCAACGTCCATACCTTGTTGGTGTACATGGACTCCATTTCGGTCCGCATTGCATCCAGCCATTTCACTGAGTCAACGCTCTGAACGGCCTGCTGGAAGCTAGTAGGCTCATCATAATCTATGATGCAATCCTCTCTATCCCCGTCTATGAGAAAACCGCAGAATCTCTCGGGCGGATGAGACTGCCTACTACTCCTGCGGAGCGGCGTAGGAATGTCCTGTTCTGTTGAACCCTCTGGTTCCACTAACCTTTCAGTAATAGTCTGTGGTTCTGGAATTTCTTCCAGTTCTACTGCGCTCCCACTATTTTCCTTTTCCAAGAACTGGTGTTCTAGGAAGTGGGCATTACGAGAAACAAGGACTTTTTGTTCCTCTGCGTAGTAGAAAAGATACCCCCTGGTGTTCTTTGGGTATCCCACAAACTTGCACAATACTGAGCGTGCCTCGAGTTTGTCCGCATGCTGCTTTTTGACAAAAGCTGGACATCTCCAGATCTTCAGATATTGAAGATAGGGTTTCTTCCCACTCCACATTTCATATGGGGTGGTAGGCACAGTCTTAGTCGGAACTCGGTTCAAAAGGTATGCAGCTGATTCTAGCGCATACCCCCAGAATGATCGCGGTAACTCAGCGTTACTCATCATGGACCGCACCATATCCAATAGGGTGCGGTTCCGTCTCTCCGATACACCGTTATGTTGCGGGGTGTATGGAGGAGTAAGCTGAGAGAGAATTCCGTTCTCTTTTAAATAGTCCAGGAACTCGGCACTTAAGTATTCTCCACCTCGATCCGATCTTAGAATCTTAATACTTTTGCCGGTCTGTTTCTCTACTTCATTCTTATACTCCTGGAATTTTCCAAAGGCTTCGGACTTATGTTTCATTAAGAAGACATAACCGTACCTTGAGAAGTCATCCGTAAAAGTAATGAAGTAAGAATGTCCGCTTCGGGCATGTGTAGACATTGGACCGCACACGTCACTGTGTACGAGTCCCAAGAGCTCGCTCGCTCTTTCTCCATGTCCAGTAAACGGAGTCTTTGTCATCTTTCCTTTGAGACAGGATTGACAAGTGGCATACGACTGATATTCGAACGCATTCAAATACCCTTCTGTATGTAACTTAGTCAACCTTCTCTCATTGATGTGACCCAATCTACAATGCCATAAGAAAGTCTGATTTATTTCTGGAGACTTTCTTTTGTGTGTATTCTGGACATTAAAAATCTGCGGTTGGTTTAACACGTATATACCATTACTCAGAGTACCTGACCCAATCAATACTTGATTAAGGTGAATGTTTACAACATTACTTACAAACGCAAATTCATAACCTTCTTTAGAAACTAAAGATACAGAAATGATATTACAAGTTGCGTTGGGTACAAAAAAGCAATTACGCAAAACCAAAACATGTCCATCTGACATTCCCAGGTGATAGTCCCCCACGGCTTTAGCATCCATGCTAGCTCCGTTTGCAACTCTGAGGGTCATGTCACCTGCTTTCAAAACACTACGGTTTCTCAACGCCTGCAAAGAATTACAGATATGAGATCCTGATCCGGTATCCAATACCCAGGAAGTAGAGTTTATTGAAAGACAGTTTTCAATAACATACACACCTGAAGCTGAAGCTGCAACCTGCTTCAATTCCTGTGTTCTGGCCTTCCAGGCCCTGCAATCATTCTTCCAGTGTCCTTTCTTATGACAATAGAAGCATTCTTCCTTATCCACAAGCTTCCCCGCTATCTTTGTTGCTTTACCTTTTCCCTTCGTATCCACTTTACTAACACCGCCCCTTGGTTTGGCGGGGGCCTTCTTCTTCTTTCCCTTGGCTTTCGCCTTGGACCTAGAAGAAGATGATCCTCCTACAAACAAAGTGGATGTTTCCCTACCTTTCTGTAGGGTGCCCTCTGTGCTCCTCAGCATGTTGAGGAGCTCTGAAAGTTCAACCTCTTTTTCCTGTAGGTTGAAGTTCAGTATAAACTGGGCGTAAGTGGAAGGAAGGGACTGGAGAACTATATCCATATATAGCTCACTCTCCAATGTGATCCCTAGGTCAGCGAGCTCCTCAATGAAGCCGATCATCTTTAGCACGTGCTTGGCTACTGATGATCCGACGGCCATTCTTGTCGAGAATAACTTTTTCGACGCTTCGTATCTTGCGATACGTGATTGCTCTCCATACAGTTCTTTTGTATGGAGCAATATGGACTCCATGTCCATATTCTCATGCCTCCTCTGATGTTCGTTGTCCATCGAGGCAAGCAGGAGGCACTTGGCCTTCGCGCTATCAATCTCCCAAGTCTTGCGGATTTCCTTATCCGCGACACTGGAAGTTGGACCAGGGACAGGGGGAGCTTTGGTGGTAAGAAGATACCCCAGCTTGTCATAAGTGATTGCTATCTTGACATTCCTGAGCCAATCTTTGTAGTTTGGCCCTGTCAGTTTGTTTTTATCTAGGAGTAACTTAAGTCCAGTCATGTTGATTGGTCGCTGCAATTAGGAGAGAGAAGAAGAAACACTCAGCATGATGCTCTTGCAAGTTTAGAGTGGTTTTTAGTTTGTCTAAACAGGATTGCTCCCACTGTTTCTCGAATCCCTCCTCAAACCATAAAGGAAGAATTAGTCAGGATCAATCCCACCGTACAATACTTGCTTAACCGTTCAGCCAGGCCGGTGTCGGTACTTCGAGGGAGGTTTTCCAACGCTTTCGCGAAGTTCCTTAATTAAAGAACCTCTTTTCCCTGGGGGCGTAGCCCCGCTAACACCTTTCTAGGCACCTACTAGGTTTATAGCATTGATCGTTAAGTGAGAAATTTCCCGAGGAGTAGCATATACTCACAGTAGGATCGGGATCCAAATATCATCGCGTGACGAAACTGAAGGAATCCTACCAGAATCATCACACTCCAAATGGTATGCAAATCTAGCAAATTTCAGTACTTATGAAACTCCCGATGTGGATTTTTGCCCCATGCTCTTATGACCTTGGCGTGAGGTCAAAATGTCATAAGTCACATGTCAAGTTCGTCCCATCATTATCCAGGTTAATTTGAATCCACCCGTACATACCCTTGACGTAGGCCAAAATGGCAGTACGACTGTCTCAAACCAACGCATTCTATCTATGCAACAGATAAATATCCGGCAGCTACCAATCACTATGCCTTGGCGTGAGGTCAAAATACATAGCTTGAATACTACCGAATATTTAACTGAAATGATGGAGGGCTACGGATGGTTTTGGCAAAACCGTGAACGTAGTGAACTTGATTTGGTCGATGGAACGAGATAGCTTTTAAATGGAGTGGCTCAAACTCCGTATTTTAAAAGTTTGTTTTGAAAAGAACCGAGTGGTTTTTCGAAAGTGTTCCAACGACTTTAACTTGGTTTATTATCTTGCATTAGTTCTTTTAATGCGTGATATTCTTGCATTAGTTCTTTTAATGCGTCCCATCATTTAAACCTACCATTGCAGAAAACAACCAAAATATGACGTACGCTTATGCCATTCGCATTCGCCACTGGGCCCCGTCATTACCCGTTAGGTTACTTAACTAACGACAGAGCGGGGGCTGGGCTAGCGCGTCTGAAAAACATAAGCAACGCCTAAATAATATCATATATAGATATACTGCAATGATAAACATTTCAGATCACAGATAAATACATTGGATATACTAGGAATCTGTAATTTGTACGAGCCTGTAACAAAAACAGATTACACGGTCGCGGTGAATAGCCAATACCCCACCCAAGACCCCTACGGGTGCGGCAAACTACCCGCCAAGTACCCGAAGCGTAGCAACCTCCCTCATCTCCATGAGTAGGCCACTCGACACTTCGGCATACTCGGTAGTTTGTGCACCCCTCCATGGGTCTATCCTAGGAGCAAAAACAGTAAAAAGAAATTATACAATGACGGCTACAACCCCGACCCGGTTGTGCGGCCATACAAATAATTATTACATCAATTTACAAATTTACATGAATTGCAAGAAAAGAAAACTCTCGTCTCACAACCCCCGGCTATTCACCCGCGACAATCCAACATATTTATATACACATTCCAGCACATTACAGATCATGTATAACCCCGACTAATCGACTTATAGCGATTAGCCGACGTTCAATACATGCAAACATCACAGATATAACCATCATAGTCAAAGCGCAGTGAAGTTCGGAAAAATACGGAATTATAGGACCCCAAAAGGAAATTTCTTTTCTGGAAAATCTGGGCACATATAATATATTTCAAAAATCCCAAAACCAACACAGACACACACTGCACGAAAAACGATGCACAGAAGACGACAAAGCGCGGCGGTTCCGCGGCGGATGCCTAGATCGCGCGGCGGAAGGGCGGCGGTTTGGACGAATTACTGTATCGTTTTTCTTGGGTGTTCACACAAAACCCTGAGCCGAATTTACAAGTGTAAAGTTTTTCATTTTGAGCCAAAAAAATTTCAACAGAAACTCAGTTTTTGTAAAAGTTTGGTTTTTGGATTTTTCCGGTTCCGAACTTCGTTACACTTCACTACCAAGCTAGTTTAAGTTTAGTTAGGCTCTGATACCACTGTAAGTCCACGTTGCGACCCCCGGTTCTTACGGGGAGGCGGAAACGGTATAAAATCAAAATTTTAACGCAAGAGGCAACATGGACTAAGCTGGGTCGGGATCTTTACCTAAACTAAAACTAGCATACTAAGCTAAAGATATTTAGCTACTCGGATGAAGATGGTTATACCTAAACTTGAACTCCTTCTCTTCAAGCTCCGATGGTGGTCGATGGCTCCTTCTCGTTGTCTCCGTACGCCGAAGATAGATCCACTTGAAAGCTCCAACCTTTAGCTCCTTCTTCGTTCTTTGAAGAAACTAGTTCACTTGGTTTGCTAAACCTAGTGAACTAGAATGAGTAGAGATGATTTAGAATGGGATTTTATCTATGGTTCTTGATTCTCAACTCATGAGACAAGAGAACCATAGATCAAGAGAGGGAGCAAGAGGTTGAGGGTGAGAGCAAGAGGAGAGCTCAAGAACAAGAGAGAGAATGAGCAAGAAAGAATGAGCAACTCTTTTGTCTTTCACCCTCTCATAATCCAAAGTGATCATAACTCATCATATCAAAAAAAGTCTTATGTGATGGTTAGAAGCAACCATAACCTTATCATGTCATGCACTCATTTTACTCAAATGAGCAAGCAAGAAAAAGTCTTTGGCATGAAATGATAACCATGGTTATCATGATGGTCAACTAGTCAAGCCTAGTCAACCGGTCAACAAGTCAACAAAAGTCAACAAGTCAACAAAAGTCAACAAGTCAACAACCATATCACCATAATACTTAATTAATATAATAGTTAATCACATATCATATTCTCATTAGGGTTGAGCATAAAGTCAAATAGTCAACGGTCAACTGTCAACAACCCTAATGAGAATCCGCAGCCTCTGCCTCCCTGTCAACTGTGCATACACACCCGCATCCGCGTTCCGAGGAACACGAATGCAAACTGGATAAATCCAATCCCATAAGGCACACTAGGATCTGGCTTAAACCAAAGCCCGCTAGTGTAAACTGTCCGGACACTGTACGTGCACAAGTGCACGGATGTGACCGAACCCTGTCGCAAAACCATGCGACCTGTCGCAATACCATGCGACCTCTACTCTTTTGCCTAAAGGCGAAAAGCTTTCTGTGTGGGACTCTAAAGACTCGACACTACGCTGGCAGTGGGTTTAACCACAGACCGCAAGCGGCACTAGCTGTGCGTAACGGTCCCCAGGTAATGCCGACAAGAAGACGGACGAGGCGAAACCCATCTGAACTCCTACTGAGCCTGAGTGTGACATTCTCCGTACAGTCCGGTCTGTTCGTCTGATACATCGCATGGCGGGCCTAGGGGGCGGTAAACGTCAGTCCCCCAATAGCGGTACAAGTCGTGCCGGAGTGAAGCCCAAAACACCCTGAGATAACACTGGAAACCTACCAGTATATCTCGTTTGCCCTGGCCAGGGACTACTCGTGTAATGGCTCTCCTAGACACAGCGCGATGTCAACCCCCAATACCGGGAGAGACGAATCCTGTCTAACCGTCACTGCCTCCAAGTGCTTCGGGACTGCACCCAACCACTACCTGTTTGCACGACTCCTTTGAGCCGTGGTAGGGTAGTGATCAAAGTACAGTGGGAACACACTCGAGGCGAAGTGACAGTGTCAAGTCAGCGGACTAAGCTGTACTCATGTCACCTGGGAACTGATAACTGACGATAGGTATAATACCAACTAGTCAGTTCCCGACGAGTCCTGTCCAGTGTACCCGTAACCTAACGAGCACCCGCATACTATCTCAAGTACGACGTACTGACGGCTGTGGGACAGACCGTCTCCCACACTGGGATGAGAAGCGCATGCGCTGGTCTACTCCGGAGTATCGATGCCCTGTCTCGATAGTCCTGCGACCAGGGACCTGCATAAGGATGTGCTTATAGATTACCCAGCCCCACTAGTGTGACGGCCATCACATCGCTGGTAATCAAGCAAAGATCCTAAGGGCTCTACTAATGTGTATAGGCGATATACAAAATAAACACATGTACACATTGAAGTAGAAACAAACCAAGTAGCATACTACTATTTTGAGCAAGATTGTATATACAAGGTGAATATCCCAAGCATCCATTAAGTAATATACAAACTAGTATGATACAGTAATGGCCTCTAGGGCATATACACTAACAGGATGATGATGGAGAAACCCTAGTTTCATCAATAGATCCCTAAACCTCGTTGATTGTCATCGATCTAGCAACAAATCTTCAATAGATAAGAATTTGTAATCCTAATTCTTCATCATCACTATCGATTGGATCGATTCCTACGAGCCTCTTTACAAATCTTGATAATTCATTTGATTTGGACAATTCTTGATTCTTGATTCTTGATCTATAGTATTTCTTGATATTAGATCTAGTTCTTTACAGTTCTTGAAACTAAATTTCAAAATTCTTGAATCATTTTCTTTTCTCCTTTAATTTTCAATTCAACTAAAACAATTACGATTAAATCTCACTTTCCCTTTGGACGATCCGCACTCGCTAAAGAACCTACAATTGACACCGTTATTGATTGTGGTATACAAATTTCTTTGGTTGTGATCTTTACACTTTTCTAAACACGACATCAAAATCGATTACCAATCACATGACGTGACGTCGAAGTGGACGATAATAAAGACGAGTGGAACAAGAGGTTCGTGCGAGATGTTAACGAGCTGTTGTTACTCCCGTTGATGCCAGAGGATCTGATATGTATATATTGTTAGTGATATGAATGCCCTAGAGGCCATTACTGTACATATGATGTATATTGTAGTGGATGCTTGGACATATACATGGAGGACTTTCTTGCTCGACATGATAGTATGCTATCTGGTTACTCTTTATCTTAACATGTACTCTGATTGTCTCTATGTTACATGTTGATAAAGCCCTTAGGATGAGTACTTGACTACCAGGACTATGATGCAGATTATATTAGTGGGGATAGTGTAGTCGCTAAGTACATCCTTGAAATGTTCCTACTCGCAGGTGTATCGAGACAGGGTATCGATATGCCAGAGTAGACTAGCGTATGCTTCTCGACCCATGTAGATAGGCGATGGATGATCCCATATCCATTGGTGTTTGACGTCAGAGACAGTATACGGGTGCTCAGTGGAGACTGGGTACACTGAACGGACTCGCCGAGAACTCCCAGATGGTATTATACCTCACGTCAGATGGCAGTTCTCTGGTGACGCTGGTACAGGTTAGTCTGTAGACCCGAGATCGTCATAGAGTCTTGTGTGATTCCCACTGTGCTTTGATTTCCATCATACCACATCTAAGAGAGCGTGCAAAACGGTGGCTTTTGGGTACAGTCCCGAATTACATGGAGGCAATGAGCGATAGGAGGGGTTTCGTCTCTCCCGGTATAGGGAGTTGATGTTGCGCTGTGTTCGATTGCTATAACTGGAAATCCCTGGCCAGGGTTGCTGAGATTTTCTGGTAAGAGTTATCAGTAGTTTCTCGAACTGTTATGGACCTCATAACGACACGACTTATCAAGCTTCTGGGGTCTGACGTTTACCACCCCTTGGCGAGATATGCGACATATCAGACTAAGAGACCGGACTGTACGGGAGTGTTACTGATTGGATTTTCGCAGGAGAATGTACAGGCTTGATTGTTGATCTTCTGATTGCTCAATACCTGGGTGGCTGTTATGTTTAGCTGACCGCTTGCAGCTTGTGGGTGTTTGATATGATCATCATCTACTGTCGGCGTATTGACGATTCTTTAGAGTCCTACGCAGAGGTTTCCTGGCTCAGGAAAAACGGAGTAGGAGCACATATCCGATATGTGCGGGACCGAGAATGATACGATATGAGATACCGTATTCTATTCTCGTGATATGAGATTTCGGCCGAGTATATGTGATATAGTCGGGTCATCGGATCAAGTGTTGATTCGATGAAATGGTACATGTTATATTAGTCGGTTATATGTATTATAGCCGGATTATCGGATCAAGTGTTGATTCGATAATTTAATGTATATTATATATGAGATATATTACATTGTATTAACTAATATAAGCTCGCTTTATTGATTCATTTTCTTACGGGATAATACATTGATATATGCGATATATGTTAATTGTATTATTTTCTTTTATTACAAAATATATTATATATGTGATATACAATATTTCAACAAGTTAGGGTTACAAATGCAACATGCTTTGTAGAGTTAAAACATGGTTAGGGTTTGGATTAGGGTTAAGGTTGGATGAAGCTTCCATGAATCTTCATGAAGCTTTGACTTTGACCTTTGATATTTTGTGTTGATATTTCTTAACCCAACCCAAACGCTTTACCATAGTTAATTCTCTACAAGGGTTAAGCTCTCATTCTTAACCCATGGTTGATTTTTAACCACTACAATAATTCATTATTCATCACAAAAGGATTTGATCATCTTCTTCTTCTTTCTTGCTTGATGAAAAGCTTCACTAGCTTTTTCTTTTGTGATGATTAAGTGTGAGAATATGAAAACAAAAGAGAGCAAAATTCCTACTTCATCATCCTCATCTATTCTAGCCACTTAGATTAGGGTGTTTGCTTTGCTAATACTTGATTAGTCTAGCAAGAGGTTGGGTTTGAGATTTTTCAAGGTAGATCATCTTGGATTAGTGAAGTCTTCAAGCAAGGTGCATCATTCTCTTCATGGAGCCTATCGAGAGTCGGAGTTCATGATGATCGCAACGAAGGGACCTCAACACGGAGCTTATGAAGCGAAGGAACGGACTACAAAGGTTGTAATCCCTATCTCTTTACTTCTTTGTATGTGATACAAACTTGTTACCCAAGAAATTCCAGCATGATTCATGGTTTACTTGCTTTGCACCTCTCTAAAATTTTAAAGTGGCATGTGTGATGCTACCAAACCCTAGACTAGGTGCAAGGGAAGCCAATATTGGTATCAGAGCCAAACTAGAATTCTAGATACGGTGCTATAACAATTACGAAAATGAAAATCACTTCGAAATACGGTATTAGGAAACCCCATTCTTGCTCTCTGGAAAATTTTCAAAAGGTCCTTTAAATTTTTTTCAAACGACTGCAGAATGGTCTCTGGAGCAAAATAGGAACATAGGTGAAATACGGGGATAGGATACCGGTTTTGAACCGGCCACAAGAGGTATATTTCCGGCCAGGCTGGCCCCACCACCTCCTCTGGCTTCCGTATTGCTCCTGTGCTCTCATGTATCCATTTTGGGTTTCCTAGTATTGTTTATTTAGCCCAATTTTCATGTAATGATCTGTTTGACCTGGGGATAATTCGTAGTGCTTCGTAGTCGTATAATTTAACACTGTATTGGTAACCTTGACTATTTTTAGCAGTTCGATCGAACATCGCACACCACATTTTGTACCCCGCTGAAATTTCCAAGTGCTGTAATTTTCCGAAGTTGATTGTACTCGTAAAATCGTGCAAGTACCCCTATGGACCCCCTAGAAGACATAATAACCTTAACTCGATTCTATGCCCAAGGAACCGCGAACGAATTTTCGGGTTTGCCGTAGTTCCGTGGTGTCATAGGTGAGGCGTTGGTTAACTCCTTCTACGGCTGGACCATAGACACTGTGGCACGGTTTTTGAGTGATTTGACTTTGCTCAAGTGTTGAGCTCAAGGGGGTAATATGTGAGTGTATGTTGATTCGATCGAAACGTTAAACATCGTCATGATATTATGGAACGTGATACAATATTTGGAATCCACAAGTAGTTATGAGATAACCAATTTGAATGTTATAAATCTAGCAGTTTAGTCTCATTTGATCGGTTGCCACGGGATTTTGATGCGATCAAAAGTCCATCGCAATCACGTTGTGTACGCGGATACTCGCCGGGTAAACTTAATAGATAGCCACGTCCCATAGCCCCGACCAAGTGACTGTAGGAGAACCCCGTCACCAAAAGCATCCGTTCGGGTGCTCACGGCAGCGGTGTTCCGCCTTAGTGCACTTCATCGACGGTATCGGGGGTGCGGTCGTCTACTAAACTTTCCGACGAGCATTCGATTAGGATGTCGGGAATCTTGTTGATTTGCCCGACTAGATATTGAAAAGTGTTTTCGATATTGAGACTAAAATGCGGGATTTATAATTGTTAGGCATGCGATGTCTAAGGAATTCATTTGGTTAGGCATGCGATATCTATGGAGGTTGCGGATTCCAACTGTTGTAGTTTTTCACTTTTTTTTCTGCGACCGTAAGTGTAATATGTGGTGTATCGCCGGTTTCATTGCTATACATCAACGACAATTGGGATATGCATATTTACTTACGTTGATGATATGCGATGTTATGTGTTGCTGTGATATGTTATATTGGATCATCGTGTTTTGAATAGCCGGGGGTTTTATGTAAGATGAGGGTTTTTATTTTCATTCATGTAAAATTCATTGTATGTAATATTATTTTATTGGGGCACTTCCGGGTTGAGGATGATGTCACCATTGTATATTATTTACTTTTCCGCATTAGGATAGACCCAAGACGGGGAGCACAAGTAACCGGGTTCTAGGGTCCAGTAGGAGACCATCTCGAGGAGTCGAGACCGGGTCTCCTAACTCTAGAATTGGTAGGGTTGCTTGCTGCTCTCATAGGGGTCTAGGGTTATGGGATTGACTATTCATCATGACCGTGGAATCCTTGTTTTATACAGGCTCGTATTAAAACACGGACCTCCTAGTATATCCAATATTTCATATATGTTCTTCTGCTGCAATGTTCTGTGATGAGATCATATTACTGCCTGAGACGAATGTTTATATTATATATATGAGATATATATTATATATTGTTGATTTCGTTTTCAAATGTGATGCTTGTGAAGCATAATAATAAAATGGGACTTCATTAATGAGATTAATGAAATAAAAAAAACCTAAAGATGTCGTGGAATCGAATTTTCAAAAACAGGTAGCTCTAGTTGTTGCTTTGCATAGCGGTATTCCTTGTAGAATATCCAGCACCTTATTCGATAAGAAAAGAGCCGAGATCCCTTCACCGGGAGTGACCTCTTTAGCGAAACTAGCAGATACTACACACTCGGTTTGTCTTTTGATTGCTTCTATAGTTTTGCTTTGCACAACGGTATTTGTGAAATATCCTGCACCTTATTCGATAAGGAAAGAGCCGAGATCCCTTCACCGGGAGTGACCTTTTTAGCAAAACTAGTAAAGGCCTAAAAAACACTCCATTTAAAATCACTCGATTCTACAACGATATCAAGTTCATTACGCAATAGCTTTTCTGAAAAACCTGTCGTAGCCCTCCGTCATTTCAGCTAAGTACTAGTTAGTATTCGTGCTACGTTTGTTGACTATGTTAAGGCGTAGTGTGCGGTAGCTGATTAGTGCTTATCTGTGTAAGCATATGACGCGATTTGATTAGGGTAGTCGTGCGACTTTGTTGACTATGTTAAGGGTCGTGCGGGTGGGTTTAATTCAATCGGGAAATGACGGGTTGAACTTGACTAGCACTTAAGATTTGTTGACTATGTTAAGGTCATATAGATGCTAGGGGTAAAATATTATCGGGAATTTCAAGTGTTGAAATTTGCAATGAGATTGCATACCTCCTATGAGATAGTTAGATCCCGATACCCGCTGCGAGTAAGAGTTACTCCTGGGAGAGGCTTATACATTACAATTAGCCGATCAAGTAGGTGTCTAGAAAGGTGTTAACGGGGTTACGCCTCTAGGAAAACGAGGTTTATTTTAATTAGGTCCGTGCGAAAGCACGGGGAACCTCCCTCAAAGTACCGGCACTAGCCTGGCTGAAAGATTGGCGAACTTGTAGGGTGTAATTAATCCCGGCTATTCTTTCCTTTTAGGGTTTGAAGGAAGATTTGACTAAAACAGTGGGAGCCATCCTGATTAGATATATTAATAACCAATCTAATCTTGCAAGAGCATACGATGAGTGTTTTCTTCTCTCTCTCTCCTGGTAGAGACCATGTCACGCCTTAATCAAGATAATAATATGGATGTATTGACCGAACCCTCTTGTTATACTGCACTGGGGAACGTTGGTCCCGCTCTAACTAATAATTTTTATAAGAGCGAGAAGGAAATTGGGGATTACCAGAATTCCCGTGCCGACCAAATGAAGAAAGTACATATTGATGCATCTTCTTCAGGTGTGTTCATTACCGAGAACTGTTTCTCAGTATACTTTACGTCCTGGGTATGAGATACCGGATCAGGATCCCGCATATGTAATCTGTTACATGGGCTACAGATAGGTAGAGAACTGAGAACGGGTGATAAGTTTGAAGAGTTGGAAATGGTGCAAGTGTTGCAGCCAAGTCTGTTGGCAGTTATCACCCTGTATTGCCAAATACATTGATTCTGAACGAATGTTATTAGATACCGAACCTGATATACAACATCATATCGGTCTCTTTATTAGTAAAGAAGGATATAATTTTGTATTGTTGGATAATGTTTTGAACATTTCCTACATCAAGAGTTGATCGGTTCAGGCATGTTGTCTAAAAGCATATACGTTCTAAATCAAACCATGGTTCTTGACGTACAGAACACACACAAGGGGAAGAGTTCAGAAATGAACGAATCCTTCTTAAGGTATTGTAGACTAGGTCATATCAATGTAACCCGACTAGCTGAAGTTACATAGAGATGCATATTTAAATCAGTTTGAATTTACATCTTGTGAAACTTGCCAGTCATGTCACAAAGATAAGATGACCACAGCTCCGTTTATTGAAAACAGAGAAAGAGTTAGTGAACTGTTGGGATTGATACATGATGATGTATGTAAGGTCTCCTGTCTACACATGCCAGGACCGGTTTTTTGTACTTCATTACATTCACTGATTATCTCTCAAGATTCGGACATATGTTCCTGTTGAAACACAAGTTTGAAGCTTTTAAGAAATTCAATGAATATAAGTTAGAAGTAGAGAACCAAACCAGGTATTATATCCTTTGATGAGATCAGGGAGGAGAATACTTAAGCACGGAATTCCTGGACTATTCTAAAGGAGAATGAGAGTCTCTCAGCATTACTCCTCCGTAAACACCACAGCACGTCGGTGTATCGGGGCGGAGCAAATGCACCCTATGAGATATGGTGTGCTCTATGATGAGTATTACTGAGTTACCTATTTCCTTTTGGGGGTTATGCACTTGTGAAGCTGCATACCTATTTAATAGGGTTAAAATCAAATCAGGTGCCTACCACTCCATATATGATATGGTATGGGAACAGCCCATCTCTTAAGAATGTTAAGATTTGGGGTTATCCGGTCTATGTCAAAAGCAAAATCCGGACAAACTCGAGGCAAGGTCAGTTCTGTGCAAGTTTGTTGGATATCCCAAGCATACGCAAGGGAATATCTTCTACCGAACCGAGGAACAAAAGGTGTTTTGTTTCTCAGCATGCCACCTATGAGAAAGGGAATTTCTTGTGAAGAAATTAGTGGTCATGAGGTAGAACTGGAAGGAGTTCTAGCTATACAAACTGCAGCTGATGATTTGGTAAACCCGGAGGATTCAATAGTTTCTAACGAACCTCAGCCTCTCCGCCGATCTGGTAGGATTCCTCATCCACCTGAGAGATACTTCGGTTTCTTTATGACAGTAGGAGCGAGGATTTCATCATGAGATGATGACCCAACTAGTTTCGAGTAGGCCATCAAGAGTGGGGACTCTGTTAGTATGGCTGGATTCTAAGCGATATGAGATGGAATCCATATACACCAACAAAGTATGGACTTTGGTTGCTTTATCTGAAAGGTTAAATACCCATCAGGAGCAAGTATATCTTGAGAAGATTACTAAGTATACATGGAAAAGTTGAGACTTTCAAAGCTATGCTTAAGTCCTTCCAGATCCAACTTGCCACTGCTACATACCATGACTAGGATATCTGGTGGTTGGGTGTCATGACTGCTGTTCTAAATGTTGATTTAGAAGAAAGCGTCTATAAGTACATAGCCAGAGGGCTTCGTAGACAGTGGGAGCAGCGGAAACATGTGCAAGTTGCTTTATGAGATAAAGCAGGCATCGCGGAGTTGGAACGTCTGTTTTGATGTGGTAGTCAAAGAGTTTGACTTCATCAAAATGGTAGATGAACCTAGTATATACAAAAATGTAGTAAGGAGTATGGTGGTGATCCTCGTATAGTACGTGGATGACATACTCTTGATAGGGAAGGAGTTTCCTATGCTACGCTCGGTCAATCTCCTCTAATCATATGGATTCTCCATATAGGATCAAGGTGATACCCCCTGAATCCTGCATTTTGGATCTATGAGATAGATCTAATTGGATATTAGGATTCTCACTAGGTGTAGTGAGGTGGTATCAATCGATCCTGGGGAGAATCACTGGAATGCTTCCAGGGTGGTAAGGTCGACTGAATGTCAGTCACAGGCATTGTCTTTACCCTCAGTGGAGGGACGGTATGTTAGAAGAGTTCCAAGCTAGATACCGTGACATACTAGACGATTAAAGGCAATATACATCGTTACCAAGGATGCGACCAAAGAGGTAGTCTGGATATATATAAGTTCATGAGATGAACTTCGTTCCTACCATTATGTGACAATGGAGTTGTGGCTTTGGCCTAGGAACCCCCATCCCATCAGAGATCCAGACATATTCTTAGGCAGTATCACCTGATCATGGAGATGGTTGATCTCCAGGGAGATCGAGGTCAGGAGAGTAGATACAGAGGACAACAACGCGTATCCACTCACAAAGGCCTATCTCCCAGAAGAGACTTTTATGGGATAGTTGAGTATGAGATATTTCAACTACAGCTGATTGTTGGGTATGAGATACCACAACAGATGGCCCTTATGCAAGTGGGAGATTGTTAGTGATATGTATGCCCTAGAGGCCATTACTGTACATACGATGTATATTGTAGTGGATGCTTGGACATATATATGGAGGACTTTCTTGCTCGACATGATAGTATGCTATCTTGTTACTCTTTATCTTAACATGTACTCTGATTGTCTCTATGTTACATGTTGATAAAGCCCTTAGGATGAGTACTTGACTACCAGGACTATGATGCAGATTATACTAGTGGGGACAGTGTAGTCGCTAAGTACATCCTTGAAATGTTCCTAGTCGTAGGTGTATCGAGACAGGGCAACGATATACCAGAGTAGACTAGCGTGTGCTTCTCGACCCATGTAGATGGGCGATGGATGATCCCATATCCATTGGTGTTTGACATCAGAGACAGTATACGGGTGCTCAGTGGAGACTGGGTACACTGAACGGACTCGCCGAGAACTCCCAGATGGTATTATATCTCACGTCAGATGGCAGTTCTCTGGTGACACTGGTACAGGTTAGTCTGTAGACCCGAGATCGTCATAGAGTCTTCTATGATTCCCACTGTGCTTTGATTTCCATCATACCACGTCCAAGTGGGCGTGAAAAACGGTGTCTTTTAGGTACATTCCCGAATCACATGGAGGCAATGAGCGATAGGAGGGGTTTCGTCTCTCCCGGTATAGGGAGTTGATGTTGCGCTGTGTTCGATTGGCTATAACTAGAAATCCCAGGCCAGGGTTGCTGAGATTTACTGGTAAGAGTTATCAGTAGTTTCTCGAACTGTTATGGACCTCATATCGATACGACTTATCAAGCTACTGGGGTCTGACGTTTACCACCCCTAGGCGAGATATGCGACATATTAGACGAAGAGACCGGACTGTACGGGAGTGTTACTTATTGGATTCGCAGGAGAATATACATGCTTGCTTGTTGATCTTCTGATTGCTCAATACCTGGGTGGCTTTTACGTTTAGCTGACCGCTTGCAGCTTGTGGGTGTTTGATATGATCATCACCTACTGCCGGCGTATTGACGATTCTTTAGAGTCCTACACAGAGGTTTCCTGGCTCAGGCAAAACGGAGTAGGAGCACATATGTGATGTGCGGGACCGAGAATGATGCGATATGAGATACAGTATTCTATTCTCGCGATATGAGATATCGGCCGAGTATATGTGATATAGTCGGGTCATCGGATCAAGTGTTGATTCGATGAAATGGTACATGTTATATTAGTCGGTTATATGTATTATAGCCGGGTTATCGGATCAAGTGTTGATTCAATAATTTAATGTATATTATATATGAGATATATTACATTGCATTAACTAATATAAGCTCTCTTTATTGATTCATTTTCTCACGGGATAATACATTGATATATATAAGATATATGTTAATTGTATTATTTTCTTTTGTTACAAAATATATTATATATATGATATATAATATTGTAACAAATTAGGGTTACAAATGCAACATGATTTGTAGAGTTTAAACATTGTTAGGGTTTGGATTAGGGTTAAGGTTGGATGAAGCTTTGACTTTGACCTTTGATATTTTGTGTTGATATTTCTTAACCCAACCCAAACGCTTTATCCTAGTTAATTCTCTACAAGGGTTAAGCTCTCATTCTTAACCCTTGGTTGATTTGTAACCACTACAATAATTCATTATTCATCACAAAAGGATTTGATCATCTTCTTTTTCTTTCTTGCTTGATGAAAAGCTTCACTAGCTTTTTCATTTGTGATGAATAAGTGTAAGAATATGAAAACAAAAGAGAGAAAAATTTCTACTTCATCATCCTCATCTATTCTAGCCACTTAGATTAGGGTGTTTGCTTTGCTAATACTTGATTAGTCTAGCAAGAGCTTGGGTTTGAGATTCTTCAAGGTAGATCATCTTGGATTAGTGAAGTCTTCAAGCAAGGTGCATCATTCTCTTCATGGAGCCTCTCGAGAGTCAGAGTTCATGATGATCGCAGCGAAGGGACCTCAACACGGAGCTTATGAAGTGAAGGAACGGACTACAAAAGTTGTAATCCCTATCTCTTTACTTCTTTGTATGTGATACAACTTGTTACCCTAGAAATTCTAGCATGATTCATGGTTTACTTGATTTGCACCTCTCTAAAATTTTAAAGTGGCATGTGTGATGCTACCAAACCCTAGAGTAGGTGCAAGGGAAGCCCAACATATAGAGACGTTGGGATACGGCCAGTTCTCGAGGAAATGTTGTGCTGAGAACGCAGATGTCCAGAAAACGAGAAAAGATTATACAAGAGTACCAGCCTCCGTACAGTTCGGCATAGGCGAGATCGGAAGAGACCTTGAGCTGTTTCCTTCCAGGACACTGCCGCGATAAGAGTTGCACCGAGGATCAGTTGTGTTACGTGTATTCAGAGGGCCAGAGGCCGACGCCGGTGACGTGCTGCTTTACGAGTGGTCATACTAATTGGCCGAGAGATGACCAGAGGAGTACTAGAGTGAATCGTTTCTGTTAGTATACCGGACCGGGCCGACGAGCCGATGGATTGCGAGATTGGTAATCCACAGAGAAATGAATACCCAGAGATAGAGGACGCCAGACCGTGAGCAGGAGGCAAGCGGATGTTCTTGCTCTGCCAGTTTTGGGCGCACCGATATTTTTCGACATTGTAGGAGGTGTCCTCAATGTCATTTGTTGCGATTTGCGTTTGTGATCCGAGTATCATGCTTATATCGCTTGGATTTAAGTTTTAATAATTGAGTTTCATGGGATTGTTTTCATGCACCATGGCCACACCTACTGGGTATGCTTTACACCGTTGTGTTGGTTTATGATTTGTGCATACTTATTGCACTTGAGATCGGTTTTGTGCCTTGGCTGCACGTGTTTATTATTTCGTGGATTTCATACAGTTTATTTGATTTGTGCATGTGGTACGCACTCAATTTGATTTTTGCACTCGGTATAGCTTACATGTGCTTGCAGTGCATTGATATGGACTTTGTGCACATAGTTGCACACGTTTTTGGATTTTATACACCTTGGTACTGTTGGTTATAGTGCCCTCAAAGTCAATTATTGGATCGCAGGTACGTGATTGCAATGATTGAGGATGACCTATACTGTAAGCACAGTCTTACTCGAGATGATAGTATGCTATCTGGTTTGCCTTTATCAGTCGTGTACAGGTTCAGGTGACTGATCACTGTTACACGTTGATAGAGCCCTTAGGATCTTGCTTGACTACCAACAGTATGATGGCTATCATATACGTGAGAGTTGGGTAGTCTATATGCACATCCTTAAAAGTTGTCCCTAGTCATGGGAGTTTCGAGACAGGGCATCGATACTCCGGAGTAGACTAGTGTATACAGTCGAGACCCCGGTGAGGGGAGGTGGCCAGTCTCACAAGCCACTGGTGTCAGTTGGATCACCTAAGATGTATACAGGTGCTCATTGGGTTATGAGTACACCGGACAAGACTTGCCGGGAACCTGCTAGTTGGTATTATACCTAGTGTCAGATAGCAGTTCCCTGGTGACATGTGTACAAGTTAGTTCATCGACCTGAGGTCGTCATTTGTCTCGTGTGAGTTCCCACTGTGCTTTGATTTCTACCCTACCACGGCTCAAAGGAG
Source organism: Agapanthus africanus (assembly GCA_030015575.1). Lineage (NCBI taxonomy): Eukaryota > Viridiplantae > Streptophyta > Magnoliopsida > Asparagales > Amaryllidaceae > Agapanthus > Agapanthus africanus. The sequence goes on along the minus strand of CM057350.1, from coordinate 242,358,837 downwards.
TCGTGCAAACTGTAAGCCCGCGGGGGCGCCCCGGCCGTCGATCCGACGCCGGAAACGCGGAAAACAAAAACTTTGCGAACTTTGCAAAACGGCACCGCCGCGGACTTTTCACCCGGATCGGGCCATTAACCTAGCTAGCTAGCTAAATAGAAAAGAGTAGAGATGCTATACCAAACGATCCGTGTCCTTCGGTCTTCGTCTCCGCTCCGATCTCCCGCGGAATCTCCGTCACCTCCTCGCTCGTCGGAAAAGGGCACCACGTAGCCGGAATCTTTTACGGGCTCCCGCCTCTTGACCGAGGCAACTCGGGCGCGAAGTTGGCTAGCCGACGCGTCCAAGGCTTGCTATAGAATAGTGTAGTAGGTATGTCTTTTGGGGTTTAAGAGGTTGCCATTCTGGAGAGATTTTTTCACAAGATTATCATGGATGCTTGAAGGAAAAGAAAAGAAGCATGCATTTCTTTCTTGCTGTGAAAAATCAGCACATCCAATTTTCAAAGCAAGAAATGATATATATATCACCACTCACACAAAATCAATCTCCTCTCTCTCTCTGGAAATTAGTGGCCGGCCCCCACCATATAAATGGGTGGAAAAAGGAATTAAATAAAACAATGAGAAGAAAGGGAATGAATGAATGAGAAAAGAGTCACACCAAAATCAAGTATCAATCCTTTCATAAAACCACCTCAATCTTTTTCTCATAAATGCAAGTGATAGACAAGAAAAGAATATCATGATTATGAAGTCACACTCATGCAAAGAAACCCCTCACAAAATGTTAATTGCAAACTTGCAATTAACACCCCCCAACGAAAAGTCCGACCGGGAAGGAAAAAGAGAAAACCGGCCGGAACGGAATGCAAACTGGCAACCCCAGAAAACCGATCCCGTAATAAATTACAGGAAAACCCCGCTACTGCAAATACATGCCCGCATTTGTATTCCCGCTGAACACAAATGCAAAGAGATAAAACTACACTATCAAATACTAGAATCCGGCTTAAGCCAAAGCCGGCTAGTAAAAAACCGTCCGATCACTATCCGTGCAATACCGCACGTATCTGATCGAACCCTGCCATATCTCCATACGGCCTCTACAGCGTTTCGCCCGAAACTTGAGTAACTGTCTGTGGTGGACTCTAAAGACTCGTCAATACCTTGGCTGTGGATTTAACCACTAGCACGTCAGAGGTATAAGCCAATACGTGACGGGCCACCAGGTATTGACCAAATGGGACGTCGATGAGGAAGCTCACCCCGACACCCAACTGAGCCTGTCAGTGACAATATCCGTACAGTCCGGTCCGTTCGTCTATGAGCATCGCATGGCGGGCCTAGGGGGTTGGTAAAAGTCAGACCCCCAAAAGCGGTACAAGTCGTGTCGGAGTGTAGCCCAGAACACCCTGAGATACTACTGGAATACCTACCAGCAAATCTCCTGCCTTGGCCAAGGACTTTTCATGTTCTGGCTCTCCTAGACACAGCACGACCTCACCCCCAATACCGGGAGAGACGAACCCCTGCAGATCCGCTCACTGCCTCCATGTGGCTCGGGACTGTACCCAACTAAAACCTGTTTGCACGACTCCTTTGAGCCGTGGTAGGGTAGTAATCAAAGTACAGTGGGAACTCACACGAGACAAATGACGATCCCAGGTCGATGAACTAACCTGTACACATGTCACCTGGGAACTGCTATCTGACGTCTGGTATATCCCAACTAGCAGGTTCCCGGCGAGTCCTGTCCGGTGTACTCATAACCCAATGAGCACCTGTATACATCTTAGGTGAACCAACTGACACCAGTGGCTTGTGAGACCGGCCACCGCCCCTCGTCGGGGTCTCGACTGTATACACTAGTCTACTCCGGAGTATCGATGCCCTGTCTCGAAACTCCCACGACTAGGGACCTTTTAAGGATGTGCTTGTAGACCCCAGCTCCCACTTATATGATCGCCCTCATACTGCTGGAAGTCAAGCAAGAATCCAAGGGGCTCTATCAACGTGTAATAGCGACGTGTCATGTCACCTAAAGCAGTACACGATGATAAAGGTAAACCAGATAGCATACTATCATCTCGAGTAAGACTGTCCTACCGGGATAGGTCCTCCCCTCAATCATTGCAATCACGTGCCTGTGACCCAATAATTGACTCTGAGGGCACTATCTCCAACAATCTCCCACTTGCACTCGAGGCTAATTATTGCGATGTCGCATACTCACAGCCCGTGTGATACCGAACACCCAACTCCTCTACTAGTCAGTCTCACAAAGCCCGTTTGCGAAACTATTGCGTTCGAGGAATAGCCTCAGTGAGTGGATCCGCTTTGATGTTTCTTTCTATGTCTCTCTATATCTCATGTTCGCAGAGAAAACTATCTCCCGAAATGAGCAATACCTGTCTTAGAATGTCTGGATGTCTGATGGGACCTAGCTCATAAGTGAACTCCAAATCCAAACTTCTTAGACTGTATCGACAACTGAACTTAATCAGTGTCCTGCGCCATGCCTTCCCTCAGTATCCACCTGGACCACCTGTCCAAAATACTGCCCCTCGTCAGAGGGAAAACTATAACTCTGAACGCCACTCTGCCATCCAGGTCACCTTGGAAGCCTGGAATGATAACCGTCTCCTAATGGAGGCTGCCGTTATCATATCCCTAGAACATCAACTTATGTTCTAAAACTGCTTCCGACTGTTTCTCCAGGATTGGATTAATATCAACTTACTGCACCTACTGCAAGAATAACATCTGGTGTGGTACTTGACATCTCATGATTGACTCAGTTGCCTAAGCAAGCGATCTGTCAATCATGCGTGTCCCTCTCCCCTTTAGTCTGTAAGACACCTTTAGAGAGGGTGACTCCATTACCTGCAGGTACACTACCGTGCCAGGAGTCGTTCATTCTAAATACTCTTAGAATGCTGTCTAAGTACCCAGATTGGGAAACCACCCAAATCTAAATCTAAGACCATAGATCTAGTAACCAGAATGTCTGATATAATATCCAAGTCCTATATGGAGAAACCACTGTGTGACGACCAAAGTATAACCCATCGTAGTATAGGAATATCACTTCCTACTCCGTGTATGTCATCAAATACCAGGACATCACACCCTACTACCTTCTCAACAGATCCATCCCCTATTCTGATGAAGTCAAACCTATGACTGTCACATCAGAAATAGATGATCTATCTCCGCTATATCTGCTCTAGTCTATAAATAGACATAAGCCTGATATCCACCAATGCTTCCGCTGCTCCCACTGACTACGACAACCCTCTGGCAGAGTCATATACACGTACGCTTCTAAAGCAAGTTTAGAACGACGCTATACTCATCCTCCCGCCGGGTCCCGCAGTCTGGAATAACAGCAATGGCAAGTGTGGGTAAACAAGAACCTCCCTGCCACCGTCCTTGAGTATACCGAAGTATCTCTCGGGTGCCTGAGGTTACCCACCTTATCTGCGGAGTGGCCAATGGAATGTCAAACCAGATTGAATCTTTAGGTTCTTATCAAATCTTCAGTAATCGTTTGCGGTTCTGGAATCACTTCCAGTTCTACCATACTCCCACTACTGTTTTTCTGAAAAAATCCATTTTTGATAAAACTGTGGCGAGTCAAGAACAATATCTCTATTGATCTTCCAGATGGTAGAAAGTCAACCCTCGTCATAGCCCGGGTCAACCCACAAACAGCCACTACTGAAACGTGCCTTGAGTTGTCCAGTGTCTGGTTTTAAGCATAAGCCGGACAACTCCCCGTATCTTAACAATGTCAAGATATGAACTGTTCTATATCCAAGAACCAGAGGCACTGATTTAATTGAACCAGATTCAAATCATGCAGCTGTCTCCAGTGCATGTCAAGTAAATGGAAGAGAGGCTGATCAGCGTTACTCAACTTAGGAGTACTTCCAATTATGAGTAACCTGAAAAAGAAGCTAGTTCTCTTAATCATTACTATCAACTGAATACTATTCACAAGTATCTACATCCTCGATCACCTTGAAGAATCCCGATACTTGCAACACGTGGTTCTCTACTTTATTCATATACCTATAACTCCTCAAAACTTAGACCCTATGTTTCTACGAAACACATGTCTAAGAACTTAGAGAAGTTAAAAGTAAACAGAATATAGTACGAGGACCAACCCCTCTGTCCTAATGGACACTGGACAATATACAATACTCTGTATAAGTCCCCTGAGTCTGGTGACTCATTCACTGTGTGTCGTAGGTTGAAAACTGTACTTTTGGTTAAGAAGTACACCGTTGTTTAATGCTCCTTACCTAAACATCCACAGATATAGGTAAATGTCATAGACATAATTTCAAAAAGTATATCTCACTCTATAAAAATAGACGTACAGATATATCAATTTGAAATTGGTGCACAACAACGGATACTCAAAACCAAATATTTGCCGACCGGCAAACAACCCAGGTGGCTTCCTCAAATATCATGAATCCCGATATAATGAGGATGGTCACCTAATTCCCAATAACTTACTCCCACTCATCGTCTGTAAAACCATACAGATGTGAGAATCCAACCTGGTAAATACATACCCTGGAGCAAGTGCCTAATTGGGAAATCAGTTTTCATTTAACAGTACACAGTGGAACTGAAACATTGAAATGTTTCGATGGGGTATCCTGGTATTCTTAGTAATGCCTCCTCCATTATCCAGATTCACAACTATAACCGTATAATTCTTTGCCATCTTTCTAAATCCCTTTACATGTCTTTAGTCATTACCTTCTGTACACCCCTTTAGGCCAAATGGTTTTCTTCCTTCCCTACCGTTCGGCACCAGCCTATGGTTTGGAAGAAGACTATCCAAAAAGCATAATGGGTGTACTGTCCTAATCCGAGGAGTACTCGCAATGCGAGAGAAGGTGAGGATAAAAGACAACCGAATGTACTTAATTCTTAGGTGATTTAGGATTGACAAAGAAGTACATGGTTTGGTCGTGAATAGCAGTCGCAATTTACTTTGCCCTCTTACTAATCCCTTGCTTTGTCTGAACTTAATACCTTCTATACACCGTTTAGGCTAATCGGCTTTCTTCATTCCCTACCGGTCGGCACCAGCCTAGGATCTGGAAGAAGACTATCCAATTTGCGTAATAGGTGTACTACTCCTAAACCAAGGAGTACTCGCAACCTGAGAGAAGGAAAAAGGAAAAGACAACTGAATAGTCCTATTCGTTTTCTCCAGAACCGGAAACCATCCTCGAAGTCCTTCGAGTTCGTATATAACCATACGATGGTTTTGTCCAATGGAAGTGGACGTTCGTAGTGATACGGGGTGTCCCGGAGAAAAGAGTAAAAGTAGGAGTGGCAAAGAGGTCTGCAACTCTGACAATCCAAAAGCCAGTGTTAAGAAGGTTCGGTCAACTTGGTCACTGAGTCATAGTCTAGGGTCGGGTCAATGGTCGCTGCCAGAGAGAGAGAGAAAAGAAACACTCAGCGTGCACTCTAACCTAGATCAGAATGGTTACCAATTTATCTAATCTGGAAACCTCCCACTGTAACGTCAAATTCTTCCCCAAACCTGAAAGAAGAATTAGCCGGGATCACCCGAGGAGTAAACCAACTCATCAGTGGGAATCGGGATCCAACTCTCATCGCATGATAACGTGACGGAATCCGCTCACGTTATCACACTCCAGAAGGTATGCGCATATCTGGCAAGTTTCAGTACTTTTGAAACTCCCGATGTGGATTTTTGCCCCATGCTCTTATGACCTTGACTAAGGCCAACAAATCATAAGTCACATGTCAAGTTCTACCCGTCATTGTCCAGGTTGATTTGAACCCACCCGTACAAGCCCTTGACTAAGGCCAACAAGGCTGTACGACTGTCCCAAACCAACGCATCTATCTATGCAGCATATGAATACCCAATAGCTACCAAACACTGTGCCTTGACTAAGGCCAACAAACACAGCTTGAATACTATTGACTACCCATATGAAACGACGGAGGGCTACGAATGGTTTCTGGCGAAAACCTTTAACGTAGTGAACTTGATATCGTTGAAGGAACGGATAGCTTTTTAGAAAAATATAGTAACGAAAACCTTCGCTAAAGAGGTCACTCCCGGTGAAGGGATCTCGGCTCTTTCCCCGTAGAATGAGGTGCAGGATATTCCAAATGAATACCACGATGCAAAGCAAAAGTAATCGGCTATAGTGAAGTTACTGCCCTGACGCAAACTTCTGTCCAAGGGGTCACTCCCGGTGAAGGGATCTCGGCCCTTGCCTCGTCGACTGAGGAGCAGGATATTCCAACTGAATACCACGATGCAAAACAAAAGAGAACGCCCTTGCAATAACAGCTTTTTGAAAAATGTTCCAACAACATCAAATTAGGTTTGTTTAACTTGCATTGATCCGAATCAATGCAGTCCCATCAATTGATCACACCACAAAGAACGAAAATATACTGACGTACGTATATGCCATCCGCATTCGCCACTGGGTCCCGTCATCACCCGTTAGGTTAGCTAACTAACGACAGAGCGGGGACTGGACTAGCGCGGATGAAAAACATATACAACATCTACTAATATATATACCAATGTATAGTATTCGCTCACGGCGTGATAAAAAGCAACACAGAATGTATAGCAACACAGATCAATACAGATATCTGGGATCCCCGGGTTTCACAGAGCCGCTACTGAAACCCGACGTTCCCCTGGTCGTGTGGATAGCCTGTGCAATGAAATCCTAGACCCCTACGGGCGCGGCAAGTTACCCGCCAAAACCTGAAGCGAGGCAGCCCCCTTCAGCAACGTGAATGGACCACCCAGCACTTCACGGAATCCGGTAACTTGGGCACCCCTCCTGGGTCAATCCTATACCCCCTACGGGTGCGGCGAATAGCCCGCCAATTCTAGAGTGAAGCCCCCTCCGTCTCAATGCCATGAGACGCGGGCCCGTTGCCCTCTAGAACCCGGCTATCCGTGCACCCCTCCGCGGGGTAATCCTAGTACAGAAAGTAAAATATACATACAACGGGTACATCGACCGCAACCTGGTCGTGCCCCAAAATAATAATACAAACAGGCAGTGACGGCAGTCCACATGTCGGACGCTCGCCCCGCAATATCAAATGTACATAATACAACAAAACTGTACTACCACTGCAACCAGGCTATCCCCTACGACCGATCCGCAACAACACAGTACAATCACAGAACATCAACGTGAAAGTCACGTTCGCAAATCCGTCTAACCGGGCTATAGCAGTTAGACGGGATTTACCGATCAAGTGACATTCACGGTCGCAGATATAATGTAAAAACTGTGAACTGGCATGTTTAAAATATCCGATCGAACAAATATTATCAAGTGGGCCCCAATCAGTACTGTAGCACTTACAGAAAATCTGGGCCCAAATAAAATATCCCAAAAGCCCTATTTCCAACTCATAAGCTTACTGGGAAAATATGGTGCCACGATTCCCCTTTTCCGCCGCGCAAGCGCGGCCAAACAAGGGGTTTGGCCGCGCTTCCGCGGTCAAAGTAAGGAATGAGTGGATCGTATTTTCCCAGAATTCTTATAATTGCTTGTACATGCCTCTTCAACAACCTGAAAAATTTTAGGAGCTCAAAAATTTCAACAGAGAACACATGTGCACAAAAATACGGTTTTTGGGGATTTTGTTCGATCGGGTTCTAAACGCGCTAGAGCAAGCTAGGGTAGGTTAATGGCGTGGCTCTGATACCATTGTAAGCCCGCGGGGGCGCCCCGGCCGTCGATCCGACGCCGGAAACGCGGAAAACAAAAACTTTGCGAACTTTGCAAAACGGCACCGCCGCGGACTTTTCACCCGGATCGGGCCATTAACCTAGCTAGCTAGCTAAATAGAAAAGAGTAGAGATGCTATACCAAACGATCCGTGTCCTTCGGTCTTCGTCTCCGCTCCGATCTCCCGCGGAATCTCCGTCACCTCCTCGCTCGTCGGAAAAGGGCACCACGTAGCCGGAATCTTTTACGGGCTCCCGCCTCTTGACCGAGGCAACTCGGGCGCGAAGTTGGCTAGCCGACGCGTCCAAGGCTTGCTATAGAATAGTGTAGTAGGTATGTCTTTTGGGGTTTAAGAGGTTGCCATTCTGGAGAGATTTTTTCACAAGATTATCATGGATGCTTGAAGGAAAAGAAAAGAAGCATGCATTTCTTTCTTGCTGTGAAAAATCAGCACATCCAATTTTCAAAGCAAGAAATGATATATATATCACCACTCACACAAAATCAATCTCCTCTCTCTCTCTGGAAATTAGTGGCCGGCCCCCACCATATAAATGGGTGGAAAAAGGAATTAAATAAAACAATGAGAAGAAAGGGAATGAATGAATGAGAAAAGAGTCACACCAAAATCAAGTATCAATCCTTTCATAAAACCACCTCAATCTTTTTCTCATAAATGCAAGTGATAGACAAGAAAAGAATATCATGATTATGAAGTCACACTCATGCAAAGAAACCCCTCACAAAATGTTAATTGCAAACTTGCAATTAACACCCCCCAACGAAAAGTCCGACCGGGAAGGAAAAAGAGAAAACCGGCCGGAACGGAATGCAAACTGGCAACCCCAGAAAACCGATCCCGTAATAAATTACAGGAAAACCCCGCTACTGCAAATACATGCCCGCATTTGTATTCCCGCTGAACACAAATGCAAAGAGATAAAACTACACTATCAAATACTAGAATCCGGCTTAAGCCAAAGCCGGCTAGTAAAAAACCGTCCGATCACTATCCGTGCAATACCGCACGTATCTGATCGAACCCTGCCATATCTCCATACGGCCTCTACAGCGTTTCGCCCGAAACTTGAGTAACTGTCTGTGGTGGACTCTAAAGACTCGTCAATACCTTGGCTGTGGATTTAACCACTAGCACGTCAGAGGTATAAGCCAATACGTGACGGGCCACCAGGTATTGACCAAATGGGACGTCGATGAGGAAGCTCACCCCGACACCCAACTGAGCCTGTCAGTGACAATATCCGTACAGTCCGGTCCGTTCGTCTATGAGCATCGCATGGCGGGCCTAGGGGGTTGGTAAAAGTCAGACCCCCAAAAGCGGTACAAGTCGTGTCGGAGTGTAGCCCAGAACACCCTGAGATACTACTGGAATACCTACCAGCAAATCTCCTGCCTTGGCCAAGGACTTTTCATGTTCTGGCTCTCCTAGACACAGCACGACCTCACCCCCAATACCGGGAGAGACGAACCCCTGCAGATCCGCTCACTGCCTCCATGTGGCTCGGGACTGTACCCAACTAAAACCTGTTTGCACGACTCCTTTGAGCCGTGGTAGGGTAGTAATCAAAGTACAGTGGGAACTCACACGAGACAAATGACGATCCCAGGTCGATGAACTAACCTGTACACATGTCACCTGGGAACTGCTATCTGACGTCTGGTATATCCCAACTAGCAGGTTCCCGGCGAGTCCTGTCCGGTGTACTCATAACCCAATGAGCACCTGTATACATCTTAGGTGAACCAACTGACACCAGTGGCTTGTGAGACCGGCCACCGCCCCTCGTCGGGGTCTCGACTGTATACACTAGTCTACTCCGGAGTATCGATGCCCTGTCTCGAAACTCCCACGACTAGGGACCTTTTAAGGATGTGCTTGTAGACCCCAGCTCCCACTTATATGATCGCCCTCATACTGCTGGAAGTCAAGCAAGAATCCAAGGGGCTCTATCAACGTGTAATAGCGACGTGTCATGTCACCTAAAGCAGTACACGATGATAAAGGTAAACCAGATAGCATACTATCATCTCGAGTAAGACTGTCCTACCGGGATAGGTCCTCCCCTCAATCATTGCAATCACGTGCCTGTGACCCAATAATTGACTCTGAGGGCACTATCTCCAACACAAACATGTATTTTTTTGGTACAGTCCCGAGCCACATGGAGGCAAGTGAGCGGATCGGCAGAGGATTCGTCTCTCCCGGTATTGAGGGTGAGATCGCGCTGTGTCTAGGAAAGCCATTACACCAAGTCCTTGGCCAAGGCAGGTGAGAATTACTGGTAAGTATTCCGGTTGTTTCTTAGGGTGTTCAGGGCTTGTCTCCGACACGACTTATACCGCTATTGGGGGTCTGACGTTACCAGCCCCCTAGGCCCGATATGCGATACTCATAGACGAACAGACCGGACTGTATGTATATTGTTACTGTTAGGCTCAGTAGGATTCCAGGATGAGTTCGCTCATCGGCTTCCCTTGTGGTCAGTACATAGGCAGCCGTTATGCACTGCTAGTGCCGTTGACGTGCTTGTGGTTAAACCCACTACCAGAGTACTGATGAGTCATTAGAGTCCCCCACAGATAGTTTCCCAAGTTCGGGCGAAACGTTGTAGAGGCCGTATGGTTTTATGGCAGGGTTCAGAAAATGCACGCGCGTTTACGCACGTGTCATATTTCAGCCAGATAATACTGGCGGGCTTTGGTTTAAGCCGGATCCAAGTATTATACTATGTAGATATAATATCTTTGTCTCAGTTGCATTTGTACTCGGTCGTAATACAAATACGGGTATGTTTATACTGTTACGGGGTTATCCTGAAATTCGTTTCGGGATCGCTTTTCGAAGTTGCCAGTTTTCTATCACCCGTCTTAAACATTCAGTTTAATGCGGATTTATCTTTTCTTGAGAGTGAGTCATGAGTGTGGAAGGTTCTAGAAGTGGTGACTAGGTTAGTGACTCATTAGGTTGCATCAATTGTTTTGCAAGGTGTTAAGTGAGTCATTCATTTTGCATTAAATGTTTCATGTGAGTCATTCTTTCCTTTAATGATGTGATAAGTATTCTTGCTTATGGTCACCCCCTCCTCTCTCCTACACTCACCCCACCTCTTCATATATGGCCGGCCCCCTCTCTTGAAAATGAGAGATGGTTGTTGATTAAAAAGATTATGATTGTTTTGGTTCATGGAAATTTGATAAGCCCATTTTCTCTTTACCCAATTAAAAAGGCAACTTCATTAACTGTTCATCCATGGATTTGGATGAAGCGAGACAATGTGTTCTACTCATTCTCTACATCAATCTTGGACATGTCGGCTAGCAAACTTCATGTCCGAGCTGTCTCGGTTCAGAGACGGGAGCCCGTTTAAAGATCCGTAGATGTGGTGCTACTTCGATGAGGAGCCAGGAGATCGGAGCAGCCGCAACGGAGCGTGGGATGATGGCTAAAGAATGAAGGACTCGGATCGTTCGGTATAGCATTTCTACCCACTTTGTAGTTTGTTAGTTTTGCGTTAATGGCAGATCCAGGTTATAGTATACGATAGCGCCAGTTATAAAAGTTTTTGTTCCGCATTTGGCGTCTGAAAGATGGCCGGGGCGCTAACGTAGACTTACATGGTATCAGAGCCACACCATTAAGCTTTACTAACTTGTTCTAACGCGTTTAAAATATCGATCGAGCAAAATTTCCAAAACTGCGATTTCTATGTTAAAGTTTCTGTCGATTTTAAATACTGGTCTAAAAATCATTTTGAGCATCTCAGAAAATCATGCAGGCTTTTTTAAGAACACTGAAGAATTTTGATCCCCTGACTTGACCGTACGGCCGCGGAACCACCGCCAATGCCTACCTTTGTCCGCGGATCCACGGCCGTCTTGGTGCTTCAGTGGGCCAATTTTCTTCTGGGGATTCTACATTGAAAATTGTGTTTTCTGGAATATTTCTTTTGGGCCCAGATTTTTTATTGTACTGCAGATGTACGTGGGGCCCACTTCGGAAAGTTGTCGATCGAAAGTTTAAACGTGTTAGTTTACAGTACTTACATTATATCTCCGACCGTGAATGTCATTTGAGTGGTAAATTGCATCTAATTGCTATAACTCTTTTAGACGGGTTTACGAACGTGACATTCGCGTTGATGTTCTGTATTGTGCTGTGATGTTGCGGATTTTTCATGGTGGATAGCAGTGTGCAATGGTAGTGCAGTTTGAATTTATTTGTACATTTGATATTGCGGGACGAGCATCCAACATGTGGACTGCCGTCACTTCCTGCTTGTATAATATTCTTTTAGGGCATGACCGGGCTGAGGTCGATGTACCCGTTGTACACATTTTTCATTTCTGTACTAGGTTTACCCCGCGACGGAGTGCACGGATAGCCGGGTTCTGGAAGGCAACGGGTCCGGATTTTATGGCTTTGAGAGGCAGAGGGGCCTCACTCTAGAATTGGCAGACTATTCGCCGCACACGTAGGGGGTAGAGGTTGACCCAAGGAGGGTGCTCAAGTTACCGGATTCCGTGAAGTGCAGGGTGGTCCATTCACTTTGCTGTAGGGGGCTTCCTCGCTTCAGGTTTTGGCGGGTAACTTGCCGCACCCGTAGGGGTCTAGGTTTCATTGCACAGGCTATCCACACGACCAGGGGAACGTTGGGTTTCAGTAGCGGCTCTGTGAAACTCGGGGATCCCAGATTATCTGTATTGTTCTGTAATGCTTATTACTTTTCTGTAATGTTGCATATTATCACGCCTGGAGCGATTATTGTATATTGGTATATATACTAGTAGATGTTGTATATGTTTTACACCCGCGCTAGTCCAGTCCCCGCTCTGTCGTTAGTTAAGTAACCTAACGGGTGATGACGGGACCCAGTGACGAATGCGGATGGCATATACGTACAATTTATTTTCGTTCTTTTCTGGTGTGATTAAATGATGGGACTGGGTTGATTCTGATCAATGCAAAGGAAAACAAACCTGTTTGGATGTTGTTGGAACAGTTTTAAAAAGTGTTATTACAAAGACGTTTCCTTTTGTTTTGCATCGTGGTATTCAGTTGGAATATCCTACACCTCATTCGACGAGGCAAGGGCCGAGATCCCTTCACCGGGAGTGACCCCTTGGGCAGAAATTTGCGTCAGGGTAATAACTTCACTATAGTCGATTACAAGTTGCTTTGCATTGCGGTATTCAGTTGGAATATCCTGCACCTCATTCCACGAAGAAAGAGCCGAGATCCCTTCACCGGGAGTGACCTCTTTAGCAAAGTTTTTCGCCACTATATTTTTTATAAAAAGCTATCAGGTTCCTTCAACGAGATCAAGTTCATTACGTTAAATATTTTTCGCCAAAAACCAGCCGTAGCCCTCCGTCATTTCTTTTGGATGGTCAGTTGTATTCAAGCTATGTTTGTTGGCCATCGTCATGGTATAGTGCTTGGTAGCTGCTGGGGTATTCATTTGTTGCATAGATAGATGAGTTGGTTTGGGGAAGTCGTATTACCTTGTTGGCCTTCGTCAAGGGTATGTACGGGTGGGTTCGAATTGACAAGATAATGACGGGTAGAACTTGACATGTGACTTATGATTTGTTGGCCTTCGTCAAGGTCATAAGAACATGGGGTAAAAATCATATCGGGAGTTTCTAAAGAAACTGAAACTTGCCAGGCATGCGCATACCTTCTGGAGTGTGATAATGTGAGTGGATTCCGTCACGTTATCATGCGATGAGAGTTGGATCCCGATTCCCACTGATGAGTTGGTTTACTCTTCGGGTGATCCCGATTGATTCTTCTTTTAGGTTTGGAGGAGAATTTGACAGTACAGTGGGAGGTTTCCTGATTAGATAAAGTGATAACCATTCTGATCTAGGTTAGAGTGCACGCAGAGTGTTTCTTTTCTCTCTCTCTTTGGCAGCGACCTTTGACCGACCCTAGACTATGACTCAGTGACCAAGTTGACCGAACCTTTTTAAAATACTGGCTTTTGGATTGTCCGAGTTGCATAAGTCATTGCCACTCCTTCTTTTACCCTTTGCATTTCTCAGAACACCTCGTATCACTACGAGTATCCACTTCCATTGGATATATCCATCGTATGGTTATATACGAACTCGAAGGGACTTCTTCGAGGATGGATCCAGGTTCAGGAGAAATAGAATTGGTTTATTCAGTTGTCTTTTATTATCACCTTCTCTCAGGTTGCGAGGGCTCCTTGGTTTAGGAGAGTACACCTATTACGCTTATTGGATAGTCTTATTCCAAACCATAGGCAGGTGCCGAAAGGTAGGGAATGAAGAAAACCAATTAGCCTAAGTAGGGTGTACAGAAGGTAATAACTAAAGACAAAATAAAGGGATTAAAAAGAGAGCAAAGTAAATTGCGACTGCTACTATTCATGACCAAACCGCGTACTTCATCGCCACTCCTATTTCACCTTTGCTTTTTTCCCCAGTTCGGAAGAAATAGAATAAGGTATTATTCAGTTGTCTTTTATCATCACCTTCTCTCAAGTTGCGAGTACTCCTTGGTTTAGGAGAGTACACCTATTATGCTTACTGGATAGTCTTCTTCCAAACCATAGGCTGGTGCCAAACGGTAGGGAAGGAAGAAAACTATTTAGCATAGCGATAGTGTACAGAAGATAACGACTAAAGACAAATAAAGGGATTTGGAGTGATGGTAAAGAAATATACGGTTAAAGTCATGAATTGGATTATGGAAGAGGCATTACTAGGAATACCAGGATATCCCTATGAAACATTTTCATGTTTCAGTTTCACTGTGCATTGTTAAAGGAAAACTGATTTCCCGATTAGATACTTACTCCAGGGTATGTATTTACCAGGTATGATTCTCACATCTGTATGGTTTTACAGATGATGAGTGGGAGTGAGTTATTGGGAATTAGGTGATCATCCTCATTATATCGGAATTCGTTGTAATTGGTGATATTTGAGGAAATCGCTTCGGTACAGTTTTCAACCTACGATGCACAGGTTTTGAGTTATTCAACTCAGCGGACTTATACAGAGTAATGTATGTTGTCCAGTGTCCATCAGGACAAAGGGGTTGGTCTTCGTACTATATTCTATTTACTTGTGACTTCTTTATTTTTTAGACAACTGTTTCGTAGAAATACAAGGTCTAAGTTTTGAGAAGTTGTGGGTATAGGAATAAAGTAGAAAACTAGATGTCGCAAGTATCGGGATTCTTCAAAGAGATCGAAGATGTAGATTCTTGTGATTGGTATTCAGATGATAGTAATGGTTTTGAGAAACTTGTTTCTCTTTCAGGTTACTCATTGTGTGATTCCCACTGTGCTTTGATTTCCACCTTACCACATCCAAGAGGGCGTGCAAAACGCTGGTTTTTGGGTACAGTCCCGAATCACATGGAGACAATGAGCGATAGGAGGGGATTCGTCTCTCTCGGTATAGGGAGTTGATGTTGTGCTGTGTTCGATTGGCTATAAAAGTAAATCTCAGCAACCCTGGCCAGGGATTTCCGGTTATAGCCAATCGAACACAGCACAACATCAACTCCCTATACCGGGAGAGACGAATCCCCTCCTATCACTCTTTGCCTCCATGTGATTCGGGACTGTACCCAAAAACCACCGTTTTGCATGCCCTCTTGGACGTGGTAAGGTGGAAATCAAAGCACAGTGGGAATCACACAAGACTCTATGACGATCTCGGGTCAACAGACTACTCTCTACCAGTGTCACCGGAGAACTGCCATCTGACGTGAGGTATAATACCATCTGGAAGTTCTCGGTGAGTCCGTCCAGTGTACCCAGTCTCCACTGAGCACCCGTACACCATCCTTGATGTCAAACATCGATGGATATGGGATCATCCATCGCCCATCATACGGGTCAAGATGCGTATACGCTAGTCTACTCTGGTGCATCGATGCCCTGTCTCGATACACCCTCGACTAGGAACAGTTATAGGATGTACTCGTCGACTACCGTGGCCCTACTAGTATGATCTCATCATAGTCCCAGTAGTCGAGTACATATCCTAAGGGCTTTATCAACATGTATTAGAGACAATCAGAGTACATGTTAAGATAAAGTACAACCAGATAGCATACTACCATGTCGAGCAAGAAAGTCCTCCCTATATACGTCAAAGCATCCACTACAATATACATCCTATGTATAGTAATGGCCTATAGGGCATACATATAACTAACAATCTCCCACTTGCACTAGGGCCATCTGATAGCAGTGGTTGTAGTATCTCATACTCAACCATCCCATAAAAGTCTCTCTCTGGGGAAATAGGCCTTCGTGAGTGGATCCGCGCTGTTGTCCTCTGCATCTGCTCTCCTAACCTCGATCTCCCTGGAGATCAACCATCTCCATGATCAGGTGATACTGCCTAAGAATTATATCTGGATTTCTGATGGGACGGGCATTCCTAGGCAACAGCCACAACTCCATTGTCACACAATGGTAGGAACGATGTTCATCTCATGAACATAATATCTATCCAGATTGCCTTTTTGGTATCATCCTTGGTAACGATGTATCTTGTTTTTAATCGTCTAGTATGTCACGGTATTTAGCTTGGAACTCTTCTAACATACCGTCCCTCCACTGAGGGTATAGACAAGCCTGTGACTGACATTCAGTCGTCCTTATCACCCTGGAACCTTTCCAGTGATTCTCTCCAGGATCGATTGATACCATCTCACTACAACTAGTGAGATTCCTAATATCCAAATAGATCTATCTCATACATCCATAACCCAGGATTTAGGAGGTATCACCTTGATCCTAGGTGAAGAATGCTTGTGATAAGCGGAGATTGACCGAGCGTAGCATAGGAAACTACTTCCCTATCAAGAGTATGTCATCCACGTACTCTACGAGGATCACCACCATACTCCCTACTACCTTTTTGTATATACAAGGTTCATCTACCATTTTGATGAAGTCAAACTCTTTGATTACCACATCAAAACAGACGTTCCAACTCCGCGATGCCTGCTTTATCATATGAAGCATCTTGCACACGTTTCCGCTGCTCCCACTGTTTATGAAGCCCTCTGACTGTGTACTTATAGACTCTCTCTTCTAAATTATCATTTAGAAAAGTAGTCATGACACCCAACCGCCAGATATCGTAGTCATGGTATGTAGCCGTGGCAAGTAGGATCTGAATGGACTTAAGCATAGCTTTGAAAGTCTCAACTTTTCCATGTACACCAAGTAATCTTCTCAAGATATACTTGCTCCTGATGGGGATTTAACCCATCAGATAAAGCAACCAAAGTCCATACTTTGTTGGTGTATAAGGATTCCATCTCAGATCAATAAGAATCCAGCCATTCTTACAGAGTCCCACTCCTGATGGCCAGCTCGAAACTAGTTGGGTCATCATCTTTATGATGCAATCCTCGCTCCCACTATCACAGAGAAACTAAAGTATCTCTCAGGTGGGTGAGGAACCCTACTAGATCGGCGGAGAGGCTGAGGTTCGTTGGTAACTATTGATTCCTTTGGTTCTATCAAATCATCTGCTGTAGTTTGTATAGCTGGAACCTTTCCAGTTCTACATAACAGACCTTTCCTCGAGCTTGTCCAGATTTTGCTTTTAAACATTGCCCGGACAACCCCAAATCTTAACCAACTTAAGATATGGGCTCTTCCCTTTCCATATCACATATGAAGTGGTAGGCATCTGATTTGATTGAAACCCTATTCAATAGGCATGCAGCTTCTCAAGTGCATAACTCCCAAAAAGAAATAGGTAACTCAGTAGTACTCATCATAGAGCACACCATATCAAATAGGGTATTAATGCTCCGCCCCGATATACCATCGTGCTATGGTGTATACGGAGGAGTAATGCTGAGAGAGAATCTCATTCTCCTTTAGAATAATCCAGGAATTCCGTGCTCAAGTATTCTCCTACCTG
The DNA here is from genome assembly GCA_030015575.1 of Agapanthus africanus. NCBI lineage: Eukaryota > Viridiplantae > Streptophyta > Magnoliopsida > Asparagales > Amaryllidaceae > Agapanthus > Agapanthus africanus. The sequence goes on along the minus strand of CM057350.1, from coordinate 242,341,112 downwards.
ATCTCATCAAAGGACATAATACTTATACCCGTATTTTGGTTCTCTACTTCTATCTTATATTCTGTGAATATCTCAAAAGCTTCGGACTTATGTTTCAACAGGAACATATGTCTGAATCTTGAGAGATCATCAGAGAATGTAATGAAGTACAAAGAACCGGTCTTGGCATGTGTAGACAGGGGACTTTCATACATCAGCATGTATCAATCCCAAGAGTTTAATAACTCTTTCTCTGTTTCCAATAAACGGAGCTGTGGTCATCTTATCTTTGTGACATGACCGGCAAGTTTCATAATATGTAAATTCAAACTAATTTAAATATGCATCTAAATGTAACTTCAGCTAGTCGGGTCGCATTGATATGACCTAGTCTACAATGCCTCAAGAAGAATTCGTTCATTTCTGAACTCTTCCTCTTGTGTGTGTTCCGTATACTAAGAACTATGGTTTGATTTAGAACGTCAATACTTTTAGATAACGTGCCTGAACCGATCAACTCTTGATATAGGAAATGTTCGAAACATTATCCAACAATACAAAATTATATCCTTTCTTTACTAATAAAGAGACTGATATGATGTTGTATATCAGGTTCGGTATCTAATAACATTCGTTCAGAATCAATGTATTCTAGTAATACAGGGTGACAGTGACCAACAGACTTGGTTGCAACACTTGCACCGTTTTCTGTCTCATGAAACTTATCACCCGTCCTCAGTTCTTTACCTATCTGTAGCCCATGTAACAGATTACATATGCGGGATCCTAATCCGGTATCATATACCCAGGACGTAAAGGATACTGAGAAACAGTTCTCTGTAATGAACACACCCGAAGATGATGCATCAGTATGCACTTTCTTCGTTTGGACGGCACGGGAATTCTGGTAATCCCCAATTTCCTGCTCGGTCTTATAACAATTATAAGTTGGAGCGGGACCAACGTTCCCCAGCTCAGTATAACAAGCGGGTTCGGTCAATACATCCATATTATTATCTTGATTAAGGCATGATATGGTCGCTACCTGGAGAGAGAGAAGAAAACACTCAGCGTATGCTCTTGCAAGATCAGATTGGTTATTATTTTATCTAATCAGGATGGCTCCCACTGTTTTTATCAAATCTTCCTTCAAACCTTAAAAGGAAAGACTAGCCGGGATTAATTACACGCTACAAGTTCGCCTATCTTTCAGCCAGGCCAGTGTCGGTACTTTGAGGGAGGTTCCCCGTGCTTTCGCACGGACCTAATTAAAGTAAACCTCGTTTTCCCAGAGGCGTAACCCCGTTAACACCTTTCTAGACACCTACTTGATCGACTAATTGTAATGTGTAAAACTCTCTCAGGAGTAACTCTTACTCGCAGCGGGTATCGGGATCCAACTATCTCATAGAAGGTATGCAATCTCATTACAAATTTCAACACTTGAAATTCCCGATAATATTTTGCCCCAAGCCTCCTATGACCTTGACAAAAGCCAACAAATCATAGGCTGCTAGTCAAGTTCAACCCGTCATTTCTTGATTGAAATAAACCCACCCGCACGGCCCTTGACAAAGGCCAACAAGGTCGCATGACTACCCTAATCCAATCTGCATCATATGCATAAGCAGATAAGTACTATTCAGCTACCGTACACTACGCCTTGACAAAGGCCAACGAACTCAGCACGAATACTAAATAGTCCCTATCTGATATGACGGAGGGCTACGACAGGTTTTTCTGAAAACCTATTGCGTAATGAACTTGATATCGTTGTAGAATCAAATGATTTTAAAATGGAGTGTTTTTGAGGCTTTTCTAGTTTTGCTAAAGGGGTCACTCCCGGTGAAGGGATCGTCGACCCTTTCCTCGTCGAATGAGGTGCGGGATATATCATATATATCACTGTGCAAAGCAGAAACTATAGAAGCAATCAAAAGACAAACCGAGTGTGTAGCATCTGCCAGTTATTGCTAAAGGGGTCACTCCAGGTGAAGGGATCTCAGCCCTTTCCTCATCGAATAAGGTGCAGGATGTTCTACAAAGAACACCTCGATGCAAAGCAAGAACTGTAGCTACCTGTTTTTGAAAATTCGATTCCACAACATCTTTAGGTTTCTTTTCTTTCATTAATCACATTAATGAAGTCCCATCATTTAAGTTACCTAAACATCACAGATAAATACGACGTACACTTATGCCATCCGCATTCGCCTCGATGTCCCCTCGTGCACCGTTAGGTTAGGTAACTAACGACAGAGCAGGGCAGGGCTAGCGCGGGTGTAAAACATAAGTAACGTCTATATAATATATCATATATACTATATACAGTATGAATCTGAACATATCACATGATCACATCACAGATAACGCAGCAGAAGAAACATATGAAACATTGGATATACTAGGACGTCCGTGTTTTATTTTGAGCCTCTATAAAACACGGATTCCACGGTCGCGATGAATAGCCAAACCCATACCCCTAGACCCCTACGAGAGCGGCAAGCAACCCTACCAATTCTAGAGTTAGGAGACCCGGACTCGACTCCTCGAGTTGGTCTCCCACTGGACTCCAGAACCCGTGTTAGTGTTTATGCCCTAGAAGGCCATTACTGTATCATACTAGTTTGTATATTACTTAATGGAAGCTTGGGATATTCACATGTATATAACAGTCTTGCTAAACATGGTAGTATGCTACTTGGTTTTTCTATCTTAATATGTGAGTGTACGTATTGATAGAGCTCTTAGGATCTTGCTTGTCTACCAGCGTTGTGATGGCAGTCACACTAGTGGAGGCTGGGTAGTCTACAAGCACATCCTTATTCAGGTCCCTGGTCGTTGGATTATCGAGACAGAGCATCGATACTCCGGAGTAGACTAGTGTGTACGCTTCTCATCCCAGTTGGGGAGATGGTCTGTCCCACAGCCATCAGTACGTCGTACTGGAGATAGTATGCAGGTGCTCGTTGGGTTACGGGTACACCGGACAGGACTCACAGGGAACTGTTGGTTGGTTTTATACCAGTCGTCAGTGAACAGTTCCTAGGTGACATGAGTACAGCATAGTCCGCAGACTTGACACTGCTACTTCGCCTCGAGTGTGTCCCACTGTTCTTAGATTTCTACCCTACCACGGCTCAAAGGAGTCGCGCAAACAGGTAGCAGTTGGGTGCAGTCCCGAGCACTTAGAGGCAGTGGCGGTTAGACAGGATTCGTCCCTCCCGGTATTGGGAGTAGATATCGCGCTGTGTCAGAGAGCCATTACGCAAAGTCCCTGGCCAGGGCAAGCGAGATTTACTGGTAGGTTCCAGTAGTTTCTCAGGGTGTAATGGGCTTCGCTCCGACACGACTTATACCGCTATTAGGGGACTGACGCTTGCCGCCCCACTAGGCCCGATATGCGATAGTCTTGGACGAACGGACCGGACTGTATGGAGATTGTCACATCAGACTCAGTAGGAGATCGGATGGGTTTCTTCATCGGCCTTCTTATCGACAACTACCTGGAGATCGTTACGTACAGCTAGTGCCGCTTGCGGTCTGTGGTTAAACCCACTGCCAGCGTAGTAGTCGAGTCTCTAGAGTCCCACACAGAGAGTTTCCTATTCCAGGCGAAACGATATAGAGGTCGTATGGTTTTACGACAAAGGGTTCGGACGCATATGTGTGTTTACACGCTTACGTCGTTTGGACAGTTTTTACCAGTCGGCTTTGGTTTAAGCCAGTTACTGGTATCCGGTTATTGGATTTATACAGTCTAAAGTTTTTCCGTATTTTTACGGATCGGAGGGGCATTCTCGTAATTACGCGAGAAGCTTCTAGAAGATGGTGACTAAGGAGGTTTAGGTGGCATGTACATTGAATGAGATTAGTGAGTCATGAGAGTGATTCATCATGGTCATTAATGCATCATAAATGCTTAATGACTCATGACAATGAATCACCATTAGATATTTGTGAAGCATGCTTATTCATCATGTATTATTCTTTTCTTCATAAAAGAGAATGCTTCATATTTATTATGATACTCAATAATCTCATCTCATTATTATCCTCACATTCTCTCTCCTCAAGCTCTCCCTCTTCAAACCCTAATCCTCACCCCTCATGTGTTGAGATCAAGGATTAGTTAGACTAAACAATCCATAACCATCACTCTATCTCAATCTATCTTCTTTGATTAGCAATCCAAGAAGGTTAGTTGCCTCAAGTTTAGAGGCTAAGCTTGGAGTTTTGCTCTCGGGTGGATCGTCTACTACAAAGAGAAGGCCGAGGAGGACAAGGAGATCGTAAAGACGAAGGAGTTGGTTCATTAGGTATAATCCCGAAACACAGTAGTTTAGAAACACTTTGTGTTTGGTTATTTATAGTTTAGCTTCGATTTAAGCGGTTAGTCGATGTTTGTTCACTAAACAAGTTCGTCTTTGAAAATTCCGCCTCCCCACAAGTACTGGGGTGTTGTACATCGACTTACAACCCGGTTACTTGTGCTCTCCTGCTTGGGTCTATCCTAGTGCGGAAAAGTAAATAATATACAAATGGTGACATCAACCTCATCCCGGAAGTGCCCCAATAAAAGAATATTACATACAAATTTTTACATGAATGAAAATGAAAAGCACTCATCTCACATAAAAACCCCCGGCTATTCAAACACGACGATCCAATATAACATATCCAGCAACACATAACATCACATGTCATCAACGTAAGTAAATATGCCCATCCCAATTGTCGTTGACATATAGCAACGAAACTGGCGATATCACATATTACACTTACGGTCACAGAAAAGAAAGTGTAAAACTATAACAGTTAGAATCCGCAACCTCTTTAGACATCGCATGCCTAACCAAATGAATTCCTTAGACATTGCATGCCTAACAATTATAAACCCCGCATTTTAGTCTCATTATCGAAAACTCTTTTCAATATCAAGTCGGGTAATACAACAGGATTCCCGACATTCTGATCGAATGCTCGTCGCAAACTTTAGTAGATGGCCGCACCCCCGATGCCGTCGACGAAGTGTACCAAGGCGGAACACCGCTGCCGCGAGCATCCAAACGGATGCTTTCGGCGACGGGGTTCTCCTACAGTCACTTGGTTGGGGCTATGGGGTGTGGTTGTCTATTAAGTTTACCCGGCGAGTATCCGTGTACGCTACATGATTGCGACGGACTTTTGATCACATCAAAATCCCGTGGCAACCGATCAAGTGAGACTAAACTGCTAGATTTATAACATTCATTCAGTTATCTCATAACTACTTGTGAATTCCAAATATTGTATCACATTCCAGATAAATAGAAAATGTTAAACTTTCCGATCGAACAATCAAACACCCAAGTTTTCCCGAAAAGCTCAACACATGAAATAAGTTTAAAAACGTCCACTTCATGCCACAGTACCAACGGTCCAGCCGTAGAAGGGTCAAGCCAACGCCCCACATGTGGCACGCCGTACTGCCCCAAACCCTAAGGTTCAAAGGGCAGTTCAAGACGGTCACATAATCGAGTTAAGGTTTGTTGTCTTCTAGAGGGTCCATCGCGTTACTTGCACTATTTAGACGTTCTTAAACTACGGAAAAATCCAACACTTGGAAATTTTCCGGCAGGGGAAAAAGTGGGTATTTATATCCGGTCGAATTTTTTAACATGTTCTAAATTTACCCGGAAAAACACATAGACGAAGTTAAACTTTCCGATCGAAACACCGAGTCCCCAATACAACCCAGAAAAAACAACTGTAGAATACAGATTAAAAATTCCCAGAAGAAACAGGAATCACCTACGGATATAACTGCAGAAAAAGAAGTGCCTAGTCATCACATACGGCCGCGGAACCGCCGCAACAAGTAGGGTAGCGCCGCGGTTCCGCGGCGCCACTGTAGCCCTAGGTTGTCGTTTTCTGCAGTATTCCTTAGAATTTCCTGCTCTATTTTCTGAGAATTTTAAATTCACAAAAATCCACAATTTCAGAAAATGTACAGAGAGGGGTCAAGTTTAGGGTTTCGGGGTTCGATCGGATTTCTAACATCGTCTACACTTCGCCTAAGGCTCTAGCTAGGCTCTGATACCACTGTAGGGTTCCTAGGCACACTCAAGAGGTTCTACAAGGCATCAACATCAACTCCCTATACCGAGAGAGACGAATCCCCTCCTATCGCTCATTGCCTCCATGTGATTCTGGACTGTACCTAAAAACCACCGTTTTGCATGCCCTCTTGGACGTGGTAAGGTGGAAATCAAAGCACAGTGGGAATCACACAAGACTCTATGACGATCTCGGGTCAACAGACTACTCTGTACCAGTGTCACTAGAGAACTGCCATCTGACGTGAGGTATAATACCATCTGGAGTTCTCGGTGAGTCCGTCCAGTGTACCCAGTCTCCACTGAGCACCCGTACACCATCCTTGATGTCAAACACCGATGGATATGGGATCATCCATCGCCCATTATATGGGTCAAGATGCGTATACGCTAGTCTACTCTGGTGCATCGATGCCCTGTCTCGATACACGCTCGACTAGGAACAGTTATAGGATGTACTCGTCGACTACCGTGGCCCCACTAGTATGATCTCATCATAGTCCCAGTAGTCGAGTACATATCCTAAGGATTTTATCAACATGTATTAGAGACAATCAAAGTACATGTTAAGATAAAGTACAACCAGATAGCATACTATCATGTCGAGCAAGAAAGTCCTCCCTATATACGTCCAAGCATCCACTACAATATACATCCTATGTATAGTAATGGCCTCTAGGGCATACATATAACTAACACTCATAATTGGATGTATTCCTAAGTTGAGTAATGCTGATCAGCCTCTCTCCATTAAGTTGATATGCACTGGAGACAGTTGCATGATTAGAATCTGGTTCCAATTAAATAAGTGCCAAAGTTTCTATATTGGATATAGAATGGTTCATATCTTAACGATGTTAAGGTATGGGGAGTTTTCCGGCTTATGCTTAAAACCAGACTCTGGATAACTCAAGGCACGTTTCTGTAATGGCAGTTTGTGGGTTGACCTGGGCTATGACGAGGGTTGACTTTCTACCATCTGGAAGATCAATAGTGATATTGTTCTTGACTCGCCACAGTTTTAGTAAAATGGATTTTTTCATAAAACAGTAGTGGGAGTTTGGTAGAACTGGAAGTGATTTCAGAACCGCAAACGATTACGGAAAATTTAATAGGACCTAAAGATTCAATAAGGTTTGACATTCCAATAGCTACTCCGCAGATATGGTGAGTAACCTCAGACACCCGAGAGGTACTCCGGTAGCTTCAAGGACGGTGACAGGGAGGTTCTTGTTTATCCAGACTTGACACTACTGTTGTTACAGGCTATGAGACCCGGCAGGAGATTAAGTATAGCGTCGTTCTAAACTAGCTTTAGAAGTGCACGTATATATTATTCTGCCAGAGGGTTGTTGTGGTCAGTGGGAGCAGCGGAAGCATAGTGGGCAAGAAGCTTATGTCTATTTAAAGACTAGAGCAGATATAGCGGAGATAGATCATCCAATTTTGATGTGACAGTCATGGGTTTGACTTCATCAGAATAGGGGATGGATCTATTAAGAAGGTAGTAGGGTGTGATGTCCTGATATTTGAATGACATGCACAGAGTAGGAAGTAAAATTCCTATACTACGATCGGTTGTTCTATGGTCGTCACACAGTTGTTTCTCCAGATAGGATATAGATATAATATTTGACATTCTGGTTTCTAGATCTATGGTTTTAGATCTAGATTTGGGTAGTTTCCCAATGTGGGTATTTTGACAGTATTCTAATAGATTTTAGAATAGATGACTCCTGGCATGGTGGTGTACCTGCAGGTGATGGAGTCACCCTCTCTAAAGGTGTCTTACAGACTAAAGGGGAGAGGGATGTGCATGATTGGATGATCACTTGCTTAGACAATTGAGTCAATCGTGAGATGTCAAGTACCACACCAGATGTTGTTTTTGCACTAGATGCGATAAGTTTATATTAATCCAATCCTGAAGAAACATAAGGAAGCAGTTCTAGAACATAAGTGCATGTTCTACGGATTTGATGACGGCAGCCTCTTTCGGGAGACGGTTATCATTCTAAGCTTCAAAGGTGACATGGATGACAGAGTGATTATCAGAGTTATAGTTTTTCCTCTAATGAGGGACAGTATTATGGACAGGTGGTCCAAGAGGATACTGTGGGAGGCATGGTGCTGGATACTGATTAGGTTCAGTTGACGATACAGTCTAAGAAGTTTGGATTTGGAGTTCATTTATGAACTAGGTCCCATCAGATATCCAGACATATTCTAAGACAGGTATTACTCAATTCGGGAGATGGCTTTCTCCGCGAATTTGAGATTAAGAGAGACATAGAAAGAAACATCGGGGCGGATCCACTCACTGAGGCTATTTCTCGAACACAAGAGTTTTACAAACGGGCTTTGTGAAACTGATTAGTAGAGGAGTTGGATGTTCAGTATCACACGGGCTGTGAGTATGCGACATCGTAAAAATTAGCCTTAAGTGCAAGTGGGAGATTGTTGGTTATAGTGCCCTCAAAGTCAATTATTGGATCGCAGGTACGTGATTGCAATGATTGAGGAGGACCTATACCGGTAGCACAGTCTTACTCGAGATGATAGTATGCTATCTGGTTTGCCTTTATCAGTCGTGTAAAGATTCAGGTGACTGATCACTGTTACACGTTGATAGAGCCCTTAGGATCTTGCTTTACTACCAACAGTATGATGGCGATTATATACATGAGAGTTGGGTAGTCTATAAGCACATTCTTAAAAGTTGTCCCTAGTCATGGGAGTTTTGAGACAGGGCATCGATATTCCGGAGTAGACTAGTGTATACAGTCGAGACCCTGACGAATGGCGGTGGCCGGTCTCACAATCCACTGGTGTCAGTTGGATCACCTAAGATATATACAGGCGCTCATTGGGTTATGAATACACCGGACAGGACTCGCCGGGAACCTGCTAGTTGGTATTATACCTAGCGTCAGATAGCAGTTCCCTGGTGACATGTGTACAGGTTAGTTCATCGACCTGAGGTCGTCATTTGTCTCGTGTGAGTTCCCACTGTGCTTTGATTTCTACCCTACCACGGCTCAAAGGAGTCGTGCAAACAGGTATTTTTTGGGTACAGTCCCGAGCCACATGGAGGCAAGTGAGCTGATCGGCAGGGGATTCGTCTCTCCCGGTATTGGGGATGAGATCGCGCTGTGTCTAGGAAAGCCATTACACCAAGTCCTTGGCCAAGGCAGGTGAGAATTACTGGTAAGTATTCTGGTAGTTTCTAAGGGTGTTCAGGGCTTGTCTCTGACACGACTTATACCGCTATTGGGGGTCTGACGTTACCAGCTCCCTAGGCCCGATATGCGATACTCATAGACGAATGGACCGGACTGTATGCATATTGTCACTGTTGGGCTCAGTAGGGTTCCAGGATGAGTTCGCTCATCGGCTTCCCTTGAGGTCAGTACATGGGCAGCCGTTACGCACTGCTAGTGCCGCTGATGTGCTTGTGGTTAAACCCACTGCCAGGGTACTGATGAGTCATTAGAGTCCCCCACAGATAGTTTCCCAACTTCGGGCGAAACGTTGTAGAGGCCGTAAGGTTTTATGGCAGGGTTCGGAAAATGCACGTGCGTTTACGCACATATCATATTTCTGGCAGATAATACAGGTGGGCTTTGGTTTAAGCCGGATCCAAGTATTATACTGTGTAGATATAATATCTTTGTCTCAATTGCATTTGTATTCGGTCGTAATACAAATGCGGGTATGTTTATACTGTTACGGGGTTATCTTGAAATTCGTTTTGGGATCGCTTTTCGAAGTTGCCAGTTTTCTATCACCCGTCTTAAACATTCGGTTTAATGCAGATTTATCTTTTCTTGAGAGTGAGTCATGAGTGTGGAAGGTTCTAGAAGTGGTGACTAGGTTAGTGACTCATTAGGTTGTATTAATTGTTTTGCAAGGTGTTAAGTGAGTCATTCATTTTGCATTAAATGTTTTATGTGAGTCATTTTTTCCTTTAATGATGTGATAAGTATTCTTGCTTATGGTCACCCTCTCCTCTCTCCTACACTCACCCCACCTCTTCATATGTGACCGGCCCCCTCTCTTGAAAATGAGAGATGGTTGTTGATTAAAAAGATTATGATAGTTTTGGTTCATGGAAATTTGATAAGCTCATTTTCTCTTTACCCGATTAAAAAGGCAACTTCATTGACCGTTCATCCATGGCTTTGGATGAAGCGAGACAAAGTGTTCTATTCATTCTCTATATCAATCTTGGACATGTCGGCTAGCAAACTTCATGTCCGAGTTGCCTCGGTTCAGAGGCGGAGACCGTTTAAAGATCCGTAGATGTGGTGCCACCTCGACGTGGAGCCAGGAGATCGGAGCAGCCGTAACGGAGCGTCGGATGATGGCTAAAGAACGAAGGACTCGGATCGTTCGGTGTAGCATTTCTACCCACTTTGTAGTTTATTAGTTTAGCGTTAATGGCAGATCCGGGTTATAGTATACGATAACGCCAGTTAAAAAAGTTTTTGTTTCGCATTTGGCGTCTGAAAGACTGCCGGGGTGCTAACGTAGACTTACAGGTACACTCGGTGTTGTTTTTATACGCATTTGAGTTATTGATGCATTTCCGTGCACTTGTTGCACCCGATTTGTTTTTTGTGCAATTGTTGCATTAGGTTTTTACGCCGTGCAATTGTTGCACTCTATTTGTATTTCGTACACTGGATGCACTGTATTTGTATTTCGTGCACTGGATGCACTGTATTTGTATTTCGTGCACCGGATGCACTGGAGTTGTATTCTGTGCACTGGATGCACCGGATTCGTATTTCGTGCATTTGTTGCACCAAATTGTTATTTCGTGCATTTGTTGCACCAAATTGTTATTTCGAGCATTTATTGCACCAGCTTGTTATTTCGTGCATTGGTTGCACCGGATCTATACTCCTTACCTTGGTTGCACCCGATTTATTTCTTTGAGCATTTGCGTTATCAGATTTGCGTTTTTCGTGCACGTTGGCACTTGATGTCGTTTTCGTGCATGCTACTACACTAGATGCTTTTTACGGACCTGACGCGCTTGGGTTGGATTTTTGCGCATATTAGGCGCTTGGTATTGTATTTTGTGCGCATCAGATGCACTTGAGTGAGATTTTACTCGTGCATGTTGGGTGCCCTTGATTTAGATCTTATTCGTGCATGTTGGATGCACTTGATTTAGATTTCATTCGTGCATGACAGATGCACTTGATTTGGATTTTTGCGCATGTTGGACGCATGATATGAGATGTGATTTTGTGCACACCGGATGCACTCGATTGTGATTTTTATTGTGCAGGTTAGTTGCACTGGGTTGAGACTTTCGTGCACTCTACATGCACTTGATATTGTTGTCGTGCACATCCGTTGCACTGGACAGATGTTTTGTGCACACCCGTTGCACTTAGTTTTGGAATTTGTGCACATTTGTAGCACCTGTATTTAGCTTTGATTTCTGTGCGCACCAGACGCACGTGATTGTCGGATACGCCTTTTGAGGCTGATTTTGATCTTGAGCACTTTGTTTTTATGATGTGCACTATATTATATAGTTGCCGAACAGGACTGGTCTGAGGACAGTACCTGAGTATTTTGCATGCATAAAGAGTTTACCAAGAGGTTTTCGAAAAGGGAGCTATAGTCTCGCTATTTCCTACGTATCCGTGAGTGACACGAACGTTTACAAAGGAAAACCTTTTGGGATATTTTAAAGGGAAGGAACGTATATTTTAGCAAAACCTATATGGACATATATTTATTACTTTACAAATGAGCGTACGTCACTTATGCCGTGAGTTACGCATCACGCGGCTATTCAGAAAAGATTTTGTATGTGTTTTATTCAGTTTTTGAAAGTTTTTCCAAGGATGCGTACTATACACGTATTATAGTATTTGACTAGTACATATTGGATTTCAGTAGTGGATTTCGAGATCTGTATCTCCATTGTAACTCCGAGGATATGCGTGCAAATTCGATGATTTGCGTGACGCTTGACGGAGTTCGATTTTGAGTTTCGTACTTGTTTTCAGGCGCATACGATGCGCTGTAGTATTTCTGTATCTCCCGTGATTTCGGAGCCCCGTTGATTTGAGTTGATTATTGAAATGTTTTAGCATTTGGGGGTTAAATTTAAATTCGGGGACCGAATTTATTTAAGTGGGGAAGATTGTAACATTTCAGAAAATATAAATTATTATTTTTGGAATTTAATATTAAAATAATATATTTCGCGAAAACTACCCGATTTGCAAAATTGGGGTTTTCGTAAAGTGGTATAAAAATATATACCAATAATTGTGAAATAATTGGAGATTTAAAATGATTTATTCATTTAAAAATTTATTTATTGGATTTGGCATTTTTATAATTTATTATATGCAGTTTGGATAAAAATTGATTAGTGCACTACTAATCGCGATTAGCCAAATCCGTGTTTCTACAGTTTCCATGGCTAGTGCACCATGACATGTTACATGTTGTTTCATTTGTGTGGTTTATGGGAATTATGTGTGTTGTTGTGAGAAAAAGAGAAAAGGTTAAAAAGAGAATGATTGGAGAGAGAGAGAGAGTGAAGCATGGACTTGAGAAGGGTGAGAATAGGAGAGAGTGAGGATGAGAGAGATAGAGAGAGGGCAGCCACATTCATTCCCCTCCCCATTTGTTTTTCCTTCATCTTCCTCAACTCATCTCCCTCCACCTCCATCCCCAAATATCTTCTCCAAATCTTCATCAAAACCCTACACCTTCTTCATTAAAAATGATCCCCACCTCATCCTCAACACATTGGACCAAGAAAAGTTAGATTTTGAAGACTTTGAGAAGTTAGGGTTTTTCTTGACTTGCTCAAATGAGGTATATCTTCTTCCATTTAGTTAGTTTGAGTTTTCTTGTATTCTAGTTTAGTTTAGAATTTGATTGGGTTAGGGTTTGTGAAGTTAGAAATTCCTAGAGAAGGGTTGAGTGATTGTGTGGACATATGGTGATATTTAGTGGCTGTTTACAAGACATTAGAGATGATTCTTGACCTGGACCAGAGAATAGAAACCAAAAACACGAACCTAGAACTTTCCGACATCGGTAAATTTGACAGTTTGGGAGTGTATCTGGGAATCTGGGATGACCCGAGAGACCCATAAATTAAGTTCCCATGACAGTGAGACGTGCAGGCAACCATGAAGCAACACCTGAAACCCTAGCCCCTATTGATCTTTTCTGGCCGAAAATTTAAGGGGTTTGGCTACAAATTGCGGCCAAGTCAGGGTGGTTTTGTGTGATTTTTGGACCATAGCTTCCTTATCAGATATCTAGAGCAACCCAATGTGCGAAATGTTCTAGTTTGGCCTAGGGTGAATGATTGAATGAATTTTCTCGATGTGTATGGAAAATGTAAAATATCACAATCAAAGAAATTTGTAAACCGCAATCAATAACGGTGTCGATGTAGGTTCGTTAGCGAGTGCGGATCGTCCACAGGGAAAGTGAGATTTGATCGTAATTGATTTAGATGAATTGAAAATTAAAGAGAAAAGAAAAGAAAATTCAATTCAAGATTTATAAAAGTGAATTTCAAGAATTAGCAAAATCTAGATCTAATATCAAGAACACTAAAAATCAAGAATCAAGAATTGATGATATCCAAATCGAATTAGGTTTCAAGAATTGTAATGAGGCTCGTAGAAATCGATCGAATCTATAGAAGTGATGAAAACTTATGATTACGTTTTCTTATCCATTAATGATTTGATGCTAGATCGTGTTAGTTATATGTTTGCCCTAGAGGCCATTACTATACATAGGATGTATATTGTAGTGGATGCTTGGATATATATAGGGATGGCTTTCTTGCTCGACATGATAGTATGCTATCTGGTTGCTCTTTACCTTAACGTGTACACTGATTGTCTCTCTGCTACATATTGGTAAAGCCCTTAGAATGTGTACTTGACTACCTAGACTATGATGCGGATCATACTAGTGGGGACATGGTAGTCTATAAGTACATCCTTCAAGGTCCCTAGTCGTAGGTGTATCGAGACAGGGCATCGATATGCCAGAGTAGACTAGCGTATACCTTCTCGACCCATACAGATGGGCGATGGATGATCCCATATCCATTGGTGTTTGACATCAGAGATGATATACGGGTGCTCAGTGGAGACTGGGTATACTGGACGGACTCGCCGAGAACTCCCAGATGGTATTATACCTTACGTCAGATGGTAGTTCTCTGGTGACACTGGTACAGGTTAGTCTGTAGACCCGAGATCGTCATAGAGTCTTGTGTGATTCCCACTGTGCTTTGATTTCCACCTTACCACGTCCAAGAGGGCGTGCAAAACGGTGGTTTTTGGGTACAGTCTCGAATCACATGGAGGCAATGAATGATAGGAGGGGATTCGTCTCTCCCGGTATAGAGAGTTGATGTTGCGCTGTGTTCGATTGGCTATAAACCGAAATCCCTGGCTAGGGTTGTTGAGATTTACTGGTAAGTGTTACCTGTAGTTTTTCGAACTGTTATAGACCTCATATCGACACGACTTATCGAGCTATTGGGGGTCTGACGTTTACCACCCCTAGGCGAGATATGCGACATATCAGTCGACGAGACCGGACTGTACGGTAAGTGTTACTGGTTGGATTCACAGGAGTGTGAGCGGGCTTGCTCGTTGATCTTCTGATCGCTCAATACCCGGGTAGCCGATACGTTTAGCAGACCGCTTGCGGCTTGTGGGTGTTTGATATGATCATCACCTGCTGCCGGCGTAATGACGAGTCTTTAGAGTCCTATACAGAGGTTTCCTGGCTCAAGCAAAACGAAATAGGAGCGCATATGAGATATGTGCGGGACCGAGAATAATGCGTGTATGAGATACCGTATTCTATTCTCGCGATGAATGTATCGATTGGTTGTATGTGATATAACCTAGTTATCGAATCGAGGATTGATTCGATAAGTCGATACATTGGATATTAGTCCGTCATATGCGATATGACCGGATCGTTAAATCAAGTGTTGATTTAATGATTTAATGTATAATTATATATTAGATATATTACTTTACATTGACTAGTATTTTTCACTTAAGATGGATTTTCTCACTTGATGTGCACATTGTATATATATATAGGCTCTGAGTAGACGAAGTTAGAAACCCGATCGAACCCCGAAACCCTAGATTTCACCCTTCTCTGCTATAGATCAATGACGATAAACGAGGTTTAAGGATCTTTTGAAGGAACTAGGGTTTCTTCATCTCATCCTTTGTTCTTTCGTTGATTCTTATTCAAAAGCTAGCCTCTAGTAAATTGAATTACCGATCATTGATCTCTTGTTACGAGCGAAAACATTCAAGAAAGCATCTCGCTCGAAAATAGATTGTCGATGATTCAATTTACAAGAGTTTACAAAACTTATAGGAATTAAGAATCGTTTCAAGATTGTAATCATCATCATCTATCTATTCTCCCGACTCCTCCACGAGCGGAGTTTTTACTCAAGCATCATATCAAAGAACACAATCAATTGAGATCTAATCATAATGCTCAAATATAGAGATAAGCAAGATAAAGAAATTTCACCTTTTATTAATCAACAATTTTGTTACAATTCTCTCAAGATCTACAAGATTCGAGGAAAGAACTCGATCGTCGATTTAGCTCCGCACCGTCTCCGTGAGTCGCGGATCGTCTTGGATCACTTGCTCGATTGAAGATCGGCGTCGCTTCTAAAAGGTTGAAGGCTTCTTGCTTGAATTGTACCCGGAGATCTTGAATTTGGCTTTGGTGATTGGATTAGGGTTTGAATGCACAAGTTGTGTCACTCAACTTGTGGGTGTAAATTGATCAACAATCAACAACATTGAGAGTGAAGCCTTTAGGTCCTTTTTATAGCCTTGATTAGGATTAGCTTCCTTTAGAAGCTAGGTTAGGATTAGCTTCACTTGGGTAGAAGGTTATAGAGTTAGTTAGTTAGGGTTAGCTTCCTTGATAAGCTTGGAGGTTAGGAAGAAGCTTCTAGGCTTAGGTAGTTAAGTGGATTGCTTGATAAGCTTGAAGGTGTTTAGCCTGAACAAAGAGCTTTGCTGTTCGGACAGAAGTTTCTAGAGATCTCTGGAATTTGCATTGGCTTGAATGAGTTTTGTAGTTGAGAAGAGAAGCCTGAAGCCAAAACTTGCTGACGTCACCATTACGTGGCCGCGGATCCGCCGCAAGTAGGCCTCTTTGGCCGCGGATCCGCGACCCATTGATGGCATCTGTGCATGTAATTTTCAGGATACATTTGTGGTGTCCTTGTGGCACTTTTCTGATGTGTGGAATCTCATAATTCTTTCTATATCACTGCTAGATCACAAGTCTTTGGACTTGGCGTATTTTTATCAGCACTTTTAACAGTTTTGGCTCTTTTCCTGGATTTTCCTGCACAGATTCTCGAGACAAGTGTTGCGCTATACAAAGATGATGCATGCAATGATAAACACTTAATTTCCCTCAAAAATGCCGGTTATAATATGTAACACAAGTTATTTGGTATTTTACAGCTGTTTTGCTAATATGTGCTATATTCATACCAAACACCTTTAGATGAATGCAAATGGTAGGGAAATTGACGTGTTAAAAATGCAATATTTTCGACTGATCAAATTCCCCCAAGCTTATTTTTGGTCGTCTCGAGCAAACTGTTTTATTAAAAAGAGAAGGAGAAAATAAAGAAAGAGAAAAACTAACTAGCACACTTTCGTAGGCAACACGATTGCACTGAGCACGTGCAACAAGCCTTTAAACCTCTAGGTGTCCCTAGTAGAAGGAGTGTTGTCTCCTGAGGGTTTTCAGCGGATTGCACCCATAAAATCCTATAATAAAAGGAAGACCGTGAAAGTTACATATAAAGATAAGAATTGTAAAAGAAAGACTTTGAAAATTAGAGTTTCCAACTATACTAGCTTTTCGGTTTTCATGAGCCCTATCTTCATGAAAAGATGTCAGAAATCACATCATCCCTCAATAAAACACCGTCTTTATTTTTCATTCCTACCTTTCTTCCAAACATCGATCATATAACCCTATGCGTGTGTAAAGAACATCCCCACACCCGGAGAATTCAATTCAAGCTATCATACTCTTGTCCATCCGCCTCAGTACTTTTTAATCTGATGAATATTTAGATGGATTTTCTCACACATTTTTCATGTGACCGTTAATACTTCTTGAGGTACTAACCGAACGATTACTCATGTGTTTGCTTATATGGTGTATTTTCCTCGTCTCGCACCACCTAAGGCTTAGCAGTGACTCCCAGACTAGTTGGTCTAAGGAACTAGGTGATGAAGCACGCTCGCTATATTTTTTTATTGCTGCCTTGGCGATAAAAAAACCAGTGTTCATTTTTCTTCACCATTTTATCTTTTTCATTTTTTATTTATTTATTTCCTTCAAACTTTGGATTTTAGACAAGAGCATTTCAAGGTATCCTCTACTATCCCCAGTTTCAAGACGTGTGTAAGTGCGTATAGTAGGGTATCAACATTCAAATGTTTGGCTTCTAGAATAGGAACTATTTTTCAGACTTATTTTTATCCTCAGATTAGTGACTTCCTTCATCTTACTAACCCTTGGGACAACGGCTCATAACTACTTATTACTAGTTCATTTAAGAAAACTTCTAATTTTCTTGGTTTTCTTAAAATTTTCCAATCTTTTGGATGTAATTTTTCACTATCTAATTGTTCAGTTGATAAAACTGTATATTTAATATGACATTTTTCCTACTATTTCTATATAATAAAAGGTGTTTATTATAATATATGATACATATGAGGGTTTATCTGTAAAAATACTATTTTCCATGTGTTTATATATTATAAATAACATTTTGTAGGAAAAAGTAAGCATATAATATCCATGTAACATTTGGCCCATTTAAATATGCTTACCTTATTAATACCTTTGACCAATTCTTAATGGTTAAGTTAATATCTCAATAAAACAAACTCTACTAATATTGTTTGTTGAGTTATTGTGCAGAATTTTCAGGGCTGAAATCAAGGAAATCAAAGTTGGCAAATCAAATCTACCAAAGATATTCAAGAAACTAATTCTGGTAGAAATGTAGAAAAGATTTTCAAAGTCCAGATACTCAAAAGATTACCAAGTGTTACAGATATGAAGCTACAAAAATTAGAGGCCATGATCTCACCAAAAAGGGGCGGATCTGCGGCCAAATCTATCCAATGGCCGCGATTCCGCCGCGGATTTGAAGAGTTGAGATATGGGATTGTGGTGGTTAGGATCCTAACAACTAGTTTCCATATTAGGAAACGAGGGTTCTGGCTCTGTGACTATAAATAAGGACCGAGAGCCTCTTGGAAAAATTATCAAGCCGACGCGATCACGAAGTCCAAGATGGCTCATGCATCCAGGCTGGTCATCAACTGTTCGTCTACCTCCTTAGAAGAGATCGAGAAGCAACTAGAAATTGTAATTATTTTCTAAGGATTCAAGTGTAATGAATATTGTTGATTAATAAAGGTAGCTTTCTTTTTCTTATTCTATTTCTTCGTAATTTAATTATGCAATTTCTTTCCATCTCTTTTTCTCCCAACATGCGCGAGTAATTCTCCGCTTGTTAGGGTTCGTAGGATTAGGGTAAGCTAATGGATGATGAACATCCCTAAACCCTTTTTAAGTCCTATAAAGTTTATGAACTTTATCAAAAGAATCATTAACATCCTAATCGGGCGCGCTAACAATTCTTTGTTAGTTCCAACCGCGATTAGAGATTAGATTAATGATTGTTTTGGTAAAGGCTAGATATGAACGGAGTTCCGTTTCGAGATAAGTGTTAAGAGTGGGATTCCTTTTCCCTCCAGAAACCCTAATCTACACGCATCACCGTCGTTCTAGTTTTAAATCTATTAAAGGATAAAAAGGGTAACTTTTAATTAATCGTCCATGACTACTAAATCCTAACGAATCCTACAAGCCCTCTTATTATGTTAACTATATCCCTAAAATAATCTAGATCTATATATTTTGCATTCTTGCTTAACGTAGATCTAGAAACTTTTCACAAAATTCTTTATTCCTCCTATCTTTTTCAACACATCTAAAGTAAGAGTAAAAGATTCAACGTTTCCCTGAGGACGACCCGTACTCATCTCGGTCTAGCTACGCGTGACACCGTTATTGATTGCAGTTAATTACTACACACACACTTTTTCGCACACCAATCAAATGTGTCTTGGAGTTCGTGATCTCGTCGGTTTGATAAATTTTCCAAGAGGCTCTCGGTCTTTATTTATAGTCCCAAAGACAGAAAGTCAGCTTCTAAAATTGGAAGCCAGCGGTAAAGATTCATCCTAAAATTTCTGAGCCTCTAACTCCCCACTAACGCGGCGGATCCGCGGCATCAAGAGGCTAGGGCCGCGGATCCGCGGCCTGATGATCAGGTACATCGATCAATTTTCTGGGGCTGGCTCTTTGTGACATTTGGCGATCCTTAGAACCTTCAGAATTTGGAAATCTTTTCTTTTCTTCTGCCAGAATTGATTTCTTAATTTTGATTTCTTAATTAGGCAGGTTAGCTTTAACAACTTGATTTCCTTGATTTAAGACCTGAAAATTCTGCACAACAACTTAAATAATATTTAGTAGACTTAGTTCTACTAGGATTAGATCAATAATATTATATACATTTTCCTACCAAATACTAATTATAATATATCAACACATGGAAAATATTATTTTTACACATAAACCCTCATATGTATGATATATTATAATAAAGACCTTTTTTAATATGAAAATGGTAGGAAAAATGTAATAAAAAATGTGCAGTTTTATCAACTGAAAAAATACCCCCAAACTTATCTTTGATCGTCCCGAGCAAACTAGTTTATTCAAGAGAAGGAGAAAAAGAAGGGAGAAAACTAAGCACACTTTCGTAGGCAGACACGATTGCACTGAGCACGTGCAACAAGCCGTTAAATCTCTAGGTGTCCCTACTAGGAGGAGTGTTGTCTCCTGAGGGTTTTCAGCGGATTACACCCACAAAATCCTATAACAAAAGAGAGAGGGTGAAATTTACATATAAAGATAAGAACCATAAAAGAAAGACTTTGAAAATAAGAGTTTCCAACTACACTAGCTTTTCAGTTGTTATGAGCCCTATCTTAATAGTCATGAAAAGATGTTAGAAATCACATTATCCCTCAATAAAACATTGTCTTTATTCTTTATTCCTACCTTTCATCCAAACATCAATCATATACCCCTACGTGTGTGAATAGAACATCCCTACACTCGGAGAATTCAATTCAAGCTATCATGCTCTTGTCCATCTACCTTAGTACTTTTTAACTTGATGAATATTTAGATTTGCTCACACATTTTCATGCGACCGTTAATAGTTCTTGAGGTACTAACCAACCGATTACTCATGTGCTTGCTGATTCGGTGATAATATTTTCCTCGTCTTGCACCACCTAAGGCTTAGCAGTGACTCCCAGACCAGTTGGCCTTAGGGCACTAGGTGAAGAGGCACCTTTGCTATATTTTTTTATTGCTGCCTTGGCGATAACAAAACCAGTGTTCATTTTTTTTCTTTTCACCATTTTTATATTTTCTTTATTTATTATTTCCTTCGTACTTTGGCTTTTAGACAAGAGCATTTCAAGGTATCCTCTACTATCCCGAGTTTCAAGACGTGTGTAAGTGCATATAGTAGGGTATCAACATTCAAATGTTTGGCTTCCAGAATAGAAATTATTTTTCAGACTTATTTTTATCCTCAGATTAGTGACTTCCTTCATCTTACTAACCCTTGGGACAACAGCTCATAACTACTTATTACTAGTTCGTTTAAGAAAACTTCTAATTTTCTTGGTTTTCTTAAACTATTCCTATCTTTTGGATGTAATTTTTCACTTTCTACTCTTTTGTTATAAAAACTTATTTTTAATGCCCAGTGTCAAAGATAATTCAGTGAATACAAACCTCCCCCCCAAACCTATTTTCAGCAGTGTCCTCACTGATGTAGCCTTTTAAGAACATGGACCTGTATACTAGGAGAGAGATACAAGGGGTAAAATAATAGTTAAATGAAAAATTCCCCCAAACTTGATCTTTGACACACACAGATATTCAATTAAATCTATTTTTACTCACCTCCATTTAAAATGATACAAAATCATGGAGGTGAGGCGGAGGAAATTTAGTTTTGATAAAGTGGCTCCTGTAAAAACAGGAGCTCCTCCTGGGGGTCAGCAGAAAAATACGGTTTTAATCTATGCCCGTTTACTTTAAAAATTGAACCGTTTTTCAAATTTTCAACTTCAACTGCCCCGTGCGGGTGTACATACCGCACCACAAAAGGTCCTCTCCAACGAGATTTAAGTTTACCCGGATGAAGATGGAGACGAGAATTGTAAAGAAGGACTCGTTGCCCCGATGTGAAGGTTTTTCTAAAAAGATTTTTATCGTGGAACACTTTAGTCCTGTTCTTTACTATCACCGCATTATCGTAAGCTTCATCGCGGAGTTCGCTTAGCTCATTCAACTGCAGCTTCCGATAGCTGCCTGCATGATCAAGATCAAAATTAAGCTCTTTAATAGCCCACATTGCCTTATGTTCAATCTCGACAGGAAGGTGGCATGCCTTCCCAAACACAAGGCGGTACGGAGACATACCAAGATCGGTCTTATAAGCGGTGCGGAATGCCCAAAGAGCATCCGTCAATTTGGTTGACCAATCCTTACGGTTCTTAGAAACCGTCTTCTCCAAGATTTGTTGGATCTGCCTATTTGAGATCTCAGCCTGCCCGCTCGTTTGGGGATGATAGGGCGTAGAAAGCTTGTGAGTGATTGAATATTTCCGCATCAAGGCCTCGAAAGACCTATTGCAGAAATGTGTCCCGTTGTTGCTAATGATAGAGCGAGGGTTCCGAATCGCGAAAAGATATTTTCTTTAAGGAACTTAATGACAACTTTGTTGTCATTAGTGCGACACGGTATAGCTTCCACCCATTTCGAGACATAATCAACCGCTAACAAGATATATAGATTCCCAAAGGAGTTGGGAAAAGGGCCCATAAAATCAATATCCCACACATCGAATATTTCCACAACCAATATAGGTTGGAGCGGCATCTCGTTCCTTCGTGAAATCTGACCCAAATGCTGACATCGCGGACAAGTTTTGCAATGTTCAAATGCATCTTTAAATAATGTTGGCCAATAAAAGCCACATTGCAAAACTTTCTCCGCCGTTTTTCGAGGTCCAAAATGACCGCCGCATGCCTGATCATGACAAAATGATAACACGCTCTTGAATTCATCGTTAGGGACACACCTGCGAATGATTTGATCGGAACAATACTTGAATAGATAAGGTTCTTCCCAGTAAAAATATTTTACTTGGGATAGAAATCGAAGTTTGTCTTGTTTCGACCAATCACTAGGAATAAGTCCCGTCACAAGATAGTTCACGATATCCACGAACCATGGTTCGTAGGATACAGTCAAGAGCTGTTCGTCAGGAAATGAGTCATTTATCGGCACGGTCAAAGTTGGCGAAGAAGTGATGCGTGAAAGATGGTCAGCTACAACGTTTTCACATCCACTCTTGTCTCGGATGACAAGATCAAATTCTTGTAACAATAGGATCCAACGTATTAGCCTGGCCTTCGCATCCTTCTTCGATAAAAGATGTCGTAGGGCGGAGTGATCTGTGTAAACCATAATAGGCGAGCCAATCAAGTAGGGCCTGAATTTCTCTAATGCAAATACAACTGCCAAAAGTTTTTTCTCGGTAGTTGTATAATTTATTTGTGCATCATTCAAGATTCTACTTGCATAGTAAATTACATGTGGCATCTTATCAATGTGCTGTCCTAAGACAGCACCAATAGCAAAATCTGATGCATCACACATAAGCTCGAACGGGTGGTTCCAATTCGGAGATGATAAAACGGAGGCTATAGTGAGCGATCTTTTAAGTGATTCAAAAGCAGCCTCACAATCCGAATCGAAGTGAAAAGTAGGGTCCTTGACAATAGAAAGGTTAAGGCTTTAGCAATTTTGCTGAAGTCCTTAATAAATCTCCTATAAAATCCTGCATGATCAAGGAAGGATCGTATATCTTTGACGCATTTGGGACGAGGGAGGTTATGAATGACATCTATTTTAGCTCTGTCAACCTCAATGCCTTTTCGTGAAATTATATGTCCAAGTACAATACCTTCTTGGACCATAAAATGGCATTTTTCCCAATTCAAAGTCAAGTTCTTATCCTTACAACGGGTAAGAACCGCGTCAAGATTACGAAGGCAGTCCTCAAAGGAGTCCCCAAAAATGGAGAAATCGTCCATAAAAATTTCCAGAAAATTTTCCACCATATCTGAAAATATCCCCATCATGCACCGCTGAAATATAGCCGGAGCGTTGCATAACCCAAAGGGCATGCGTCTATAATCAAAAGTTCCGAAAGGACAAGTAAAAGTGGTTTTATCTTGATCCTTTTCGGCGATGGGGACCTGATTATAGCCAGAGTATCCGTCCAAGAAACAGTAGTATTCGTGTCCCGCTAATCGTTCTAACATCTGGTCAATGAAAGGTAGAGGGAAATGATCTTTCCTCGTCGCGGCATTGAGTTTCCTGTAATCAATACATACGCGCCACCCAGTTTGGGTGCGTGTTTGGATTAACTCATTAGCCTCATTAGTGATGACCGTGATTCCAGACTTTTTAGGGACCACATGAATTGGACTTACCCATTGGCTATCAGATATAGGGTAAATTATTCCACTATCAAGGCATTTGACGATTTCTTTCTTTACCGCCTCCTTCATAATGGGATTTAACCTTCTTTATGGGTCTCGGGTTGGTTTGGCTTCATCCATCAAATGTATGTGATGTTCAATAATTAAGGGACTAATCCCTTTGATGTCGGCCATTGTCCAACCAAATGCTTGCCGATTCGATCTCAACACTGCCAAAAGTGCGTTCTCTTGCTCAAAGGCTAGAGAAGCGGATATAATCACTGGCAAAGTCTCATTCTCTCCTTAATATGCATATTTAAGATGAGAAGGTAGCGGTTTGAGATCAAGAATAGGTGGGGAGACAATAGAAGGTGGGGTAAGGGAATGATATTCGGACTCCCAAAGAGGTTCAAAACTTGCATAAGATATTGACTCGGAAAGTGCTGCTGACTTTTGCAACGAGTCAACGGGTTCAATCTCAAGGTCGGACTCATTGAACATATCCTCACTATGAAGTGGTGCAAGATCAAACGATGTCTCATTAGTGTTGTCGAGAACATCAAAGAAAAGTTCCTCATCCATGCAGCTTTCGGAAGCTATCTCGTGGATGGAACAAACATCCAGCAAATGAGCAGAAGGTTCTGATGGCTGACTTCCTAGCTTGTAAATATTAAGCTCAATTGTTATTTTCCCGAAGGATAAGTTCATAGAACCGTTACGACAATTAATTACAGCGTTAGAAGTTGCTAGGAAGGGTCGACCAAGTATCACCGGGATTTGATTGCGTGGGTTTGCCACAGGTTGTGTATCTAAAACAATAAAGTCCACAGGAAATATGAATTCCCCGACTTTAATTAACACATCCTCTAGTTCACCCCGAGGTTTGGTGATAGATCGGTCTGCCATCTGGAGAGTACAATGGGCGGGTTTTAACTCTCCAATTCCTAACTGCTCGTATACTGAATAAGGAAGTAAGTTAACGCTAGCGCCAAGATCGAGTAAAGAACGATTAATATTTTTACCCCCAATAGAAATAGAGATTGTAGGACACCCGGGGTCCTTACGTTTCTTTGGTATTTGTTGGGTAAAAGCCATGCTAACATTACTCGTCATGAAATCCTTCTTAGGCACTTGAGTTTTTCTCTTCCTAGTGCACAAGTCTTTAAGGATTCTTGCATAAGATGGGACTTGTTGAATAGCATCTAGGAGAGGAATATTCACGCTAACTTGCTTAAACATTTCCACAATTTTCTCCATTTGCGGGTTGGGTCTGTTGGCCCTTAATCTGTTTGGAAATGGAGCTCGATCAATTAGTTTTGGGTCCAACGTTTGTGGAGAAGACTGTGGGGACGGATTCGATCCCAAAATTGGAGTGGGAATCGACTTAGATAAATTTAGCGAAATGTTCGAGCCTTGGGGAAAACGAAGAATAGGCTCGGATGAAGGTGGAGGACTAGACGAATTAGGGGAAGAAGAAGAAGAAGCTGGGGTATCAATGGTGTCACTAACATCAAATTGCTTACCCACTCGGTTATTCAGCACTCTCCCCGATCTCAACGTAGTAATGGCATTCACATTATGACTTTGTGAATGGCCAGGATTCGGTAGGGGTTGAGATGGGAGTTTCCCTTTTTCTCTCGCACTCATTGCGGCGTTTAACTGTGCGATTTGGTTTTCTAATCATTTAATACTCTCACCATGGGAGGCGGAGTTTTTCGTTAGGGTATCAATAGAAGACTTCATCTCAGCCGACATTTGAATGGAATGTTTCATGAACAAATCTAAAGTTTGTGCGAGTGAAGAGTTATCAGTACCGGCCACTTATGGTGTAGAAGTGTTGGCTGGATTTTGGAAATTCTGTGACTGAAAGGGGGGCTGATTCTGTGGTTGTGGTTGCTGTGGAGGAGGTCTTTGATAATTTCTTTGTTGGTTTTGCTTCCAAGCAAAGTTAGGATGATTCCTCCATCCTTGATTGTACGTGGAAGAATAAGGGTCGTTTCTAGGTCGCTGTTGAAAAGCAGCATTAGTTTGAAACGATGCATTCATAGGACATTCTTCCGTTAAGTGTGAAGGATCCGAACAGCAACCACAGACGGTCTTAGGAAGCGTGACCTGATTTAGGGAGAATGATGAGAACTTCTTCTCAATAGCATCGAGTTTCTTCTGTATCGCTGCCATTTCGGCTTTTACTGCGATAGAAACATCGAGCTGATGAATACTTCCCTTAGAAGAAGGTGGTCTTACGCTTTCCCACTGCAAAGTGTGTTCAGCAAGGTCTTCCAGATATTTCCAAGCTTCACCATCGTCTTTAGACATGAAATTGCATTGACAATTTGTTTCAAGCATCTGCTTTGTCGCTGAATTAATGCCCTCATATATTATTCGGCATAAATCCCATCTATTGATTCCATGATGAGGACATTGGACAAGCAGATCTTTGAAACGTTCAAAGCACTTCCAAAATGGTTCATTGGGAAGCTGGGTGAACTGGTTGATCTCACTTCTAACACGGGCAGTCTTATGGTTTGGGTAAAACTTCTTAAGAAATGCTATGACGAATTCATCCCAATTAGTGATAGAGTGTGCGACAGTATTATAAAGCCATTTTTCTGCCAAGTCGCACAATGTGCATGGGAGAAAACGCAAGCGCATAGTATCGACAGTCAATTATGAAGTACCTATCATTGCGCATACGTTTTCGAATTTGGTGATGAAAACGTACGCGTCTTCAGATTCAAGCCCATAAAATTTAGGCAGCAGATTGATGTAGTGGGGTTTAATTTCGAAATTATCCCCGTTAGCTGGTGGAATGGATAGACAAGTCGGAAGGGGACCACGGATAGGATAGCATCTTTCTTGGAGAGAGATGCGAGGTGGATTCTGCACACCTACGGGCGGTGGCAGTGTGGTGTTATATTCTGATGGAGTGCCGTCCATCTCGGTCGTGGTGTGTGGTAGGGGAAAAGAAGATGAAGAAGTACCGACTTCGGCGTCGATAGCAGGAACGCAGACAAGACGGGCACTAGAATCCCGTGTCCAGCCGAGCATGCACTAAGCGGGTTTAGTGCAAGTGGCAGCGTGTGTGTGATTTTAAAATTGGTCTGTTTTGAAAAAGTGCGACTCAAGACAAATCACTTTAAAATGCACAAGCAACCCTAGAACTAAGGTCACCTAGGTCCAGTCTCTAGACCGCTCCTAGACTTCCAAAGGATAAGCCGTAGGATCAATCCTCTACCGCCTCCGTACTACCCTTGTAGCCAGATAAGTGACAGGTAAGTGGGAAGGAACCACAGTAGTGGGCCTAATTAAAAACCACTAGCCTTTTGTCACACTTGCCTAGGCACTACAAAAGTAATGCGGATAAACGATATATTACCCATGACCTTCCTCTGTCCTTATTGAGCGCGACAGTCCTTAGAGTCTGGTCTAGATATTTTTTAAATTAATGAAGGGTTGATCTAGATGGTCGGTTTGTGATTTGTGGGGCTTAGGAAGGGTGATGAAATCCCCACCTAATCTGGATTTGGTCTTTGCCCCTTAAAGTCCATTTTAAAATATGTAAAACAAAACCAATCACAAAACTTTTGCAAAAAGATTTTTTGAGCGGCGCTATTTTGCAAAGAATCCTGCAGAAGATAGATTTTATTGGATTTGAGAGGAGAGAGAAGGAGTTGAGAATCTTACCAGAGAGTTTTGTAGCCCTAACTCCTCTAACCCGCCGCGTTTCCGCAGCCGGAAGCCCCTTCGTGCCGCGGTTCCGCCGCTAGGTGGATGGATCAGTTGATGAAATTTTTTCTGTGGCCCTCTGTGATCCTCTGGATCTCGATGAATGTCTCTGTCTTCTGTTTTCCTCAATTCTGTGACTCCAGATCTCCTTGCAAAATTCACGCACAAATCGTTAAATATGCAATTTGCAGTTTTATGTTAATAATGATATGAATCGTCTAAGAATTCAACACAAATAGTAAGAATAAAAATTACGCACGTATCCCCGGCAACGGCGCCATTTGATTGGTGTGCGAAAAAGTGTGTGTGTAGTAATTAACCGCAATCAATAACGGTGTCGCGCGTAGCTAGACCGAGATGAGTACGGGTCGTCCTCAGGGAAACGTTGAATCTTTTACTCTTACTTTAGATGTGTTGAAAAAGAGAGGAGGAATAAAGAATTTTGTGAAAAGTTTCTAGATCTACGTTAAGCAAGAATGCAAAATATATAGTTCTAGATTATTTTAGGGATGTAGTTAATATAATAAGAGGTCTTGTAGGGTTCGTTAGGATTTAGTAGTCATGGACAATTAATTAAAAGTTACCCTTTTTATCCTTTAATAGATTTAAAACTAGAACGACGGTGATGCGTGTAGATTAGGGTTTCTGGAGGGAAAAGGAATCCCACTCTTAACCCTTATCTCGACACGGAACTCCGATCATATCTAGCCTTTACCAAAACAATCATTAATCTAATCTCTAATCGCGGTCGGGACTAACAAAGAATTGTTAGCGCGCCCGATTGGGATGTTAATGATTCTTTTGATAAAGTTCATAAACTTTATAGGACTTAAAAAAAGTTTAGGGATGTTCATCATCCATTAGCCTACCCTAATCCTACGAACCCTAACAAGCGGAGAATTACTCGCGCATGTTGGGAGAAAAAGAGATGGAAAGAAATTGCATAATTAAACTACAAAGAAATAGAATAAGAAACAGAAAGCTACCTTTATTAATCAACAATATTCATTACACTTGAATCCTTAGAAAATGATTACAATTTCTAGTTATTTCTCGATTTCTTCTAAGGAGGTAGATAAACAGTTGATGATCAGCCTGGATGCGTGAGCCATCTTGGACTTCGTGATCTCGTTGGCTTGATAAATTTTCCAAGAGGCTCTCGATCTTTATTTATAGTCCCAAAGCCAGAAAGTCAGCTTCTAAAATTGGAAGCCAGTAGTAAAGATTCACCCTAAAATTTCTGAGCCTCTAACTCCCCACCAACACGGCGGATCCTCGGCATCAAGGGCCTAGGGCCGTGGATCCGCGGCCTGATGATCAGGTACGTCGATCAATTTTCTGGGGCTGGCTCTTTGTGACATTTGGCGATCCTTGGAACCTTCAGAATTTGGAAATCTTTTCTTTTCTTCTGCCAGAATTGATTTATTAATTTTGATTTCTTAATTAGGCAGGTTAGCTTTAACAACTTGATTTCCTTGATTTAAGACCTGAAAATTCTGCACAACAACTTAAATAATATTTAGTAGACTTAGTTCTACTAGGATTAGGTCAATAATATTATATACATTTTCCTACCAAATACTAATTATAATATATCAACACATGGAAAATATTATTTTTACACATAAACCCTCATATGTATGATATATTATAATAAAGACCTTTTTTAATATGAAAATGGTAGGAAAAATGTAATAACAAATGTGCAGTTTTATCAACTGAACACTAATCTTTTATTATCTTATTTATGTACAAATTAAATATTAAATATTTTTATCTTTTGAATCTTTTAAATTTTTTTATAGGTTTTAAAATGTTTTGTGCTTATGCAAAGTGAGATGCAAATGATACGAAAAAAGCACAAATCTCCCCCAAACTTGTTTTCAACAGTGTCCTGACTGTTGCCATCTGCTAAATCTCAAAAACCTGTAAGCTTGGGAGGAAATTTATTAATGAGGGCAATATATATGATCGTGAAAATCCTCCCCCAAACTTATTTTTGGCTCCCAATTTTGAGTAAAATTTTTCTTTTCAAGAGCCAGATTATAACCCCCCAAAACTGAGTTAAGCAATGTTAATCTTTTAAAAATCATAAGAGGGGGTCAAGATTATTGGTCGATGCCAAGCTTTGCAAAGACCGAAGGTCAACACCAACCATTCGAAGATTTTATTTAGTGTAGTGCACCGGTTGGTGGAAGAAGAAGTGGGGAAAAGCTAAGTGGTGGAATAGAATGTGTTTGCGTCTCATTTAGGAGAGACGCCTCAGTGATTGTGATGGATTACTCTCATTCTCTTTACAGTCCAGAAGAAGGGGTGGAGGTTCAATTTCTTTTTTTTAAGTGGATTCATCTCAACACTCGTGTCTTTCAAAAATGCGAGTTCATTAGCGAAGATTTCCTCAAAAGTCTCATCAATACCCCGAAGAATAATGTCATCACAAAGCGCGGGGTGATCTTCAGACTCCAAAAACGGTTCATAATCAGTGTTAGATGTTGACCCGGAAAGCTCGGTGGAAGAGTTCGTATGTGTATGATACATAGTTGGGTCAAACAACAACATATGAAAAGAGTCAAGATCAGTATCATGAGGATCATCAAATTCGCTGCTGTCGATATCCATTAATTCGACAGAACAGACCCGAGCAGTAGGTTCGGAGGGTACACTTCCCAACTTGTAAATGTTCTGCTCACTTGACCTATTCTCGAAGGATAGGGTCATAGAGCCATTACGATAGTTGATTATAGCATTGGAAGTGGCCAAAAAGGGGCGACCAAGAATCACCGGAATTTGATTCCGTGGGTTTACTACAGGCTGTGTATCAAGTACAATAAAGTCCACAGCGAATAAAAATTCCCCGATTTTTATTAACACATCCTCTAGTTCACCCCTAGGTTTGGTGATTGATCGGTCGGCCATCTGAAGAGTGCAGTGAGCTGGTTTCAACTCTCCGATCCCTAACTGCATGTAAACCGAGAAAGGAAGCAGGTTAACACTTGCGCCAAGGTCTAGTAGAGCATGGTTAATGTGTTTATCCCCAATAGAAATAGAAATAGTAGGATAGCCAGGATCCTTACGTTTCCTTGGTAATTGTTGGGGAAAAGCTGTGTCCACAGTCTTTGACATGAATACCTTCTTTGGTACTTGAGTCTTCCTCTTCCTAGTGCACAAGTCTTTAAGAGTTTTCGCATAAGCGGGGACTTGTTGAATTGCATCTAGAAGAGGGATGTTGATGTTAACTTGTTTCAAAATTTCAGTGATTTTCTCCATTTGCGGACTTGGTCTGTTTCCCCTTAACCGATTCGGGTAAGGAGCTTGAGCAATAAGGTCGGGGTCCAATATTGGAGAAGATCGTGTGGGTGGAAACGATCTAAGAATAGGAGTGGGGATCGTTTTTGGTGGACTAGAATAGGTTTGCTGAGGTGTCGAGCCTTGGGGAAAACGGAGAATAGGCTCGGAAGAAAATGTTGGGGTAGACGAACTGGGGTCAGAATTAGAAGCAGAAGTGGAAGGAAAAGTCTCAGCCCGGGTATCATCGATTGATTCTTCATTATTATCAATCTCCTCACCAACATGATTGTAAAGCACTCTTCCAGATCTCAACGTGGTGATAGCATTCACATGATGTGAATAGCCAGGATTGGGTAAAGGTTGAGCTGGAAGTTTCCCTTTTTCTCTAACACTCAATTCGGTATTTATTCGTGCAATTTGTGCTTCCATCGATTTAATATTTTCATTTTGAGTGACAATGATCTTCATCATATTATCGAAGGAAGATTGAATATTTTCCGTCCCTTGGATGGATTGTTTCATGAAAGTATCCAAGGTTCGTTCGAGTGCAGAGGTGTTGTCAGTACCGGCTATTTGCAAAGAGTTTTCATGTGGTGCAAAAGTGTTGGCCGGATTTTGAAAGTTTTGTGATTGGAAGGGGTGCTGACTCAATTGGAGTGGTTGCTGTTGTGGTGGAAGAGCCCTTTAGAAATTGTTTTGGTTTGTAACCGTTTTTTGAGTTTGTGATTGGTTCCAAGCAAAGTTAGGGTGATTCCTCCAACCCTGATTATATGTTGAAGAATACGGATCGTTTTTAGTTCTTTGAAAAGCAGCATTGGTATGCTCGTGACCTTGAAACGGAGAATTTAGTGGACATTCTTCTGTGAGATGAGACGGATCAGAACAACATCCACATACAGTTTTAGAAAGTGACATTTGATTTAGGGCGGCGGCTAAAATTTATTTTCCATAGTTTCAAGTTTCTTTTGCATTGCTGACATTTCAGCTCTAACTCCTATGGAAACATCAGATTGGTTATTGCCCCCCTAGACGATTGACTCACACCCTCCCACTGTAAAGATCTTTCAGCGAAATCTTCTATGAATTTCCAAGCTTTGCTATCATCTTTAGTCATGAAAGTGCCTTGACACATGGATTCAAGGGTCTGTTTTGTGGTAGGATTAATGCCCTCATATATGATTCTGCACAGATCCCATCTAGGAATTCCGTGATGTGGACATTGAACTAACAGATCCTTGAAGCGTTCAAAACACTTCGAGAATGTTTCATTTGGAAGCTGGGTGAATTGATTAAGCGTTCAAAACACTTCAAGAATGTTTCATTTGGAAGCTGGGTGAATTGATTTATTTCGCTACGGACTCGAGCTATTTTATGATTAGGGTAGAATTTCTTTAGGAATGCTTTTACGAATTCTTCCCAATTTGAAATGGAATGTGTGGTTGTGTTATAAAGCCACTTCTCGGCTATATCGCACAAGGTAAATGGGAGAAGACGTAGACGCATAGCATCCACAGAAAGCTGTGAAGTACCATCATAGCGCATACATTTGAAATTTGGTAATAAAGACATATGCGTCTTCAGACTCGAGACCGTGATATTTGGGTAGAAGATTGATGTATTGGGGTTTTATTTCAAAATTGTCCCCATTGGCTGGTGGAATGGTGAGACAGGTCGAAAGAGGACCTCGCATAGGATAGCATCTCTCCTGGAGAGAGATGCGGAGTGGATTCTGCGCACCTGCGGACGGTGGCAGAGTAGTGGTAAAGAAGTTCGATGGAGAATTGTCCATCGATGTGGGTGTGGTGGTGGGTAAAGAAGAAGTAGACGTAGAAATACCGACTTCAGAGTCGATAGGGGGAACGCGGATAAGATGGGCACTAGAATCCCGTGTCCAGCCGAGCATGCACTAAAGGGTTTAGCACAAGTAGCAGCGTTAAGATAGTTAAGGAAAATGTGAAGTGGTTTTTTTTTGAAAAAGATACGGATTTAAAAAAAATGCAAATCACAAAAAAAAATGCACACACAACCCTAAGTCTAATGGTCACCTAGGTCCAATATCTAGACCGCTCCTAACTGCCAGAAGACAAATCGCAGGATCCATCCTCTACTTCCTCTTTGTCCTTCCTGTGGCCAGGTAAGTGGGAGGTTCTCCACTACGTAAGTAGTGGGCCTAATTAAGTAACCACTTGCCTTAAACACACTTGCCTTAGACACCACAAAAGAAACGCGGATAAGCAATAGATTACCCACGACCTTCTCCTGTCCTAAGTGAACGCGACGGTCCTTAGAGTCATGTCTAGATATTTTTTAGTTAATGAGGGTAATGCAGATGCAGTTTTGTGATTTTCGGGGCTTAGAAAGGATAATGAACTCCCCACCTAATCTGAATTTGGTCTTTGCCCCTTAATTTCCGTATTAAAAATGCAAACAACCAAGATCAAACACGCACAATTTTTTTATTTTTGCGGCGCTGCGAATTTTTGCAAAGAAACCTGTAGAAATTTGTTAATGGAGCAGATTGAGGTAGAGATAAGAAAGTCAGAGAGTTACCGAGAAAATTTGGCACAGCAAGTCCCTAGGATGGCCGCGGAACCGCCGCAATGAGCACACAATGGCCGTGGATCCGCGGTGTGGTAGATTGATCACTGCACGAAATTTCTTGAGGCTGCTACTGTTCATTTACTGCACTCTCTGGAATATTCTGAAATTTTTTCCTCTCGCTCCACAGATTCCAGATTTCCTCGCAACAAATCACAACGAATCGTTTAGTGTTTGTGCGAATTTTGATCAAAAATTTTTGATGGAATAAATTTTCAACTCAAATTTCAAAAACGAACAAATTAGCACACTATCCCCGGCAACGGCGCCATTTGATTGAATGAATTTTCTCGATGTGTATGGAAAATGTAAAATATCACAATCAAAGAAATTTGTAAACCACAATCAATAACGGTATCGATGTAGGTTCGTTAGCGAGTGCGGATCGTCCACAGGGAAAGTGAGATTTGATCGTAATTGATTTAGATGAATTGAAAATTAAAGAGAAAAGAAAAGAAAATTCAATTCAAGATTTATAAAAGTGAATTTCAAGAATTAGCAAAATCTAGATCTAATATCAAGAACACTAAAAATCAAGAATCAAGAATTGATGATATCCAAATCGAATTAGGTTTCAAGAATTGTAATGAGGCTCGTAGAAATCGATCGAATCTATAGAAGTGATGAAAACTTGTTACGTTTTCTTATCCATTAATGATTTGATGCTAGATCGATGATGATCAACGAGGTTTAAGGATCTTTTGAAGGAACAAGGGTTTCTTCATCTCATCCTTTGTCCTTTCGTTGATTCTCATTCAAAAGCTAGCCTCTAGTAAATTGAATTACCGATCATTGATCTCTTGTTACGAGCGAAAACATTCAAGAAAGCATCTCGCTCGAAACTAGGTTGTTGATGATTCAATTTACAAGAGTTTACAAAACTTATAGGAATTAAGAATCGTTTTAAGATTGTAATCATCATCATCTGTCTATTCTCTCGACTCCTCCACGAGCGGAGTTTTTACTCAAGCATTATATCAAAGAACACAATCAAGAATTCAGATCTAATCATAATGCTCAAATATAGAGATAAGCAAGATAAAGAAATTTCACCTTTCATTAATCAACAATTTTGTTACAATTCTCTCAAGATCTACAAGATTCGAGGAAAGAACTCGATCGTCGATTTAGCTCCGCACCGTCTCCGTGAGTCACGGATCGTCTTGGATCACTTGCTCGATTGAAGATCGGCGTCGCTTCTAAAAGGTTGAAGGCTTCTTGCTTGAATTGTACTCGGAGATCTTGAATTTGGCTTTGGTGATTGGATTAGGGTTTGAATGCACAAGTTGTGTCACTCAACTTGTGGGTGGAAGTTGATCAACAATCAACAACCTTGAGAGTGAAGCCTTTAGGTCCTTTTTATAGCCTTGATTAGGATTAGCTTCCTTTAGAAGCTAGGTTAGGATTAGCTTCACTTGCAAGCTTGGTAGTTAGGTAGAAGGTTATAGAGTTAGTTAGTTAGGGATAGCTTCCTTGATAAGCTTGGAGGTTAGGAAGAAGATTCTAGGCTTAGGTAGTTAAGTGGATTGCTTGATAAGCTTGAAGGTGTTTAGCTTGAACAAAGAGCTTTGCTGTTCGGACAGAAGCTTCTAGAGATCTCTAGAATTTGCATTGGCTTGAATGAGTTTTGTAGCTAAGAAGAGAAGCCTGAAGCCAAAACTTGCCGACGTCACCATTACGTGGCCGCGGATCCGCCGCAAGTAGGCCTCTTTGGCCGCGGATCCGCGGCCCATTGATGGCATCTGTGCATGTAATTTTCAGGGTACATTTGTGGTGTCCTTGTGGCACTTTTCTGATGTGTGGAATCTCATAATTCTTTCTATATCCCTGCCAGGTCACAAGTCTTTGGACTTGGCGTATTTTTATCAGCACTTTTAACAGTTTCGGCTCTTTTCCTGGAATTTCCTGCACAGATTCTTGAGACAAGTGTTGCGCTATACAAAGATGATGCATGCAATGATAAACACTCAATTTCCCTAAAAAATGCCGGATATAATATGTAACACAAGTTATTTGGTATTTTACAGCTGTTTTGCTAATATGTGCTATATTCATACCGAACACCTTTACATGAGTGCAAATGGTAGGGAAATTGACGTGTTAAAAATGCAATATTTTCGACTGATCAGTGAAATCTGGGAGTAATTTTCCTAGGTTGCTGTTTTCGTGTTTTGCGATTCTGAAACTTGGGTTTTAGTATTTGATATTGTGTTTGGTCGTTTGATGTTTGTACATCAACGACGAGGGTTGTTTGGTCGTTTTTATACGCATAGGCTATAGGTTCTAACCTATGAGCGCACCGTGTGCCGTATTGGTTTTCGGGACATGATGTTAATAGTGATTGCGATTGTGTATTATTGTAGGTACCTTCGCGGGGATTCCGAGATGACGGAGCATGGTGTCATCGACTTCGGCGAGCAAGGATCAAGGTGAGTAGATCTATATCTATGGGGGAAGTGAGGTGGATGGTGTATAGCATCCCCGCAAATTTTTGATGGAAACCGATATATAGAATGTGGTTAAGGAAACCGTGTTAGGAACTCATGGATATGGTTAAAGAATTTGTAGGAGATAAGATTTACCACGACCTAAGGTATAGTTTATGGTTTAGTGTAACATGATATGATAGAATTGATATCTCGAATTGATATATAAGGATGTGAATCCCGATATATAAATATAGGTAGTTGCAAGAGGATAAGTATGAGATTTATGGTAGCATGACATGGGATTTATAAGATATGATATATACATGTAAAATAACTTGATGTAGGATATAAATGTGATGATAAGAATATACGATATGATATGATGACTTGATTGATATGTCGGTATACGGATGTGAGTCGATATGAGAGGATTGATACTTTTGCCGGTCCCCCGATATGAGATTGTTATGGATGCGACCTGGGATATAGGTATATAGATATATATAATGTGGTGAATCATGAATGATAGTGTCACGACCCAAATGTGGCACGTGACCGGCACTTAAAACACGTGACATTTGAAGACGTCGACGCGGTTCAAGTAAGCCGAAACCCGGAATCTAAACCCTTTTTGAAATTATTGGAGGTGAGGTTCAAATAGTCATCCGATGAAATCTATCTTAAAAATAACATCTAATTTTAACTAAGTATGTTGAAAAACATTTATGACGTTTTGAAACTTGACATCACCTCCTTTGCATTTTTATAAAAACCTGATACAACATAATAATAAAATAGCATTCCAACGGAAGCTAGTCTCCACGTCCAAACGATAGAGCAACCAACAATCTAGATCAGAAATCGACTGCAAAGAGTGTGACATCACCACACATAAACTCTAAGTCTTACTTCTAAGTCCATAATATACCACTTCTAAGTTGATAGAGTTTCCACTAGATACAAGAATATATGGATAATCAAGAGTGAGTATGATACAATAATAACCCACTTACCAATCAATCCCTAAAAAGAATGTGTGTCTAAGCCGCTGATAATCCAAGCGGTTGTCACGACCCCGAAAAGTACGGAATATGACAGGCACCTAAATTACAAAACGTCTCGAGGCTCACGTAATCTAAGTAAGCCAAAACCCAGAAATCAAAACTAAGTAAAGCAGTAGAGTGAAGGAAAAACCAATTTCAAAGCAAGAAGTTTAACAACATAAGCCGAGGTATGCATTTTTAAAATCTCAAGTCTTTTTTGAAAATTTCGGCAGAGTTTCCTTTGTAAATACTGACCCCAGACGGGTACAAAACTTGATAAAGCATATATAATGAATAAGGTATCCCCAAGCGGGAGCTAGCTCTTCGCCAAAAGGGCGGACAAAACCACGCAAGCAATATAATATACAACGCCGAAGGGCGAGGATCAAAACACAGAATGAAAACCATCATCATCAAGAAAACCAGAGGAAAACCATAATAATGCAGCGCGCGACTCTAAGGTCGAAAGAATATACACTGGTCTTCTATCTCTATCAATTATACAAATCGGGTTGATGGAGTTTACTAGATACAACTGAAATAATAAATGTACAATGGTGGTCACGATGCAAGTGAACCCACCTACCAAAGATCCGAAATGAAAGCAGTGCAAGCCGTCAAGAAACCTGTACGGCAAAACCTGCAAGAAACTGTGGCACAACGGGGGTGAGTTTCCAACTCGTGAGTAGAAAAATATCACAGAGCAGAAATCACATGTATGACGCTATCCTAGGTCATATCAAGTAATATCCTGATTCATATACATATAAGTGCAATACCACGTGCTCGTGTCAGTGCCTCAGATAGCAACATATCAGATATATGATGTATGAATGCATTATGAATGAAACAGAATACATCATGAGTGAGACAACTGTTTTCTTTATTTAATGAGATTTCTGTATGTATATAAATCGAGTATCATCAATGAAATCAACAGAGAAATCAGTGTCAAGTATCGACACAAAACATAAATCTCAATATCTCAATATCTCAGGCTCCGGCTATCCGGACTGGCCTGTATCATCAATCTCAATATCTCAGTGTCTCAAATCTCAATATCTCAATACCTCGGGCTCCGTCAGTCCGGATCGGCCCATATCATCAATCACACGACAACGAACGGTATCCTCCGGATATCCGCCGCGCTAGACAATCACCGGTAGGCAGTCTGCCCCTGCCAGTCTCATCGTCTACAACTCGAGCTTCTTGCCTCGGGATACCATACCGGCTCCACCATGTACCCGCAGACGGTTCATCCAACTCCTCGAATCGGGTCTCGAAAACCATCTCAGAACCGAGAAAACATCATGGTGGACAATACTCATCATATCAACGAAAACCGCATCTATCTCTTTAAAACAAATCATTAGTTTATAAAACTTTCACATGCGGTTTCCAAATCCAGAAATCTCAAGAAGAATCCGAAATCATCAAAATCATGATATTAAAAAACAGTGAATACCGGCATAAATCTCCATAATACTGCATGACCAAAGAATATATGAATGCATATGATATCATGCAATAAATGCAATAGTTAAACTAGCATATGAAAGCTATAACATATTGCAACTATCAACTAGCAAGCTATGTCAATGAATAGTATTCTCTAAAGTGTACGTGACATGGCAATTACCGATGATGATGTGTGTGAGCCGGCAAGCAAGTGTACGTGGAACATACGCATCATCGGTAATGGTGCTGGTGTCATTGTTAGTTATATATATGCCCTAGATGCCATTACTGTACATAGGATGTATATTGTAGTGGATGCTGGGACATATATAGGGAGGACTTTCTTGCTCGACATGATAGTATGCTATCCGGTTACTCTTTACCTTAACGTGTACACTGATTATCTCTCTGTTACATGTTGGTAAAGCCCTTAGGATGTGTACTTGACTACCTGGACTATGATGCGGATCATACTAGTGGGGACATGGTAGTCCATAAGTACATCCTTCAAAGTCCCTAGTCGTGGGTGTATCGAGACGGGGCATCGATATACCAGAGTAGACTAGCGTATACCTTCTCGACCGATATAGATGGGCGATGGATGATCCCATATCCATTGGTGTTTGACATCAGAGATGATATACGGGTGCTCAGTGGAGACTGGGTACACTGGACGGACTCGCCGAGAACTCCCAGATGGTATTATACCTTACGTCAGATGGCAGTTCTCCGGTGACACTGGTACAGAGTAGTCTGTTGACCCGAGATCGTCATAGAGTCTTGTGTGGTTCCCACTGTGCTTTGATTTCCATCTTACCACGTCCAAGAGGGCGTGCAAAACGGTGGTTTTTGGGTACAGTCCCGAATCACATGGAGGTAATGAGCGATAGGAGGGGATTCGTCTCTCCCGGTATAGGGAGTTGATGTTGCGCTGTGTTCGATTGGCTATAACCGGAAATCCCTGGCCAGGGTTGCTGAGATTTACTGGTAAGTGTTACCAGTAGTTTCTCGAATTGTTATAGACCTCATATCGACACGACTTATCGAGCTATTGGGGTCTGACGTTTACCACCCCTAGGCGAGATATGCGACATATCAGACGATCAGACCGGACTGTACGGTAAGTGTTACTGGTTGGATTCACAGGAGTGTGAGCGGGCTTGCTCGTCGATCTTCTGATCGCTCAATACCCGGGTGGCCGTTACGTTTAGCAGACCGCTTGCGGCTTGTGGGTGCTTGATATGACATCATCTGCTGCCGGCGTATTGACGAGTCTTTAGAGTCCTACACAGAGGTTTCCTGGCTCAAACAAAACGAAATAGGTGCGCATATGAGATATGTGCGGGACCGAGAATAATGCGTGTATGTGATACCGTATTCCATTCTCGCGATGGATGTATCGAAAGGTTATATGCGATATAACCTAATTATCGAATCAAGGGTTGATTCGGTAAGCCGATACATAGGATACTAGTCGGTTATATGCGATATGACCGGATCGTTAAATCAAGTGTTGATTTAATGATTTAATGTATAATTATATATTTGATATATTACTTTGCATTAACTAGTATTGGTTCACTTTAAATGGATTTTCTCACTTGAATTGTGCAAGTTGTATATGTGATATACTTTTGTGCACTTGATTGTATCATGTTTGATGATACATGCTTATTTGGTTAAGTGTAAAGAATTAAACCATGGTTAAGTTGTTGATTAGGGTTTTACTTGTTCATTTATCTTATTTATTTATTCATTTTGAATAAATTGAAAGATAAATGAATGGTGGCTTCATTTGTTTTTAGTTGAAGCTTCATGAAGCTTTGACTAAATGACCTTTTTG
The DNA here is from genome assembly GCA_030015575.1 of Agapanthus africanus. Lineage (NCBI taxonomy): Eukaryota > Viridiplantae > Streptophyta > Magnoliopsida > Asparagales > Amaryllidaceae > Agapanthus > Agapanthus africanus. Next base: position 242,300,894 of record CM057350.1, on the reverse strand, counting down.
TTCTCATCCTTAACCCTAACCATTCAACCTAACCTTAGTCAATTCTCTACACTTAACTAGGGTTAGGATATGATAAGTATTGAGATTATTTTCTATTTTGGAAAGACTTATGATATTCTTTCATCTTTTCTTCTTCTTCTTCAAGAAGAAAACCTAGACTTCATCAATGGTGATTGATGAAAAAGAGTGAGAAATCCAATTCTAAAGTCTACCCACTTCCTATTTCTTCATCCTCTACCTCTTGCCAAGTAGTAGAGTGTGTTTTCTTCAAAAGTTTCATGACTTGGTGAAGTTGGAGCTTAATCTTGTGATGCCTCGACGTAGATCATCTTCGGCACGAAGCCGACGACCTTGCCCGCCCATTTCTCCGATGAAGCCAACGCTAGAGCCCGGGTTTTCGATTTGGACAGCGGAGAGGACTTCATCATGGAGCTATGGAGGTGGAGAACCGGATCTACAAAGGTTGTATATCCGTTCTCTTAGTAAAATAGTTACTAGTTTCATTTTATCGCCTAAACTTCTAGCCAACGATCCGTATTAGGGTTTCTCGGCACCGTATTTTTTGAAATTGGCATGGTTGATGCCTTGTGAGACCTCTTGAGAGTGCCTAGGAACACTACAGTGGTATCAGAGCATAACTAGAGCCTTAGGCGATGCGTAAACGACGTTTGAAATCCGAACGAACCCGAAACCCTAATACAATATGCTCTCTGGACTTTTTTCAAAAACTGGGATTTTTCCAGATTAAAAATTCCTAAAAAATTCAGCAGGAAGATCTAAGAATTATGGTGCAAAACGAGCTCATGATGCGTCTAAACCGCCGCGGAAACGCGGCAGAAGCATGGCTTCTGCCGCGGTTCCGCCGCCTACTGTTCAAAATGCACAATATTTTTTGCACAGTAATTCCTCTTTTCTGGTGCTGAGTTTTATGGGAATTTTTAATAATTATTCAAGAGTTGAATTTTCTGGGGTTGTTTTGGGGATTCGGTGTTTCGATCGGAGTATCTGATTTTGTCTATGTGGCTTTCCGGATAATTTTTGAATATGTTAAAAAGTTCGACCGGATATAAATACCCAACTTTTCCCCTGTCGGGAAATTTCCATGTGTTGGATTTTTCCGTGGTTTAAAGACGTTCTAAGTAGTGCAAGTAACGCGATGGACCCTCTAGAAGACAACAAACCTTAACTCGATTATGTGACCGTCTTGAACTGCCCTTTGAACCTTCGGGTTTGGGGCAGTACGGCGTGCCACATGTGAGGCGTTGGCTTGACCCTTCTACGGCTGGACCGTTGGTACTGAGGCACGAACTGAATGTTTTTAGACTTGTTTCATGTGTTGATCTGTATCGGGAAAACTTGGGTGTTTGACTGTTCGATCGAAAAGTTTAGCATTTTCTATTTATCTGGAATGGGATACAATAATTGGAATTCACAAGTAGTTATGAGATAACTGAATGAATGTTATAAACACAGCACTTTAGTCTCACTTGATCGGTTGCCACGGAATTTTGATGTGATCAAAAGTCCGTCACAATCACGTAGCGTACGCGGATACTCGCCGGGTAAACTTAATAGACAGCCTCGCTCCATAGCCCCAACCAAGTGACTGTAGGAGAAACCCGTCGCCGAAAGCATCCGTTTGGGTGCTCGCGGCAGCGGTGTTCCGCCTTGGTGCACTTCATCGACAGCGTCGGGGGTGCGGCCGCCTACTGAAGTTTGCGACGAGCATTCGATCAGGATGTCGGGAATCCTGTTGAATTGCCCGACTTAGTATTGAAAAGTGTTTTCGATAATGAGACTAAAATGCGGGGTTTATAATTGTTAGGCATGTGATGTCTAAGGAATTCATTTGATTAGGCATGCGATGTCTATGCAGATTGCGGATTCCAACTGTTGTAGTTTTACACTTTCTTTTCTGTGACCGTAAGTGTAATATGTGATATCGCCGGTTTCGTTGCTATATGTCAACGACAATTGGGATGCGCATATTTACTTACGTTGATGACATGTGATGTTATGTGTTGCTGGATATGTTATATTGGATTGTCGTGTTTGAATAGCCGGGGTTTTTTATGTGAGATGAGTGTTTTTCATTTTCATTCATGTAAAAACTTGTATGTAATATTCTTTTATTGGGGCACTTCCAGGTTGCGGAAGATGTCACCCTTTGTATATTATTTACTTTTCCGCACTAGGATAGACCCAAGGAGGGGAGCACAAGTAACCGGGTTCTGGAGTCCAGTGGGAGACCAACTCGAGGAGTCGAGTCCGGGTCTCCTAACTCTAGAATTGGTAGGGTTGCTTGCCGCTCTCGTACGGGTCTAGGGGTGTGGGTTTGGCTATTCATCACGACCGTGGAATCCGTGTTTTGTACTGGCTCGTATTGAAAACACGGACGTCCTAGTATATCCAATATTTCATATGATTCTTCTGCTGCGATATCTGTGATGTGATCATGTGATGTTCTGTGATAGATACAGTATATAGTATATATGATATATTATATAGGCGTTACTTATGTTTTACACCCACGCTAGCCCTGCCCCGCTCTCCCGTTAGTTACTTAACCTAACGGTGCACGAGGGGACATCGAGGCGAATGCGGATGGCATAAGTGTACGTCGTATTTATCTGTGATGTTTAGGTGGTTAAATGATGGGACTTCATTAATGTGATTAATGAAATAAAAGAAACCTAAGATGTTGTAGAATCGAATTTCAAAATTTAAACAGGTAGCTACAGTTCTTGGTTTGCACAGAGGTATATGTGATATATCCTGCACCTTATTCGATAAGGAAAGGACCGAGATCCCTTCACCGGGAGTGACTCCTTTAGCAATAACTGGAAGATGCTATACACTCGGTTTGTCTTTTGATTGCTTTTAAGAGTTTTTGCTTTGCACAGTGATATATATGATATATCCCGCACCTCATTCGACGAGGAAAGGACCGACGATCCCTTCACCGGGAGTGACTCCTTTAGCAAAACTAGAAAAGCCTCAAAAACACTCCATTTCAAAATTCATTTGATTCTACAACGATATCAAGTTCATTACGCAATAGGTTTTCAGAAAAACCTGTCGTAGCCCTCCGTCATTTCAGATAAGTGGTAGTTAGTATTCGTGCTACGTTTGTTGGCCTGGTCAAGGCGTAGTGTGCGGTAGCTAACTAGTATTTATCTGCTTATGCATATGATGCAGATTGGATTAGGGTAGTCGTGCGACTTTGTTGGCCTGCGTCAAGGGTCGTGCGGGTGGGTTTAATTCAATCAGGAAATGACGGGTTGAACTTGACTAGCGCACTATGGTTTGTTGGCCTGCGTCAAGGTCATAGGACGCTAGGGGCAAAATTATCGGGAATTTCAAGTGTTGAAATTTGCAATGAGATTGCATACCTTCTATGAGATAGTTGGATCCCGATACCCGCTGCGAGTAAGAGTTACTCCTGGGAGAGTTTTACACATTACAATTAGCTGATCAAGTAGATGTCTAGAAAGGTGTTAACGAGGTTACGCCTCTGGGAAAACGAGGTTTACATTAATTAGGTTCGTGCGAAAGCACGGGGGACCTCCCTCAAAGTACCGACACTGGCCTGGCTGAAAGATTGGCGAACTTGTAGTATGTAATTAATCCCGGCTAGTCTTTCCTTTTAGGGTTTGAAGGAAGATTTGATAAAAAGCAGTGGGAACCATCCTGATTAGATAAAATAATAACCAATCTATTCTTACAAGAGCGCACGCTGAGTGTTTTCTTCTCTCTCTCTCAGGTAGCGACCATATCACGCCTTAATCAAGATAATAATATGGATATTGACTGAACCCACTTGTTATACTGAGCTGGGGAACGTTGGTCCCGCTCCAACTTATAATTGTTATAAGACAGAGCAGGAAATTGGGGAATACCAGAATTCCCGTGCCGCCCAAACGAAGAAAGTGCATGCTGATGCATCATCTTCGGGTGTGTTCATTACAAAGAACTGTTTCTCTGTATCCTCTACGTCCTGGGTATGTGATACCAGATCAGGATCCCAGATATGTAATCTGTTACATAGGGCTACAGAAAGGTAGAGAACTGAGAACGGGTGATAAGTTTCATGAGGCAGAAAACGGGGCAAGAGTAGCAGCCAAGTCTGTTGGTCACTGTCACCCTGTATTCCAAATACATTGATTCTGAACGAATGTTATTAGATACCGAACCTGATATACAAAATCATATCTATCTCTTTATTAGTAAAGAAATGATAAAATTTTGTATAGTTGGACAATGTTTTGAACATTTCCCATATCAAAAGTTGATCGGTTCAAGCACGTTATCTAAAAGCATTGATGTTCTAAATCAAACTACAGTTCTTAGTATACGGAACACACATAAGAGGAAGAGTTCAGAAATGAACGAATCCTTCTTGAGGTATTGCAGACTAAGTCATATCAATGCGACCCGACTAGCTGAAGTTACATTTTAGATGCATATTTAAATCAGTTTGAATTTACATCTTATGAAACTTGCCAGTCATGTCACAGAGATAAGATGACCATAGCTCCGTTTACTGGAAACAGAGAAAGAGTTGGTGAACTCTTGGGATTGATACATGTTGATGTATGTAAAGTCCCCTGTCTACACATGCCAAGACCGGTTCTTTGTACTTCGTTACATTCTCTGATAATCTCTCAAGATTCAGACATATGTTCCTGTTGAAACACAAGTCCGAACCTTTTGAGATATTCACAGAATATAAGTTAGAAGTAGAGAACCAAAATACGGGTATAAGTATTATGTCCTTTGATGAGATCAAGGAGGAGAATACTTGAGCACGGAATTCCTGGACTATTCTAAAGGAGAATGAGATTCTCTCTCAGCATTACTCCTCCGTATACACCATAGCACGATGGTATATCGGGGCGGAGCAATAACACCCTATGTGATAAGGTGTGCTCTATGATGAGTACTACTGAGTTACCTATTTCCTTTTGGGAGTTATGCACTTGAGAAGCTGCATACCTATTGAATGGGGTTCAAATCAAATCTGAAGTCTACCATTTCATATGTGATATGATAAGGGAAGTGCCCATATCTTAAGTTGGTTAAGATTTGGGGTTGTCCGGGCTATGTCTAAAAGAAAAATCCGGACAAGCTCGAGGCAAGGCAAGTTATGTAGAGCTGGAAATGTTCCAGCTATACAAACTACAGCAGATGATTTGATAAAACCAAAGGATTCAATAGTTACCAATGAACCTCAGCCTCTCCGCCGATCTAGTAGGGTTTCTCACCCACCTGAGAGATACTTCTGTTTCTCTATGACAGTGGGAGCGAGGATTGCGTCATCAGATGGTGACCCAATTAGTTTCGAGCTGGCCATCAGGAGTGGGACTCTGTAAGAATGGCTGGATGCTTAGCGATCTGAGATGGAATCCATGTACACCAACAAAGTATGGACTTTGGTTGCTATATCTGAAGGGTTAAATCTCCATCAGGAGCAAGTATATCTTGAGAAGATTACTTGGTGTAGATGGAAAAGTTGAGACTTTCAAAGCTAGACTTGTTAAAGCTTTTCGTCATCGACCAGGCGTGGATAATGATGAAACCTTTTCAAGTGGCTATGCTTAAGTCCATCCAGATCCTACTTGCCACGGCTACATACCATGACTACGATATCTGGCGGTTGGGTGCCATGACTGCTTTTCTAAATGATGTTTTAGAAGAGAACGTCTATAAGTACACAGTCAGAGGGCTTCGTAGAAAGTGGGAGCAGCGGAAACGTGTACAAGATGCTTTATAGGATAAAGCAGGCATCGCGGAGTTGGAACATCTATTTTGATGAGGTAGTCAAATAGTTTGACTTCATCAAAATGGTAGATGAACCTTGTATATACAAAAAGGTAGTAGGGAGTATGGTGATGATCCTCGTAGAGTACGTGGATGACATACTCTTGATAAGAAAGGAGTTTCCTATGCTACGCTCGATCAATCTCCGCTTATCACAATGATTCTCCATATAGGATCAAAGTGATACCTCCTAAATCCTGGGTTTTGGATCTATGAGATAGATCTAATTGGATATTAGGATTCTCACTAGTTGTAGTGAGATGGTATCAACCGATCCTGAGGAGAATCACTGGATGGGTTCCAGGGTGATAAGGACGACTGAAAGTCAGTCACAGGCATTGTCTTTACCCTTAGTAAAGGGACGGTATGTTGGAAGAGTTCCAAGCTAGATACCGTGGCATACTAGACGATAAAGGCTCGATACATCGCTACTTAAGATGCTACCAAAGAGGCAGTCTGGATGTATATTTGTTCATGAGATGAACTTAGTTCCTCCCATTATGTGACAATGGAGTTGTGGCTTATGCCAAGGAACGCTGGTCCCATCAGTGATCCAGACATATTCTCAGGCAGTGTCACCTGATCATGGAGATGGTTGATCTCCAGGGTGATCAAGATTAGGAGAGTAGACTCAGAGGACAACCCGGCGGATCCACTCACAAAGGCCTTTTCCCAGAGAGAGACTTTTATGGGATGGTTGAGTATGAGATACTACAACCACTGCTACAGATGGCCCTAGTGCAAGTGGGAGATTGTTAGTTATATATATGCCCTAGAGGCCATTACTGTACACAGGATGTATATTGTAGTGGATGCTGGGACATATATAGGGAGGACTTTCTTGCTCGACATGATAATATGCTATCTGGTTACTCTTTACCTTAACGTGTACACTGATTGTCTCTCTGTTACATGTTGGTAAAGCCCTTAGGATGTGTACTTGACTACCTGGACTATGATGCGGATCATACTAGTGGGGACATGGTAGTCCATAAGTACATCCTTCAAAGTCCCTAGTCGTGGGTGTATCGAGACGGGGCATCGATATACCAGAGTAGACTAGCGTATACCTTCTCGACCCATATAGATGGGCGATGGATGATCCCATATCCATTGGTGTTTGACATCAGAGATGATATACGGGTGCTCAATGGAGACTGGGTACACTGGACGGACTCGCCGAGAACTCCCAGATGGTATTATACCTTACGTCAGATGGCAGTTCTCTGGTGACACTGGTACAGAGTAGTCTGTTGACCCGAGATCGTCATAGAGTCTTGTGTGGTTCCCACTGTGCTTTGATTTCCATCTTACCACGTCCAAGAGGACGTGCAAAACGGTGGTTTTTGGGTACTGTCCCGAATCATATGGAGGCAATGAGCGATAGGAGGGGATTCGTCTCTCCCGGTATAGGGAGTTGATGTTGAGCTGTGTTCGATTGGCTATAACCGGAAATCCCTGGCCAGGGTTGCTGAGATTTACTGGTAAGTGTTACCAGTAGTTTCTCGAATTGTTATAGACCTCATATCGACACGACTTATCGAGCTATTGGGGTCTGACGTTTACCACCCCTAGGCGAGATATGCGACATATCAGACGATCAGACCGGACTGTACGGTAAGTGTTACTGGTTGGATTCACAGGAGTGTGAGCGGGCTTGCTCGTCGATCTTCTGATCGCTCAATACTCGGGTGGCCGTTACGTTTAGCAGACCGCTTGCGGCTTGTGGGTGCTTGATATGATCATCATCTGCTGCTGGCGTATTGACGAGTCTTTAGAGTCCTACACAGAGGTTTCCTGGCTCAAGCAAAACGAAATAGGTGCGCATATGAGATATGTGCGGGACCGAGAATAATGCGTGTATGTGATACCGTATTCCATTCTCGCGATGGATGTATCGAAAGGTTATATGCGATATAACCTAATTATCGAATCAAGGGTTGATTCGGTAAGCCGATATATAGGATACTAGTCGGATATATGCGATATGACCGGATCGTTAAATCAAGTGTTGATTTAATGATTTAATGTATAATTATATATTTGATATATTACTTTGCATTAACTAGTATTGGTTCACTTTAAATGGATTTTCTCACTTGAATTGTGCAAGTTGTATATGTGATATACTTTTGTGCACTTGATTGTATCATGTTTGATGATACATGCTTATTTGGTTAAGTGTAAAGAATTAAACCATGGTTAAGTTGTTGATTAGGGTTTTACTTGTTCATTTATCTTATTTATTTATTCATTTTGAATAAATTGAAAGATAAATGAATGGTGGCTTCATTTGTTTTTAGTTGAAGCTTCATGAAGCTTTGACTAAATGACCTTTTTGTTCTCATCCTTAACCCTAACCATTCAACCTAACCTTAGTCAATTCTCTACACTTAACTAGGGTTAGGATATGATAAGTATTGAGATTATTTTCTATTTTGGAAAGACTTATGATATTCTTTCATCTTCTTCTTCTTCTTCTTCAAGAAGAAAACCTAGACTTCATCAATGGTGATTGATGAAAAAGAGTGAGAAATCCAATTCTAAAGTCTACCCACTTCCTATTTCTTCATCCTCCACCTCTTTCCAAGTAGTAGAGTGTGTTTTCTTCACAAGTTTCATGACTTGGTGAAGTTGGAGCTTGATCTTGTGATGCCTCGACGTAGATCATCTTCGGCACGAAGCCGACGACCTTGCCCGCCCATTTCTCCGATGAAGCCAACGCAAGAGCCCGGGTTTTCAATTTGGACAGCGGAGAGGACTTCATCATGGAGCTATGGAGGTGGAGAACCGGATCTACAAAGGTTGTATATCCGTTCTCTTAGTAAAATAGTTTACTAGTTTCATTTTATCGCCTAAACTTCTAGCCAACGATCCGTATTAGGGTTTCTCGGCACCGTATTTTTTGAAATTGGCATGGTTGATGCCTTGTGAGACCTCTTGAGAGTGCCTAGTAACACTACAGTCCTGACAGCAGGGTTTCATAATAATTACAAATAAAATATGTACAAGCATGCATTGCGATGAAACATCATGAATATATAGAAAGTGATATAGTAACAGCAACACTAAAAAATATACCTACCCAATATACGAGTCATACATTTTGGTATTTAAATTACTCACAATTCTCCACTTTTGAAAATTAGTATGACTCGAGCCCAGTCAAAGGGTAAGGAAATCCACCTAAGTCTGAGTCGATCTATATATATACCTAGTAGTCGGTGATCTCGCCTCAATAATATCACATACGATACAATATATATATATATATATATATGACATCCTCGAGTCAAGAGTGCGGATCTAACATCATAACTATATCTAGTACGATAAATCTATCGTACGGCATCCCAAATCTGGGTACGGGTCAAATATCATATTTATCTCATTGCTCATCTGGTATCCTTACCATTATATATCATGAACTGGGGTACAGATCTAAGTCTTGTACAAACCGATACCATTAACAAATATATGTGCATGTGTCTGAAACACATCGCCTAAAGATCCGCTATACTATCATGTCGTATCTCCTAATACGAACCAAATCACACCACCGATCTCATGGCACCATGCCCAATCCTTATGGACTCATCTCCAAATACCATATACTATCCTCATCAACCGAAAATAAGTGCATGTATGTATACACACACACACACACCCCAACACATCCATATATATATATATATATATATAAACATATACACCCAAACCATATCCCGTATATGTACGTGTGTGTTTGTCAACTTTACTCTCGGGTTCACGACTAAGAACCCAACTAAATCCTTTTCTTCAAATCTCGCTAACACTATTCCATGATCTCCTAATGCTTTTCTTGCTAAGGTTCATATCTCTCAGTAACCCATATATGTATATCTATACCACGTCATATCAAAATCTTATGAAATTGCGGGGGTGCTATATGCCATCCATCCGACTTCCCCCGTAAATATAAATCTACTCATCTTGATCCTCGCTTGCTGGAGTCGATGACGCTACTCTCATTCTCGTCGTCTCGAAGTCCTCGTGAGGTACCTACATATCACATATAGCATCGTAAACGAAATCACGCACGAAAACCAATATGTCGCACGAAACACCAATAGGTTAAAACCTATAGCCTCGCATGCAAAACACAACCAATAACCCTAGTCGTCGGCGTTCAAACGCCACACGAAGGAATACAATGACAAATACCAAAACTTAAATTCAAAAGCATCACGAAATACAAGGCAGCAACTCAAGAAAATGGTCCCAGATTTTACCCTAGGTCAAATTGGTCAATTCTGCACATATGGAGGGTCTAATTTACTGAAGATAAAGCCCTGGACCAAGCACGAACCAATTTGGAAGTACCAAGGCCGCAATTTGAGGCCCAAATTATTAAATCTGCGGCCTGGGTAGGGGGTTTGGGGCTCTGGTCTTCATGGTAGCTTCTAGGTTGCCTGCATGACTCACAGTAATTGCTAAATAATTTTTAGGGTCCCCGGGTGTTAGCAGATTCTAAAATACCCCCATAATTCACACAATTATCCGATATCGACGAATCTAAAGTTCGTATCTTGGGGTTTTGGTCACTGGTCCAGGTCAAGAATTGGTCTCTAGGGTCTTTTAAACAGCCACTAGGCATCACCCAATCCACACAACACTCAAACCCTTCTCTAGGAATTTTCTAACCTCACTAATCAATACCAATTTAACCCTAAACTGCTATAAGGTGATATTAGACTTTAAATTAAACTAGATGGAAGAATTTATACCTCAGTTCGGCAACCCAAGAAAACCCTAGCTCCTCCAAGTCATCAAAATCAAACTTTTCTTGGTCCAATGTGTAGAGGATGAGGAGGGGATTAACTTTTGTGAAAGGGTTTTAGGGTTTTGGTGGAGATTTGGAGATGATAATTGGGGTTGAAGGTGGAGGGAAGTGAGCTTGAGGAGATGAAGAAGGAGATAAAAAATGGTGGAGGAAGAGAATGTGGCAGCCCTCTCTCTCTCCTCTCTTATTCTCACCCACTCTCTCACTAATTACCCCTTTGCCCTCTTTCATTTTCTTTTCTTTTCTCTTTTAAAACCAAATCACGTAATACCCACAAAACAGCACAAATGCGACCACATATAACCAAATGTAATATGACATGGTGCACTAGCCACGGAAAACTGTAAAAACACAGATTTAGCTTAATCGCGCTTAGCAGTGCACTAATCGGGTTTCATTTAAACTGCATATAATAAATATTAAAAATGCCAAATCCTTTAAATATATTTTTAAATGAATTAATCATTTTAATTCCTAATTATTTCACAATTATTGGTATATATTTATACCCTTTTTCGAAAACCCCAATTTCGCAAATCGGGCAGTTTTCGGGAAATATATTATTTTAATATTAAATTCCAAAAATAATATTTTATATTTTCTGAAATGTTACAATGTGCTTCTGCTGTTGATATTCTGTGATGTGATCACTTTATATGCTGAGACGAATGATGTATTATATATATGATATGTAATAAACGTTGCTTATGTTTTGCATCCGCGCTAGCCCCGCCCCGCTATGCTGTTAGTTAAGTAACCTAACGGTACATAAGGGACATTGTGGCGAATGCGGATGGCATAAGCGTACGTTCTATTTTTCGTTTCTTTTCTGTAATGGCTTAAGGACTTAAATGATGGGACTACATTAATGAGATTAATGTAAAGAAAAAGGAACCTAAAAGATGTTGTAGAATCGGATTTGAAACCTACTCGACATTTTGTGAAAAAGCAAGTTTTCAAAATGTGGAGCTTAAGCCACTCCTTTTAAAACTATTAGATTCTACAACGATATCAAGTTCAAAGCGTTAAAGGTTTTCTTAAAAACCATTCGCAGCCCTCCGTCATTTTAGAAAGTTGAGTACTTAGTATTCGTGCTACGTATGTTAACTATAGCCAAGGCGTAGTGTACGGTAGCTAAGTGATGTCTTTCTACACAGTATATGATGCGATTAATTAGAACGGTCACATGATTATGTTGACCATAGCCAAGGGTCATGTGGATGGGTCTAATTAATCATGAAATGACGGGTAGAACTTAACTAGTGCTTATGATATGTTGACCATAGCCAAGGTCATGAGTGCTAGGGGTAAAAACCATATCGAGAGTTTCAAGAGTTGAAATTTGCAATGAGATTGCATACCTTCTATGTGTGTCACGACCCAAAATATTAGCTCGTGACCGGCACTTAAATCATGCGACGCCTAAAGGCGTAACGTAACTCAAGTAAGCCGAAACCCAGAAATCTAAACCTTTTTAAGAAAATAAAGGAGGTGAAGTTTTGAAAATAAGGTATGATGAAATCAAAAGTTTTCTTAAATACATAAACAATGGAACATAAAAATGCAAGTGGATTTACCAGTTGAAAAACATGTTTCGTCTTTTAAAAATTTTGGGCAGCACCTCCTTTGTATATTTTGACCAAAAACCACAATACATGATAATATAAAAGGCATCCTCAAGCGGGAGCTAGGTTTTCGCCAATCGGCGGATCCCCAACCACGCAAATCATAAATATAAGTATACGACGCCCAACGGTCAAGATCAACACAAAGATAATGAAATATGCAAGACATCAAAACCACCAATATCAGAATAACCCTCGCTTTAAGTCTCGCAACCACAAGTCTCACTAAGTATTACTAATTATACAAATACTAGATTCTGATTTGATGGAGTTAACTAGATACAACAGGAATAACAATACAAGAGGGGTACGATCCAACATGTACCACCTACCAAAGCAAAACACTCGAATGCAGTTGTGTGTGCTAGCGATGCCGCTACTGATCCATGCGGTCGACTGGTAAGAACTGTGGCACAATGGGGGTGAGTTTCCAACTCGTGAGTAGAAAACATCATCAGGTAGAAATCGAATAAAATAATGATTTCCTAGATCAACTATATCATAAAGGTAATACTATGATATCTAGGGTGACCGTATCTGTATATGTGCCAACAACATAAATAAATGCCTATCAGCATGTGGATCTCATCCACGTGTCCATCAATGACACAACAACGTCATGCATGTAAATATCATAAAAGCATATGCATGAAAGTATGAGGATATAAATCAACATGTGTCCCTCGCGACACATCAAAATCATGGAACCTGAGTGTCCAGCATCGACACTCAAAACATCTTGAAACCCGTGCCCAACATTGACACGTAAATCCTTATATCTCGGGCTCCGTCAGTCCGGATCGGCCCACGGGATCCATCTGTGGGATTGGCCCTCGGGCTCCGGCAGAACGGATCGACCCATATCCATCTCTCGACTCAAGTCGGTATCCTCCTGAAAACCGCCGAGCCTAAATACTATCACCGGTAGGTAGTGCTCCCCTGCCAGGCTCACCGTCTAACAATACAAGTCTTCTTGCCCCAGGGTACCTAACCGGGTCCACCATGTACCCGCAGACGGTGCCTACCGCTCCTCGAATCGGGTTTCACATGCCAATCTCAGAATCGAGAAAACACATGGTGAACGCACTGAAATATCATATCAAGAGAAACCGGGTTTTTAAAACAATACATACTTTCTTTTTGAAACATAACCACGGTTCTCAAATCCAAAAATCTCATGAAAACAGCATATCTCAATGCGTATAATCGTAAAGCATGATGTATGCGACATATAACAGAATGTAAGCATATTCGTATATCATGCAACATGTAACAGTGATGTGAGCATGTGCATATCATCATAATGTGAGCATAGCAATATACTAGCATGATGTAGAAATTCTACTGTGTGAGTGACATAGCAATTATCGATGACGAAGTGTGTGAGCTGGCCAATCTGTGTAAGTGTAACATACGCATCATCGATAATTGTGTAGGTGTACTAGCACAGGTATATGAAATGCAATGAGAGTGACATGGACGTAGAATAAAGTAAATCGTATGCGAATGCTGACAGGTATACGTATCTAACATGACCGAGTCAGTGAATCTATCAATCGGCATCCAGCCTCACAACATCACGTACGGTATAATCCATCGTACGACATCCTCTAGTCAAGGGTATGGATCAATCATCATAAAACTCATCACGTACGGTAAATCATCGAACGGCGGCATTAAACCATTAAGGATCCTATCAACCTATATGACAATGAGGGTACAGACCTAACATCCCGTACGGCCTATCTATAACATTTTGGAAAATTAATAATATTTAATTATATATTTTTTTAATTAAAACAATTATTTTTATTTTGTTTGTAATAAGAGGGTCTTTTAAAATGTGGTAGAATAGATTTGTAAAGAAATAGTTTGTTTTTATAATAATAGGTATCATGAGGGGTTTTGTGAAAAGTTTAATTAATTGTTGAAATTGGAAGTTTGTGGGGGGGGGGTTATGTGTAAGAGGGTAAAGGCCATGGTTAAGATTAAGTTGAATCTCACACACACTACAACTCAAGTAAACCTAGTAACCCCACCTCCTACTTGCATGAAATGCACACCCCTTATTCTTGATGGCACCTCCTCCTTTCACCCTCACTCTTTTTCCTTATCTTACACCATTTTTCAGTTCATAAAATCAAAGTAAAAATCAGAAGTTTAAAGAAAAGGAAGAGAAAGAAAAACATTTAGAACTCACAAAAGAAAACAAGAAAGAGTGAAGAGAAGAGCTAAGTGCTAAGACTTCACCATCACTCTCAAGCTGGGATCCTTGAGTTTGTGCTTCTTGGAGGAAGTTGTCCAGTAATCTTGCTATTGGTATAATCCTTGAACCCTGTAAGATTTTAGTTCAGTAACTGTTTTATTTTAGAAATCGAATATCGGTAATATCGTATTTTAGACAAAATTTAGCTCTGTGTTAACCTGCTATAGTTTAGATGATAACTAAAGTAATAAAACAATTACATCATCTTATAAACTGGACCTAGAATAAACCATAAGAAGACGAACCCAAGTGATCGGATTTTGGCCGGCGACACGAAGAAGATTTCCGATTTCGCCGGTTTTCTGGTAGAGTTGGATATTGTGGGTTTTAGGGTAGTTCTATATAGATATATAAGTATGTTTGGTATTGTTTATTTGTTTTAGTTTAGCAGTATAGGAAATCTGGAAGCTAATATCAGTTTTGGGAGTTAAAATCCTATATACAACACGGATATATCGTTTCATAAGTTCTGTTTTAACCGTTACGACCAGAATAGGGTTAGCTCAGATTAACTTAAGTTCAGTAACTCACGATATCATTACATAGCATGTTTAGTTGTGCAGTATCATAAACTAGGTTTTTGTGTTATCTAGTCACTGTAAATGAATCTGGAAATAATAAGTATAATCACTAGACAAACTAGTAAGACCAAAAGTATAATAAGCCAACTAAAAGACTACACTTAAAACCTGAGCCCCAAACTCTCCACAAAATCCGGCGAGGCAATCTTGAAATCCGGCGACGCCGGCCTTGCCTAGGCAATCGTTGTTGGTTCTTCTGCTGTAGCTTTGAGTTGGTATTTTACAAGTCTCTGTATTTTTTGTGTTGTTTAAATATGTACACAGTAAAATCTGAGAACGTTTTAGAAATGGTTTTATCAAATTTCAGATATTTACGATACGGAGTTTTCGTATTTTGATGTTGCAGCTGAACCGTTAACGTTTATACGTTAACGATAGAATTATATTGTCGTTTTTGGGTTAAGTATGCTGTAGGTTCTAACCTACGGGTGTTTAGTTTGTTGTTTTGGTTTTCGATATGATATTTACATCAATGCGATTTAAATACGAATATAGGTACGATTCAAGGATTCCGAAACGGATTTGGCGATATAGCAGCGGGTATTCAGCGAGCTTTTAAGTTGGTGAGTAGATTTATATCTACCGGGGAAGTCGGGTGGATAGCGTATAGCACCCCCGCAACCTTACAAATAGTATTATGATATCTAATTAGTTTAGTATTTTATTCAAGATATTTATATAGTATCGCATCTAGTATGTCCTTCAATTTCATATAGTTTCATGTATAGTTATAGATGAGATACAGTGATACGATATGGATATGGTTTTGTGAATTTGTACGAGGGATCATGCAATACTTGAGATGATACAGATACAGTGATATGATGAAATATTATACAAGATATTATATGTATTGGAAATGATGAAATTCGTATGCCGAATAACGACCAATTTATCCTTTGACTCGTAGAGTTAGGTTATATTCCGTTTTAGGATGTAATACTTGTGTGAGCTATATTCTTTTAAAAATTACGATTCGTTTATCTCTAAAATTAAATGCTAGGATGCGTGCCAGTTTCCAAAACGAATATCTATTTTAAATTTAGGGCAGCTTCCTTATTTCAAACTTAACGTTTCGATCATTTCTAAAGATAATGGTATAGCTCATAGCAAGTAATTACAATAGTTACGTTTAGATTACTTTACATGTTTCCATTATATTATCCATATCATACGTTTCTGCTTACACACACTCTGATAGAACACTGCACAAATACTAATGAGTACTATGCTGCACAAGCACGTGAATATATGTTACACTACACCTCATTGGTACTGCCATGTTACTGTAGAACCGTGCTGTTAGATATGTATTAAAATAAATAGGTTGTTACACCGTAGAACACTTGCACAAATACTAATGATTGCCATGTTGCACGAGCACAGACGCGTATGCTATGTTAGTGTATATGCCCTAGAGGCCATTACTGTATCATACTAGTTTGTATATTACTTGATGGAGGCTTGGGATATTCACCTTGTATAAACAATCTTGCTCAATATAGTAGTATGCTACTTGGTTTGTTTCTACTTCAATGTGTACATGTGTTTATTTTGCGATATCACCTATACGCATTAGTGGAGCCCTTAGGATCTTTGCTTGATTACCAGCGTTGTGATGGCAGTCACACTAGTGGGGGCTGGGTAATCTGTAAGCACATCCTTATACAGGTCCCTAGTCGCAGGACTATCGAGACAGGGCATCGATACTCCGGAGTAGACTAGCGTATGCGCTTCTCATCCCAGTGTGGGAGATGGTCTGTCCCACAGCCATCAGTACGTCGTACTGGAGATAGTATACGGGTGCTCGTTAGGTTACGAGTACACTGGACAGGACTCGTCGGGAACTGACAGGTTGGTATTATATCTATCGTCAGTTATCAGTTCCCAGGTGACATGAGTACAGCTTAGTCCGCTGACTTGACACTGGCACTTCGCCTCGAGTGTGTTCCCACTGCACTTTGATCACTACCCTACCACGGCTCAAAGGAGTCGTGCAAACAGGTAGTGGTTGGGTGCAGTCCCGAAGCACTTGGAGGCAGTGACGGTTAGACAGGATTCGTCTCTCCCGGTATTGGGGGTTGACATCGCGCTGTGTCTAGGAGAGCCATTACACGAGTAATCCCTGGCCAGGGCAAGCGAGATATACTGGTAGGTTTCCAGTGTTATCTCAGGGTGTTTTGGGCTTCACTCCGACACGACTTGTACCGCTATTGGGGGACTGACGTTTTACCGCCCCCTAGGCCCGACATGCGATGTATCAGACGAACAGACCGGACTGTACGGAGAATGTCACAATCAGACTCAGTAGGAGTTCAGATGGGGTTCACCTCGTCAGCCTTCTTGTCGGCATCTACCTGGGGACCGTTACGCACAGCTAGTGCCGCTTGCGGTCTGTGGTTAAACCCACTGCCAGCGTAGTGTCGAGTCTTTAGAGTCCCACACAGAGGGTATTCGCCTATGGGCAAAACAGAGTAGAGGTCGCATGGTTTTGCGGCAGGGTTCGTTCTCATCCGCGCATTTGTGCACGTTTGGAGTCCGGACGGATTATACTGGCAGGCTCTGGTTTGAGCCAGATACTGGTATAAGTTTTTGGGGTTGCTTTTATATCTTGGTATTCTTGTTCCTCGGAACGAGAATGCAGGTGTGTATGCACAGTTGCTTGAGGCGGAGGATGAGGTATTTCATTAGGGTTTCGGAACGGGTGCGTATGCACAGTTGACAGTCGTCATTTTCCAAACCCTAATAGATTTATGAAATATCAATTAATAATAGTAATTAAATGAAATATTGTTATGGTTGATTTTGTTGACTTGTTGACCATGGTTGACTTGTTGACCATGGTTGAATGTTGACCACCATCATGCTTTGAAAGATACTCCTTGATTCATGCTTACATTCATTTAATGAAGTATGATAGTGGTCATTCCAAATACAACCATCAACTATTTCATTTTTGAATTATTATTATTAATTAGATAATTCCTTTTCTTTTAGTTATGGTTGCAAAAGAAAAGAGCTCATTCTATCATAATCATTCTCTCTCCTCACTTCATCTTCTTCTTCCTCAAGCTCAAGGTGATTCCTTCTCATGTGTTGAGAATCCCTCACCTTGAAAAGAAAACAACCCTTAGACACTCTCTACTCACTCTAGGATCAAGGGTTTAGCAAGCCGGAGATTCTAGTTCACTCAAAGTTCGAGAAAGAGCCCGAAGGTTGAACCCTCAGGTGGATCCATCTTCGACGGAAGAAGGCGACAAGAAGAGAACCATCAACCTCTACAAGGTTTCAAGAAGAAGGAGTTCAAGTTTAGGTATAACCATCTTTCCGAGTAGCTAACTCTTTAGCAAGTTTGCTAGTTCTAGTTTAGGAAAAGATCCCGACTTTGTTAGTCCATGTTGCCCCATGCGCTAAAATTTTGTTTTTTATACCGTTTCCGCCTCCCCGTAAGAACCGGGGGTCGCAACGTGGGCTTACAGTGGTATCAGAGCCTAACTAAACTTAAACTAGCTTGGTAGTGAAGTGTAACGAAGTTCGGAACCGAAAAATCCAAAAACCAAACTTTTACAAAACCCTAGTTTCTGTTAAAAATTTTTCTGGTCAAAACGAGATTTGTTATACACCTAAATTCGGCTCAGGGTTTTGTGTGAACACCCAAGAAAAACGATCCCATGATTCATTCAAACCGCCGCGGTTCCGCGGCATGAGGTAGGCATTTGCCGCGGAACCGCCGCCGTTTGTTGTCCTCTCGTCATCGTTTTTCGTGCAGTGTGTCTCTGTATTGGTTTTGGGATTTTTAAGATATATTATATGTGCCCAGATTTTCCAGAACTGAAATTTACTTTTGGGGTCCTATAATTCCGTATTTTTTCCGAACTTCACTGCACTTTGTCTATGATGGTTATATCTGTTATGTTTGCATGTATTGAACGTCGGCTAATCGCTATAAGTCGATTGGTCGGGGTTATACATGATCTGTGTTTGATATTGGATTGTGTATATGAATGTGTTGGACTGTCGCGGGTGAATAGCCGGGGTGGATGTGAGATGAGCTTTTGTTTTTCTTTCATTCATTGTAAATATAAATTGATGTAATATTATTATTTGTTTGACCGCACAACCGGGTCGGGGTTGTAGCCGTCATTGTATAATTCTTTTTACTGTTTTTGCTCCTAGGATAGACCCATGGAGGGGTGCACAAACTGCCAAGTACTTGGCGGGTAGTTTGCCGCACCCGTAGGGGTCTTGGGTGGGGTATTTGGCTATTCACTGCGACCGTGTAATCCGCTTTTCGTTGCAGGCTCGAAAGGATTGCGGATTGCTAGTATATCCAATGTATTCATCTGTGATCTGTAATGTCTATCATTGCTTTCTATTTAGGCGTTGCTTATGTTTTACAGCCGCGCTAGCCCAGCCCCCGCTCTGTCGTTAGTTAAGTAACCTAACGAGTGATGACGGGACCCCGTAGCGAATGCGAATGGCATAAGCGTACGTCATATTTTGGTTGTTTTATGCAATGGTAGGATTAAATGATGGGACGCATTAAAAGAACTAATGCAAGAATATCACGCATTAAAAGAACTAATGCAAGATAATAAACCAAGTTAAAATCGTTGGAACACTTTCGAAAAACCACTCGGTTCTTTTCAAAACTAACTTTTAAATGCGGAGCTTGAGCCACTCCTTCTAAAAGCTATCTCGTTCCATCGATTATATCAAGTTCACTACGTTCACGGTTTCGCCAAAACCATTCGTAGCCCTCCGTCGTTTCGTATAAATATTCAATAGTATTCAAGCTATGTTTGTTGACCTTCGTCAAGACATAGAGATTGGTAGCTGTTGGGTGTTCATATGTAGCATAGATAGATGCGTTGCTTTGGGACAGTCGTATTGCCTTGTTGACCTTCGTCAAGGGTATATACGGGTGGGTTCAAATTAACCTGGATAATGACGGGCAGAACTTGACATGTGACTTATGATTTGTTGACCTTCGTCAAGGTCATAAGAGCATGGGGCAAAAATCCACATCGGGAGTTTCATAAGTACTGAAACTTGCTAGATTTGCATACCATTTGGAGTGTGATGATTATGGTAGGATTCCTTCATTTTTCGTCACGCGATGATATTTGGATCCCGATCCTACTGTGAGTATATGCTACTCCTCGGGAAATTTCTCACTAAAACGATCAATGCTATAAACCTAGTAGGTGCCTAGAAAGGTGTTAGCGGGGCTACGCCCCCAGGGAAAAGAGGTTCTTAAATTAAGGAACTTCGCGAAAGCGTTGGAAAACCTCCCTCGAAGTACCGACACTGGCCTGGCTGAACGGTTAAGCAAATATTGTACGGTGGAATTGATCCCGACTAATTCTTCCTTTGTGGTTTGAGGAGGGATTCGAGAGACAGTGGGAGCCATCCTGTTTAGACAAATTAAAAACCATTCTAAACTTGCAAGAGCATCGTGCTAAGTGTTTCTTCTCTCCCCCTGCAGCGACCAAATCGAAATGACTGGACTTAAGTTACTTCTAGATAAAAACATACTGACAGGGCCAAACTACAAAGATTGGCTCAGGAATGTCAAATTGGCAATCGCTTACGACAAGCTGGGGTATCTTCTTACCACCAAAGCTCCCCCCGTCCCAGGTCCCACCTCCAGCGTCGCGGATAAGGAAATCCATAAGACTTGGGAGATTGATTGCGCGAAGGCCAGGTGCCTCGTGCTTGCCTCTATGGACAACGAACATCAGAGGAGGCATGAGAATATGGACCTCGAGTCCATATTTCTCCATACAAAAGAACTGTATGGAGAGCAGTCTCGTATCGCAAGATACGAAGTGTCGAAGAAGTTATTTTCGACTAAGTTGGCCGTCGGATCATCGGTAGCGGACCACGTGCTTAAGATGATTGGCTACACTGAGGAGCTCGCAGAACTTGGGACCACGTTGGACAATGAACTCTATACGGATTTAATTCTCCAGTCCCTTCCATCCACTTACGCCCAGTTTATACTGAACTTCAACTTACAAGAAAAGGAAGTTGAACTTTCAGAACTCCTCAACCTGCTGAGGAGCGCAGAGGGCACCCTACAGAAGGGTAGGGAAATACCCGCTTTGTTTGTAGGAAGATCTTCTTCCTCTAGGTCCAAGGCGAAAGCCAAGGGAAAGAGGAAGAAAGCCCCCGCCAAACCAAGAGGCGGTGTTAGTAAAGTGGGTACGAAGGGAAAGGAAAAGGCAACAAAGATTGCGGGGAAGCTTGTTGGAAAGGAAGAATGCTTCTATTGTTATAAGAGTGGACACTGGAAGAAAGATTGCAGGGCTTGGAAGGCCAGGACACAGGAACTGAAGCAGGTTGCGGCTTCAGCTTCAGGTGTGTATGTTATTGAAAACTGTCTTTCTATAAACTCTACTTCCTGGGTATTGGATACCGGATCAGGATCTCATATCTGTAATTCTTTGCAGGCGTTGAGAAACCGTAGGTTTTTGAAGGAAGGTGACATGACCCTCAGAGTTGCGAACGGAGCTAGCATGGATGCTAAAGCCGTGGGGGACTATCACCTGGGAATGTCAGATGGGCATGTTTTGGTTTTGCGTAATTGCTTTTTTGTACCCAACGCAACTTGTAATATCATTTCTGTATCTTTGGTTTCTAAAGAAGGTTATGAATTTGCGTTTGTAAGTAATGTTGTAAACATTCACCTTAATCAAGTTCTGATTGGGTCAGGTACATTGAGCAATGGTATATACGTATTAAACCAACCACAGATTTTCAATGTCCAGAATACACACAAAAGAAAGTCTCCAGATATCAATCAGGCTTTCTTATGGCATTGTAGACTGGGTCACATCAATGAGACACGGTTGACTAAGTTACATAAAGAAGGATACTTGGATCCGTTCGAGTATCAATCTTATGCCACTTGTGAATCTTGTCTCATGGGAAAGATGACAAAGACTCCGTTCACTGGACACGGAGAAAGAGCGAGCGAGCTCTTGGGACTCATACACAGTGACGTGTGTGGTCCAATGTCTACACATGCGCGAAGCGGTTATTCATACTTCATTACTTTCACAGAAGATTTCTCTAGGTATGGACATGTCTTCTTAATGAAGCACAAATCCGAGGCCTTTGAGAAATTTCGGGATTACAAGAATGAAGTTGAAAAACAAACAGGCAAAAGTATTAAGATTCTAAGATCGGATCGAGGTGGTGAATACTTGAGTGCCGAGTTCCTGGATTATTTAAAAGAGAATGGAATTCTCTCTCAGCGTACTCCTCCATACACTCCGCAACATAACGGTGTATCGGAAAGGAGGAATCGAACCCTATTGGATATGGTTCGTTCCATGATGAGTAAGGCTGAGTTACCGCGATCTTTCTGGGGCTATGCACTAGAAGCAGCTGCATATCTCTTGAACAAGGCTCCTACCAAGACTGTGCCTACCACTCCATATCAGATGTGTAGTGGGAAGAAACCCTGTCTTAAGTACCTTAAGATATGGGGATGTCCAGCTTTTGTAAAAAAGCAGCATGCGGACAAGCTCGAGGCACGTTCAGTACAATGTAAGTTTGTGGGATACCCAAAGAACTCAAGGGGGTATCTGTTCTATTCCGCTGAGGAACAAAATGTTTTTGTTTCTCAACATGCCCGCTTCTTGGAAACTGAGTTTTTGGAAACCCAGATAAGTGGGAACGCAATAGAACTGGAAGAGATTCCAGAACCACAAGCTATTACTGAAGACTTGGAAGAGCCAGTAAGTTCAAAAGAACAGGACATTCCTATGCCGCTCCGCAGGAGTAGTAGGCAGTCTCATCCGCCCGAGAGATACTGCGGTTTTCTCATAGACGGGGATAGAGAGGATTGCATCATAGACTATGATGAGCCTACTAGCTTCCAGCAGGCCGTTCAGAGCGTTGACTCGGTAAAATGGCTGGATGCAATGCGGACCGAAATGGAGTCCATGTACACCAACAAAGTATGGACGTTGGACATTGCTCCAGACGGGGTAAAACCCGTAGGATGCAAGTGGATCTTCAAAAGGAAGATTGGTGTAGATGGACAGGTTGAGACCTATAAAGCTAGACTTGTAGCAAAGGGTTTCCGTCAAAGACCTGGCTTGGACTATGACGAAACCTTTTCTCCAGTGGCTATGCTGAAATCCATTCGGATCCTTCTTGCCATTGCTGCCTTCCACGATTATGAGATTTGGCAAATGGACATAAAAACCGCTTTTCTAAATGGAAATTTAGAGGAGTGTGTCTATATGGATCAGCCAGAGGGTTTCATTCAGAGTGGGAGCAGCGGAAAGGTGTGCAAGTTGCTTAAGTCCATTTATGGACTAAAGCAGGCATCGCGGAGTTGGAACATCTGTTTTGATGAGACGGTCAAGGAATTTGGCTTTATCAAAAATCCAGATGAACCATGCATCTATAGTAGATTTGTAGCGAGAACTGTAGTATTCCTTGTTTTATACGTGGATGACATTCTCTTAATAGGAAATGACATTCCTATGCTACAATCTGTCAAGGGTTTCTTGTCACACAGGTTCTCCATGAAAGACCTGGGTGATGCCTCATACATCCTGGGGATCCGGATCCATCGTGATAGATCCAAGAGGATATTAGGACTTTCACAGTCCAGGTACATCGACACCGTACTGAAAAGATTCAGTATGGAAGATTCCAAGCGCGGTAACCTACCGGCTTGTCACGGGATCACCCTCTCTAAAGAGATGTCTCCCAAGACTGATTTGGAGAGGGATCACATGTCTATTATACCCTATGCTTCTGCGGTAGGCTCTATAATGTATGCGATGTTGTGTACCAGACCGGATGTAGCTTATGCACTGAGTGTAGTAAGCCGGTATCAGTCAAACCCTGGGGAGAAACACTGGATAGCAGTAAAGAACATTCTCAAGTACCTGAGGAGGACTAAGGAGATGTTCTTGGTGTATGGCGGAAAAGACCTCCAAATCGAGGCCTTTGCTGACTCCAGCTTTCAGAGTGACAAGGATGATTCCAAGTCCATGTCGGGTTTTGTCTTTACCCTCAATGGAGGGGCGGTGTGTTGGAAGAGTTCCAAACAGGAAACCGTTGCAGACTCGACTATGGAAGCGGAATACATCGCTGCATCTGATGCCGCAAAAGAAGCTGTCTGGATGAGGAAGTTCTTGAAAGAACTTCAGGTGGTTCCGTCCATTGTTGACCCAATACCTCTGTATTGCGACAACAACGGGGCTATAGCTTTAGCGAAGGAACCCAGGTCCCATCAGAGATCCAGGCACATCTTGAGGCGGTATCACCTGATCAGGGAGATCGTGGATCGCAAGGAGATCGAGGTTCGGAGGGTTGCTTCAGAAGAAAACACTGCAGATCCATTCACCAAGGCCCTACCCCAGACTCAGTTCGAGCGGCTGATCGAGATGATAGGTCTTCGATACGCCAGTACATGGCCTTTGTGCAAGTGGGAGATTGTTAGTGTATATGCCCTAGAGGCCATTACTGTATCATACTAGTTTGTATATTACTTGATGGAGGCTTAGGATATTCACCTTGTATAAACAATCTTGCTCAATATAGTAGTATGCTACTTGGTTTGTTTCTACTTCAATGTGTACATGTGTTTATTTTGCGATATCACCTATACGCATTAGTGGAGCCCTTAGGATCTTTGTTTGATTACCAGCATTGTGATGGCAGTCACACTAGTGGGGGCTGGGTAATCTGTAAGCACATCCTTATACAGGTCCCTAGTCGCAGGACTATCGAGACAGGGCATCGATACTCCGGAGTAGACTAGCGTATGCGCTTCTCATCCCAGTGTGGGAGATGGTCTTTCCCACAGCCATCAGTACGTCGTACTGGAGATAGTATACGGGTGCTCGTTAGGTTACGAGTACACTGGACAGGACTCGTCGGGAACTGACAGGTTGGTATTATACCTATCGTCAGTTATCAGTTCCCAGGTGACATGAGTACAGCTTAGTCCGCTGACTTGACACTGGCACTTCGCCTCGAGTGTGTTCCCACTGCACTTTGATCACTACCCTACCACGGCTCAAAGGAGTCGTGCAAACAGGTAGTGGTTGGGTGCAGTCCCGAAGCACTTGGAGGCAGTGACGGTTAGACAGGATTCGTCTCTCCCGGTATTGGGGGTTGACATCGCGCTGTGTCTAGGAGAGCCATTACACGAGTAGTCCCTGGCCAGGGCAAGCGAGATATACTGGTAGGTTTCCAGTGTTATCTCAGGGTGTTTTGGGCTTCACTCCGACACGACTTGTACCGCTATTGGGGGACTGACGTTTTACCGCCCCCTAGGCCCGACATGCGATGTATCAGAAGAACAGACCGGACTGTACGGAGAATGTCACAATCAGACTCAGTAGGAGTTCAGATGGGGTTCACCTCGTCAGCCTTCTTGTCGGCATCTACCTGGGGACCGTTACGCACAGCTAGTGCCGCTTGCGGTCTGTGGTTAAACCCACTGCCAGCGTAGTGTCGAGTCTTTAGAGTCCCACATAGAGGGTATTCGCCTCTGGGCAAAACAGAGTAGAGGTCGCATGGTTTTGCGGCAGGGTTCGTTCTCATCCGCGCATTTGTGCACGTTTGGAGTCCGGACGGATTATACTGGCAGGCTCTGGTTTGAGCCAGATACTGGTATAAGTTTTTGGGGTTGCTTTTATATCTTGGTATTCTTGTTCCTCGGAACGAGAATGCAGGTGTGTATGCACAGTTGCTTGAGGCGGAGGATGAGGTATTTCATTAGGGTTTCGGAACGGGTGCGTATGCACAGTTGACAGTCGTCATTTTCCAAACCCTAATAGATTTATGAAATATCAATTAATAATAGTAATTAAATGAAATATTGTTATGGTTGATTTTGTTGACTTGTTGACCATGGTTGACTTGTTGACCATGGTTGAATGTTGACCACCATCATGCTTTGAAAGATACTCCTTGATTCATGCTTACATTCATTTAATGAAGTATGATAGTGGTCATTCCAAATACAACCATCAACTATTTCATTTTTGAATTATTATTATTAATTAGATAATTCCTTTTCTTTTAGTTATGGTTGCAAAAGAAAAGAGCTCATTCTATCATAATCATTCTCTCTCCTCACTTCATCTTCTTCTTCCTCAAGCTCAAGGTGATTCCTTCTCATGTGTTGAGAATCCCTCACCTTGAAAAGAAAACAACCCTTAGACACTCTCTACTCACTCTAGGATCAAGGGTTTAGCAAGCCGGAGATTCTAGTTCACTCAAAGTTCGAGAAAGAGCCCGAAGGTTGAACCCTCAGGTGGATCCATCTTCGACGGAAGAAGGCGACAAGAAGAGAACCATCAACCTCTACAAGGTTTCAAGAAGAAGGAGTTAAAGTTTAGGTATAACCATCTTTCCGAGTAGCTAACTCTTTAGCAAGTTTGCTAGTTCTAGTTTAGGAAAAGATCCCGACTTTGTTAGTCCATGTTGCCCCATGCGCTAAAATTTTGTTTTTTATACCGTTTCCGCCTCCCCGTAAGAACCGGGGGTCGCAACGTGGGCTTACATGCTACACTACACATCATTAGTAGTGCTATGACACAGTAGAATTGAGATCATTATGCCTATGTGATATAGTTACGTAATATTTCTTTTTTCCTGTTGTAAATTACGAATATTAGTACTATAAATGCTGTATTTGATTCTTACGGATTTTCTGGATATTTTACTCCTAATGATATATATCGGTGGTATGGGACACTGTTATATATGTATATATATAATATATCATCAATACAATCTATTCAAGTTTCTTATTCCTCACTTGACATTTTTGATATGATGAGTAAACGTCCACCATGAGTTTTGTGTTTTCTAATTTTGGTATCTGAACCGAGTCGGGGGTCATACGGTTGCAAATTTGTATATTTATCCAGACTGAGTCGGTGGGTATACAGTTGGATACATGGTGGACCCGGTCGAGACCGAGGGGCAGGATAGCCGCAGTTGTAGGCGGGGAGCCTAGCAAGAATACTCGATTCCGGAGATAGAAATGAGCATGGCAGATATCCAGGGGATACTGACCGGGGTTCGATTGGGCATGGCGGATATCCAGGGGATACTTATCATAGCCAGGATATCGGATGGCGATCATCTGTTGAGATGGTGTCGACGGTATCTGCATTTACGTGTCGATGATGGACACGAGAGATTTCGGATTTCGATGTCGATACTGGACATCTATATATATTGATATGATCATTATCATGAGGTACACAGTTAGATATTATTTAGTAGATTCAACTAGGATTGATCCGGGGGACAGTACCTGCATATATTGGTACAGACATTCATATACAAAAAGGGATTTCAATACGAACTATAGATTCATGATTTTGACTCGTATGACATTGAGATATTATACTTGGGATTGCATGATAGTTAGTATTGCACATATGCAGATCATATAGTATATTAGTACAGATTATGATAGGACTATACTTATGACCTAGGTATCGTCATGCATTTCGATTTCTACCTTTAGATGTACTTTTATTCACTGAGTTGGCAACTCATCCCCGTTGTGCCACAGTTTCATGTAGGTTTTACCGCTGTAATACCCCAGGTGGAGTTGGGGTTGAATACCACCTACCCCCGTGAGAAGTGAGGTGTTATCTGGTATCGAGGTGGGGATGTAACCGATACGGATGCACACGGGGACCCACCAGAACAATGGGGATTATCGAATTCCATTCCGAAAGAGGGCATGATCTGAACTATAAATGGAATGATACCACTCTTATAACACAGAGGTGTTTTTTGGATGAACCGGAACTCCGGAGTTTGAAAAACTCCGTAGTTAAGCGTGCTTGAGCTAGAGAAATTCTGGGATGGGTGACCTACTGGGAAGTAGCCCCGAGTTCATTCAAAGGGACAAAACCGTACGGTTTCGGCCAGAGCGGACAATACCATCTTTGTTTGGGAGTGGTTCGTGACAAATATGGTATCAGAGCCGATCCCTCAAAAGTAGGTCTGTGGTTCGAGGACGAACCATTGTTCTAAGTGGGGGGGGATGTAATACCCCAGGTGGAATTAGGGTTGAATACCACCTACTCCGTGAGAAGTGAGGTGTTATCCAGTATTGAGGTGGGGATGTAACCGATACAGATGCACACGGGAACCCACCAGAACAATGGGGAGTATCGAATTCCATTCCGAAAGAGGGCACGATCTGAACTATAAATGGAATGATACCACTCTTATAACACAGAGGCGTTTTTTGGATGAATCGGAACTCCGGAGTTTGAAAAACTCCGTAGTTAAGCGTGCTTGAGCTAGAGAAATTCTGGGATGGGTGACTTACTGGAAAGTAGCTCCGGGTTCATTCAAAGGGACAAAACCGTGCGGCTTCGGCCAGAGAGGACAATACCATCTGTGTTTGGGGGTGGGTCGTGACACACATATATAAAAATATAGGATATTCTAGGAGTTCCGTATTTTGTATTTAGTCAACAATAGAAAATACGGATTCCACGGTCGCGATGAATAGCCAAGCCCACACCCTTAGACCCCTACGAGAGCAGAAAGTGACCCTACCAATTCACGACGATCCTGTACATCATATCTCAGCAACACATAACATCATATATTATCAACGTAAGTAAGTATGCGTACCCCAATTGTCATTGATGTATAGCAATGAAACCGGCGATTCACCACATACTACACTTACGGTCGCAGAAAAGAAAGTGAAAAAAATAAGAATTGGAATCATCACTGCCTTTATACATCATAAACCCGGATTATCACATATTCTGGATTTCATGCTTAACGATGCAAATCTTACATTTGGGTCTCATCTATGAAAACACCTTTTCAAAACAAGTCGGGTAATTCAACAAGATTCCCGATTCCACCCAAGGCAAAAATGTTAGATTTCCACGCAAGTAATTACTTTTCACAAAACTAATTAGTGTAGATTCCAATTATTGTATCACATTCACAAATATCTAGATGATGTTAAACGTTTCGATCGAATCAATAAACACCCACAAATTACCCCGAGAGCTCAACACTTGAGCAAAGTTAAAATACCCAAAACATGCCACAGTGTCTATGGACCAACCGTAGAAGGGTCAACCCTTGCCTCACCTATGGCGCCACGGAACTACGGGAAACCCTAAGGTTTGGCCGCGGTTCCATGGTCATAGAATCGAGTTAGGGTTACGTTTTTCTAGAGGGTCCATAGGGTTATTTGTAAGTCTACGGTAGCGCCCCGGCCGTCAATCCGAGGCCAAACGCTGAACAAAAACTTTTATAAACTGGCGCTAACGCAGTCTTTCACCCGGATCGTTCCATTAACCCTATACTAGCTAACTACAAAGATGTTAGAATGGCTATACCGATTGATCCGTGTCCTTTGGTCTTTAGACACCATCCCAAGCTCCTCGCTGCTGCTCCAACGAAGTTCGCTCTCCGATCTCGCTCGTCGAAATGGCACCACGTCAAAGATTCTTTATACGGGCTTCCGCTTCAAAGCCGAAGCAACTCGGACATGAAGTTTGCTAGCCGACATGTCCAAGGTGAAGTAGAGATAGTGTGTGATTATTTTGTCTCAAAACACTTATGGATTCTCAACTCATGAGAGGGATGGGTGGAGGTTGAAGAAGATGCCCATGGAGGAAGAGGTGGGCTCAAGAAAGAGAAGCAAGTGAAGGAAAAGGCTTGTGTCTTGTGTGAGATATTTTGATAGCTTATATATATCCTCAAGAATAATCCCATGCCATAACAAAACAGCCCTCTCTCTCTAAAATATCCCACACAAACAAAAAAAATCTCAAGAAATCAATCCATGTCATAATAAATGGTCACATGAACCAAGACCATGAGTCACCATGTACATGTGACATGAAATGATGCATATGGACAAAACTTGCACTCACATTTTCCTCCACTATACATTTAAACTAAATGTTTAATCTAACAAAAAGAAATGGCATCAACTAAAGTAAACTCGTGACAGATCACAAGAATACCCCTCATCTGTATATATATACCCGCATCCGTATTCCGACTGAATACGAATACTACGAGACGAAAGTAATCCAACAATCTAATACTAGGATCCGGCTTAAACCAAAGCCCACTAGTATGATCCGTCCGATCATGATTCGTGCACATGTGCACGTATATGATTGAACCCTACCATAAAACCATACGGCCTCTACAACGTTTCGTCCGAACTTGGGAAACTTTCTGTGGGGGACTCTAAAGACTCGTCAATACGCTGGCAGTGGGTTTAACCACAAGCATGTCAGTGGTACTAGCTGTACGTAACGGCTGCCCATGTATTGAGCGAAAGGGAAGCTGACGAGCGAATTCATCCTGAAACCCTACTGAGCCTATCTGTGACAATCTCCGTACAGTCCGGTCTGTTCGTCTATGGGTATCGCATATCGTGCCTGAGGGGATGGTAAACGTCAGACCCCCAATAGAGATATAAGTCGTGTTGGAGTGTAGCCCAGAACACCTTGAGAAACTACTGGAATACCTACCAGTAAATCTCACTTGCCTTGGCCAAGGACTTTGTGTAATGGCTCTCTAGACACAGCGCGATATCAACCCCCAATACCGGGAGAGACGAATCCTGTCTAACCGTTACTGCCTCCAAGTGCTTCGGGACTGCACCCAACTACTACCTGTTTGAATGACTCCTTTGAGCCGTGGTAGGCTAGCAATCAAAGAACAGTGGGAACACACTTGAGGCAATGTAGCAGTGTCAAGTCAACGGACTAAGCTGTACTCATGTCACCTGGGAACTGCTCATGACGATAGGTATAGTACCAATCAGCGGTGCCCTTGTGAGTCCGTCCGGTGTACTCATAACCCAATGAGCACCTGCATACATCTTAGGTGAACCAACTGACACCAATGGCTTGTGAGACCAGCCACCGCCCCTCGTCGGGGTCTCGATCCGTATACACTAGTCTACTCATGGAGTATCAATGCCCACTCTCGAAACTCCTACGACTAGGGACACTTTAAGGATGTGCTTATAGACTACCCAACTCTCACGTATATGATCGCCACCATACTGCTGGTAGTCAAGCAAAAATCCTATAGGCTCTATCAACGTGTAATAGTGATCTGTAATGTCACCTGAAGCATGTACACGATGATAAAGAGAAACCAGATAGCATACTATTATCTCGAGTAAGACTGTTCTATCGGTATAGGTCCTCCCTCAATCATTGCAATCACGTGCCTGTGATCCAATAATTGACTTGAGGGCACTATAGCCAACAATACTTGCATGATCTTTCGAATATCTTTAACTTGGAAAATTCCAACACTTGGAAAATTTCCAGCGAGAGCAATGAGGTGGTGATTGATGTTCGTTCGAACTGTTAAACATCATCCAAGTTAACAAGAACAATGTTAAAATTGCGACTACGAAATACTCCGAATTAGCCTCTAAACAAAATTAACATCACATGAAATTTTGGGCTAAACAAAAAATACCTGAAACCCTAAAATATACAGACCAGAGCTCCCAAGAAAAACGAGGTAGGGAGGGGGAGTATGGGCCGGCCAGGCCGGAAATTATAGGCATCTCTCCGGGTGAAAACTGGTGGAATGGCCTCGTTTTTCTCCAGTGTTCTCAGTGCATCATATGCAAGCTTCTGTAGTTACTTAGAAAATTTTTAGACGATCATAAAAAATCGACAGAGAGCAAGTTTAAGGTTCAGTATATCGAAGATTCGGAGTTGTTTCGGTTTCGTAATATTTCTAACATCGACTTGAAGGGTTACCTACATGGCAGCAAGGTTTCGGGAAGCATCGTCCATGCCAAATTAATTTTTTTCCGTTTTAGCCAATCCTAAATATAGATCCTTTACTAGAAATATACGGAAAACAATATGCAAACACTTTGCAATAGGAAGTGAGAAAGGAATACAACCTTTGTAGACCGGTCCTTCACTTCAAATAGCTCCGTGTAGTAGTCCCCTTCGCTGCGATCGTGAACTCCGGACTCTAGAGAGGCCCCTACGAAGAAACGAACGTGCTTGCTTCGAAGACTTCGAGGCCGAAGATGATCTACGTCGGGGAGACACTAACCCAAGCTATTTCTTCACTAGGTCATGAACTTTGTGAAGAGAACACCCTACACTACATGGCAAGTAATAGAGGATGATGAAGTAGGAAGTGGGCTCACTTTAGAATTGATTTTCTCACACTTTTTCTCATAACTCCATTAGAGCTAGAAAGCTTTTGAGGAGGAGGAAGAAGAAGAAGAAGATGAACTCAATACAATAATAATTCATCCAAATGAATTATGTAACCATGGGTGAGTTAAGTCATCATGCTTAACTCATGTATAGAATTAACCAAGGTATAAGGTTAAGGGTTGGGTTAAGAAATATCTAAAGGAATGACAAAAGAGTTGACTTTGTCAATGTTTCTACAAGCTTCAAGTAAGCTTGAGAACATTGACCAAGTCTTCTCTCTTTTGTTATTTCTAAAGAATTAAACAAAACCCTAATTTAACCTTTGGATGGTATAAGTCTCATACACCCATCTAGCATGTATCATCAACCATGACACAATATATGTACATAAAAATATATCACATATATTCAATGTGTACATCATGTGAGAAAAGAAATCATAAGTGAGCAAATACTAGTTAATGTAATGTAATATATCAAATATATAATTATACATTAAATTATTAAATCAACACTTGATTTAATAATCCGGCTATATCACATATAACCGACTAATATCATAATGTAACATCTTATCGAATCAACACTTGATCCGATAACCCGGCTATATCGCATACAACCAATCAATGTCACGAATCGCGAGAATAGAATATGGTATCTCATATCGTATTAATCTTGGTCCCGCACATATCACATATGTGCTCCTACTCCATTTCGCTTGAGCCAGGAAACCCCTATGTAGGACTCTAAAGACTCGCCAATACGCCGGCAGTAGATGATGATCATATCAAACACCCACAAGCCGCAAGCGGTCTGCTAAACGTAATGGCCACCTGGGTATTGAGCGATCAGAAGATCAACAAGCAAGACTGCTCAGACTCCTCCAATCAGTAACACTACCGTACAGTCCGGTCTCTTCGTCTGATATGTCGCATATCTCGTCTAGGGGTGGTAAACGTCAGACCCCAGTAACTCGATAAGTCATGTCGATATGAGGCTCATAATGGGTCGAGAAACTACTGATAACACTTACCAGTATATCTCTGAAGCAGCCTTGGCTAAGGACTTCCTGTTATAGCCAATCGAGCACAGCGCAACATCAACTCCCTATACCGGGAGAGACGAAACCCCTCCTATCACTCATTGCCTCCATGTGACTCGGGACTGTACCTAAAAGCCACCTTTTTTCACGTTCTCTTGAACGTTGTAAGGTGGAAATCAAAGCACAGTGGGAATCACACAAGACACTATGACGATCTCGGGTCTACAGACTAACCTGTACTAGTGTCAACAAAGAACTGCCATCTGACGTGAGGTATAATACCATCTGGGAGTTCTCGGCGAGTCCGTCCAGTGTACCCAGTCTCCACTGAGCACCCGTATACTATCTCTGATGTCAAACACCAACGGATATGGGATCATCCATCGCCCATCTACATGGGTCGAGAAGCTATACGCTAGTCTACTCTGGTATATCGATACCCTGTCTCGATACACCTACGATTAGGAACATTTGAAGGATGTACTTAGCGACTACTCTGTCCCCACTAGTATGATCTGCATCATAGTCCTGGTAGTCAAGTACACATCCTAAGGGCTTTATCAACATGTAACATAGAGACAATCATCGTACATGTTAAGATAAAGAGCAACCAGATAGCATACTATCATGTCGAGCAAGAAAGTCCTCCCTATATATGTCCAAGCATCCACTACAATATACATCGTATGTACAGTAATGGCCTCTAGGGCATACATATCACTAACAATCTACCACTTGCACTAGGGCCATATGTTGTAGTATCTCATACCCAACAATCAACAGTGGTTGAAGTATCCCATACTCAACCATCCCATAAAGTCTCTACTGGGAAATGGGCCTTTATGAGTGGATCCGCGCTGTTCTCCTCTGTGTCTACTCTCCTAACCTCGATCTCCCTGGAGATCAACCATCCCCATGATCAGGTGATACTGCCTAAGAATATGTCTGGATCACTGATGGGATGGGGGTTCCTAGGACAAAGCCACAACTCCATTGTCACACAATGGTAGGAACGAAGTTCATCTCATGAACTTATATACATCCAGACTACATCTTTGGTAGCATCCTAGGTAGCCATGTATCCAGCCTTTATCGTTTAGTATGCTACGGTATCTAGTTTGGAACTCTTCCAACATACCGTCTCTCCACTGAGGGTAAAGACAATGCCTGTGACTGGCATTCAATCGACCTTACCATTCTGGAAGCAATCCAGTGATTCTCCCCAAGATCGATTGATACCATCTCACTACACCTAGTGAGAATCCTAACATCCACTATGATCTATCTCATAGATCCAAAACCCAGGATTTAGAAGGTATCACCTTGATCCTATATAGAGAATCCATGTGATAAGAGGAGATTGACCGAGCATAGCATAGGAAACTCCTTTCCTATCAAGAGTATGTCATCCACGTACAATACGAGGATCATCACCATATTTCCTACTACCCTTTTTGTATATACAAGGTTCATCTACCATTTTGATGAAGTCAAACTCTTTGACTATCACATCAAAATAGATGTTCCAACTCCGTGATGCCCGCTTTAACTCATAAAGCAACTTGCACACGTTTCCACTGCTCCCACTGTTTATGAAGACCTTTGGATTTATACTTATAGACGCTCTCTTCTAAATCACTATTTAGAAAAGCAGTCATAACTGTTAGTGTATATGCCCTAGGGGCCATTATTGTATCATACTAGCTTGTATATTACTTAATGGAAGCTTGGGATATTCACAGTTATATAACAGTCTTGCTAAACATGGTAGTATGCTACTTGGTTTTATCTATCTTAATATGTGAGTATACGTATTGATAGAGCTCTAAGGATCTTGCTTGACTACCAGCGTTGTGATGGCAGTCACACTTGTGGGGGCTGGGTAGTCTACAAGCACATCCTTTTTCAGGTCCCTAGTCGTAGGATTATCGAGACAGGGCATCGATACTCCAGAGTAGACTAGTGTGTACGCTTCTCATCCCAGTTGGGGAGATGGTCTGTCCACAGCCGTCAGTACGTCGTACTGCAGATAGTATGCAGGTGCTCGTTGGGTTACGGGTACACCGGACAGGACTCGCAGGGAACCGTTGGTTGGTTTTATACCAGTCGTCAGTTAACAGTTCCCAGGTGACATGAGTACATCATAGTCTGCAGACTTGAGACTGCTACTTCGTCTCGTGTGTGTCCCACTGTTCTTAGATTGCTACCCTACCACGGCTCAAAAGAGTCGTGCAAACAGGTAGCAGTTGGGTGCAGTCCCGAGCACTTGGAGGCAGTGGTGGTTAGACATGATTCGTCTCTCCCGGTATTGGGAGTTGATATCGCGCTGTGTCAAAGAGACATTACGCAAAGTCCCTGGCCAGGGCAAGCGAGATTTACTGGTAGGTTCCAGTAGTTTCTCAGGGTGTAATGGGCTTCACTCCGATACGACTTATACCGCTATTAGGGGACTGACGCTTACCGCCCCCCTAGGCCCGATATGCGATAGTCTTAGACGAACAGGCCGGACTGTATGGAGATTGTCACATCAGGCTCAGTAAGAGTTCGGATGGGTTTCCTCATCGGCCTTCTTATCGACATCTACCTGGGGACCGTTACGTACAGCTAGTGCCGCTTGCGGTCTATGGTTAAACCCACTGCCAGCGTAGTAGTTGAGTCTTTAGAGTCCCACACAGAGAGTTTCCCTACTCCAGGCGAAACGATATAGAGGTCGTATGGTTTTACGACAAGGGTTCGGACACATACGTGTGTTTACGCACGTACGACATTCGGACAGTTTTTACTAGCCGGCTTTGGTTTAAGCCAGATTCTAGTATCGGGTTATTGGATTTATACAGTCTAAATTTTTTCCGTGTTTTCACGGATAGAAGGGGCATTCTCGTAATTTCGCGAGAAGCTTCTAGAAAGATGGTGACTTGGGGGTTTAGGTGGCATAAGCATTAAATGAGATTAGTGACTCATTTGTGTGATTCATCCTTGTTATTAATGCATCATAAATGGTTAATGACTCATGTAGATGAATCACTCATATGAATAAATAAAGCATGGTTGTTAAATCATTTATTTATTTATTTGATAAATGATAATGCTTCATATATATTCTAATGAGATCATTATCTCTTCTCATTCTCATGCTCACCTTCTCTCTCCTCAAGCTCTCTCTCTTTAAACCCTAATCCTCCCCTCTCATGTGTTGAGATCAAGGATTAGAATAGACTAATTAATCCATAACCCAGCTCTATATCACCTAGGTTGCTTAGATTAGCACTTTAAGAAACCTAGTTACCTCAAGTTAGAGGTGAAGCTTGGAGTATAGCTCTCGGGTGGATCATCTATTACGTGGAGGAGGCCGAGAAGGAGGTGGATAACAAAAAGGAGAAGGACACGGTTCATTAGGTATAATCACTTCTCATAGTAGTTAACAACTTTTATGTTTCTTGTTAGTTATAGTTTAGCAAAGATTCTCCGTTAGTCGATGTTTAAGCAAAGAACAAGATCGTTTTTCATTTTTCCGCCTCCCCGCAAGTCGTGGGGTGTTGTACATCGACTTACAGTGGTATCAAAGCCTCGCTAAACAATAATTAACTCATTAGCAAAGTCATATGAATTTTGAACGCAAAACGAACCGGAAAAAACATTGAAATCACATAGTTTCTGTCGATTTTAAAATGAGGTCTGAAAATTTTTCCGGGACCTGCAGTATAACCTACAGAGAAATATAAGAACACTGAAAAAATTGGGTTCATGAATCAGCCAAACAGCCACTGAACCGCGGCCGATCCCACCGATCCACCGCGGATCCGCGGCCGAGTTGAAGCCGATTCAGCCCATGTTTTTCCAGTGGCTCTTCTGTGATGTTTTTGTCTTTTCTGGAATGTTTATTTTCTGCTCAAGTCTCAGGTGCACAGAGAAGTTTTGGAGTAGAATCTGATATGTTTGCTCGATCGAAATTATACGATATTTGCTAATTTGATTATATCTGTGATTGTATAATGTGTTCGTAAACCTCCCCTAACTGCTAGTTTGTCGGTTGGCAGGGGGTTGCATATTTCTGTAATGGATTTTATTGTTTGTGGTTATGAACTGTATTGGATTGTTGTGATGATTAGCCGGGGTTTGAGATGAGTTATTATATTCATTCATTAGATGTAATTGTAATATATTGTAATATTATTTTGCGGGGCACATCCAGGTTGCGGTTGTAGCCACCATTGTATTATTTCATTTTACTTTTTTTGCTCCTAGGATAGACCCAAGGCGGGGTGCACAAACTACCGGATATTTTGAAGTGTTTAGTGGCCTACTCACGTTGTTGAGGGAGACCGCTTCACTTCGGGCACTTGGCGGGTAGTTTGCCGTACCCGTAGGGGTCTAGGGTGGGGTAATGGCTATTCATCACAACCGTGTAATCCGTCTTTCGTTGCAGGATCAAAATAAACGCGGATTGCTTGCATATCTAATAATGTTCATCTGTGATCTGGAATGCCTATTATTGGGTCTGACGAATGTGTTAGTTGTATGTATGCCCTGGAGGCCAATATTGTACAGATGATGTATATTATATTGGATGCTTGGACATATATAGAGAGGACTTTCTTGCTCGATATGATAGTATGCTATCTGGTTGCTCTTTATCTTAACATGTATACTTATCTCTTGATACTGTCTTATAGCTACATGTTGATAAAGCCCTTAGGATGTGTACTTGACTACTGGACTGTGATGCAGATCATACTAGTGGGGCCATGGTAGTCCATAAGTACATCCTTCAATGTTCCTAGTCGTGGGTGTATCGAGACAGGCATCGATATACCAGAGTAGACTAGCGTATACGCTTCTCGACCCATGAGATGGGCGATGGATAATCCCATATCCATTAGTGTTTGACATCAGAGATGGTATACGGGTGCTCAGTAGAGACTGGGTACACTGGACGGACTCGCCGAGAACTCCTAGATGGTATTATACCTCACGTCAAATGGCAGCTCTCTGGTGACACTTTTGCAGGTTAGTCTGTAGACCTGAGATCGTCATAGAGTCTTGTGTGATTCCCACTGTGCTTTGATTTCCACCTTACCACGTCCATGAGGGCGTGCACAACGGTGGTTTTTGGGTACAGTCCCGAGTCACATGGAGGCAATGAGCGATAGGAGGGGTTTCGTCTCTCCCGGTATTGGGGGTTGATATTGCGCTGTGCTCGATTGGCCGTAACAGGGAAGTCCCTGGCCAGGGCTGAGTTAGAGATTTACTGGTAAGTGTTACCAATAGTTTCTCGACCTGTTATGAGCCTCACATCGGCACGACTTATCGGTTGTTGGGGTCTGACGTTTACCACCCCTAGACTTGATATGCGACATATCAGACGGGGAGATCGGACTGTACGGGAAGTGTTACCGGCAGGATTTTCTAGGAGTTGGAGCGGGCTTTCTTGCTGATCTTCTGATCGCTCAATACCCAGGTAGCCGTTACGTCCAGCTAGTACCGCTGACGGCTTGTGGGTGCTTGATGTGATCATCATCTACTGCCGGCGTATTGATGAGTCTTTAGAGTCCTACATAAAGGTTTTACTGGCTTAGGCAAAAAGAAATAGGAGCGCATATGTGATATGTGCGGGACCGAGAATGATGCGTGTATGTGATACCGTATTCTATTCTCGCGACTTTTAGTATCGGTCGGTTATATATGATATAGCCGGGTTATCGAATCAAGTGTTGATTCGATAAGTCGATACATTGGATGTTAGTCGGTTATATGTGATATGACCGGATTATTAAGTCAAGTGTTGATTTAATAATTTATTGTATAATTGTATATTTGATATACTAGTTTACATTAACTAACACTTGTTCACTTTAGGGTTTTTCTCACATGAGCACAACTTTGATGTATATATGATATATATTAAAAATGTGTTTTCTTAATCTATCATGGTTGATGATACACATGACTTGGGTGTATGAGACTTACACCATGCTATCTATTATGTTGGGTTTTTATATTTTAAGTAATTACAAAATTAGTGGAGGATTAGCACAATGCATGAAGCTTGTGGAAGCTTGTGGATGCATTGACTAAGTCCACTTGTGTTTGTTTTTACTATGGATATTTGTTAACCCAACCATAAGGATTAAACATGGGTTAAGTCTCTACATGAGTTAGTATATGACACTCACTCACCATGGTTAACTTTCTCACTTGATCATTATCTCTTCTCATTTTATTTTCTTCATCTTCTTCTTCTTTGTTAAAAAGAAAAAGCTTGCTAGGGTTTGATCCAAAGTGAGAAAGATTGTGAGAAACAAAATTCTAAAGAAAACCCACTTCCTATTTCTCCATCATCTACTAGACTAGCACTTTAGTTTAGGGTGTTTGCTTCACTAATTCTCAAGTTAGTGAAGTAAAAGCTTGAGTTGGCATCCCCTCGACGTAGATCATCTTCGGCCTCGAAGACTTCAAGCAAGGACGCGTTTTTCGCCTCGTGAAGCCATGCAAGAGTCCGGGAGAACCACGATCGCAGCGAAGGGATTTCAACAAGGAGCTAAAGAAGTGAAGGACCAATCTACAAAGGTTGTATTTCGCATACCCTTAGTCGTAAAGTTGTTTACTTGCTATTTTATTCACCTAATCTCTAGTATACGATCTTGCTTAGGGTTGTTCGGCACATAAAAATTTAATTTTGGCATGGTCGATGCCTTGTAGAGCCTTGTTAGTGTGCCTAGTAACCCTACAGTGGTATCTGAGCCTAGCTAGAGTATTAGGCGATGTGTTAACGAAGTTAAAACCCCAATCGAACCCGAAAACGTCAAAGTTAACCCCCTCTCTGGACATTTTTTCGAAACTGTGTTTTTTCTGAATTAAAAATTCCTAAAAAATTTAGCTGGGTTTTATAAGCATCACTGTGCAAAACGAGCACCTAAATCGTACTATCCACCGCGGTTCCGCGGCAATACTCTGCTTGTGCCGCTGAACCGCGGCCGTTCAGTGACATTATACTTTTGTGTTTGTACAGTAATGTTTAGTTCTGTTAGGGTATTTTCTGGGTATTTTTTAATCTGACTCAAGTGTTGTGTATTTTAGGTTTTATTTTATAATCGTCGATTCGATCGGAGAATTTAATTTTGTTATGTTATTCCGGATAATTTGGAAAGTATTAAAATGTTCGAACGGATATCATTAACTCAATTTTTCCCGGCACGAAAAACCTTCAAGTGTTGAATTTTTCTCGGGTTTAAATCTTTCGGAAAAACGTGCATGTGACGCGATGGACCCTCTAGAAGACAACCAACCTTAACTCGATTATGTGACCGTCTTGAACTGCCTTTTGAACCTTAGGGTTTGAGGCAGTACGGCGTGCCACATGTGAGGCGTTGGCTTGACCCTTCTACGGCTGGACCGTTGCTACTGTGACGTATTCTG
This sequence comes from Agapanthus africanus, assembly GCA_030015575.1. Lineage (NCBI taxonomy): Eukaryota > Viridiplantae > Streptophyta > Magnoliopsida > Asparagales > Amaryllidaceae > Agapanthus > Agapanthus africanus. The sequence goes on along the minus strand of CM057350.1, from coordinate 242,260,115 downwards.
GAATCTTTGAACTCCGCTCAAGTGCTGAGCTATTATGGAAATCTTGGGTATTTGATTATTCGATCGAAAAGTTTAATACTGTCTATTTATCTGGAATGTGATACAATATGTGGAATTCATACAGTTAGGCATGAAATGCGAAATATGTGATATTTCGGATTTACGATGTCTAAAGAGATTGTGGATTCCAAATGTTGTAGTTTTACACTTTCTTTTCTGCGACCGTAAGTGTAATATGTGATATCGACGGTTTCGTTGCTATATGTCAACGACAATTGGGATGCGCATATTTACTTACGTTGATGACATGTGATGTTATGTGTTGCTGGATATGTTATATTGGATCGTCGCGTTCTGAATAGCCGGGTTTTTTTTTATGTGAGATGAGGGTTTTTATTTTCATTCATGTAAATTTAAATGTATGTAATATTCTTTTATTGGGGTACTTCCGGGTTGAGGTTGATGTCACCTTTTGTATATTGTTTACTTTTCCGCACTAGGATAGACCCAAGGAAGAGAGCACAAGTAACCGGGTTCTAGAGTCCAGTGGGAGACTAACTCAAGGAGTCGAGTCCGGGTCTCCTAACTCTAGAATTGGTAGGGTTGCTTGCCGCTCTCGTAGGGGTCTAGGGGTGTGGGTTTGGCTATTCGTCGTGACCATGGAATCCGTGTTTTATAGAGGCTCAAAATAAAATACGGACGTCCTAGTATATCCAATGTTTCATATGTTTCTTCTGCTGCGATATCTGTGATGTGATCATGTGATGTGCTGTGATAAATACTGTATATAGTATATATGATATATTATATAGACGTTACTTATGTTTTACACCCGTGCTAGCCCTGCCCTGCTCTGCCGTTAGTTACCTAACCTAACGGTGCACGAAGGGATATCGAGGAGAATGAGGATGGCATAAGTGTACGTCGTATTTATCTATGATGTTTAGGTGACTTAAATGATGGGACTTCATTAATGTGATTAATGAAAGAAAAGAAACATAAAAGATGTTGTAGAATCAAATTTTTCAAAAAGGGTAGCTACAGTTTTTGCTTTGCATAGCGATATATATGATATATCCTGCACCTTATTCGATGAGGAAAGAGCCGAGATCCCTTCACCGGGAGTGACCTCTTTAGCAAAACTGGCAGATGCTACAACACTCGGTTTGACTTTTGACTGCCTTTAGAGTTTTGCTTTACATAGCGATATATATGATATATCCTGCACCTTATTCGATGAGGAAAGAGCCGAGATCCCTTTACCGAGAGTGACCTCTTTAGCAAAACTAATGAAAGCCTCAAAATCACTTCATTTCAAAATTTCACTTGATTCTACAACGATATCAAGTTCATTACGCAATAGGTTTTCAGAAAAACCTGTCGTAGCCCTCCGTCATTTCAGATAAGAACTGTTTAGTATTCGTGCTGCATTTGTTGGCCTTTGTCAAGGCGTAGTGTGCGGTAGCTGAATAGTGCTTATCTGCTTGTGCATATGATGCAGATTGTTTTGGGGTAGTCGTACGACCTTGTTGGCCTTTGTCAAGGGTCGTGCGAGTGGGTTTGATTCAATCAAGAAATGACGGGTTGAACTTGACTAGCATCCTATGATTTGTTGGCCTTTGTCAAGGTCATAGGGGTTAGGGGCAAAATATTATCAGGAATTTCAAGTGTTGAAATTTGCAATGAGATTGCATACCTTCTATGAGATAGTTGGATCCCGATACCCACTACGAGTAATTGTTACTCCTGGAAGAGTTTTACACATGACAATTAGCCGATCAAGCAGGTGTCTAGAAAGGTGTCAACGGGGTTACGCCTCTAGGAAAATGAGGTTTACTTTAATTAGGTCCGTGCGAAAGCACGGGGAACCTCCCTCAAAGTACCGACACTGGCTTGGCTGAAAAATTGGCGAAGTTGTAGGGTGTAATTAATCCCGGCTAGTCTTTCCTTTTAGGGTTTGAAGGAAGATTTGATAAAAACAGTGGGAGCCATCCTGATTAGATAAAATAATAACCAATCTGATCTTGCAAGAGCATACGCTAAAGTGTTTTCTTCTCTCTCTCTCCAGGTAGCGACCATATCATGCCTTAATCAAGATAATAATATGGATGTATTGACCGAACCCGCATGTTATACTGTGCTGGGGAACGTTGGTTCCGTTCTTTCTTATAAGAGTTATAAAACTGAACAGGATATAGGGGAATACCAGGATTCCCATGCCACCTGAATGAAGAAAGTACATGTTGATGCATTTTCTTCGGGTGTGTTCGTTACGGAAAACTGTTTCTCTATTTGCTCTACGTCCTGGGTATTAGATACCGGGTCAGGATCCCATATATGTAATTAGTTACATGGGCTTAGAAAAGGTAGAGAACTTGGAGAAGGTGATAAAGACATAAGGGTTGGAAATAGTGCAATTGTTGCAGCTAAAACCGTCGGGGAATATCACCTTGTATTGCCAACTGGTAATACATTGGTTCTGAACGAATACTATTACATGCCGAACCTGATATGCAACATTATATCGGTTTCTTTACTAAGTAAAGAGGGATATAATTTTGTATTACAGGATAATGTTATGAACATTTTCCTTAACCAAAAGTTGGTTGGATCAGGCACGTTGTGCAATGGCGTTTATGTTCTAAATCAATCAACAGTTCTGAGCATAACAAACACACACAAGAGGAAGAGTTCAGAACTGAACGAATCCTTCTTGTGGCATTGTAGACTGGGTCACATCAATGCGAAACGACTAGCTAAGTTGCATAAGGATGGATATTTAAATCCGTTTGAATTTTCATCTTATGATACTTGCCAGTGATGTCTCAAAGGTAAGATGACCAAAACTCCGTTTACGGGACACGGAGAAAGAGTTACTGAACTCTTGGGACTGATACATAGTGATGTATGCGGTCCCATGTCTACACATGCCAGGGATGGTTCTTCATACTTCATTACATTCACTGACGATCTCTCTAGATTCGGGTATGTGTTCTTGATGAAACACAAATCGGAAGCTTTTGAGAAATTTAGAGAATATAAACAAGAAGTCGAGAACCAAACCGGGAAAAGTATTAAAATCCTTCGATCAGATCGAGGAGGTGAATACTTGAGCAATGAATTCCTGCACTTCCTAAAAGAGAATGGGATTCTCTCTCAGCTAACTCCTCCATATACACCACAGCACAACGGTGTATCGGAACGGAGGAACCGCACCCTATTAGATATGGTGCGCTCTATGATGAGCACAGCTGAGTTACCTATTTCTTTCTGGGGGTATGCGCTGGAGACAGTAGCATACCTATTGAATCAAGTTCCATCTAAATCTGTACCTGCCACACCATATGAGATATGGAGTGGGAAGAGACCATGTCTTAAACGAGTTAAGATATGGGGTTGTCCGGCCTATGTCAAAAGGCAAAATCTGGACAAACTCGAGGCACGGTCAGTTCTATGTAAGTTTGTGGGATATCCCAAACATTCACATGGATATCTTTTCTACCATAGCGAGGAACAAAAGGTGTTAGTTTCTCGACATGCCACCTTTTTAGAAAAGGAATTTCTTGCAAAAGAAATTAGTGGCAGTGAGGTAGAATTGGAAGAAATTCCGGCTACACAAACTCAAACTGAAGATTTAGTGGAACCAGAGGATTCGGTAGTTCCCAACGAACCTCAGCCTCTCCGCCGATCTAGTAGGGTTCCTCACCCACCTGAGAGATACTATGGTTTTCTCATGAATGGTGGGAGCGAGGATTGCATCATGGAGGATGATGACCCAACTAGCTTCGAGCAGGCCATCACGAGTGGAGACTCAGTGAAATGGCTGGATACAATGCGGTCCGAGATGGAATCCATGTACACCAACAAAGTATGGACTTTGGAAGTTGCTCCTGAAGGGGTAAAACCTATTGGGAGCAAGTGGATCTTCAAGAAAAAACTTGGTGTAGATAGGAAAGTGGAGACTTTCAAAGCTAGACTTGTTGCAAAGGGTTTTCATCAAAGACCAGGTGTGGACTATGACGAAACCTTTTCTCCAGTGGCTATGCTTAAATCCATCCGGATCATGCTTGCCATCGCTGCGTATCATGATTATGAAATATGGCAAATGGATGTTAAGACCGCCTTTCTAAACGGTGATTTAGAAGAGCGCATGTACATGACTCAGCCAGAGGGCTTCGTAGATAGTGGGAGCGGCGGGAAGGTGTGCAAGCTGCTTAAATCCATTTATGGATTAAAGAAAGTATCGCGGAGTTGGAACATCTGCTTTGACGTCGTTATCAAAGAGTTTGATTTCGTCAAAAACGTAGATGAACCTTGTATCTACAAGAAGGTGGCAGAGAGTAAGGTAGGCTTCCTCGTATTGTACGTGGACGGCATACTCTTGATAGGAAATGACATTCCTATGCTGCAATCGGTCAAGCTCTTCTTATCACAAAGATTCTCAATGAAAGATCTTGGTGATGCCTCCTGCATATTGGGAATTATGATTTATAGAGATAGATCTAAAAGAATATTGGGATTGTCCCAATCCAGGTACATTGACACCATACTAAAGAGGTTTAGTATGGAAGAGTCCAAACGTGGGTTTTTACCCACGATCTCAGGGCTCACTCTCTCCAAAGAGATGTCACCCAAGACTGATTTGGAGAGAGCTCGCATGCAAGGGATACCCTATGCTTCGGCAGTAGGCTCTATCATGTACGCGATGCTATGTACCAGACCCGATGGAGCATACTCACTAAGTGTAGTGAGTAGGTATCAAGCTGATCCTGGAGAGAGTCACTGGACAGCTGTGAAGAGCATTCTCAAGTACTTGCGAAGGACTAAAGAGATGCTCTTGGTGTATGGTAACGGAGAACTCCAAGTGGAGTCCTTTACCGATTCGAGCTTCCAGAGTGATAAGGACGACTCTAAGTCGCACTCGGGATATTTCTTTACCCTCTACGGAGGGGCGGTTAGTTGGAAGAGTTCCAAGCAGGAAACTGTGGCAGACTCGACGATGGAGGCTGAATACATCGCTGCCAACGATGCTGCCAAAGAGGCTGTCTGGATCAAGAAGTTCATTACTGAACTTGGAGTGGTTCCATCCATTGAGCATCCAATACCTTTGTATTGCGATAACAATGGAGCTGTGGCTTTGGCTAAGGAACCCAGGTCCCATCAGCGATCCAGGCATATTCTGAGGCGGTATCACCTGATCCGGGAGATAGTTGATCGCCGGGAGATCGAGGTCAGGAGGGTTGACACGAAGAACAACACAGCGGATCCACTCACGAAGGCCATTCCCCAGATACAGTTTGAGAGACTCTTCGGAATGCTCGGTATGCGATACTACAGCAGCTGGCCCTAGTGGAAGTGGGAGATTGTTAGTTGTATGTATACCCTAGAGGCCAGTATTGTACAGATGATGTATATTATATTGGATGCTTGGACATATATAGAGAGGACTTTCTTGCTCGATATGATAGTATGCTATCTGGTTGCTCTTTATCTTAACATGTATGCTTGTATCTTGATACTGTCTTATAGCTACATGTTGATAAAGCCCTTAGGATGTGTACTTGACTACCTGGACTGTGATGCAGATCATACTAGTGGGGCCATGGTAGTCCATAAGTACATCCTTCAATATTCCTAGTCGTGGGTGTATCGAGACAGGCATCGATATACCAGAGTAGACTAGCGTATACGCTTCTCGACCCATGAGATGGGCGATGGATAATCCCATATCCATTAGTGTTTGACATCAGAGATGGTATACGGGTGCACAGTAGAGACTGGGTACACTGGACGGACTCGCCGAGAACTCCCAGATGGTATTATACCTCACGTCAAATGGCAGTTCTCTGGTGACACTTTTGCAGGTTAGTCTGTAGACCCGAGATCGTCATAGAGTCTTGTGTGATTCCCACTGTGCTTTGATTTCCACCTTACCACATCCATGAGGGCGTGCACACTGGTGGTTTTTGGGTACAGTCCCGAGTCACATGGAGGCAATGAGCGATAGGAGGGGTTTCGTCTCTCCCGGTATTTGCGGTTGATATTGCACTGTGCTCGATTGGCCGTAACAGGGAAGTCCCTGGCCAGGGCTGAGTTAGAGATTTACTGGTAAGTGTTACCAGTAGTTTCTCGACCTGTTATGAGCCTCACATCGGCATGACTTATCGGTTATTGGGGTCTGACGTTTACCACCCCTAGACTTGATATGCGACATATCAGACGAGGAGACCGGACTGTACGGGAAGTGTTACCGGTAGGCTTTTACAGGAGTTGGAGCGGGCTTGCTTGCTGATCTTCTGATCGCTCAATACCCGGGTAGCCGTTACGTCCAGCTAGTACCGCTGACGGCTTGTGGGTGCTTGATATGATCATCATCTACTGCTGGCGTATTGATGAGTCTTTAGAGTCCTACATAGAGGTTTTACTGGCTCAGGCAAAACGAAATAGGAGCGCATATGTGATATGTGCGGGATCGAGAATGATGCGTGTATGTGATACCGTATTCTATTCTCGCGACTTTTAGTATCGGTCGGTTATATATGATATAGCCGGGTTATCGAATCAAGTGTTGATTCGATAAGTCGATACATTGGATGTTAGTCGGTTATATGTGATAGGACCGGATTATTAAGTCAAGTGTTGATTTAATAATTTATTGTATAATTGTATATTTGATATACTAGTTTACATTAACTAACACTTGTTCACTTTAGGGTTTTTCTCACATGAGCACAACTTTGATGTATATATGATATATATTAAAAATGTGTTTTCTTAATGTATCATGGTTGATGATACACATGACTTGGGTGTATGAGACTTACACCATGCTATCTATTATGTTGGGTTTTTATATTTTAAGTAATTACAAAATTAGTGGAGGATTAGCACAATGCATGAAGCTTGTGGAAGCTTGTGGATGCATTGACTAAGTCCACTTGTGTTTGTTTTCACTATGGATATTTGTTAACCCAACCATAAGGATTAAACATGGGTTAAGTCTCTACATGAGTTAGTATATGATACTCACTCACCATGGTTAACTTTGTCACTTGATCATTATCTCTTCTCATTTTATTTTCTTCATCTTCTTTTTCTTTGTTAAAAAGAAAAAGCTTGTTAGGGTTTGATCCAAAGTGAGAAAGATTGTGAGAAACAAAATTCTAAAGAAAACCCACTTCCTATTTCTCCATCCTCTACTAGAATAGCACTTTAGTTTAGGGTGTTTGCTTCACTAATTCTCAAGTTAGTGAAGTAGAAGCTTGAGTTGGCATCCCCTCGACGTAGATCATCTCGGCCTCGAAGACTTCAAGCAAGGACGCGTTTTTCACCTCGTGAAGCCATGCAAGAGTCCGGGAGAACCACGATCGCAGCGAAGGGACTTCAACAAGGAGCTAAAGAAGTGAAGGACTGATCTACAAAGGTTGTATTTCGCATACCTTTAGTCGTAAAGTTGTTTACTTGCTATTTTATTCGCCTAATCTCTAGTATACGATCTTGCTTAGGGTTGTTCGGCACATAAAAATTTAATTTTGGCATGGTCGATGCCTTGTAGAGCCTTGTTAGTGTGCCTAGTAACCCTACAGAATGTATAATATCTATATATGCTAGCTATTTAGACGTCACTTATGTTTTACACCCGCGCTAGTCCAGCCCCCGCTCTGCCGTTAGTTAAGTAACCTAACGGGTGATGACGGGACCCAGTGGTGAATGCGGATGGCATAAGAGGACGTTGTATTTTCGTTGTTTTCTGTAATGATAGGTTAATGATGGGACACATTATTGTTAATGCACTGAAAATAAACCAAAGTTTAATCGTTGGAACAATTTAAAAGAAACCACTCGGTTATTTTTAAAACAGATGATATTTTTAATTGCGGAGCTTAAACCACTCCTTTTAAAAAAAAGCTATCAGGTTCCTTCGATTATATCAAGTTCACTACGTTCACGGTTTCGCCAAAACCATTCATAGCCCTCCGTCATTTCATTTGGGTATTCAGTAGTATTCAAGCTATGCATTTTGACCAACGCCAAGGCATAGTGTTTGGTAGCTGCTGGGTATTCATTTGTTGCATAGATAGATGAGTTAGTTTGGGACAGTCGTATTATCATTTGGCCAACGTCAGGGATATGTACGGATGGGTTCAAATTAACAAGATAATGATGGGTAGAACTTGACATGTGACTTATGACATTTTGACCAGCGCCAAGGTCATAAGAGCATGGGGCAAAAATATATATCGGGAATTTCTAAAGAAACTGAAATTTGCAAAGAGATGCATACCATTTGGAGTTTGATGAATGTTGGTAGGATTCCTTCAACATTATCATACGATGATATTTGGATCCCGATCCTACCGTGACTATATGCTACTTATCAGGAGAATCGTCACTTAACGATCAATGCTATAAACCAAGTAGGTGTCAAGAAAGGTGTCAGCGGGGATACGCCCCCAGAGAAAAGAGGTTATTTAATTAAGGAACTTTGCGAAAACGTTGGAAAATCTCCCTCGAAGTATCGACACTAGCCTGGCTGAAAGGTTAAGCAAGTATTGTACGGTGAGAATAGTCCTGCCTAATTCTTCTTTTATGGTTTGAGGAAGGATTCGAGAAACAGTTGGAGCCATCCAGTTTAGATAAATTAAAAACCACTCTAAACTTGCAAGAGCATCATTCTAAAGTGTTTCTTCTCTCTCTCCTACTTGCAGCGACCCTAAAAATGACTGAACTTAAGTTACTTTTAGAGAAAAATATACTGACAGGGCCAAACTTTAAAGATTGGCTGCGGAATGTCAAAATGGCTTTGACCTATGACAAATTGGGGTATGTCCTCACCGCTAAGGCACCTGCTGTCCCAGGTCCCAAATCCAGTAATGCGGATAAGGAAATCCGCAAAACCTGGGAGTATGATTGCGCGAAGGCCAAGTGCATCGTGCTTGCCTCGATAAACAATGAACATCAGAGGAGGCATGAGGATATGGATCTGGATGCCATATTTCTCCATACAAAGGAACTTTATGGAGAGCAATCTCGTATAGCAAGATACGAGACCTCAAAGAACTTGTTTCGAGCGAGGTTGGCCGTCGGATCATCGGTAGGAGAACATGTCCTAAAGATGATAGGCTATATAGAAGAGCTCGCAGACCTTGGGACGAATTTGGATAATGAGCTCTATACAGACCTTATTCTCCAGTCCCTTCCTACGCCCAGTTTATTCTAAATTTCAACATTCAAAGAAAAGAGGTTGAACTTCCAGAACTCCTTAACATGTTGAGGAGTGCAGAGGGCACCTTGCAGAAGGCAAGGGAAACACCCGCTATGTTTGTTAACGGTGCTTCTTCTTCCGGGTCCAAGTCTAGGGCCAAAGGAAGGAAGAAGAAGGCCGCCACCAAACTTAGAGGAGGTGTTAGTAAGGTGGGAGCGAAAGGAAAGAAAAAGTTGCGGTACCAGTAGTGGCCCAGGATGAGTGCTTCCATTGTCATAGGAAAGGGCACTGGAAGAAAGATTGCAAGGCATGGAACGCCAAGAACCAGGAACCGAAGCAAGCTGTGGCTTCGACATCAGGTGTGTTTGTAATCGAGAATTGTCTGTCAATCAACTCTACTTCCTGGGTATTGGATACCGGATCAGGATCTCATATATGTAATTCATTGCAGGCACTGAGAAACCGTAGAGTGCTGAAGGATGGTGATATGACCCTAAAGGTTGCTAACGGAGCTAGCGTGGGAGCTGTGTCCGTCGGGGATTATCACCTGGGATTGACGAGTGGACATATTTTGGTTTTACATAACTGTTTTTGTGTACCTAGTTTAACGTGTAATATCATATCAGTTTCCTTGTTATCAAATAAAGGTTATGATTTCACGTTTGTAAGCGATATTGTTAACATCCACCTTAATCATAGTTTGATTGGGTCCGGTACACTGGATAACGGTATATAGTCTTAAACCAACTCCAGATTTTCAATGTCCAGAACTCACTAAAAAGAAAGTCTCCAGATAAAAATAAGGCTTTATTATGGTATTGTAGACTAGGTCACATCAATGAGATAAGGTTAACTAAGTTACATAGAGAAGGATATTTGGATTCGTTCGAATATCAAACTTATGCCACTTGTGAATCATGTCTCGAAGGAAAGATGACAAAGACTCCATTCACTGGACATGGAGTAAGAGCGAGCGAGCTCTTAGGACTCATACACAGCGATGTATGTGGTCCAATGTCTACACATGCAAGAGGTGGTTTTTCCTATTTCATTACTTTTACGGATGATTACTCAAGGTACGGATTCATTTATCTGATGAAACATAAATCCGAGAATTTTGAGAAATTCCAGGAGTATAAGAATGAAGTAGAAAACCAAACCGGCAAAAGTATCAAAACACTGAGATCTGATCGAGGTGGTGAATACTTAAGTACCGAGTTCCTAGGTTACCTAAAAGGGAAAGGAATTCTCTCTCAGCTTACTCCTCCATACACTCCACAGCATAACGGTGTATCGGAGAGACGGAATCGAACCCTATTGGATATGGTACGTTCCATGATGAGTAATGCTGAGTTACCGCGATCTTTCTGGGGTTATGCGCTAGAATCAGTGGCATATCTTCTGAACAGGGTTCCTACCAAGACTGTGCCTACCACGCCATATCAGATGTGGAGTGGGAAGAAGCCCTATCTTCAGTATCTGAGGATATGGGGATGTACAGCTTTTGTTAAAAAGCAGCATGTGGACAAGCTCGAGGCACGATCAGTACAGTGTAAGTTTGTGGGATATCCAAACAACTCCAAGGGGTATCTATTCTATTACGCAGAGAAACAAAAGGTTTTTGTTTCTCGTAATGCCCATTTTCTAGAACAGCAGGTTTTAGAAAAGGATACAAGTGGGAGCGAAATAGAACTGGAAGAAATTCCAGAACCACAAACTACTAGTGAAAGTTTGGTAGAACCAGTAGTTCAAGAAGAACAGGACATTCCCGCACCCCTCCGCAGGAGTAGTAGGCCGTCTCATCCGCCTGAGAGATACTACGGTTTTCTTATAGATGGGGATAAAGAGGATTGCATCATCGATGATGATGAACCTGCTATCTTCCAGAAGGCCATCCAGAGCGGCGACTCGGTAGGATGGCTAGATGCAATGCGGACCGAAATGGAGTCCATGTGCACCAACAAAGTATGGACTTTAGACTTTGCTCCAGATGGGGTAAAACCCATAGGATGCAAATGGATCTTCAAGAAAAAGATTGGTGTTGATGGACGGGTAGAAACCTATAAGGCTAGACTTGTTGAAAAGGGTTTTCGTCAAAGACCTGGTTTGGACTATGACGAAACTTTTTCTCCTGTGGCTATGCTCAAATCCATTCGGGTCCTTCTTGCTATTGCTGCCTTCCATGATTATGAAATCTGGCAGATGGACGTAAAGACGGCTTTTCTGAATGGTAATTTAGAAGAGTGCGTCTATATGGATCAGCCAGAGGGTTTCAATCATAGTGGGAGCAGCGGGAAAGCATGCAAGTTGCTTAAGTCCATTTATGGACTAAAGCAGGCATCGCGGAGTTGGAACATCTGTTTTGATGAAACGGTCAAAGAATATGACTTTATCAAAAATCCAGATGAACCATGTATATATAGTAAAGTTGTAGCACGAACTGTCGTATTCCTCGTCTTGTACGTGGATGACATTCTATTGATAGGAAATGACATTCCTATGCTACAATCTGTCAAAGGATTCTTGTCACACAGGTTCTCCATGAAAGACCTGGGTGATGCCTCTTACATTCTGGGGATCCGGATCTATCGTGATAGATCCAAGAGGATGTTGGGACTTTCACAGTCCAGGTATATCAACACTATATTGAAAAGATTCAGTATGGAAGATTCTAAGCGCAGTAATCTACCGGCTTGTCACGGAATCACCCTCTCCAAAGAGATGTCTCCCAAGACTGATTTGGAAAGGGAACGCATGTCTATTATACCCTACGCTTCTGCGGTAGGCTCTATAATGTATGCGATGTTGTGCACCAGACCAGATGTAGCTTACACACTGAGCGTGGTAAGCCGGTATCAGTCAGACCCAGGGGAGAAGCACTGGTAGCAGTAAAGAACATTCTCAAGTACCTGAGAAGGACTAAGGAGATGTTCTTGGTTTACGGCGGAAAAGACCTCAACATGGAGGCCTTTCCTGATTCCGGCTTCCAGAGTGATAAGGACGATTCCAAGTCCACGTCAGGTTATGTCTTTACCCTCAATGGAGGGGCGGTGTGCTGGAAGAGTTCCAAGCAGGACACCGTTGCTGACTCGACGATGGAAGCGGAGTATATTGCTGCTTGCGATGCCGCAAAAGAAGCGGTCTGGATGAAGAAGTTCCTAACAGAACTTCAGGTGGTTCCTACCATTGTTGATCCAATACCTCTGTATTGCGACAACAAAGGAGCTATAGCTTTAGCGAAGGAACCAAGGTCCCATCAGAACTCCAGACACATCTTAAGGCGGTATCACCTGATCAGTGAGATCATTGATCGTCGGGAGATCGAGGTTCGGAGAGTTGCTACTGAAGAGAACATTGTTGATCCATTCAGAAAGGCCCTACCTCAGATTTAGTTCTAGAGGGTACTCGAGATCATCGGTCTTCGATATGCCAGTACATGGCCCTAGTGCAAGTGGAAGATTGTTAGTGTATATGCCCTAGGGGCCATTATTGTATCATACTAGCTTGTATATTACTTAATGGAAGCTTGGGATATTCACAGTTATATAACAGTCTTGCTAAACATGGCAGTATGCTACTTGGTTTTATTTATCTTAATATGTGAGTATACGTATTGATAGAGCTCTTAGGATCTTGCTTGACTACCAGCGTTGTGATGGCAGTCACACTAGTGGGGGCTGGGTAGTCTACAAGCACATCCTTTTACAGGTCCCTAGTCGTAGGATTATCGAGACAGGGCATCGATACTCCGGAGTAGACTAGTGTGTACGCTTCTCATCCCAGTTGGGGAGATGGTCTGTCCCACAGCCGTCAGTACGTCGTACTGGAGATAGTATACAGGTGCTCATTGGGTTACGGGTACACCGGACAGGACTCGCAGGGAACTGTTGGTTGGTTTTATACCAGTCGTCAGTTAACAGTTCCCAGGTGACATGAGTACAGCATAGTCCGCAGACTTGACACTGCTACTTCGTCTCGAGTGTGTCCCACTGTTCTTAGATTGCTACCCTACCACGGCTCAAAGGAGTCGTGCAAACAGGTAGCCGTTCGGTGCAGTCCCGAGCACTTGGAGGCAGTTGCGATTAGACAGGATTCGTCTCTCCCGGTATTGGGAGTTGATATCGCGCTGTGTCAGAGAGCCATTACGCAAAGTCCCTGGCCAGGGCAAGCGAGATTTACTGGTAGGTTCCAGTAGTTTCTCAGGGTGTAATGGGCTTCACTCCGACACGACTTATACTGCTATTAGGGGACTGACGCTTGCCGCCCCCTAGGCCCGATATGCGATAGTCTTAGACGAACAGACCGGACTGTACGGATATTGTCACATCAGGCTTAGTAGGAGTTCGGATGGGTTTCCTCATCGGCCTTCTTATCGACATCTACCTGGGGACCGTTATGTACAGCTAGTGCCGCTTGCGGTCTGTGGTTAAACCCACTGCCAGCGTAGTAGTCGAGTCTTTAGACTCCAACACAGAGAGTTTCCCTACTCCAGGCGAAACGATATAGAGGTCGTATGGTTTTACGATATGGGTTCGGACGCATATGTGTGTTTACGCACATACGACATTCGGATAGTTTTTACTAGCCGGCTTTGGTTTAAGCCAGATTCTAGTATCGGGTTATTGGATTTATACAGTCTAAATTTTTTCCGTGTTTTCACGGATAGGAGGGGCGTTCTCGTAATTTCGTGAGAAGCTTCTAGAAGGATGGTGCCTTGGGGGTTTAGGTGGCATAAGCATTAAATGAGATTAGTGACTCATTTGTGTGATTCATCCTTGTCATTAATGCATCATAAATGGTTAATGACTTATGTAGATGAATCACTCATATGAATAAATGAAGCATGGCTGTTAAATCATTTATTTATTTTTTTGATAAATGATAATGCTTCATATATATATTCTAATGAGATCATTATCTCTTCTCATTCTCATGCTCACCTTCTCTCTCCTCAAGCTCTCTCTCTTCAAACCCTAATCCTCCCCTTTTATGTGTTGAGATCAAGGATTTGAATAGACTAATTAATCCATAACCCAACTCTATATCACCTAGGTTGCTTAGATTAGCACTTTAAGAAACCTAGTTACCTCAAGTTAGAGGTGAAGCTTGGAGTATAGCTCTCGGGTGGATCATCTATTACGTGGAGGAGGGCGAGAAGGAGGTGGATAACAAAAAGGAGAAGGACACGGTTCATTAGGTATAATCACTTCTCATACTAGTTAACAACTTCTATGTTTCTTGTTAGTTATAGTTTAGCAAAGATTCTCCTTTAGTCGATGTTTACGCAAAGAACAAGATCGTTTTTCATTTTTCCGCCTCCCCGCAAGTCGTGGGATGTTGTACATCGATTTACAATAACACCCAACCGCCAGATATTGTAGTCATGGTATGTAGCAGTGGCAAGTAGGATCCGGATGGACTTAAGCATAGCTTACAGGAGAAAAGGTTTCATCATAATCAACACCTGATCGATGACGAGAACCTTTTGCAATAAGTCTTAGCTTCGAAAGTCTCAACTTTTCCATGTACACTAAGTAATCTTCTCAAGATATACTTGCTCCTGATGGGGATTTAACCCTTCAGATAAAGTAACTAAAGTCCATACTTTGTTGGTGTATATGGATTCCATCTCAGATCGCTTAGCATCCGGCCATTCTCATAGAGTCCCCACTCCCGATGGCCTGCTCGAAACTAGTTGGGTCATCATCTCATGATGCAATCCTCGCTCCCACTGTCATAGAGAAAACCGAAGTATCTCTCAGGTGGGTGAGGAACCCTACTAGATCGGCGGAGAGGCTGAGGTTCGTTGGGAGCTGTTGAATCCTTTGGTTCTACCAAATCATCAGCTGTAGTTTGTATAGTTGGAACTCCTTCCAGTTCTACCTCATGGCCACTAATTTCTTCACTAGAAATTCCCTTTCCTAAAGGTGGCATGCTGAGAAACAAAAACACCTTTTGCTCCTAAGTGTGGTAGAAGATATTCCCTTGCGAATGCTTGGGATATCCAACAAACTTCCACATAACCGACCTTGCCTCGAGCTTGTCCGGATTTTTAGACATAGGCCAGACAACCCAAATAATAACATACTTAAGAGATGGGCTCTTCCCATACCACATCATATATGGAGTGGTAGGCACCTGATTTGATTGGAACCCTATTCAATAGGTATGCAACTTCACAAGTGCATAACCCCCAAAAGGAAATAGGCCACTCAGTAGTACTCATCATAGAGCACACCATATCACATATGGTGTAATTGCTCCGCCCCGATATGCCAACGTGTTGTGGTGAATACGGAGGAGTAATGCTGAGAGAGAATCTCATTCTCCTTTAGAATAGTCGAGGAATTCCGTGCTCAAGTATTCTCCTCCCTGATCTCATTAAAGTACATAATACTTATACCCGTTTTGGTTCTCTACTTCTAATTTATATTCTATGAATTTCTCAAAAGCTTCAGACTTGTGTTTCATTAGGAGCATATGTCCGAATCTTGAGAGATAATCAGTGAATATAATGAAGTATAAAAGAACCAGTCTTAGCATGTGTACATAGGGGACCTTCATACATCATCATGTATCAATCCCAAGAGTTCACTAACTCTTTCTCTGTTTCCAATAAACGGAGCTATGGTCATCTCATCTGAAGGGTTACCCAAGACAACAGCAAGGTTTCGGGAGGCATCGTCCATGCCATATTAAAATTTTGCCGTTTTAGCTAACCCTAAACTAGATCGTCTACTAGAAATAATACGGAAAACTAATGCAAACACTTTGCAATATGTAGTGAGCAAGGAATACAACCTTTGTAGACCGGTCCTTCACTTCAAATAGCTCCGTGTAGTAGTCCCCTCCGCTGCGATCTCAAGCTTCGGACTCTAGAGAGGCTCCGTAGAAGAAACGAACGTGCTTGCTTCGAAGACTTCGAGGCCGAAGATGATCTACGTCGGGGAGACACTAACTCAAGCTATTCCTTCAGTAGGTCATGAACTTTGTGAAGAGAACACCCTATACTACATGGCAAGTAGTAGAGGATGATGAAGTAGGAAGTTTGCTCACATTTGAAATCATTTTCTCACTCATTTTCTCACAACTCCATTGAAGCTAGTAAGCTTGGAGGAAGAAGAAGAAGATGAAGAACATAACTCATCAAATGAATTATTAATGAGGTTAATAATGCAACCAAGGGTTAAGCATGTCATGCTTAACCCTTGTAAAGAGTTAACCATATGCTATGGTTAATGGTTAGGTCAAAAATATCTTAAGCTAGACAAAAGGAGTGGATAAAGTGAACAAAGACTAGAAGCTTCTACAAGCTTTCATCAAATATCTTTCATGACAATTATCCACATTATTTGAATAACTTAATGATAAATTCAAACCCTAATCTTAACCCTAGCATGGTTTAATCATCATTAACCCTAGTTGCATTTATAAACTTGCATGATACATTTAACGTATATCACATATACATCAATGTATCCAAAGTGAGAAAAGAAATCATAAGTGAGCTAATACTAGTCAATGTAATGTAATATATCAAATATATAATTATACATTAAATTATTAAATCAACTCTTGATTTAATAATCCGGCTATAACCGACTAATATCATGTGTAACAACTTATCGAATCAACACTTGATCGGATAACCCGGCTATATCGCATACAACCGATCAATATCACGAATCACGAGAATAGAATAGGGTATCACATATCGTATTAATATCGGTCCTGCACATATCACATATGTGCTCCTACTCCGTTTCTCTTGAGCCAGGAAACCCTTGTGTAAGACTCTAAAGAATCGTCAATACGCCAGCAGTAGGTGATGATCATATCAAACACCCACAAGCCGCAAGTGGCTGCTAAACATAACGGCCATCCGGGTATTGAGTGATCAGAAGATCAACAAGCAAGCCTGCTCACATTCCTGCGAATCCAATCGGTAACACTACCGTACAGTCCGGTCTCTTCGTCTGATATGTCGCATATCTCGTCTAGGGGTGGTAAACGTCAGACTCCAGTAACTCGATAAGTCGTGTCGATATGAGGCTCATAACAGGTCGAGAAACTACTGATAACACTTATCAGTATATCTCTGAAGCTGCCTTGGCCAAGGACTTCCTGTTATAGCCAATCGAACATAGCGCAACATCAACTCCCTATATCGGGAGAGATGAAACCCCTCCGATCACTCATTGCCTCCATGTGACTCGGGACTGTACCCAAAAGCCACCGTTTTACACGCCCTCTTGGACATGGTATGATGGAAATCAAAGCACAGTGGGAATCACACAAGACTCTATGATGATCTTGGGTCTACAGACTAACCTGTACCAGTGTCACCAGAGAATTGCCATCTGACGTGAGGTATAATACCATCTGGGAGTTCTCGGCGAGTCCGTCCAGTGTACCCAGTCTCCACTGAGCACCCGTATATTGTCTCTGATGTCAAACACCAATGGATATGGGATCATCCATCGCCCATCTGTATGGGTCGAGAAGCTATACGCTAGTCTTCTCTGGTATATCGATGCCCTGTCTCAATACACCTACGACTAAGAACATTTGAAGGATGTACTTAGAGACCACACTGTCCCCACTAGTATGATCTGTATCATAGTCCTGGTAGTCAAGTACTCATCCTAAGGGCTTTATCAACATGTAACATAGAGACAATCAGAGTACATGTTAAGATAAAGTGAAACTCGATAGCATACTATCATGTCGAGCAAGAAAGTCCTCCCTATATATGTCCAAGCATCCACTACAATATACATCGTATGTACAGTAATGGCCTCTAGGGCATACATATCACTAACATTCTCCCACTTGCACTAGGGCCATCTGTTGTAGTATCTCATACCCAATAATCAACAGTGGTTGAAGTATCTCATACTTAACCATCCCATAATAGTCTCTACTGGGAAATAGGCCTTTTTGAGTGGATCCCCGCTGTTGTCCTCTGTGTCTACTCTCCTAACCTCGATCTCCCTAGAGATCATCCATCTCCATGATCAGGTGATACTGCCTAAGAATATATCTGGATCTCTGATGGGATGGGGGTTCCTATGCCAAAAGCCACAACACCATTGTCACACAATGGTAGGAACGAAGCTCATCTCATGAACTTATATACATCCAGACTGACTCTTTGGTAGCATCTTAGGTAGCAATGTATCCAGCCTTTATCGTCTAGTATGCCACGGTATCTAGCTTGGAACTCTTCCAACATACCGTCCCTCTACTGAGGGTAAAAACAATGTCTGTGACTGACATTCAGTCGACCTTACCACCTTGGAAACTATCCAGTGATTCTCCCCAGGATCGATTGATACCATCTCTCTACACCTAATGAGAATCCTAATATCTAATTAGATCTATCTCATAGATCCAAAATCCATGATTTAGGAGGTATCACCTTGATCCTATAAGGAGAATCTTTGTGATAAGAGGAGATTGACCGAGCATAGCATAGGAAACACCTTTCCTATCAAGAGTATGTCATCCACGTACAATATGAGGATCACTACCATACTCCCTATTACCTTTTTGTATATACAAGGTTCATCTACCATTTTGATGAAGCCAAACTCTTTGACTACCACATCAAAACAGATGTTCCAACTCTGCGATGCCTGCTTTAACTCATAAAGCAACTTGCACACGTTTCCGCTGCTCCCATTGTCTACGAAGCCCTCTGGCTGTGTACTTATAGACGCTTCCTTCTAAATTACCATTTAGAAAAGCAGTCATTACACCCAACCGCCAGATATCGTAGACATGGTATGTAGCAGTGATAAGTAGGATCCGGATGGACTTAAGCATAGCTTTGAAAGTCTCAACTTTTCCATGTACACCAAGTAATCTTCTCAAGATATACTTGCTTCTGATGGGGATTTAACCCTTTAGATAAAGCAACCAAAGTCCATACTTTGTTAGTGTATATAGATTCCATCTCAGATCGCTTAGAATCCAGCCATTCTTACAGAGTCCCCACTCTTGATGTCCTGCTCGAAACTAGTTGGGTCATCATCTCATGATACAATCTTCGCTCCCACAGTCATAAAGAAACCCGAAGTATCTTTCAGGTGGATGAGGAACCCTACTAGATCAGCGGAGAGGCTGAGGTTCGTTAGAAACTATTGAATCCTCCGGGTTTACCAAATCATCAGCTGCAGTTTGTATAGCTGGAACTCCTTCCAGTTCTACCTCATGACCACTAATTTCTTCACAAGAAATTCCCTTTCTCTAAAAGGTGGCATGCTGAGAAGACAAAATATCTTTTGCTCCTCAGTGTGGTAGAAGATATTCCCTTGCGAATGCTTGGGATATCCAACAAACTTCCACAGAACTGACCTTGTCTTGAGTTTGTCCGGATTTTGCTTTTGACATAGGCCGGACAACCCCAAATCTTAACATCTTTAAGAGATGGGCTCTTCCCATACATATGACATATGGAGTGGTAGGCACCTGATTTGATTAGAATCCTATTCAATAGGTATGCATCTTCACAAGTGCATAAGCCCCAAAAAGAAATAGGCAACTCAGTAGTACTCATCATAGAGCACACCATATCACATAGGGTGCGATTGCTCCGCCCCGATATACCAACGTGCTGTGGTGTATACGGAGGAGTAATGCTGAGAGAGAATCTCATTCTCCTTTTGAATAGTCCAGGAATTCCGTGCTCAAGTATTCTCCTCCCTGATCTCATCATAGGACATAATACTTATACCTGTTTTGGTTCCCTACTTCTTACTTATATTCTATGAATTTCTCAAAAGTTTCAGATTTGTGTTTCAACAGGAACATATGTCCGAATCTTGAGAGATGATCAGTGAATATAAAGAAGTACAAAGAACCAGTCCTGACATGTATAGACAGGGGACTTTCATACATCAGCATGTATCAATCCCAAGAGTTCACCAACTCTTTCTCTGTTTCCAATAAACGGAGCTATGGTCATCTTATCTTTGTGACATGACTGGCAAGTTTCACAAGATGTAAGTTAAAACTGATTTAAATATGCATATCTATGTAACTTAGCTAGTTGGGTCGCATTGATATGACCTAGTCTATAATGCCACAAGAAGGATTCGTTCATTTCTGAACCCTTCCTCTTGTGTGTGTTTTGTGCATTAAGAACCGTGGTTTGATCTAGAACGTATATGCTTTTAGATAACGTGCCTGAACCGATCAACTCTTGATATAAGAAATGTTCAAAACATTATCCAACAATACAAAATTATATCCTTCTTTATCTCAATAAAGAGACTGATATGATGTTGTACATCGGGTTCGGTATCTAATAACATTCATTCAGAATCAATGTATTTGGTAATACAGGGTGATAACTGCCAACAAATTTGGCTGCAACACTTGCACTAATTTTTAACTCTTAAAACTTATCACCCGTTCTCAGTTCTCTACCTTTCTATAGCCCATGTAACTAATTACATATTTGGGATCCTGATCCGGTATCTCATACTCAGGACGTAAAGGATACTGAGAAACAGTTCTTTGTAATGAACACACCCGAAGAAGATGCATCATCATGCACTTTCTTCGTTTGGGCGGCACGGGAATTCCGGTAATCCCCTATTTCCTGCTCAGTCTTATAAAAATTATAAGTTAGAGCGGGACTAACGTTCCTTAGCGCAGTATAACAACCGGGTTCGGTCAATACATCCGTATTATTATTTTGATTAAGGTGTGACATGGTCGCTACCTGGAGAGAGAGAGAGAAGAAAACACTCAGCGTATGCTCTTTCAAGATTAGATTGGTTATCAATATATCTAATCAGGATGGCTCCCACTGTTTTAATCAAATCTTCCTTCAAACCCTAAAAGGAAAGACTAGCCGGGATTAATTACACCCTACAAGTTCGCCAATCTTTCAGTCAGGCCAGTGCCGGTACTTTGAGGGAGGTTCCCCGTGCTTTCGCACAGACCTAATTAAAATAAACCTCGGTTTCCAAGGGGCGTAACCCCGTTGACACCTTTCTAGACACCTACTTGATCGGCTAATTGTAATGTGTAAAACTCTCCCAGGAGTAACTCTTACTCGCAGTGGGTATCGGGATCCAACTGTCTCATAGAAGGTATGCAATCTCATTGCAAATCCCAACACTTGAAATTCCCGATAATGTTTTGCCCCTAACCTCCTATGACCTTGACAAAGGCCAACAAACCATAGGATGCTAGTCAAGTTCAGCCCGTCATTTCCTGATTGAATTAAACCTGGCCAACAAGGTCGCACGACTACCCTAACTCATTCGCATCATATGCTTATGCAGATAAGCAGTAATCAGCTACCGCACACTACGCCATGACAAAGGCCAACAAATGCAGCATGAATACTAACTATTACTTATCTGAAATGACGGAGGGCTACGACAGGTTTTTAAGAAAACCTTTTGCGTAATGAACTTGATATCGTTGTAGAATCGAGTGATTTTTAATGGAATGTTTTTAAGGCCTTCGCTAGTTTTGCTAAAGAGGTCACTCCCGGTGAAGGGATCTCGGCTCTTTCCTTATTGAATAAGGTGTTGGATATTCTACAAGGAATACCGCTATGCAAAGCAAAAACTAGAGCTACCCGTTTTCGAGACAAGTTTCTACAACATCTTTAGGTTTCTTTTATTTCATTAATCTCATTAATGAAGTCCCATCATTTAAAGTTACCTAAACATCACAGATAAATACAACGTACGCTTATGCCATCCGCACTCGCATCGATGTCCCCTCGTATACCGTTAGGTTAGGTAACTAATGGAAGAGCGGGGCAGTGCTAGCATGGGTGTAAAACATAAGCAACGTCTATATAATATATCACATATACTATATCATGTATCCATCTCAACATATCAAATGATCAGATCACAGATATCACAGCAGAAGAACAACATATGAAATATTGGATATACTAGGATTTCCGTGTTTTATTTTAACCCTGTATAAAACACGGATTCTATGGTCGTGATGAATAGCCAATCCCACACCCCTAGACCCCTACGAGAGCGGCAAGCAACCCTGCCAATTCTAGAGTTAGACCCGGTCTCGACTCCTCGAGATGATCTCCCACTGGACCCTAGAACCCGGTTACTTGTGCTCCCCGCCTTGGGTCTATCCTAATGCGGAAAAGTAAATAATATACAATGGTGACATCATCCTCAACCCGGAAGTGCCCCAATAAAAGAATATTACATACAATGAATTTTACATGAATGAAAATAAAAACTCTCATCTCACATAAAACCCCGGCTATTCAAAACACGACGATCCAATATAACATATCCAAGAAACACATAACATCTTCAATGTAAGTAAATATGCGTATCCCAATTGTCGTTGACATATAGCACTGAAACCGGCGATACACCACATATTACACTTACGGTCGCAGAAAATAAAGTGAAAAACTACAATAGTTGGAATCCGCAACTACCTTAGACATCGCATGCCTAACCAAATGAATTCCTTAGACATCGCATGCCTAACAATTATAAACCCCGCATTTTAGTCTCGATACCGAAAACACTTTTCAATAACATGTCGGGTAATTCAACAAGATTCCCGACATCCTGATCGAATGCTCGTCGGAAACTTTAGTCGACGGCCGCACCCCCGATGCCGTCGACGAAGTGCACTAAGGCGGAACACCACTGCCGCGAGCACCCGAATGGATGCTTTTGGCGGCGGGGTTCTCCTACAGTTACTTGGTCGGGGCTATAGGGCGTGGCTATCTATTAAGTTTACTCGGTGAGTATCCGCGTACACTACGTGATTGCGACAGACTTTTGATCACATCAAAATCCCGTGGCAATTGATCAACTGAGACTAAACCGCTAGATTTTTATAACATTCAGTTTAGTTATCTCATAACTACATGTGGATTCCAAATATTATATCCCATCACGTAATATCCGGTAGAAGTTAAACTCTTCGATCGATTCATCAAAGTCCCACAATTTCCTGACAGCTCAACACTTGAGCACAGTTTTAATAATACCCAGAAGATGCCACAGTACCTATGAACCAGCCGTAGAAGGGTAAAACCAACGCCTCACATGTGAAACGCTAAACTATCACAAACCCTAGGGTTCAAGTGATGGTTTTGACGGCCACATAATCGAGTTAAGGTTTACGTTCTTCTAGAGGGTCCAAAGAATCACTTCCATGTTTTTCCGAATACGTTAAACTTGGAAAAATGGGTTTTTGATATTCGATCGAACTTTTTAACATTGTCTAGACAGTTAGTTACATGTATGCCCTAGAGGCCATTACTATACATGTGATGTATATTGTAGTGGATGCTTGGACATATATAGGGAGGACTTTCTTGCTCGACATGATAGTATGCTAACTGGTTACACTTTACCTTAACGTGTATACTGATTGTCTCTCTGTTACATGTTGGTAAAGCCCTTAGGATGAGTACTTGATTACCTGGACTATGATGCGGATCATACTAATGGGGACAAGGTAGTCCATAAGTACATCCTTCAAGGTCCCTAGTCGTGGGTGTATCGAGACGGGGCATCGATATACCAGTGTAGACTAGCGTATGCCTTCTCGACCCATGTAGATGGGCGATGGATGATCACATATCCATTGGTGTTTGACATCAGAGATGATATACGGGTACTCAGTGGAGACTGGGTACACTGGACGGACTCACCGAGAACTCCCAGATGGTATTATACCTTACGTCAGATGGCAGTTCTCTGGTGACACTGTTACAGGTTAGTCTGTAGACCCGAGATCGTCATAGAGTCTTGTGTGATTCCTACTGTGCTTTGATTTCCACCTTACCACGTCCAAGAGGGCGTGCAAAACGGTGGTTTTTGGGTACAGTCCCGAGTCACATGGAGGCAATGAGCGATAGGAGGGGTTTCGTCTCTCTCGGTATTGGGGGATGATGTTGCGCTATGCTCGATTGGCCATAACAGGGAAGTCTCTGGCCAGGGCTGGTTTAGAGATATACTGGTAAGTGTTACCAGTAGTTTCTCGACCCGTTATGAGCCTCATATCGGCTTGACTTATCGGTTATTGGGGTCTGACGTTTACCATCCCTAGAACTGATATGCGACATATCAGACGAGGAGACCGGACTGTACGGTAGTGTCACTGTCAGGCTTTTTACAGGAGTTGGAGCGGGCTTGCTTGCTGATCTTCTGATCGCTCAATACTCGGGTAGCCGTTACGTCCAGCTAGTACCCCTGACGGCTTGTGGGTGTTTGATATGATCATCACCTACTGCCGGCGTATTGACGAGTCTTCAGAGTCCTACATAGAGGTTTTACTGGTTCAGGCGAAATGAAATAGGAGCGCATATGAGATATGTGCGGGACTGAGAATGATGCGAGTATGTGATACCGTATTCAATTCTCGCGATGTTTGTATCGATCGTTTATATGCGATATAACCGGGTTATCGAATCAACTGTTGATTCGATAAGTCGATACATTGATATTAGTCGGTTATATGCGATATGACCGGATCGTTAAATCAAGTGTTGATTTAATGATTTAATGTATAATTATATATTTGATATATTATTTTACATTAACTAGTATTGGTTCACCTTAGGGTTTTTTCTCACATGTACACATCTTTACAATATATATGATATATATTAAAATTGTGTTTTCTTTTTGTATCATGTTTGATGATACACTAGACATGGGTGTGCAAGACATACACCATTCTATTCTAAATGATGGTTTATATTTATTTAAAGTAATTACAAATTAGTGGAATTTCTTTCATAAGCATGAAGCTTGTAGAAGCTTGTGGTTGCTTTGAAAAAGTCCACTGGTTTTGTTTTACTTTAAATTTTTGTTGACCTAACCATTTAGACTTAGCCATGGTAATGTCTCTACATGGGTTAGTATATGATACTCACTCACCATGGTTAGCTAACTCACTTGATCATTATCCTTTTCTCTTTCTTTTTGTTCATCATCTTCTTCTTGATTCAAAAAGAAAAAGCTTGCTAGGGTTTGATCTTAAGTGAGAAATATTGTGAGAAATGAAAATCCAAAGAGTACCCATTTCCTATCTCACCATCCTCTACTAGACTACCACTTTAGTTTAGGGTGTTTGCTTCACTAATTCATTGGTTAGTGAAGTAGAAGCTTGAGTTCGTATTCCCTCGACATAGATCATCTTCGGCCTCGAAGACTTCAAGCTATCCCGTTGCAAAATATCAAGGAGCCGTCCGAGTGTCCGGGAGTTGGATGATCGCAGTGAAAGGACGTCGTCACGGAGCTTTAGAAGTGGAGGACCGGATCTACAAAAGTTGTAGTCCCTTTCTTTTAGTGTAAAGTTGTTTACTTGCTATCTTTTTCGCCTAATATCTAGTTAACGATCTTGCTTAGGGTTGTTCGGCACCTAAAATTTTTAATCCGGCATGGTCGATGCCTTGTAGAGCCTTGTTAGTGTGCCTAGTAACCCTACAATGGTATCAGAGCCTAGCTAGAGCATTAGGCGATGCGTTAACGAAGTTAAAACTCCGAACGAACCCGAACACGACAAAATAAAACCCTCTCTGTACATTTTTTAAAATTTAGGATTTTTCTGAATTAAAAATGCCTAAAAAAATCAGCAGGTAAATTTAAGGACACATGTGCAAAACGGCAATGTTTGGCCTCCAAAGCGCCGCGGAACCGCGGCAGGTGCATGGCTCATGCGGCGGTTCCGCGGCCAAAATGTGACGTCACCGTTGTCGTTTTGCTCAGTAATGTTTCTTTTTAATGCCCTGATATTTTATGGGTATTTTTATCTGACTCAAGTGTTGAGTGTTTTGGGGTTTATTTTGTAGTCGTTGTTTCGATCGGAATATTTAATTTCGTTTTCTTTTCCGGATAATTTAGAACGTGTTAAAAAGTTCAAGCGGATATCAATAACTCGCTTTTTCCCGACCCGGAAAATTTCCAAGTGTTGGATTTTTCCATTTGTTTAAGAACGTCTAGATCGTGCAAGTTACGCGATGGACCCTCTAGAAGACAACAAACCTTAACTCGATTATGTGACCGTCTTGAACTGCCTTTTGAACCTTAGGGTTTGGGGCAGTACGGTGTGCCACATGTGAGGCGTTGGCTTGACCCTTTTACGGCTGGACCGTTGGTACTGTGGCATGTGATGGATGTTTTTAAACTCCCCTCAAGTGTTGAGAACGAATTGGGAAAACTTGGGTGTTTTGATTATTCGATCGGAAAGTTTAACACTGTTTATTTATCTGGAATGTGATACAATATTTGGAATCCACAAGTAGTTATGAGATAACTAATTTGATTGTTATAAACATAGCAGTTTAGTCTCAATTGATCGGTTGCCACGGAATTTTGACGCGATCAAAAGTCCGTCGCAATCACATAGCGTACGCGGATACTCGCCGGGTAAACTTAATAGACAGCCATGCCCCATAGCCCCGACCAAGTGACTGTAGGAGAACCACGTCGCCGAAAGCATCCGTTCGGGTGCTCGCGGCAGCGGTGTTCCGCCTTAGTGCACTTCGTCGACGGCATCCGGGGGTGCGGCCGTCTACTAAAGTTTGCGACGAGCATTCGATCACATATCGGGAATCTTGTTGAATTGCCCGACTTGATATTGAAAAGTGTTTTCGATATGGAGACTAAAATGCGGGGTTTATAACTGTTAGGCATGCGATGTCTAAGGAGGTTACGGATTCCAACTGTTGTAGTTTTACACTTTCTTTTCTGCGACCGTAAGTGTAATATGTGATATCGCCGGTTTCGTTGCTATATGTCAACGACAATTGGGATGCGCATATTTACTTACGTTGATGATATGTGATGTTATGTGTTGCTGGATATGTTATATTGGATCGTCGCATTTTTAATAGCCGGGGGTTTTATGTGAGATGAGTGTTTTTCATTTTCATTCATGTAAAATTAATTGTATGTAATATTATTTTATTGGGGCTCTTCCGGGTTGAGGTTGATGTCACTATTTGTATATTATTTACTTTTCCGCACTAGGATAGACCCAAGGAGGGGAGCACAAGTAACCGGGTTCTAGGGTCCAGTGGGAGACCAACTCGAGGAGTCGAGTCCGGGTATCCTAACTCTAGAATTGGTAGGGTTGCTTGCTGCTCTCGTAGGGGTCTAGGGGTGTGGGTTTGGCTATTCATCGCGATCGTGGAATCCGTGTTTTATAGAGGATCAAAATAAAACACGGACGTCCTAGTATATCCAAAGTTTCATATGTTTCTTCTGCTGCGATATCTGTGATGTGATCATTTGATGTTCTGTGATAAATACTGTATATAGTATATATGATATATTATATAGACGTTACTTATGTTTTACACCCGCGCTAGCCCTGCCCTGCCCTGCCGTTAGTTACCTAACCTAACGGTGAACGAGGGGACATCGAGGAGAATGCGGATGGCATAAGTGTACGTCGTATTTATCTGTGATGTTTAGGTGACTTAAATGATGGGACTTCATTAATATGATTAATGAAAGGAAAAGAAACCTAATAG
This sequence comes from Agapanthus africanus, assembly GCA_030015575.1. NCBI lineage: Eukaryota > Viridiplantae > Streptophyta > Magnoliopsida > Asparagales > Amaryllidaceae > Agapanthus > Agapanthus africanus. The sequence continues at coordinate 242,232,396 of CM057350.1, read as the reverse complement.
ATGTTGTGGAATCGAATTTTCAAAAACAGGTAGCTACAGTTCTTGCTTTGCATCGCGATGTTCCTTGTAGAACATCCTGCACCTTATTCGATGAGGAAACGGCCGAGATCCCTTCACCGGGAGTGACCCCTTTAGCATTGACTGGCAGATGCTACAACACTCGGTTTGTCTTTTGATTGCTTTTGGAGTTTTTGCTTTGCACGGTGATATATATGATATATCCTGCACCTCATTCGACGAGGAAAAGGCCGACGATCCCTTCACCGGGAATGACCCCTTTAGCAAAACTAGAAAAGCCTAAAAAACACTCCATTTTAAAAATCATTTGATTCTACAACGATATCAAGTTCATTACGCAATAGGTTTTCAGAAAAACCTGTCGTAGCCCTCCGTCATTTCAGATAAGTTGTATATAGTATTCGTGCTACATTTGTTGGCTTTCGTCAAGGTGTAGTGTGCAGTAGCTATATGCTGCTTATCTGCTGCATACGATGCGATTGGATTATGGTAGTCGTACGGCTTTGTTGGCTTTCGTCAAGGGTCGTGCGGGTAGGTTTAATTCAGTCAAGAAATGTACGGGTTGAACTTGACTAGCGAGCTATGGTTTGTTGGCTTTCGTCAAGGTCATAGCACGTTAGGGGCAAAATTATCGGGAATTTCAAGTGTTGAAATTTGCAATGAGATTGCATACCTTCTATGAGATAGTTGGATCCCGATACTCGCTGCGAGTAAGAGTTACTCCTGGGAGAGTTTTACACATTACAATTAGCCAATCGAGTAGGTATCTAGAAAGGTGTTAACGGGGTTACGCCTCTGGGAAAACGAGGTTTACATTAATTAGGTTCGTGCGAAAGCACGGGGGACCTCCCTCAAAGTACCGACACTGGCATGGCTGAAAGATTGGCGAACTTGTAGCATGTAATTAATCCCGGCTAGTCTTTCCTTTTAGGGTTTGAAGGAAGATTTGATAAAAACAGTGGGAGCCATCCTGATTAGATAAAATGATAACCAATCTATTCTTGCAAGAGCGCACGCTGAGTGTTTTCTTCTCTCTCTCTCCAGGTAGCGACCATATCACGCCTTAATCAAGATAATAAAACTGATATATTGACCGAACCCGCTTGTTATATTGAGCTGGGGAACGTTGGTCCCGCTCCAACTTATAAATGTTATAAGACAGAGCAGGAAATTGGGGATTACCAGAATTCCCGTGCCGCCCAAACGAAGAAAGTGCATACTGATGCATCATCTTTGGGTGTGTTCATTACAGAGAACTGTTTCTCAGTATCCTTTACGTCCTGGGTATGTGATACCGGATCAGGATCCCACATATGTAATTTGTTACATGGGCTACAGATAGGTAAAGAACTGAGAATGGGTGATAAGTTTCATATGATACAAAACGGTGCAAGTGTTGCAGCCAAGTCTGTTTGTCACTATCACCCTGTATTACCAGAATACATTGATTCTGAACAAATATTATTAGATACCGAAGCTGATATACAAAATCATATCAGTCTCTTTATCAGTAAAGAAAGGATATAATTTTGTATTGTTGGATACTGTTTTGAACATTTCCTATATCAAGAGTTGATCGGTTCAGGCACGTTATCTAAAAGCATTGAAGTTCTAAATCAAACTACAGTTCTTAGTAAACAGAACACACACAAGAGGAAGAGTTCAGAAATGAACGAATTCTTCTTAAGGTATTGTAGACTAGGTCATATCAATGCGACCCGACTAGCTGAAGTTACATATAGATGCATATTTAAATCAGTTTTAATTTACATCTTGTGAAACTTGCCGGTCATGTCACAGAGATAAGATGACCATATCTCCGTTTATTAGAAACAGAGAAAGAGTTAGTGAACTCTTGGGATGATACATGTTGATGTATGAAGGTCCCCTGTCTACACATACCAAGACCGGTTCTTTGTACTTCATTACATTCTCTGATGATCTCTCAAGATTCAGACATATGTTCCTGTTGAAACAGAAGTCCGAACCTTTTGAGATATTCACAGAATATAAGTTGCAAGTAGAGAACCAAAACGGGTATAAGTATTATGTCCTTTGATATGATCAAGGAGGAGAATACTTGAGCACGGAATTCCTGGACTATTCTAAAGGAGAATGAGATTCTCTCTCAGCATTACTCCTCCGTATACACCACAGCACGTCGGTGTATCGGGGCGGAGCCATCATACCCTATATGATAAGGTGTGCTCTATGATGAGTACTACTGAGTTACCTATTTCCTTTTGGGAGTTATGCACTTATGAAGCTGCATACCTATTGAATAGGGTTCAAATCAAATCAGTTGCCTACCACTTCATATGTGATATGGAATGAGAAGAGCCCATATCTTAAGTCAGTTAAGATTTGGGGTTGTCCAGCCTTTGTCTAAAAGCATAATCCGGACAAGCTCGAGGCAAAGTTAGATCTGTGGAAGTTTGTTGGATATCCCAAGCGTATGCAAGGGAATATCTTCTACCTAACCAAGGAACAAAAAAATGTTTTGTTTCTCAATATGCCACCTTTGTGAAAGGGAATTTATTGAGAAGAAATTTGTCGACATGAGGTAGAACTGGAAGGAGTTCCAGCTATACAAACTACAGCAGATGATTTGGTAGAACCAAAAGGATTCAGTAGATTCCAACGAACCTCAGCCTCTCCACCAATCTAGTAGGGTTCCTTACCCACCTGAGAGATACTTTGGTTTCTCTATGACAGTGGGAGCGAGGATTGCATCATGAGATGATGACCCAACTAGTTTCGAGCAGGCCATCAGGAGTAGGACTCTGTAAGAATGGCTGGATGCTTAGCGATCTGAGATGGAATCCTTATACACCAACAAAGTATGGACTTTGGTTGCTTTATCTGAAGGGTTAAATCCACATCAGGAGCAAGTAGATCTTGAGAAGATTACTTGGTGTACATGGAAAAGTTGAGACTTTCAAAGCTAGACTTGTTAAAGGTTTGCATCATTGACCAGGTATGGATTATGTTGAAACCTTTTCTAAGTACCTATGCTTAAGTCTATCCAGATCCTACTTGCCACGGCTACATACCATGACTACGATATCTGGCGGTTGGGTGTCATGACTGCTCTTCTAAATGATATTTTAAAAGAGAGAGTCTATAAGTATACAGTCAGAGGGCTTCGTAGACAGTGAGAGTAGCGGAAACGTGTGCAAGATGTTTTATGTGATAAAGCAGACATCGCGGAGTTGGAACGTCTGTTTTGATGTGGTAGTCAAAGAGTTTGACTTCATCAAAATGGTAGATGAACGTTGTATATACAAAAAGGAAGTAGAGAGTATGGTAGTGTTCCTTGTAGAGTACGTGGATGACATACTCTTGATAGGGAAGGAGTTTCCTTTGCTACGCTCAGTCAATCTCCGCTTATCACATGGATTCTCCATATAGGATCAAAGTGATACCTACTAAATCCTAGGTTTTGGATCTATGAGATAGATCTAATTGGATGTTAGGATACTCACTAGATGTAGTGAGATGGTATCAATTGATCCTGAGGAGAATCACTGGAAAGGTTCCAGGGTGATAAGGACGACTGAACGTCAGCCGCGGGCATTGTCTTTACCCTCAGTAAAGGGACGGTATGTTGGAAGAGTTCCAAGCTAGATACCATGACATACTAGACGATTAAAGGCAAGATACATCGTCACCAAAGATGCTACCAAAGAGGAAGTCTGGGTGTATATTAGTTCATGAGATGAATTTCGTTCTTACCATTGTGTGACAATGGAGTTGTGGCTTATGCCCAGGAACGCCTGTCCCATCAGTGATCCAGACATATTCTGAGGCAGTGTCACCTGATCATGGAGATGGTTGATTTCCAGGGGATCGACGTCAGGAGAGTAGACGCAGAGGACAACACGGCGGATCCACTCACAAAGGCCTTTTCCCAGAGAGACTTTTATGGGATGGTTGAGTATGAGATACTTCAACCACTGTTAACAGATGGCCCTAGTGCAAGTGGGAGATTGTTAGTTATATGTATGCCCTATAGGCCATTACTATACACGTGATGTATATTGTAGTGGATGCTTGGACATATATAGGGAGGACTTTCTTGCTCGACATGATAGTATGCTATCTGGTTACACTTTACCTTAGCGTGTATACTGATTGTCTCTCTGTTACATGTTGGTAAAGCCCTTAGGATGAGTACTTGACTACCTGGACTATGATGCAGATCATACTAGTGGGGACAAGGTAGTCCATAAGTACATCCTTCAAGGTCCCTAGTCGTGGGTGTATCGAGACGGGGCATCGATATACCAGTGTAGACTAGCGTATGCCTTCTCGACCCATGTAGATGGGCGATGGACGATCCCATATCCATTGGTGTTTGACATCAGAGATGATATACGGGTGCTCAGTGGAGACTGGGTACAATGGACGGACTCGTCGAGAACTCCCAGATGGTATTATACCTTACGTCAGATGGCAGTTCTCTGGTGACACTGGTACAGGTTAGTCTGTAGACCCGAGATCGTCATAGAGTCTTGTGTGATTCCCACTGTGCTTTGATTTCCACCTTACCACGTCCAAGAGGGCGTGCAAAACGGTGGTTTTTGGGTACAGTCCCGAGTCACATGGAGGCAATGAGCGATAGGAGGGGTTTCGTCTCTCCCGGTATTGGGGGTTGATGTTGCGCTATGCTCGATTGGCCATAACAGGGAAGTCCTTGGCCAGGGCTGGTTTAGAGATATACTGGTAAGTGTTACCAGTAGTTTCTCTACCCATTATGAACCTCATATCGGCAAGACTTATTGATTATTGGGGTCTGACGTTTACCACCCCTAGAACTGATGTGCGACATATCAGACGAGGAGACCGGACTGTACGGTAGTGTCACTGTCAGGCTTCTTACAGGAGTTGGAGCGGGCTTGCTTACTGATCTTCTGATCGCTCAATACCCGAGAAGCCGTTACGTCCAGCTAGTACCGCTGACGGCTTGTGGGTGTTTGATATGATCATCACCTACTGCCGGCGTATTGACGAGTCTTTAGAGTCCTACATAGAGGTTTTACTGGTTCAGGCGAAATGAAATAGGAGCGCATATGAGATATGTGCGGGACTGAGAATGATGCGAGTATGTGATACCATATTCAATTCTCGCGATGTTTGTATCGATCGGTTATATGCGATATAACCGGGTTATCGAATCAACTGTTGATTCGATAAGTCGATACATTGATATTAGTCGGTTATATGCGATATGACCGGATCGTTAAATCAAGTGTTGATTTAATGATTTAATGTATAATTATATATTTGATATATTATTTTACATTAACTAGTATTGGTTCACCTTAGGGTTTTTTCTCACATGTACACATCTTTACTATATATATGATATATATTAAAATTGTGTTTTCTTTTTGTATCATGATTGATGATACACTAGACATGGGTGTGCAAGACATACACCATTCTATTCTAAATGATGGTTTATATTTATTTAAAGTAATTACAAATTAGTGGAATTTCTTTCATAAGCATGAAGCTTGTAAGAGCTTGTGGTTGCTTTGAAAAAGTCCACTAGTTTTGTTTTACTTTAAATTTTTGTTGACCTAACCATTTAGACTTAGCCATGGTAATGTCTCTACATGGGTTAGTATATGATACTCACTCACCATGGTTAGCTAACTCACTTGATCTTTATCCTCTTCTCTTTCTTTTTGTTCATCATCTTCTTCTTGATTCAAAAAGAAAAAGCTTGCTAGGGTTTGATCTTAAGTGAGAAATATTGTGAGAAATGAAAATCCAAAGAGTACCCATTTTCTATCTCACCATCCTCTACTAGACTAGCACTTTAGTTTAGGGTGTTTGCTTCACTAATTCATTGGTTAGTGAAGTAGAAGCTTGAGTTCGTATTCCCTCAACGTAGATCATCTTCGGCCTCGAAGACTTCAAGCGATCCCGTTGCAATTTCTCAAGGAGCCATCCGAGAGTTCGGGAGTTGGATGATCGCAGCGAAGGGACGTCGTCACGGAGCTTTGGAAGTAGAGGACCAGATCTACAAAGGTTGTAGTTCCTTTCCTTTAGTGTAAAGTTGTTTACTTGCTATCTTTTTTGTTAGGTTTGCCTAGCACCCTATAATGAGTTTGGAAGCATCACATGTCACAAAGTTCAAGTTTTTATGGTGCTAAGCAAGCATGCAATGGAATCGATCCTAGAAAATTAGTGTTTCGGAAAATAAAAGCGAACTAAACTAGGGTTTCGAGACTACAACCTTTGTAGCTCCCTTTCGCTGGACTCCTTGGTCTCTTGGGTGTTGAATGGAGGTCCTCTTGAAGTCCTCTCGCGTCCACGACGATCCACCACGAAGTTCTCCGTCCAAGCTCGCAACTTTGTAAAACCGAAGAGAACACTCTAAACAAGTCGGCTAAATTTGCGTAGAATGAAGTTGTGGTTAAGGTTCTCACTTCAAAAACCTTTCTTTAAGTGTGTATTAGTCACTAGAAAAAACTAGAGAGCAAAAGGAGGAAGGAGGATGAAGATGGAGGCTTTCTTTGAACAAGGGTTAATATGATAACCATAGAAAAGAAATGAAATATCTCTTTATATATTTTATTTCTTCTCATGTCCAACCATGGTTAAGTGATGGAGAGTTTATTTAACTTGAGTTTTAAATGATAAAGAGAAGGATAACCCAAGGTTAGAGGTAGGTGAGCAAGGTTAGGTTAGAAGAAGAATGTAGAAGCTAACAAAGATTATCCTTTTCTTTTCAATTTGATTTAAATCCAAAATTAAATAAAAAACCATCACTTAATCTATGGTGTGAGTCTTATATTGCCACCATTTCCATGTGCTAACAACCATAGATGGGTGTATGTGTGTATGCATGTATGCACATCCACATGTGCATGAGACTAGATAGAAAGAAAGAAACATATACACACATGCATACATCCATCATGTCCATGAAAGGTTTTAAGTGAGAAAACTAATGGTTAAATGATAAATCAACACTTGATTTATCAATCCGGTCATATCTCATATGACCCCACCAAAAGAAGGCCGCCCGATCAATGTCCGATATCATATACGCACATTTTAATCGGGTGCATGCGCATATCGCATACGCGCACCACAACGTTTCGCCTGGACTGGGTAACTCCTTTGTGGGACTCTAAGACTCGTCAATACACCGGCAGAGGGTAATGATCATATCAAGTCCCCCAAGCCGCAAGCGGTCAGCTAAACGTAACGGTTACCCGGGTATTTGAGCGATCAGAAGAAAACAAGCGAACCTGCTACAACTCCCGTCGAGCCAACCGGCAACACTACCGTACAGTCCGGTCTCTTCGTCAGATATGCTGCATATCGAGCATAGGGATGGTCACGTCGACCCTAATAACTTAATAAGTCATGCCGGTGAATGGTCTATAACAGATCGAGAAACTACTGATAACACTTATCAGCAATTCTCAGCAGCCCTGGCCAGGGACTTACTGATATAACCAGTCGGGCACAGCACAGCATCAACTCCCAATACCGGGAGAGACGAAAACCCCTCCTATCGTTCATTGCCTTCGTGTGTCTCGGGACTGTACTCAACGGCCACCTGTTTGCACGACTCAGTAGAGCCGTGGTAGGGTGACAATCAAAGTACAGTGGGAGAACACACAAGACTCTATGACGATCTCGGGTCTACAGACTAACCTGTACCAGTGTCACCTGAGAACTGCTATCCGACGATAGATATAATTCCATATAGGAGTTCTCGGTGAGTCCGTCCAGTGTACCCAGTCACCACTGAGCACCCGTATATGATCTTGATGTCAAACATCGATGAATGTGGGAACATTCATCGCCCATCGTATGGGTCTAGTATCATATACGCTAGTCTACTCTGGTATATCAATGCCCCGTCTCGATATACCTACGACTAGGGACGTTCCAGGATATGCTTATAGACTACAGATGTCCCACTAGAATGATCTCCATCATAATCAGAGTAGTCAAGCCGATATCCTCAGGGCTTTATCAGCATGTATGAATGAATAAAGGCATGATCAAATCAACATGTCAGATAAAGAATAACCAGATAGCATACTATCATGTCGAGCAAGAATGCATACTGAATATATATATATATACATGTATAGATACATCCACTATCATATAATGGCCTTTAGGGCATACATATATCCAACAATCTCCCACTTGCACTAAGGCCAGTTATTGGCGTATCTCATACCCAACATCTCAAAAAGTCGCTCATGCTGTGGCTGAAGGAGGGCCTTGGTGAATGGATCCGCGGCGTTATTCTTTGTGTCTACCCTCCTAATCTTGATCTTGCGGCGATCAACAATCTCCCGGATCAAATGAAAACGCCTCAGGATGTGTCTGGACCGCTGATGGGATCTGGGCTCCTTGGCTAACGCCATAGCCCCATTATTGTCACAATACAAAGGTATTGGATCAATAATGGTTGGAACTACTCCTAGTTCCGAGACGAACTTCTTCATCCAGACGGCTTCCTTGGCGGCATCATTTGCAGCAATGTACTCAGCTTCCATCGTAGAGTCTGCAACGGTATCTTGTTTGGAACTCTTCCAACTCACCGCCCCTCTATTGAGGGTAAATACAAACCCAGAGATAGATTTTCTGTCGTCCTTATCGCTCTGGAAGCTCAAATCGGTAAAGGCCTCCATTTGGAGATCTCCATTACCATACACCAAGAACAATTCTTTAGTCCTTCGCAAGTACTTAAGAATGTTCTTCACAGCTGTCCAGTGATTCTCCCCTGGGTTAGATTGATACCTGCTTACAACACTAAGTGCGTAAGCTACATCTGGGCGTGTACACAACATCGCATACATTATAGATCCTACTGCCGAAGCATAGGGTATAATACTCATGCGAGCTCTCTCTTCATCGGTCTTTGGACAAGAATCCTTGGAGAGAGTGACCCCATGGCAAGCGGGTAAGGAACCCCGCTTGGAGTCTTCCATACTAAATCTTTTTAGGATGGTGTCAATGTACTTGGTTTGGGAGAATCCCAATAACCTTTTGGATCTATCCCTATAGATCCTTATGCCCAGAATGTACGTGGCATCACCCAGGTCCTTCATGAAGAACCTCAGTGATAAGAAAGATTTGACCGACTGTAGCATAGGAATATCATTTCCTATCAGAAGAATGTCGTCCACGTACAATACGAGGAATGTGACAGCTCTCCCTACAGCCTTCTTATAAACACAAGGTTCATCTGGATTTTTGATGAAATCAAACTCTTTGATAACATCATCGAAACAGATGTTCCAACTCCGTGATGCCTGCTTTAACCCATATATGGATTTAAGCAATTTACATGCTTTCCCACTGCTCCCACTATCAATGAAGCCCTCTGGCTGATCCATATAAACGCATTCTTCCAAATTTCCATTTAGAAATGCGGTTTTAACGTCCATCTGCCAGATTTCATAGTCGTAGTGAGCAACAATAGCAAGTAGGATCCGAATGGATTTAAGCATGGCTACGGGAGAAAAAGTCTCGTCATAGTCCAAACCTGGTCTTTGATGAAAACCCTTCGCCACAAGTCTTGCCTTATAGGTCTCCACCTGCCCATCTACACCAATCTTTCTTTTAAAGATCCATTTGCACCCCACAGGTTTTACCCCAGGGGGTACAATGTCCAAAGTCCACACTTTGTTGGTGTACATAGACTCCATTTCGGATCTCATGGCATCCAGCCACTTCACAGAGTCTTTACTCGTGATAGCTTGCTGAAAACTGGTAGGATCATCATCATCCATGATGCAATCTTCTCCATTACCATCAATGAGGAAACCGTAGTACCTCTCCGGTGGGCGAGAAGTCCGACCAGACCTACGGAGTGGCCGAGGTTCTTCAGTTTCTGCTGCAACAGCCGGTTCAACCAAATCGTCATTTGTAGTTTGTGTCTCTAGAACCTCTTCTAGATCCACCACCTTGCCATCATCTTTGTTTGTGAAAAACTCTTTTTCCAAGAATGTGGCATGTTGAGAAACGAACACTTTTTGTTCCTCTTTGTGGTAGAATAGATATCCATAAGAATTCTTTGGATATCCCACAAAGTTACACATGACCGACCGTGTCTCGAGTTTGTCCGGATTCTGCCTTTTAACATAGGTCGGGCAACCCCAAATCTTAATTCTCTTAAGAGATGGTCTCTTCCCATGCCATATCTCATATGGCGTGGTAGTCACGGTTTTGGTTGGAACCCTGTTTAGGAGAAACGCTGCAGTCTCCAATGCATGCCCCCAAAACGAGACTGGTAACTCAGCGTCACTCATCATGGACCGGACCATATCTAATAGGGTCCTATTCCGTCGTTCTGACACACCGTTGTGCTGTGGTGTGTAAGGAGGAGTGAGCTGAGAGAGAATCCCATTCTCTTTTAGGAAGTGTGCAAATTCTGTACTGAGATACTCACCACCTCGATCTGATCGAAGCATCTTGATACTCAAGCCGGTTTGTTTTTCTACTTCTTGTTTATATTCAATGAATTTCTCGAAAGCTTCGGACTTGTGCTTTAATAAAAATACATGACCGAATCTTGAGAAATCGTCAGTGAACGTAATGAAGTATGAAAAACAGCCTCTAGCCTGTGTAGACATTGGCCCACATACATCACTATGTATGAGGCCCAGGAGCTGAGTAGCTCTTTCTCCGTGTCCGGTAAACGGAGTTTTGGTCATTTTACCCTTGATACAAGACTGGCAAGTCGCATAAGATTTATATTCAAAAGAATTTAAATATCCATCTTTGTGTAACGTGTTTAGTCTTGTTTCGTTAATATGACCAAGTCTACAGTGCCAAAGAAAAGCTTCATTTAATTCTGAAAATTTTCTTTTATTAGTGTGTTGTATACTGAAAACTGTGTGTTGATTTAGGACATATATTCCGTTGTTTAGTGTACCATACCCAACCAACTTTTGATTCAGGTTAATGTTCATAACATTGTTCTGCAATACAAAATTATACCCTTCATTGTCCAACAAAGAAACGGATATTATATTACACAGCATACTTGGTACAAAATAACATGGATTTAAAACCAAAATACATCCAGATGGCAACCCCAAGTGATACTCTCCCACTGCGACTGTATGTACATTGGAACCATTTCCAACGCGGAGAGTATGGTCACCTGTCCTCAAAACCTTGCTATTTCTCAGCCCCTGCATAGAATTGCAAATGTGAGAACCTGAACCGGTATCCAATACCCAGGAAGCAGAGTTTATAGAAAAACAGTTTTCAGTCACAAACGCACCTGAAGCAGAAGCATCACCATGCTTCTTCTTGAGACTTAAGTACTCCGTGCAATTGGGCTTCCAATGTCCTGTCTTGTGGCAATGAAAACATTCGCCCTTCCCCGAGTCTCCAGCCTTGGACTTTCCCTTTCCCTTCACCTTTTTAACTCCGCCCTTAGGATTAGTGGGTTTCTTCTTTTTCTTTCCCTTGGCCTTGGCTTTCGGGCGAGAAGATGAAGATTGTCCAATAGTCATAACGGGAGTTCTTGCTAACTTCATAGTGCTCTCTGCACTCCTTAACATGTTAAGGAGTTCAGGGAGGTCCTTCTCCATGCCATGCATGTTGAAGTTCACTATGAACTGAGCAAAGGTGGAGGGGAGGGACTGCAGAATAATATCTATATATTGTTCATTGTCCATCGTCCATCCAAGGTCCTCAAGCTCTTCTATAAGAGCTATCATCTTCAGAACATGGTCTCCTACTGGTGTGCCAGGGGCCATTCGCATCTGAAACAATTTCTTTGATGCTTCGTATCGTAATACACGGGATTGCTCCCCATACAACTCCTTTGTATGGAGCAATATACCGTGAATGTCCATGTCCTCGTGCTGCTTTTGATGTGTGTTATCCATCGATGCAAGCGCGAGGCATGTGGCCGTGGCACAGTCAGCGTCCCACGTCTTGCGGACTTCAATGTCCACAACTGAGGATTTTGGACCAGGGACGGGCGGGGCTGAAGCCATGAGGACATATGATACTTTATCATAAGTCAAGGCGATTTTCAGATTCCTCAGCCAGTCTTTATAGTTGGTCCCATTCAGTTTGTTTTTATCTAGTAAAAGCTTGAGTCCAGTCATGGGTATCTGCCATTAAGAGAGAGAAAAGAATACACTCAGCGAAAGCTCTTGCATAGATCAGATTTGTTATTATCTTGTCTAATCGATGTTTCCCACTGCTTTGATCGAGTTTTTCTTTCAAACCTTAAAAAGAAAAACTAGCCAGGATTAATTACAGTCTACAACTTTGCTAACCGTTCAGCCAGGCCAGTGTCGGTACTTGAGGGAGGTTTCCCGTGCTTTCGCACGGACCTAATTAGAGTAAACCTCGTTTTCCCAGAGGCGGAGCCCCGTTAACACCTTTCTAGACACCTAATGAGTTAGCTAATTGTAAACTGTAAAACTCTCCTAGGAGAAACTATTGCCCACAGTGGGATCGGGATCCAACCATCACATGGAAGGTATGCAATCTCATTGCAAATTTCAACTATTGAAATTCCCGATGTGGTTTTTACCCCTAATACTCGTGACCTTGGCTAAGGTCAACAAATCACGAGCACTAGTCAAGCTCAACCCGTCATTTCTTGATTAATTAGACCCGTTCACATGACCCTTGGCTAAGGTCAACAAAGTCATATGCCCGTCCTAATTAATCAGCATCATATGCGTTTGTAGGAAGACATCACTTAGCTACCGTACACTACGCCTTGGCTAAGGTCAACAAACGTAGCACGAATACTAAGTACTCTACTTCCTAAAATGACGGAGGGTTGCGGATGATTTTTAAGAAAATTTTTAACGCTTTGAACTTGATATCGTTGTAGAATCAAACGGTTTTCAAAAGGAGTGGCTTAAGCTCCGCAGTTTTGAAATATAGCTTTTTCATAAATAGCCGAGTGGTTTTCAAATCCGATTCTACAACATCTTTTAGGTTTATTTTCTTTACATTAATCACATTAATGTAATCCCATCATTTAAGTCCTTAAGACAATCACAGAAAAGAAACGAAAATAACACGTACGCTTATGCCATCCGCATTCGCCGCAATGTTCCGTTATGCACCGTTAGGTTACTTAACTAACGGCATACCGGGACGGGACTAGCGCGGATGTAAAACATAAGCAATGTCTACTATATATCATATATATAATATGTCATTCGTCTAGGATATCACAGAACACAGGCAGCAGAAATATAGATATAACGTGGGATATACTAGGACGTCCGTATTTAGTATTTAGCCAGAATAGAAAATACGGATTCCACAGTCGCGATGAATAGCCAAGCCCACACCCTGGACCCCTACGAGAGCGGCAAGTGACCCTACCAATTCTGGAGTTTAGGAGACCCAGTCTCGACTCCTCGAGATGGCCTCCCACTGAACCTCAGAACCCGGTCACCTGTGCTCCCCTCCTTGGGTCCATCCTAATGCGGAAAAGTAAATAATATACAACACTGGTGACACAACCTCAACCCGGAAGTGCCCCAAATAAAAGAATATTACATTACATTTGAATTTACATGAATGAAAATGTAAAACTCTCATCTCACATAAACCCCCCCCCCGGGCTATTCAATCGCGACAATCCTGCACATTATATCTCAACAACACACAATATCTCATATCATCAACGTAAGTAAGTATGCATACCCCAATTGTCGTTGATGTATAGCAACGAAACCGGCGGTATCGTACATACTACACTTACGGTCACAGAAAAGAAAGTGTAAAACTGCAATATCTGGAATCCACATTCTCTTTAGACATCGCAAATGCAAAATATCACATATTCCGTATTTCATGTCTAGTAATATGAATTCCACACATTGCATCACATTCCGGATAAACAGACAGTATTGAAGTTTTCGAACGAACGATCAAATACCCAGGATTCACTAAAGCTCAACACTTGAGCAGAGTTCAAAAACCCGGAGTGTGACACAGTAGTAGCGGTCCAGCCGTAGAAGGGTCAAGCCAACGCCTCACATGTGGCACGACGTACTGCCCCAAACCCTAAGGTTCAAAGGGAAGTTCAAGACGGTCACATAATCGAGTTAAGGTTTGTTGTCTTTTAGAGGGACCACCATAAAAAGACTTGCACGTATCTCCAAAGCATTTAAACCCCATGAATAGTGAGTAAATGATACTCGTTCAAACACTTCAACACTTTCTAATTTACCCGGAAAAGCTACGAAATGAAAATACCGATCAAAACTACGCGTCCAAAACCATCTCCAGAAAATATAGTACTATATTCAGATTAAACATACCTAAAACAGTATACTAGCAGACCTAGGAATTATGGTGCAATTTTTATAGCAAGATGCCACTGTACGGCCGCGGATCCGCGGCCTAAGCAAGGAATTGCCGCGGTTCCGCGGCCATATGAACAGTTCACTTGATCGTATTTCACCATTATTCTTAGTTTTCCCTGCTGTATTTTTTAAGTATTTTTAATTCTGAAAAATGACAGATTTTAAAATTTGTCCAGAGAGGGTCCAAAAGATCGTATTTTTTGTCCGATCGGGATTTTTACTTCGTAAAAGCGTCGCCTAATGTTCTAAGTCGGCTCTGATACCAATGTTAGGTTTGCGTAGCACCCTATAATGAGTTTGGAAGCATCACATGTCACAAAGTTCAAGTTTTTATGGTGCTAAGCAAGCATGCAATGGAATCGATCCTAGAAAATTAGGGTTTCGGAAAATAAAAGCGAACTAAACTAGGGTTTCGAGACTACAACATTTGTAGCTCCCTTTCGCTGGACTCCTTGGTCTCTTGGGTGTTGAATGGAGGTCCTCTTGAAGTCCTCTCGCGTCCACGACGATCTACCACGGAGTTCTCCGTCCAAGCTCGCAACTTCGTAAAACCGAAGAGAACACTCTAAACAAGTCGGCTAAACTTGCGTAGAATGAAGTTGTGGTTAAGGTTCTCACTTCAAAAACCTTTCTTTAAGTGTGTATTAGTCACTAGAAAAAACTAGAGAGCAAAAGGAAGAAGGAGGATGAAGATGGAGGCTTTCTTTGAACAAGGGTTAATATGATAACCATAGAAAAGAAATGAAATATCTCTTTATATATTTTATTTCTTCTCATGTCCAACCATGGTTAAGTGATGGAGAGTTTATTTAACTTGAGTTTTAAATGATAAAGAGAAGGATAACCCAAGGTTAGAGGTAGGTGAGCAAGGTTAGGTTAGAAAAAGAATGTAGAAGCTAACAAAGATTATCCTTTTCTTTTCAATTTGATTTAAATCCAAAATTAAATAAAAAGCCATCACTTAATCTATGGTGTGAGTCTTATATTGCCACCATTTCCATGTGCTAACAACCATGATAGATGGGTGTATGTGTGTATGCATGTATGCACATCCACATGTGCATGAGACTAGATAGAAAGAAAGAAACATATACACACATGCATACATCCATCATGTCCTTGAAAGGTTTTAAGTGAGAAAACTAATGGTTAAATGATAAATCAACACTTGATTTATCAATCCGGTCATTTCTCATATGACCCCACCAAAAGAAGGCCGCCCGATCAATGTCCGATATCATATACGCACATTTTAATCGGGTGCATGCGCATATCGCATACGCGCACCACAACGTTTCGCCTGGACTGGGTAACTCCTTTGTGGGACTCTAAGACTCGTCAATACACCGGCAGAGGGTAATGATCATATCAAGTCCCCCAACCCGCAAGCGGTCAGCTAAACGTAACGGCTACCCGGGTATTTGAGCGATCAGAAGAAAACAAGCGAACCTGCTACAACTCCCGTCGAGCCAACCGGCAACACTACCGTACAGTCCGGTCTCTTCGTCAGATATGCTGCATATCGAGCCTAGGGATGGTCACGTCGACCCTAATAACTCAATAAGTCATGCCGGTGAATGGTCTATAACAGATCGAGAAACTACTGATAACACTTATCAGCAATTCTCAGCATCCCTGGCCAGGGACTTACTGATATAACCAGTCGGGCACAACACCGCATCAACTCCCAATACCGGGAGAGACGAAAACCCCTCCTATCGCCCATCGCCTTCGTGTGTCTCGGGACTGTACCCAACGGCCACCTGTTTGCACGACTCAGTAGAGCCATGGTAGGGTGACAATCAAAGTACAGTGGGAGAACACACAAGACTCTATGACGATCTCGGGTCTACAGACTAACCTGTACCAGTGTCACCTGAGAACTGCTATCCGACGATAGATATAATTCCATATAGGAGTTCTCGGTGAGTCCGTCCAGTGTACCCAGTCACCACTGAGCACCCGTATATGATCTTGATGTCAAACATCGATGAATGTGGGAACATTCATCGCCCATCGTATGGGTCTAGTATCATATACGCTAGTCTACTCTGGTATATCAATGCCCCGTCTTGATATACCTACGACTAGGGACGTTCCAGGATATGCTTATAGACTACAGATGTCCCACTACTATGATCTCCATCATAATCAGAGTAGTCAAGCCGATATCCTCAGGGCTTTATCAGCATGTATGAATGAATAAAAGCGTGATCAAATCAACATGTCAGATAAAGAATAACCAGATAGCATACTATCATGTCGAGCAAGAATGCATACTGAATATATATATATACATGTATAGATACATCCACTATCATATAATGGCCTCTAGGGCATACATATATCCAACAATCTCCCACTTGCACTAAGGCCAGTTATTGGCGTATCTCATACCCAACATCTCAAAAAGTCGCTCATGCTGCGGCTGAGGGAGGGCCTTGGTGAATGGATCCGCGGCGTTATTCTTTGTGTCTACCCTCCTAATCTCGATCTCGCGGCGATCAACAATTTTCGCCTAATATCCGGTTAACGATCTTGCTTAGGGTTGTTCGGCACCTAAAATTTTTAATCCGGCATGGTCGATACCTTGTAGAGCCTTGTTAGTGTGCCTAGTAACCCTACATAGACTATATGTGAAACACCCAAAACAATGTTAAAACAACGAATACGAAACACTCCGAATTGCTTATAGTGTAAAATTACATCACATGCAAAATTATCAAAAATAAACAACACCTGAAACATCAAAACCAAGTCACTGGAACACAGACAAAATTTCAGGGGGGGTGCTCGGATTGGGCCGATATGGACACTATGGTGGCCGGCCACTATTGCAAGAAACCCCCTGAAATTTTTACAGTGTTCATGATATATCATATACACCACTCTGTACTTGTTTAAAATTTTTTTTGACAACTTTTAAAATCGACAGAAACTATGATTTTCTGTTTCAAGTTACGGAGTTGTTTCGGTTTCGTGATCCTAACAAAATCCGTATAAATTTCTAGCATGGCTCTGATAACACTGAAGGGTTACCCAAGACGGCAGCAAGGTTTCGGGAGGCATCGTCCATGCCATATTAAAATTTTGCCGTTTTAGCTTGTAAGTGCACGGCGGCGCCCCGGTCGTCAATCCGACGGCCAAATGCGGAAACGGTGATAAACTTTAATTTTGCGAACTTAGCAAACCGGCACCACCGCGCACTAAACCCCGGATCGGGCCATTAAACTAGATCTAGCAAAAACAAGATAGGGAAGAGATATACCGACTGATCCGAGTCCTCCGGTCTTCATCTCCACTCCGATCTCCTCGCGGAAACTCTGGTCGTCGCCTCCTCGACGGAAGGGCACCACATCGCCTGTTTCTTTTACGGGCTCCCGCCTCTATACCGAGGCAACTCGGGCATGAAGCTGGCAAGTCGACATGCCCAAGAAGTGCTGTAGAATGTAGTGTAGATGATGCTTGTCTCTTTGGGGTTATGTTGCCTTGATGGAGGAATCAACAAGATATGAACTTGGGGATTTTTGTAGCAATGAAAATGAGATGGATGATTAATTTCTTTCACCAAAAATGAAACCTCTCATTTTTTTCTCCTCTCTCAAATTTGTGGCCGGCCAATGATGATATGAGAATGGTGGAGGGATTAATCAAGCATGAAGGGAGGTGATTGTAGGAGAAAAGCAAGGGTGACCACAAACAAACATAATGATCACAAAACTCACATCCAAATCAAATCCTTTCTCTTCACAATAAATGCATCATGGATGAAAGATATCATAATCAATACTTTTGCAATAAAACCCTCCACAAAGTGTTATTTGCAAATTTGCAAATAACCCCCTCCATCGGAAAAGTCCGGCCGGGAAAGAACAAAGGAAAACCGGCCGGAACGGAATGCAAACTGGCAACTCCAGAAAACTGGTCCCGTAATAAATTACAGGAAAACCCCGAAACTGTGCATACACACCCGCATCTGTATTCCGACCGGATACAAATGCAAAGAGACAAAAACTACACTGTACTAAACTAGTATCCGACTTAAACCAAAGCCGGCTAGTAATGTTCGTACGATCCTGATCCGTGCAATACCGCATGTATCAGATCGAACCCTGCCATATAACTATACGGCCTCTACAGCGTTTCGCCCGAAAGCTGAGTAACTGGAAGTGTGGTGGACTCTAAAGACTCGTCAATACAATGGCTGTGGATTTAACCACTAGCACGTCAGAGGTATAAGCCAATACGTAACGGGCCACCAGCTATTGACCAAAAGGGATGTCGATGAGCGAACTCATCCTGACACACTACTGAGCCTGTCAGTGACAATATCCGTACAGTCCGGTCCGTTCGTCTATGAGCATTGCATGTCGGGCCTAGGGGGTTGGTAAAAGTCAGACCCCCAAAAGCGGTACAAGTCATGTCGGAGTGTAGCCCAGAACACCCTGAGATACTACTGGAATACCTACCAGTAAATCTCCTTCCTTGGCCAAGGACTTCGTGTAATGGCTCTCCTAGACACAGCGCGACCTCACCGCCAATACCGGGAGAGACGAACCCCTGAAGATCCGCTCACTGCCTCCATGTGGCTCGGGACTGTACCCAACTAAAACCTGTTTGCATGACTCTTTTGAGCCGTGGTAGGGTAGTAATCAAAGTACAGTGGGAACTCACACGAGACAAATGACGATCCCCAGGTCGATGAACTAACCTGTACACATGTCACCTGGGAACTGCTATCTGACGTCAAGTATAAGACCAACTAGCATGTTCCCGGCGAGTCTTGTCCGGTGTACTCATAACCCAATGAGCACCTGTATACATCTTAGGTGAACCAACTGATACCAGTGGCCTGTGAGACCGGCCACCGCCCCTCGTCGGGGTCTCGACTGTATACACTAGTCTACTCTGGAGTATCGATGCCCTGTCTCGAAACTCCCACGACTAGGGACCTTTTAAGGATGTGCTTATAGACTCCAGCTCTCACTTATATGATCGCCCTCATACTGCTGGCCGTCAAGCAAGAATCCTATGGGCTCTATCAACGTGTAATAGTGACATGTAAGGTCACCTGAAGCAGTACACGATGATAAAGATAAACCAGATAGCATACTATCATCTCGAGTAAGATTGTCCTACCGGGATAGGTCCTCCCTCAATCATTGCAATCACGTGCCTGTGATCCAATAATTGACTCTGAGGGCACTATCTCCAACAATCTCCCACTTGCACTCAAGGCTAATTATTCCGATGTCGCATACTCACAGCCCGTGTGATACCGAACACCCAACTCCTCTACTGGTCAGTCGCACAAAGCCTGTTTGCGAAACTATTGCGTTCGAGGAATAGCCTCAGCGAGTGGATCCGCTCTGAAGTTTCTTTCTATGTCTCTCTATATCTCAAGTTCGCGGAGAAAGCCATCTCCCGAAATGAGCAATACCTGTCTTACAATGTCTGGATGTCTGATGGGACCTAGCTCATAAATGAACTCCAAATCCAAACTTTTTAGACTGTATCGTCAACTGAACTTAATCAGTATCCTGCGCCATGCCTCCCTCAGTATTGCCTTGGACCACCTGTCCAAAATACTGCCCCTCGTCAGAAGGAAAACTATAACTCTGACAACCTCCTTGTCGTCCATGTCACCTTGGAAGCCTGGAATGATAACAGTTTCCTGAATGAGGCTGTCGTTATCATATCCCTAGAACATCCACTTATGTTCTAAAACTGCTTCCGATTGTTTCTCCAGGATTGGATCAATATCAACTTATTGAATCTAGTGCAAGAACAACATCTGGTGTGGTACTTGAAATCTCATGATTGACTCAATTGCCTAAGCAAGTGATCTGCCAATCATGCACATCCCTCTCTACTTTAGTCTATAAGACACCTTTAGAGAGGGTGACTCCATCACCTGCAGGTACACCACCGTGCCAGGAGTCGTCCATTCCAAATACTCTTAGAATGCTGTCAAGGTATCCTGATTGGGAAACCACCCAAATCTAGATCCAAAAAACCATAGATCTAGTAACCAGTATGTCTGATATAATGTCCAAGTCCCTTGTGGAGAAACTACTGTGTGACGACCAAAGTATAACCGATCGTAGTATAGGAATTTCCTTTCCTACTCTGTGTATGTCATCCAAAACCAGGACATCACACCCTACTACCTTCTCAACAGATCCATCCCCTATTCTGATGAAGTCAAAACTATGACTGTCAAATCAGAAATAGATGATCTATCTCCGCTATATTTGCTCTAGTCTATAAATAGACATAAGCCTGATGTCCACCAATGCTTCCGCTGCTCCCACTGACTACGACAACCCTCTGGCAGAGTCATATAGACGTACACTTCTAAAGCTAGTTTAGAAGGACGCTATACTCATCCTCCTGCCGGGTCTCGCAGCCTGGAACAACAACAATGGCAAGTGTGGGTAAACAAGAACTTCCCTGTCACCGTCCTTGAGGCTACCGGAGTACCTCTCGGGTGGCTGAAGTTACCCACTTTATCTGCGGAGTGGCCAATGGAATGTCAAATCAGATTGAATCTTTAGGTTCCTTATCAAATCTTCAGTAATCGTTTGCGGTTCTGGAATCGCTTCCAGTTCTACCATACTCTCACTACAGTTTTTCTGAAAAATAACCATTTCTTTTAAAATGTGGCGAGTTAAGAACAATATCACTATTGATCTTCCAGATGGTAGAAAATCAACCCTCGTCATAGCCTGGGTCAACCCACAAACAGCCATTACAGAAACGTGCCTAGAGTTATCCAGAGTCTGGTTTTAATCATAAGCCGGACAACTCCCCGTACCTTAACAATGTTAAGATATGAACTGTTCTATATCCAATATAGAACCAGAGGCACTGATTTAATTGAACCAGATTCAAATCATGCAGCTGTCTCCAGTGCATGTCAACTAAATGGAAGGAGGCCGATCATCGTTACTCAACTTAGGAATGCTTCCAATTATGAGTAACCTGAAAGAGAAGCAAGTTCTCTTTATCATTACTATCAACTGAATACTATACACAAGTATCTACATCTTTGATCACTTTGAAGAATCCCGATACTTGCTACACCTGGTTCTCTACTCTATTCAAATACCTATAACTCCTCAAAACTTAGACCCTGTGTTTCTACGAAACACATGTCTAAGAACTAGAGAAGTTAAAAGTAAACAGAATATAGTATGAGGACCAACCCCTCTGTCCCAATGGACACTGGACAACATACAATACTCTGTATAAGTCCGCTGAGTCTAACAACTCTTTCACTGTGTGTCATAAGTTGAAAACTGTACTTATGGTTAAGAAGAATTACACCGCTGTTTAATGCTCCTTACCTAAACATCCACTGATATAGGTAAATGTCATCGACATAATATCAAAAGGTATATCTCACTCTATGAAAATAAACGTACAGATATATCAATTTGAAATTGGGGCATAAAAGCGGATATTCAAAACCAAATATTTGCCGACCGGCAAACAGCCCAGATGATCTCCTCAAATATCACCGATTACAACGAATCCCGATATAATGAGGATGATCACCCTATTCCCAATAACTTACTCCCACTCATCATCTGTAAAGCCATACAGATGTGAGAATCAAACCTGGTAAATACATACCCTGGAGCAAGTGTCTAATCAGGAAATCAGTTTTCCTTTAACAGTACACAGTGAAATTGAAACATTGAAATGTTTCGATGGGGTATCCTGGTATTCCTAGTAATGCTTCTTCCATTATCCAGATTCACAACTATAACCGTATAATTCTTTGCCACCTCTCCAAATCCCTTTATATGTCTTTAGTCGTTACTTTCTGCACGCCCCTTTAGGCCAATTGGTTTTCTTCCTTCCCTACCGTTCGGCACCAGCCTATGGCTTGGAAGAAGACTATCCAATAAGCATAATGGGTGTACTGTCCTAATCCTAGGAACACTCGCAATGCGAGAGAAGGTGAGGATAAAAGACAACCGAATAAACCTTATTCCTATTTCTCCTGGACCAGAATCCATCCCTGAACTGGAACAAGTTCCTTTCGAGTTCGTATATAACCATACGATGGAGTATCCAATAAACTGTGGATCTTCGTAGTGATACGGAGTGTCCTGGAGAAATACAAAGGTGATTTAGGATTGGCGAAGAAATACTTGGTTTGGTCGTGAATATCAGTCGCAATTTACTTTGCCCTCTTACTAATCCCTTGCTTTGTCTTAATCTTAATACCTTCTGCACACCATCGTTATGCTAATTGGTTTTCTTCATTCCCCACTGTTCGGCACCAGCCTAAAGTTTGGAAGAAGACTATCCAATTTGCGTAATAGGTGTACTATCTCCTAAACTAAGGAGTACTCGCAACTTGAGAGAAGGCAAAAAGGAAAAGACAACTGAATAAATCTTATCCGTTTTCTCCAGAACCGGAAACCATCCTCGAATTCCTTCGAGTTCGTATCTAACCATACGATGGTTTTGTCCAATGGAAGGGGACGTTCGCAGTAATACGGGGTGTCCTGGAGAAAAGGGTAAAAGTAGGAGTGGCAATGAGGTCTGCAACTCTGACAATCCAAAAGCCAGTGTTAAGAAGGTTCGGTCAACTTGGTCACTGAGTCATAGTCTTAGGGTCGGGTCAATGGTCGCTGCCAAGAGAGAGAGAAAAGAAACACTCAGCGTGCACTCTAACCTAGATCAGAATGGTTACCAATTTATCTAATCTGGAAACCTCCCACTGTACCTCAAATTCTCCTCCAAACCTGAAAGAAGAATTAGTCGGGGTCACCCGAGGAGTAAACCAACTCATCAGTGGGAATCGGGATCCAACTCTCATCGCATGAAAACGTGACGGAATCCGCTCACGGTATCACACTCCAGAAGGTATGCGCATATCTGGCAAGTTTCAGTTCTTTTGAAACTCCCGATGTGATTTCTGCCCCATGCTCTTATGACCTTGACGAAGGTCAACAAATCATAAGTCACATGTCAAGTTCCACCCGTCATTGTCCAGGTTAATTTGAACCCACCCGTACAAGCCCTTGATGAAGGTCAACAAGGCTATACGACTGTCCCAAACCAACACATCTATCTATGCTGCAGAAAGGCAACAAGCAGCTACCATACACTATGCCTTGACGAAGGTCAACAAACATAGCATGAATACTACGTGCTACCCGTCTGAAACGACGGAGGGCTACGAATGGTTTCTGGCGAAAACCTTTAACGTAATGAACTTGATATCGTTGAAGGAACGGATAGCTTTTAGAAAATATAATGACGAAAACCTTTACTAAAGAGGTCACTCCCGGTGAAGGGATCTCGGCTCTTTCCCCGTAGAATGGGGTGCTGGATATTCATAACCGAATATCACTGTGCAAAGCAAAATTAATCGGCTATAGTGAAGTTAATGCCCTGACGCAAACTTCTGTCCAAGGGGTCACTCCCGGTGAAGGGATCTCGGCCCTTGCCTCGTCGACTGAGGAGCAGGATATTCCAAATGAATACCACGATGCAAAACAAAAGTGAACGTCCTTGCAATAACGGCTTTTTGAAAAGTGTTCCAACAACATCAGATTAGGTTTGTTTAACTTGCATTGATCCGAATTAATGCAGTCCCATCAATTGATCACACCACAAAGAACGAAAATATACTGACGTACGTATATGCCATCCGCATTCGCCACTGGGTCCCGTCATCACCCGTTAGGTTAGCTAACTAACGGCAGAGCGGGGACTGGACTAGCGCGGATGAAAAACATATACAACATCTACTAATATATATACCAATATATAGCATTTCGCTCAAGGCGTGAATAAAATGCAACATCACAGAAATGTACAGCATCACAGAACATAACAGATATCTGGGATCCCCGGGTTTCACAGAGCCACTACTGAAACCCGACGTTCCCCTGGTCGTGTGGATAGCCTGTGCAATGAAATCCTAGACCCCTACGGGCGCAGCAAGTCACCCGCCAAAACCTGAAGCGAGGCAGCCCCCTTCAGCACCGTGAATGGACCACCCAGCACTTCACGGAATCCGGTAACTTAGGCACCCCTCCAGGGTCAACCTGTACCCCCTACGTGTGCGGCGAATAGCCCGCCAATTCTAGAGCGAAGCCCCCTCCGTCCCAATGCCATGAGATGCGGGCTTGTTGCCCTCCAGAACCCGGCTATCCGTGCACCCTACCGCGGGGTAAACCTAGTACAGAAAGTAAAATATATATACACCGGGTACATCGACCGCAACCAGGTCGTGCCCCAAAATAATAATACAAACAGGAAGTGACGGCAGTCCACATGTCGGACGCTCGCCCCGCAATATCAAATGTACATAATACAACAGAAACAGTACTAGCATTGCATCCAGGCTATCCCCACGACCGATCCGCAACATCACAGCAATACATAGAACATCAACGTGAAGGTCACGTTCGCAAATCCGTCTAACCGGGCTATAGCAGTTAGACCGGATTTACCAATCGAGTGACATTCACGGTCGCAGATATAATGTAAATACTGTGAAATAATGTGTTTAAAATATCCGATCGATCAAAAATTAACAAGTGGGCCCCCAAGCAATACTGTAGCACTCACAGAAATTCTGGGCCCAAAATTAATATTCCAGAAACCCTAAAATCACCCCAGAAACCCACTGGAGAAATTTGACCAATTGACCATACCATAGTGCGGCGGAACCGCGGCCGGAGGTGGGGTTTGGCCGCGGTTCCGCGCTCCACTTAGCATATCAATTTGTCGAATTTTCCCAGATCTCTTAGAATTTCATGTACATCAATTTTCTACCACCTGAAAAAATTTTAGAGCAAGGAAAAAATCGACAGAAAACTGATGTGAGCTAAAATTGGGTTTTTGGAATTTTGGTCGATCGGAACTGAAAAACACATCAAACGAAGCTAGACGAAGTTAATGGCGAGGCTCTGATACCACTGTAAGTGCACGGCGGCGCCCCGGTCGTCAATCCGACGGCCAAATGCGGAAACGGTGATAAACTTTAATTTTGCGAACTTAGCAAACCGGCACCACCGCGCACTAAACCCCGGATCGGGCCATTAAACTAGATCTAGCAAAAACAAGATAGGGAAGAGATATACCGACTGATCCGAGTCCTCCGGTCTTCATCTCCACTCCGATCTCCTCGCGGAAACTCTGGTCGTCGCCTCCTCGCCGGAAGGGCACCACATCGCCTGTTTCTTTTACGGGCTCCCGCCTCTATACCGAGGCAACTCGGGCATGAAGCTGGCAAGTCAACATGCCCAAGAAGTGCTGTAGAATGTAGTGTAGATGATACTTGTCTCTTTGGGGTTATGTTGCCTTGATGGAGGAATCAACAAGATATGAACTTGGGGACTTTTGTAGCAATGAAAATGAGATGGATGATTAATTTCTTTCACCAAAAATGAAACCTCTCATTTTTTTCTCCTCTCTCAAATTTGTGGCCGGCCAATGATGATATGAGAATGGTGGAGGGATTAATCAAGCATGAAGGGAGGTGATTGTAGGAGAAAAGCAAGGGTGACCACAAACAAACATAATGATCACAAAACTCACATCCAAATCAAATCCTTTCTCTTCACAATAAATGCATCATGGATGAAAGATATCATAATCAATACTTTTGCAATAAAACCCTCCACAAAGTGTTATTTGCAAATTTGCAAATAACCCCCTCCATCGAAAAAGTCCGGCCGGGAAAGAACAAAGGAAAACCGGCCGGAACGGAATGCAAACTGGCAACTCCAGAAAACTGGTCCCGTAATAAATTACAGGAAAAACCCGAAACTGTGCATACACACCCGCATCTGTATTCCGACCGGATACAAATGCAAAGAGACAAAAACTACACTGTACTAAACTAGTATCCGGCTTAAACCAAAGCCGGCTAGTAATGTTCGTCCGATCCTGATCCGTGCAATACCGCATGTATCAGATCGAACCCTGCCATATAACTATACGGCCTCTACAGCGTTTCGCCCGAAAGCTGAGTAACTGGAAGTGTGGTGGACTCTAAAGACTCGTCAATACAATGGCTGTGGATTTAACCACTAGCACGTCAGAGGTATAAGCCAATACGTAACGGGCCACCAGCTATTGACCAAAAGGGACGTCGATGAGCGAACTCATCCTGACACCCTACTGAGCCTGTCAGTGACAATATCCGTGCAGTCCGGTCCGTTCGTCTATGAGCATCGCATGTCGGGCCTAGGGGGTTGGTAAAAGTCAGACCCCCAAAAGCGATACAAGTCGTGTCGGAGTGTAGCCCAGAACACCCTGAGATACTACTGGAATACCTACCAGTAAATCTCCTGCCTTGGCCAAGGACTTCGTGTAATGGCTCTCCTAGACACAGCGCGACCTCACCCCCAATACCGGGAGAGACGAACCCCTGAAGATCCGCTCACTGCTTCCATGTGGCTCGGGACTGTACCCAACTAAAACCTGTTTGCACGACTCCTTTGAGCCGTGGTAGGGTAGTAATCAAAGTACAGTGGGAACTCACACGAGACAAATGACGATCCCCAGGTCGATGAACTAACCTGTACACATGTCACCTGGGAACTGCTATCTGACGTCAGGTATAAGACCAACTAGCATGTTCCCGGCGAGTCCTGTCCGGTGTACTCATAACCCAATGAGCACCTGTATACATCTTAGGTGAACCAACTGATACCAGTGGCCTGTGAGACCGGCCACCGCCCCTCGTCGGGGTCTCGACTGTATACACTAGTCTACTCTGGAGTATCGATGCCCTGTCTCGAAACTCCCACGACTAGGGACCTTTTAAGGATGTGCTTATAGACTCCAGCTCTCACTTATATGATCGCCCTCATACTGCTGGCCGTCAAGCAAGAATCCTATGGGCTCTATCAACGTGTAATAGAGACATGTAAGGTCACCTGAAGCAGTACACGATGATAAAGATAAACCAGATAGCATACTATCATCTCGAGTAAGACTGTCCTACCGGGATAGGTCCTCCCTCAATCATTGCAATCACGTGCCTGTGATCCAATAATTGACTCTGAGGGCACTATCTCTAACATAGCTAACCTTAAATTAGATCGTCTACTAGAAATAATACGGAAAACTAATGCAAACACTTTGCAATATGTAGTGAGCAAGGAATACAACCTTTGTATACCGGTTTTTCACTTCAAATAGCTCCGTGTAGTAGTCCCCTCCGCTGCGATCTCAAGCTCCGGACTCTAGAGAGGATCCGTAGAAGAAACGAACGTGCTTGCTTCGAAGACTTCGAGGCCGAAGATGATCTACGTCGGGGAGACACTAACTCAAGCTATTCCTTCACTAGGTCATAAACTTTGTGAAGAGAACACCCTATACTACATGGAAAATAGTAGAGGATGATGAAGTTGGAAGTTTTCTCACATTAGAAATCATTTTCTCACAACTCCATTGAAGCTAGTAAGCTTGGAGGAAGAAGAAGAAGATGAAGAAGAACATAACTCATCAAATGAATTATTAGTGAGGTTAATAATGAAACCAAGGGTTAAAAATGTCATGCTTAACCCTTGTAGAGAGTTAACCATATGCTATGGTTAATGGTTAGATCAAAAATATCTTAAGCGAGACAAAAGGAGTGGATAAAGTCAAAGAAGACTTGAAGCTTCTACAAGCTTTCATCAAATATCTTTCATGACAATTATCCACATTATTTGAATAATTTAATGATAAATTCAAACCCTAATCTTAACCCTAGCATGGTTTAACCCTCATTAACCCTAGTTGCATTTATAACCTTGCATGATACATCTAACATATATCACATATACATCAATGTATCCAAAGTGAGAAAAGAAATCATAAGTGAGCTAATACTAGTCAATGTAATGTAATAGATCAAATATATAATTATACATTAAATTATTAAATCAACTCTTGATTTAATAATCCGGTTATAACCGACTAATATCATGTGTAACAACTTATCGAATCAACACTTGATCCGATAACCCGGTTATATCGCATACAACCGATCAATGTCACGAATCGCGAGAATAGAATACGGTATTGTAGGGTTAGTATAGCACCATAGAAAGGTTTAAGAAGGCATCACACATACCATATTGAAATTTTTGGGGGTGCTAAACAAACCCTAACCAAGATCTTAATTAGAGAATTAGGAATAACAAAGCATGTAAACAACTTTACATCTAAGAGTTAGGGATTACTACCTTTGTAGTCCGTTCCTTCACTTCTAAAGCTCCGTGTTGAGGTCCCTTCGCTGCGATCATCGAGTACCTGGACTCAAGAGAGGCTCCATGAAGAGAAAGATGCAAGCTTACTTCCAATCTTCAACAACAAAGATGATCTACCTTGAAGAAACTCAAGCCCAAGCTCTTGCTTTACTAATCAAGTATTAGCAAAGCAAACACCCAAATCTAAGTGGCTAAAATAGATGAGGATGATGAAGTAGGAATTTAGCTCTCATTTGTTTTCAATTTCTCACTCAAAATCATCACATAAGGAAAAGCTAGAAAGCTTTTCTCAAAGGAAGAAGAAGAAGAAATTACTTTATGATGAATAATGAATTATCATTCTAAGTGAGCTTATATTAGTTAATGTAATATAATATATCAAATATATAATTATACATTAAATTATTGAATCAACACTTGATCCGATAATCCGGCTATTTCACAAATAACCGACTAATATAATCTGTATCAGTTCATCGAATCAACAATTGATCCGATGACCCGGCTATATCACATATACCAGGCCGATATCTCATATCGCGAGAATCTAATACGGTATCGCATACACGTATTATTCCCGGTCCCGCACATATCACATATGTGCTCCTACTCCGTTTTTCCTGAGCCAGGAAACCTCTGTGTAGGACTCTAAAGAATCGCCAATACGCCGGCAGTAGGTGATGATCATATCAAACACCCACAAGCTGCAAGCGGTCAGCTAAACGTAACAGCCACCCAGGTATTGAGCAATCAGAAGATCAACAAGCAAGCCTGTACATTCTCCTGTGAATCCAACCAGTAACACTCCCGTACAGTCCGGTCTCTTCGTCTGATATGTCGTATTTCTCGCCTAGGGGTGGTAAACGTCAGACCCCAATAGCTTGAAAAGTCGTGTCGATATGAGGTCCATAACAGTTCAAGAAACTACTGATAACACTTACCAGTAAATCTCAGCAACCCTGGCCAGGGATTTCCAGTTATAACCAATTGAACACAGCGCAACATCAACTCCCTATACCGGGAGAGACGAAACCCCTCCTATCGCTCATTGCCTCCATGTGACTCGGGATTGTACCCAAAAGCCAGCTTTTTGCACGCCCACTTGGACGTAGTATGCTGGAAATCAAAGCACAGTGGGAATCACACAAGACTCTATGACGATCTCGGGTCTACAGACTAACCTATACCAGTATCACCAGAGAACTACCATCTGACGTGAGGTATAATACCATCTGGGAGTTCTCGGCGAGTCCGTCCAGTGTACCCAGTCTCCACTGAGCACCGTATACCTTCTCTGATGTCAAACACCAATGGAAATAGGATCATCCATCGCCCATCATATGGGTCAGGAAGCGCATACGCTAGTCTACTCTGGAGTATCGATGCCCTGTCTCAGTACTCCCACGACTAGGAACATTTGAAGGATGTACTTGGTGACTACACTGTCCCCACTAGTATGATCTGCATCATAGTCCTGGTAGTCAAGTACTCATCCTAAAGACTTTATCAATATGTAACATAGAGACAATCAGAGTACATGTTAAGACAAAGAGTAACCGGATAGCATACTATCATGTCGAGCAAGAAAGTCCTCCCTATATATGTCCAAGCATCCACTACAATATACATCGTATGTATAGTAATGGCCTCTAGGGCATACATATAACTAACAATCTCCCACTTGCACTAGGGCCATCTGTTGTGGTATCGCATACCCAACAATCAGCTGTGGTTGAAGTATCTCATACTCAACTATCCCATAAAAGTATCTACTGGGAAATAGGCCTTTGTGAGTGGATCCGCGCTGTTGTCCTCTGAGTGTACTCTCCTAACCTCAATCTACCTGGAGATCAAACATCTCCATGATCAGGTGATACTGCCTAAGAATATGTCTGGATCACAGATGGGACGGGTGTTCCTAGGCCTAAGACACAATTCCATTGTCACACAATGGCAGGAATAAAGTTCATCTCATGAACTTATATATATAACCAGACTGCCTCTTTGGTAGCATCCTTGGTAACGATGTATCTTGCCTTTAATCGTCTAGGAAGTCACGGTATCTAGCTTGGAACTCTTCCAACATACCGTCCCTCCACTGAGGGTAAAGACAATGCCCACGACTGACATTCAGTCGTCCTTATCACCCTGGAACCTTTCCAGTGATTCTCCCCAGGATCGATTGATTCCATCTCACTACAACTAGTGAGAATCCTAACATCCAATTAGATCTATCTCATAGATCTATAACCTAGGATTTAGGAGGTATCACCTTGATCCTATTTGGAGAATCTTTGTGATAAGAGGAGATTGACCGAGCGTAGCAAAGGAAACTCCTTTCCTATCAAGAGTATGTCATCCACGTACAATACGAGGATCATCACCATACTCCCTACTACCTTTTTGTATATACTTGGTTCATTTACCATTTTGATGAAGTCAAACTCTTTGACTACTAAATCAAAACAGACATTCTAACTCCGCGATGCCTGATTTATCACATAAAACATCTTGCACACGTTTCCGCTGCTCCCATTGTCTACGAAGCCCTCTGGCTGTGTACTTATAGATGCTCTCTTCCAAATCATCATTTAGAAAAAGCAGTCATGACACCCAACCACCAGATATCGTAGTCATGGTATGTAGCAGTAGCAAGTAAGATCTGGATGGACTTAAGCATAGCTTTGAAAGTCTCAACTTTTCCATGTACACCAAGTAATCTTCTCAAGATATACTTGCTCCTGATGGGGATTTAGCCCTTCAGATAAAGCTGTAGGGTTTCTAGGCACTCTAGTTAGGTTTCGAAAGTGATCAAACATGCACAAATAAAATTTTACGGGTGCCTACAAACCCGACTACGGATCGTTTACTAGATATTTAGGCGAAACATGCAAGTAAACGGAAATATATCTAAAGGGAATGGGCTACAATCTTTGTGGATCCGGTCCACCACCTCCTAGGTTCCGTGAAGAAGTCTTTCCGCTGTCCAAAACGGACCCATGACTCTTGCATCGGTATCATCGAAGAATGGGCGAGCTTGATCGTCGGTTCAATGCCGAAGATGATCTACGTCGAGATATCGCAAGAACAAGCTCCAACTTCATCAAGCTTGGAAAACTTGTGAAGGAAACACCCTATACTACTTGGCAAGAGGTAGAGGATGAAGAAATAGGAGTTGGGTTCACTTTAGATTTGGATTTCTCACACTTTTTTAACACTTGCCATTGGAGTAGCAAGCTACATCCATGGAAGAAGAAGATGAAGAAGAAGAAGATGATATGATAACTTAAACTTAAAATAGAAAATAAAATACAATACTTATCATATCATTGACCATGGTTTAGTGTAGAGACTTAACTTAGGTTAGATAGTGGTTAGGGTTAGATAAAAGACAAGAATGGTGGACTAAGTTCAAAGCTTCAAGAAGCTTTCAAATAAAACAAAACTAGCAACCATTCTTATCTCTTTATCTTTTCTTTTTCCAAAATAAATAAAAGGAATAAATAAATGATTAAGTAAATGAAAAAGAAACCCTAATCACTAATTAACCATGGTTTAACACTTTACACAAAACCAAGCAAGAATGTATCATCAAACATGATACAATCATGTGCACAAAACTATATTGAATATACAATGTGCACATCCGCGCGAGAAAATCCATTTAAAGTGAACCGATACTAGTTAATGCAAAGCAATATATTAAATATATAATTATGTATTAAATCATTAAATCAACACTTGATTTAACGATCCGGTCATATCGCATATAACCGGATAGTATCCAATGTGTCGGCTTATCGAATCAATCCTTGATTCGATAACTAGGTTATATCGCATATAACCATTCGATACATTGATCGCGAGAATCAAATACGGTATCACATACACGCATTATTCTCGGTCCCGTACATATCTCATATGCACTCCTATTTCGTTTCGCTTGAACCAGGAAACCTCTGTGTAGGACTCTAAAGACTCGTCAATACGCCGGTAGCAGATGATGATCATATCATGCACCCACAAGCCGCAAGCGGTCTGCTAAACGTAACGGCCACCCGGGTATTGAGCGATCTGAAGATCGACGAGCAAGCCCGCTCACACTCCAGTGAATCCGACCAGTAACACTACCGTATAGTCCGGTCTGTTCGTCTGATATGTCGCATATCTCGCCTAGGGGTGGTAAACGTCAGACCCCAATAGCTCGATAAGTTATGCCGACTTGAGGTCCATAACATTCGTGAAACTACTGATAACTCTTACCAGTATATCACTGCAACCCTGGCCAGGGATTTCCTGTTATGGCCAGTCGAGCATAGCACAACATCAACCCCCAATACCGGGAGAGACGAATCCCCTCCTATCGCTCATTGCCTCCATGTGAATCAGGACTGTACCCAAAAACCACCTGTTTGCACAACTCAGTAGAGCCGTGGTAGGGTGGAAATCAAAGCACAGTGGGAGACACACAAGACTCTATGACGATCTCGGGTCAACAGACTAAGCTGTACCAGTGTCACCAGAGAACTGCCATCTGACGTGAGGTATAATACCATCTGGGAGTTCTCGGCGAGTTCGTTCAGTGTACCCAGTCTCCACTGAGCACCCGCATACCATCTTCGATGTCAAACACCAATGGATATGGGATCATCCATCGCCCATCGCATGGGTCGAGAATATATGCGCTAGTCTACTCTGGAATATCGATGCCCCGTCTCGATATTCCCTCGACTAGGAACTTTTCAAGGATGTACTCATGGACTACTCAGGCCCCATTAGTATGATCTACATCATAGCCCTGGAAGTCGAGCACACATCCTAAGGGCTTTATCAACATGTAATCAGAGAGACAGAAAGTATACATGTTAAGATAAAGAGCAACCAGATAGCATACTATCATGTCGAGCAAGAAAGTCCTCCCTATGTATGTCCAAGCATCCACTACAATATACATCCAATGTACAGTAATGGCCTCTAGGGCATACATATAACTAACAATCTCCCACTTGCACTAGGGCCATCTTTAGCAGTGGTTGCAGTATCACATACTCAACCATCCCCTAAAAGTCTCTCTTTGGGAACAGGCCTTTGTGAGTGGATCCGCCGTGTTGTCCTCTGAGTCTTCTCTCCTAACCTCGATCACCCTGGAGATCAACTATCTCCATGATCAGGTGATGCTTCCTCAGAATTTGTCTGGGTCACTGATGGGACCAGGGTTCCAGGGTCGAAGCCACGCTTCCATTGTCATACAATGGCAGGAACCTAGTTCATCTTATGAACCAATATACACCCAAACAGCCTCTTTGGTAGTATCTTTAATAGCGATGTTACCAGCCTTTATCGTCTAGTTTGCCACGGTATCGAGCTCGGAACTCTTCCAACATACCGTCCCTTTACTGTGGGTAAAGACAGTGCCTGTGACTGACATTCAGTCGTCTTTATCACCCTGGAACTCTTCCAGTGATTCTCCCCAGGATCGATTGATACCAGCTCACTACAGATAGTGAGTATTCTAACATCCATTTAGATCTATCTCATAGATCCAAAATCCAGGATTTAGTAGGTATCACTTTGATCCTATTTGGGGAATCATAGTGATAATAGGAGATTGATCGATCGTAGTATAGGAAACTCTTTTCCTATCAAGAGTATGTTGTCTACGTACAATACGAAGATGACCACCTTACTCTCTACTACCCTTTTGTATATACAAGGTTCGTCTACCATTTTGATGAAGTCAAACACTTTGACTATCACATCAAAACAGACGTTCCAACTCCGCGATGCCTGCTTCATTATGTAAAGCAACTTGCACACGTTTCCGCTGCTCCCACTGTTTACGAAGACCTCTGGCTGTGTTCTTATAGACGTTCTCTTCTAAATCAGTATTTAGAAAAGTAGTCATGGCACCCAACCGCCAGATATCGTAGTTATGGTATGTAGCCGTGGTAAGTAGGATCTGGATAGACTTAAGCATAGCTACTGGAAAAAGGTTTCATCATTATCCACGCCTGGTCGATGACGAAAACCTTTAACAAGTCTAGCTTTGAAAGTCTCAACTTTTCCATGTACACCAAGTAATCTTCTCAAGATATACTTGCTCCTGATGGGGATTTAACCCTTCAGATATAGCAACCAAAGTCCATACTTTGTTGGTGTATATGGATTCCATCTCAGACCGCTAAGCATCCAGCCATTCTTACAGAGTCCCTACTCTCGATGGCCTGCTCGAAACTAGTTGGGTCATCATCTCATGATGCAATCCTTGCTCCCACTGTCATCGAGAAAACGAGGTATCTCTTAGGCGGATGAGGAACCCTACTAGATCGACGGAGAGGCTGAGGTTCGTCGGGAACTATAGAATCTTATGGTTCAGTCAAATCATCAATTGCAGTTTTGTATAGCTGGAACCTTTCCAGTTCTACAGAACTGATCCTGCCTCGATCTTGTCCGGATTTTGCTTTAAACATAGGCCGGACAACCCCAAATCTTAACTCACTTAAGAGATAGGCTCTTCCCATACCATATCTCATATAGAATGGTAGGCAGTGGTTTGATTTGAACCTAATTCAATAGGTATGCAGCTTCTCAAGCGCATAACACCCAAAAGGAAATAGGTTACTCAGTAATACTCATCATAGAGCACACGATATCTAATATTGTGTGATTGCTCCGCCCCGATATACCATCGTGCTATGGTTTATACGGAGGAGTAATGCTGAGAGAGAATCTCATTCTCCTTTAGAATAGTCCAGGAATTCTATGCACAAGTATTCTCCTCCCTGATCTCATCATAGGACATAATACTTATACCCGTATTTTGGTTCTCTACTTCTAACTTATATTCTGTGAATACCTCAAAAGGTTCGGACTTATATTTCAACAGGAATATATGACTGAATCTTGAGAGATCATCAGAGAATATAATGAAGTATAAAGAACCAGTCCTGGCATGTGTAGACAGGAGACCTTACATACATCATCATGCATCAGTCCCAAGAGTTTACTAACTCTTTCTCTGTTTCTAATAAACAGAGCTATGTTCATCTAATCTTTGTGACATGATTGGCAAGTTTCACAAGATGTAAATTCAAACTGATTTAAATATGCATCTAAAATGTAACTTCAGCCAGTCGGGTCGCATCGATGTGACCTAGTCTACAATGCCTCAAGAATGATTCGTTCATTTCTGAACTCTTCCTCTTATGTATGTTCTGTATACAAGGAACTGTAGTTTGATTTAGAACGTCAATGCTTTTAGATAACGTGCCTGAACCGATCAACTTTTGATATAGGAAATGTTCAAAACATTATCCAACAATACAAAATTATATCATTTCTTTACTAATAAAGAGACTGATATGATTTTGTATATCAGGTTCGGTATCTAATAGCATTTGTTCAGAATCAATGTATTCATAATACAGGGTGACAGTGACCAACAGACTTGGCTGCAACACTTGCCCCGGTTTCTGTCTCATGAAACTTATCACCCGTTCTCAGTTTTTCTACCCTTTTTGTAGCCCTATGTAACAGATTACATATCTGGGATCCTGATCCGGTATCATATACCCAGGATGTAGAGGATACTGAGAAACAGTTCTTTGTAATGAACACACCCGAAGGAGATGCATTATATGCACTTTCTTCGTTTGGGCGGCATAGGAAATCTGGTATTCCCCTATTTCCTGCTCGGTCTTATAACAATTTTAAGTTGGAGCGGGACCAACGTTCCCCAGCTCAGTATAACAAGCGGGTTCGGTCAATACATCTATTTTATTATCTTGATTAAGGCGTGATATGGTCGCTACCAGGAGAGAGAGAGAAGAAAACACTCTGCGTGCGCTCTTACAAGATCAGATTGGTTATATATTTTATCTAATCATGATGGCTCCCACTGTTTTTATCAAATCTTCCTTCAAACCCTAAAAGGAAAGACTAGCCGGGATTAATTACTCACTACAAGTTCGCCAATCTTTCAGCCAGGCCAGTGTCGGTACTTTGAGGGAGGTCCCCCGTGCTTTCGCACGAACCTAATTAATGTAAACCTCGTTTTCCCAGAGGCGTAACCCCGTTGACACCTTTCTAGACACCTACTTGATCGGCTAATTGTAATGTATAAAACTCTCCCAGGAGTAACACTTACTCGCAGTGGGTATCGGGATCCAACTATCACATAGAAGGTATGCAATCTCATTGCAAGTTTCAACACTTGAAACTCCCGATAATGGTTTCTACCCCTAGCACCTATGACCTTAACTATGGTCAACAAATCATAAGTACTAGTCAAGTTCTACCCGTCATTTCGTGATTAATTAGACCCACCCACATGACCCTTAACTAAGGTCAACAAAGTCACACGACTGTCCTAACTAATCGCATCATATGCGGTGTAGGAAGACATCACTTAGCTACCGTACACTGTGCCTTGACTATGGTCAACAAACACAGCACGAATACTAAGTACTCTACTTCCTAAAATGACGGAGGGTTGCGGCTGGTTTTTGTGAAAACCTTTAACGCTTTGAACTTGATCTCGTTGCGGAATCAAATGGTTTTTAAATGGAATGGTTTCGAGGCTTTTCTAGTTTTGCTAAAGGGGTCACTCCCGGTGAAGGGATCGTCGGCCCTTTCCTCGTCGAATGAGGTGCGGGATATATCATATATATCACCGTGCAAAGCGGAAACTATAGAAGCGATCAAAGACAAACCGAGGGTTGTAGCATCTGCCAGTTATTGCTAAAGGAGTCACTCCCGGTGAAGGGATCTCGGTCCTTTCCTCATCGAATAAGGTGCTGGATGTTCTATAATGAACACCGCGATGCAAAGCAAGAACTGTAGCTACCTGTTTTATTTTGAAATTCGATTCCACAACATCAATTAGGTTTATTTTTCTTTCATTAATCTTATTAATGAATATCCCATCATTTAATTCCACCTAACCATCACAGATAAATATAACGTACGCTTATGCCATCCGCATTCGCCTCGATGTCCCGTCTGCACCGTTAGGTTAGGTAACTAACGCCAGAGCGAGGCAGGGCTAGCGCGGGTGTAAAACATAAGCAACGTCTATATAATATATCATATATACTATAATATCTGTCACAGAGCACAGAACATCGCATGATCACAGATAAAACACAGCAGAAGAAACATATGAAATATTGGATATACTAGGACGTCCGTGTTTTCAATACGAGCCAGTATAAAACACGGATTCCACGGTCGTGATGAATAGCCAATCCCACACCCCTAGACCCCTACGAGAGCGGCAAGCAACCCTGCCAATTCTAGGGTTAGGAAACCCGGACTCGACTCCTCGAGTTGGTCTCCCACTGGACCCCAGAACCCGGTTACTTGTGCTCCCCTCCTTGGGTCTATCCTAGTGCAGAAAAGTAAATAATATACAAACGGTGACTACTTCCGCAACCTGGAAGTGCCCCAAATAAAAGAATATTACATACAAGTTTTTACATGAATGAAAATGAAAAACACTCATCTCACATAAAAAACCCCCGGCTATTCAAATACGATGATCCAATATAACATATCCAGCAACATATAACATCACATGTCATCAACGTAAGTAAATATGTCCATCCCAATTGTCGTTGACATATAGCAACGAAACCGGCGATATCACATATTACACTTACGGTCACAGAAAAGAAAGTGTAAAACTACAACAGTTGGAATCCGCAATCACCTCAGACATCACATGCCTGACCAAATGAATTCCTTAGACATCGCATGCCTAACAATTATAAACCCCGCATTTTAGTCTCATTATCGAAAACTCTTTTCAATATCAAGCCGGGTAATTCAACAAGATTCCCGACATCCTGATCGAATGCTCGTCGCAAACTTCAGTAGGCGGCCGCACCCCCGATACCGTCGACGAAGTGCACCAAGGGGGAACACTGCCACCGCGAGCACCCGAACGGATGCTTTCGGCGACGGGGTTCTCCTACAGTCACTTGGTCGGGGCTATGGAGTGAGGCTGTCTATTAAGTTTACCCGGCGAGTATTCGCGTACGCTACGTGATTGCGACGGACTTTTGATCGCATCAAAATTCCGTGGCAACCGATCAAGTGAGACTAAACTGCTATGTTTATAACATTCATTCAGTTATCTCATAACTATTTGTGAATTCCAATTATAGTATCACATTCCAGATAAACAGAAAATGTTAAACTTTCCGATCGAACAATCGAACACCCAAGTTTTCCCGATACAGCTAAACATATGAAATAAGTCTAACAACATTCCGTTCGTACCTCAGTACCAACGGTCCAGCCGTAGAAGGGTCAAGCCAACGCCTCACATGTGGCACGCCGTACTGCCCCAAACCCGAAGGTTCAAAGGGCAGTTCAAGACGGTCATATAATCGAGTTAAGGTTTGTTGTCTTCTAGAGGGACCATCGCGTTACTTGCACTACTTAGAACGTCGTTAAACTACGGAAAAATCCAACACTTGGAAATTTCCCGACAGGGGGAAAATTGGGTATTTAAATCCGGTCGAACTTTTTAACATATTCTAAGATTTATCCGGAAAACCACACAGACAAAATTTGATAATCCGATCGAACATTCGAATCCCCAAAACAACTCAGAAAAATCAACTCTGTAAAAATTATTAAAAATTCCCAGAGAAATCACCACAGGAAACTAAAAGTTACTGTGCAAAAAGATTTAAAAAATGTGGCCGTACGGCCGCTGAACCGCCGCCTGAGCTATTGCTCAGGCCGCGGTTCCGCGCTTAAAAAAAATGAATTGGGCCTCCAAATTTTACAGTAACTCTTAGATATTTGTGATATGTTCTCTGCATATTTTGAATTTTGAAAAAGACCAGATTTCACAAATCGTCCAGAGAGCAATTTTGTTTCGGGGTTTCGGGTTCGTTCGGACTTCAATTTCCGTCTGGACTTCGCCTAAGGCTCTAGCTAGGCTCTGATACCACTGTAGGATTTCTAGGCACTCTAGTTAGGTTTCGGAAGTGATCAAACATGCACAAATAAAATTTTACGGGTGCCTACAAACCCGACTACGGATCGTTTACTAGATATTTAGGCGAAACATGCAAGTAAACGGAAATATATCTAAAGGGAATGGGCTACAACCTTTGTAGATCCGGTCCACCACCTCCTAGGTTCCGTGAAGAAGTCTTTCCGCTGTCCAAAACGGACCCATGACTCTTGCATCGGTATCATCGAAGAATGGGCGAGCTTGATCGTCGGTTCAATGCCGAAGATGATCTACGTCGAGATATCGCAAGAACAAGCTCCAACTTCATCAAGCTTGGAAAACTTGTGAAGGAAACACCCTATACTACTTGGCAAGAGGTAGAGGATGAAGAAATAGGAGTTGGGTTCACTTTAGATTTGGATTTCTCACACTTTTTTAACACTTGCCATTGGAGTAGCAAGCTACATCTATGGAAGAAGAAGATGAAGAAGAAGAAGATGATATGATAACTTAAACTTAAAATAGAAAATAAAATACAATACTTATCATATCATTGACCATGGTTTAGTGTAGAGACTTAACTTAGGTTAGATAGTGGTTAGGGTTAGATAAAAGACAAGAATGGTGGACTAAGTTCAAAGCTTCAAGAAGCTTTCAAATAAAACAAAACTAGCAACCATTCTTATCTCTTTATCTTTTCTTTTTCCAAAATAAATAAAAGGAATAAATAAATGATTAAGTAAATGAAAAAGAAACCCTAATCACTAATTAACCATGGTTTAACACTTTACACAAAACCAAGCAAGAATGTATCATCAAACATGATACAATCATGTGCACAAAACTATATCGAATATACAATGTGCACATCCGCGCGAGAAAATCCATTTAAAGTGAACCGATACTAGTTAATGCAAAGCAATATATTAAATATATAATTATGTATTAAATCATTAAATCAACACTTGATTTAACGATCCGGTCATATCGCATATAACCGGATAGTATCCAATGTGTCGGCTTATCGAATCAATCCTTGATTCGATAACTAGGTTATATCGCATATAACCATTCGATACATTGATCGCGAGAATCAAATACGGTATCACATACACGCATTATTCTCGGTCCCGTACATATCTCATATGCACTCCTATTTCGTTTCGCTTGAACCAGGAAACCTTTGTGTAGGACTCTAAAGACTCGTCAATACGCCGGTAGCAGATGATGATCATATCATGCACCCACAAGCCGCAAGCGGTCTGCTAAACGTAACGGCCACCCGGGTATTGAGCGATCTGAAGATCGACGAGCAAGCCCGCTCACACTCCAGTGAATCCGACCAGTTACACTACCGTATAGTCCGGTCTGTTCGTCTGATATGTCGCATATCTCGCCTAGGGGTGGTAAACGTCAGACCCCAATAGCTCGATAAGTTATGCCGACTTGAGGTCCATAACATTCATGAAACTACTGATAACTCTTACCAGTATATCACTGCAACCCTGGCCAGGGATTTCCTGTTATGGCCAGTCGAGCATAGCACAACATCAACCCCCAATACCGGGAGAGACGAATCCCCTCCTATCGCTCATTGCCTCCATGTGAATCAGGACTGTACCCAAAAACCACCTGTTTGCACAACTCAGTAGAGCCGTGGTAGGGTGGAAATCAAAGCACAGTGGGAGACACACAAGACTCTATGACGATCTCGGGTCAACAGACTAAGCTGTACCAGTGTCACCAGAGAACTGCCATCTGACGTGAGGTATAATACCATCTGGGAGTTCTCGGCGAGTCCGTTCAGTGTACCCAGTCTCCACTGAGCACCCGCATACCATCTTCGATGTCAAATACCAATGGATATGGGATCATCCATCGCCCATCGCATGGGTCGAGAAGATATGCGCCAGTCTACTCTGGAATATCGATGCCCCGTCTCGATATTCCCTCGACTAGGAACTTTTCAAGGATGTACTCATGGACTACTCAGGCCCCATTAGTATGATCTACATCATAGCCCTGGAAGTCGAGCACACATCCTAAGGGCTTTATCAACATGTAATCAGAGAGACAGAAAGTATACATGTTAAGATAAAGAGCAACCAGATAGCATACTATCATGTCGAGCAAGAAAGTCCTCCCTATGTATGTCCAAGCATCCACTACAATATACATCCAATGTACAGTAATGGCCTCTAGGGCATACATATAACTAACAAAAGCAACCAAAGTCCATACTTTGTTGGTGTATAAGGATTCCATCTCAGATCACTAAGCATCCAGCCATTCTCACAGAGTCCCCACTCATGATGGCCTGCTCGAAACTAGTTGGGTCATCATCTCATGATGCAATCCTCGCTCCCACTATCATAGAGAAACCGAAGTATCTCTCAGGTGGATGAGGAACCCTACCAGATCGGCGGAGAGGCTGAGGTTCTTTGGAAACTATTGAATCCTCCGGTTCTATCAAATCATCAGCTGCAGTTTGATTTAGCTGGAACCACTTCCAGTTCTACCTTATGACCACTAATTTCTTCACAAGAAATTCCCTTTCCAAAAGGTGGCATGCTGAGAATCAAAACATCTTTTGTTCCTCAGTTTGGTAGAAAATATTCCCTTGCGAATGCTTGGGATATCCAACAAACTTCCACAGAACTGACCTTGCCTCGAGTTTGTCCGGATTTTGCTTTGGACAACCCTAAATCTTAACATCCTTAAGAGATGGGCTCTTTCCATACCATATCACATATGGAGTGGTAGGCATCTGATTTGGTTGGAACCCTATTCAATAGGTATGCAACTTCTCAAGTGCATAACCCCAAAAGAAAATAGGCAACTCAGTAGTACTCATCATAGAGCACACCATATCACATAGGGTGTAATTGCTCCGCCCCGATACACCGACGTGCTGTGGTGTATACGGAGGAGTAATGCTGAGAAAGAATCTCATTCTTCTTTAGAATAGTCCAGGAATTCCGTGCTCAAGTATTCTCCTCCTTGATCACATCAAAGGACATAATACTTATACCCAGTTTTTGGTTCTCTACTTCTAACTTATATTCTGTGAATATCTCAAAAGCTTCGTACTTGTGTTTCAACAGGAACATATGTCTGAAACTTGAGAGATCATCAGTGAATGTAAGGAAATACAAAGAACCTGTCCTGGCATATGTAGACATGGGACTATTATACATCATCATGTATCAATCCCAAGAGTTCATTAACTCTTTCTCTGTTTCCAATAAACGGAGCTGTGGTCATCTTATCTTTGTGACATGACTGGCAAGTTTTACAAGATGTAAATCCAAACTAAATCAAATATGCATCTTTATGTAACTTCAGCTAGTCAGGTCGCATTGATATGACCTAGTCTACAATGCCTCAAGAAGTATTCGTTCATTTCTGAACTCTTCCTCTTGTGTGTGTTCTGTACGTTAAGAACTGTGGTTTGATTTAGAACGTCTATGCTTTTAGATAACGTGCCTGAACCGATCAACTCTTGATATAGGAAATGTTCAAAACATTATCCATCAATACAAAATTATATCCTTCTTTACTTAAATAAAGAGACTGATATGATGTTGTATATCAGGTTCGGTATCTAATAACATTTGTTTGGAATCAATGTATTCTAGTAATACAGGGTGATAACTGCCAACGGACTTGGCTGCAACACTTGCATCATTTCCAACTCTTGAAACTTATCACCCGTTCTCAGTTCTCTGCCTTTCTGCAGCCCATGTAACAGATTACATTTGCGGGATCCTGATCCGGTATCTCATACCCAGGACGTAAAGGATACTGAGAAACAGTTCTCGGTAATGAACACACCCGAAGAAGATGCATCAGCATGCACTTTCTTTGTTTGGGTGGCACGGGAATTCTGGTAATCCCCTATTTCCAGCTCTGTCTTATAACAATTATAAGTTGGAGCGGGACCAATGTTCCCCAGCTCAGTATAATAAGCGGGTTCGGTCAATACATCCGTATTTTTTTATTTTGATTAAGGCGTGACATGGTCGCTACTTGGAGAGAGAGAGAGAGAGAAGAAAACACTCAGCGTATGCTCTTGCAAGATTAGATTGGTTATAAATATATCTAATCAGGATGTCTCCCACTGTTTTAGTCAAATCTTCCTTCAAACCCTAAAAGAAAAGACTAGCCGGGATTAATTACACTCTACAAGTTCGCCAATCTTTCAGCCAGGCCAGTGCCGGTACTTTGAGGGAGGTTCCTCTTGCTTTCGCACGGACCTAATTAAAATAAACCCTGTTTTCTCAGAGGCATAACCCCGTTGACACCTTTCTAGACACCTATTTGATCAGCTAATTGTAATGTGTAAAACTCTCCTATGAGTAACTCTTACTCGCAGCGGGTATCGGGATCCAACTATCTCATAGGAGGTATGCAATCTCATTGCAAATTTCAACACTTGAAATTCCCAATAATATTTTACCCCGAGCGTCCTATGACCTTGACGCAGGCCAACAAACCATAGTCCGCTAGTCAAGTTCAACCCATACATTTCCTGATTGAATTAAGCCCACCCGCACGACCCTTGACGCAGGCCAACAAAGTCGCATGACTACCCTAATCCAATAGCATCGTATGCTGCAGATAAGCACTAGTTAGCTACCGCACACTACGCCTTGACGCAGGCCAACAAACGTAGCACGAATACTAAGTAGTACTTATCTGAAATGACGGAGGGCTACGATAGGTTTTTATGAAAACCTTTTGCGTAATGAACTTGATATCGTCGTAGAATCGAGTGAATTTTAAAAGGAGTGTTTTTGAGGCCTTTACTAGTTTTGCTAAATAGGTCACTCCGGGTGAAAGGATCTCGGCTCTTTCCTTATCGAATAAGGTGCAGG
This sequence comes from Agapanthus africanus, assembly GCA_030015575.1. Lineage (NCBI taxonomy): Eukaryota > Viridiplantae > Streptophyta > Magnoliopsida > Asparagales > Amaryllidaceae > Agapanthus > Agapanthus africanus. The sequence continues at coordinate 242,187,944 of CM057350.1, read as the reverse complement.
ATATTTCATAAATAAAACTATGCAAAGCAAAAATTATAGAAGCAATCAAAAGACAAACCGTGTTTGTAGCATCTGCTAGTTTCGCTAAAGAGGTCAATCCCGGTGAAGGAATCTCGGCTCTTTCCTTATCGAATAAGGTGCAAGATATTCTACAAGGAATACCGCTATGCAAAGCAAGAACTAGAGCTACCAGTTCTTAAACAAGTTTCTACAACATCTTTAGGTTTCTTTTATTTCATTAATTTCATTAATGAAGTCCCATTTTATTATGCTTCACAAGCATCAGTTATGAAACGAAATCAGCAATATAACATATATCTCATATATATAATATAAACATTCGTCTCAGACAGTAATATGATCTCATCACAGAACATTGCAGTAGAAGAACATATATGAAATATTGGATATACTAGGAGGTCCCTGTTTTAATACGAGCCTGTATAAAACACAGATTCCACGGCCGTGATGAATAGACAAACCCACATCCCTAGACCCCTACGAGAGAGGCAAGCAACCCTACCAATTCTAGGGTTAAAAGACCCGGTCTCGACTCCTCGAGATGGTCTCCCACTGGACCCTAGAACCCGGTTACTTGTGCTCCCCACCTTGGGTCTATCCTAATGCGGAAAAGTAAATAATATACAATGGTGACATCATCCTTAGCCCGGAAGTGCCCCAATAAAAGAATATTACATACAATTGAATTTTACATGAATGAAAAAGAAAATCTCTCATCTCACATAAAATCCCCGGCTATTCAAAACACGACGATCGAATATAATATATCACAACAACATATAGCATCACATGTCATCAACGTAAGTAAATATGCGTATCCCAATTGTCGTAGATGTATAGCAACGAAAACGGCGATACACCACTTATTAAATTTACGGTCGCAGAAAAGAAAGTGTAAAACAACAACAGTTGGAATCCTCAACCACCTTAGACATCACATGTCTAACCAAATGAATTTCTTAGACATCGCATGCCTAACAATTATAAACCCCGCATTTTAGTCTCAATATCGAAAACACTTTTCAATATCTAGTCGGGCAATTCAACAAGATTCCCGACATACTGATCGAATGCTCGTCGAAAACTTTAGTAGACGGCCGCACCCCCGATGCCGTCGACGAAGTGCACTAAGGCGGAACACCGCTGCCGCGAGCACCCGAACGGATGCTTTTGGCGACGGGGTTTTCCTACAGTCACTTGGTCGGGGCTATGGGGCATGGCTATCTATTAAGTTTATGTAAGACTACGGTAGCGCCCCGGCCGTCTTTCCGAGGCCAAAATGCGGAAACGAAAATTTTTGTAAACTAGAAAACCAGCGCTATCGTATGCTTAAAACCCTGATCGAACCATTAACCTACTACTAGCAAACTAGAGAGAGGGTTGGAAAGCTATACCGATCGATCTGTGTCCTTCGGTCTTTGGCCACCATCCCAAGCTCCTCACGGCATCTCCGGTCTCGATCTCCTCGTCGGAAAGGGCACCACATCATCGATTCTTTTTACGGGCTCCCGCTTCATCCAAAGCAACTCGGGCATGAAGTGTGCTAGCCGACGTGTCCAAGGTGATGTAGAGAATGTTTGTGATCACTTTATCTCTTGTATCCATCGATTTGGATGGAGGTTAAAGGTGTTGCCATTGGTGGTGATAATGAGCTAGAGGAAGAAGAAGAAGAAGGAGCTATCTTTTTCCTTTTGTGATGTTATCATCAAATGAGAGAGAGTGAGAAGAATAATATGAGAGCTCACAACCATCACATGGCTGCCCTTCCTCTCTCCTCCTCCCATTTCATCCACACATCAATCACTAAATGTGACATTTTTCACAAAAAAGAGACCATGAGTCACTATATATGTCTATGTCACATTTAATGCATCTCATGATGAATTCTAGCTCATTATTTCCAAATGCAAACATTAATCCAAATGTTTGCCACAACAAAAAGATACGGCAACATCTAAAGTAAACTGGTGACGGATCACAAGGATACTCCTCACCTGTATATACATACCTGCATCCGCATTCCAACTGCATGCGAATGCGATGAGACTAAAGTAATCCAACAAATCTAATACTAGGATCCGGCTTAAACCAAAGCCCAGTAGTATGATCCATCCGATCATGATGCGTGCACTACTGCGCGTATATGATCGGACCCTGCCATATATCATACGGCCTCTACATCGTTTCGCCCGAAACTTGAGAAACTGTCTGTGGGGGACTCTAAAAACTCATCAATACTTTGGTTGTGGATTTAACCACTAGCACGTCAGAGGTATTAGCCGTACGTAACGGGCTACCAAGTATTGACCAAAAGGGAGGTCGATGAGCGAACTCATCCTGACACCCTACTGAGCCTGTCAATAACAATATCCGTACAGTCCAGTCCGTTCGTCTATGAGCATCGCATGTCGGGCCTAGGGGGTTGGTAAAAGTCAGACCCCTAAATGCGGTACAAGTCGTGTCGGAGTGTAGCCCGGAACACCCTGAGATACTACTGGAATACCTACCAGTAAATCTCCTGCCTCGGCCGAGGGCTTTGTGTAATGGCTCTCCTAGACACAGCGTGATCTCACACCCAATACCGGGAGAGACGAAACCCCTGCCGATCCGCTCACTGCCTCCATGTGGCTCGGGACAGTACCCAACTAAAACCTGTTTGCACGACTCCTTTGAGCCGTGGTATGGTAGTAATCAAAGCACAGTAGGAACTCACACGAGACAAATGATGATCTCAGGTCGATGAACTAACCTGTACACATGTCACCAGGGAACTGCTATCTGACGTCAGGTATAATAACAACTAGCACGTTCCCGGCGAGTCCTGTCCGGTGTACTCATAACCTAATGAGCACCTGTATACATCTTAGGTGAACCAACTGACACCAATGGCTTGTGAGACCGGCCACCGCCCCTCGTCGAGGTCTCGACTTTATACACTAGTCTACTAATGGAGTATTGATGCCCAGTCTCGAAACTCCCACGACTAGGGACCTTTTAAGGATGTGCTTATAGACCTTAGCTCCCACGTATATGATCGCCATCATACTGCTGGCCGTTAAGAAAGAATCCTAAGGGCTCTATCAACGTGTAATAGGGACCTGTATGGTCACCTAAAGCAGTACACGATGATAAAGACAAACCATGGTAGCATACTATTCTCCATCAACGTGTAATAGTGAACCACAATGTCACCTAAAGCATGTACACGATGATAGAGACAAACCAGATAGTATACAATCATCCTGAGTAAGATTGTCCTACCGGCATAGGTCCTCCCTCAATCATTGCAATCACGTGCCAGCGATCCAATAATTGACTCCGAGGGCACTATATCCAACAATCTCCCACTTACACTCAAGGCTCATTATTGCGATGTCGCATACTCACAGCCCGTGTGATGCCGAACACCCAACTCCTCTACTGATCAGTCTCACAAAGCCCGTTTGTGAAACTATTGCGTTCGAGGAATAGCCTCAGTTAGTGGATCTGCTCTGATGTTCCTTTCTATGTCTCTCTTTATCTCAAGTTCGCGGAGAAAGCCATCTCCTGAAATGAGCAATACCTGTCTTAGAATATGTCTGGATATCTCATGGGACCTAGTTCATAAATAAAATCCAAATCCAAACTTCTTAGACTTTACCGTCAACTGAAACCAATCAGTATCCTGAGTCATGCCTCCCTCAGTGTCCGCTTGGATCACCTGTCCAAAACACTGCCCCTCGTCAGAGGGAAAACTATAACTCTAATAGTCACTCTGTCATTCAGGTCACCTTGGAAGCCTGGAATGATAACTGTCTCCCGAAGGAGGATGTCGTATATCCCTAGAACATCCACTTATGTTCTAAATCTGCTTCCGAACGTTTCTCCAGGATTGGATTAATATCAACTTATTGCATCTAGCACAAAAACAACATCTGGTGTGGTACTTGACATCTCTTGTGTAAGTCCACGTTGCTCACCCCGGTTCTTACGGGGAGGCGGAAACGACGAAAAACAATGATTTGGCGCAAGGCAACATGGACTCAAAAGTAAGGATCTTGGCTAAACTAGAAACTAGCAAACAAGTAGAGGCTTTAACTACTATGCTGTAGAAAATATACCACACGGAACCGGTCCTTCGGGGCTTCTCTCCGCTGTCCGGCTCGTCCATCCACGCTCTGAGGGTCGATCCGGATCTTGGTCACCTCCGCGGCCTTCTTGAGTCGAAGATGATCCACCCGAGAGTTGTACACTAAGCTCCACCTCAAGCCGAGAAAACTAGGGCAACGAGATCGCTAATCTAGATGCTCTAGGTTGTGTAGAAGAGAAAGATGGAAGTGTTTGTCTATGTGGATTCTTTTGCTCTCAACACATGAGATCAAAAGAATTATCAAGAGGAGGAAGATGAAGGAGAAACTTTAGCAACCATGGAGTTTTTCTTTTCTTCTCACTTCAAGAGAGAGAATGAGAAGAGAATAATGAAAAAAAATTAAGAAAAGAAAATGAGCTATGGTTGCAATAAAACACCAAAACCATCATTACTAATCCTATCATGATAAAGTTGATGCTACATTGAATTGACCATTATCATAAACAAAAATTAAAAAGAAAATCAAAGAAGAGTGTAGACCTCTCTTGAAGGTCTAAGGTCAACACGGTCAACGGGTCAACAAAGTCAAGAGAGGTCAAGGTGGTCAAATGGTCAATGCAATTAGCCATCACTAAACTATCACTAAAAGGATTAGTAAACAATGTCTCCGGCTCATAATGGTTTTGACCAAACGAATTGTCAAAACCCTAATGAGCCTGCCACATTACGGTTTTGGCCGAACTAACTTCCAAAACCCCAATGGGGCACCTCCTCCTTCATCGCTCCTCAAAACTGTGCATACACACCCGCATCCGCATTCCGTAGAATGCGAATGCACAGAAGACAAAACAAATCCATCTGTGCAATACTAGGATCTGGCTTAAACCAAAGCTCACTAGTATTGCCAGCCCGAACAGCATACGTACACAAGTGCACGTAAGCGATCGTAGCCCTGCCGTAAAACCATACGTCCTCTACATGTTTTGCTCAGTGCAGGGAAACTCTCTGTATGGGACTCTAAAGACTCGACACTACGCTGGCAGTGGGTTTAACCACAGACCGCAAGCGGCACTAGATGTACGTAACAGTCCCCAGGTAGATGTCGATAAGAAGGCCGATGAGGTAAACCCATCCGAACTCCTACTGAGCCTGTATGTGACAATCTCCGTACAGTCCGGTCTGTTCGTCTGATACATCGCATGGCGGGCCTAGGGGGACGGTAAACGTCAGTCCCCTAATAGCGGTACAAGTCATGTCGGAATGTACCCCAAACCACCCTGAGATAACACTGGAAACCTACCAGTATATCTCGCTTGCCTTGGCCAGGGACTACTCGTGTAATGGCTCTCCTAGACACAGCGCGATATCAACCCCCAATACCGGGAGAGACGAATCCTGTCTAACCGTCACTGCCTCCAAGTGCTTCGGGACTGCACCCAACTACTAGCTGTTTGTATGACTTCTTTGAGCCGTGGTAGGGTAGTAATCTAAGTACAGTGGGAACACACTCGAGGCGAAGTGACAGTGTCAAGTCGGCGGACTAAGCTGTACTCATGTCACCTGCGAACTGATAAATGATGATAGGTATAATACCAACCAACAGTTCCCGACGAGTCCTATCCAGTGTATTCGTAACCTAACGAGCACCCGCATACTATCTCAAGTACGACGTACTGACAGCTGTGGGACAGACCGTCTCCCCCGCTGGGATGAGAAGCGCATACGCTAGTCTACTCCGGAGTATCGATGCCCTGTCTCGATAGTCCTATGACTAGGGACCTGTATAAGGATGTGCTTATGGATCCGAATGCATTTCAGCATAGCCACTGGAGAAAAGGTCTCGTCATATTCCAAACCAGGTCTTTGACGAAAACCCTTTGCAACAAGTCTAGCTTTATAGGTCTCAACCTGCCCATCTACACCAATCTTCTTTCTGAAGATCCATTTGCAGCCTACGGGTTTTACCCCTTCTGGAGCAAAGTCCAAAGTCCAAACTTTGTTGGTGTACATGGACTCCATCTCGACCCGCATTGCATCCAGCCATTTTACCGAGTCGCCGCTTTGAATGGCTTACTGGAAGCTAGTAGGCTCACCATAATCCATAGTGCAATCCTCTCTATCCCCGTCTATGAGAAAACCGTAGTATCTCTCGGGCGGATGAGATTTCCTACTACTCCTGCGGAGTGGCGCTGGGATGTCCGGTTCTCTTGAAACTTCTGGTTCTTTCAAGCTTTCAGTAATAGTTTGTGGTTCTGGAATTTCTTCCAGTTCTATTGCGCTCCCACTTATCTGATTTTCTAAAAATTCAGTTTCCAAGAAGTGGGCATGCTGAGAAATAAAAACCTTTTGTTCCTCTGCGGAATAGAAAAGATACCCCCTGGAGTTCTTTGGGTATCCCACAAACTTACACAGTACTGAGCGTGTCTCGAGCTTGTCCGCATGCTGCTTTTTTACAAAAGCTGGATATCCCCATGTCTTAAGGTACTTGAGACAGGGTTTCTTCCCACTCCACATCTGATATGGGGTGGTGGGCACAGTCTTGGTTGGAGCCTTGTTCAAGAGATATGCAGCTGTTTCTAGCGCATAACCCCAGAAAGATCGCGGCAACTCAGCCTTACTCATCATAGAACGAACCATATTCAATAGGGTTCGATTCCGCCTTTCCGATACACCGTTGTGTTGTGGTGTGTATGGAGGAGTAAGCTGAGAGAGAATTCCATTCTCTTTTAAGTAGCCCAGAAACTCGGCACTCAAGTATTCACCACCTCGATCAGATCTCAGTGTCTTGATACTTTTGCCTGTTTGTTTTTCAACTTCATTCTTGTATTCCCGAAATTTCTCAAAGGCCTCGGATTTGTGCTTCATCAAGAAGACATGCCCATACCTAGAGAAATCATCTGTGAAAGTAATGAAGTATGAATAACCACTTCGCGCATGTGTAGACATTGGACCACACACATCACTGTGTATGAGTCCCAAGAGCTCGCTCGCTCTTTCTCCGTGTCCAGTGAATGGAGTCTTTGTCATCTTTCCCATGAGACAAGATTCACAAGTGGCATAAGACTGATACTCGAACGGATTCAAGTATCCCTCTTTATGTAACTTTGTTAACCGTGTCTCATTAATGTGACCCAGTCTACAATGCCATAAGAAAGCCTGATTTGTTTTCGGAGACTTTCTTTTAAGTGTGCTCTGGACACTGAAGGTCTGAGCTTGATTCAATACGTATATTCCGTTTTGTAATGTACCTGACCCAATCAGAACTTGATTTAGGTGGATGTTGACTACATCGCTTACAAAAGTAAAATCATATCCTTCCTTAGAAATTAAGGATACAGATATGATATTACAAGTCGCACCTGGTACATAAAAACAGTTACGCAGAATCAATATCTGCCCAGTTGTCAGTCCTAGATGATATTCCCCTACGGATTCAGCATACATGCTCATTCCGTTAGCAACCCTGAGAGTCATATCACCTTTCCTGATAACCCTACGGTTTCTCAGAGCCTGTAATGAATTACAGATATGAGATCCTGATCCGGTATCCAATACCCAGGAAGTAGGGTTAACTGACATACAGTTCTCAATTATAAACACACCCGAAGCCGAAGCCACAACATGCTTCGAATTCTGGCTACTGGCTATACTAGCCTTGCAATCCTTCTGCCTATGTTCATTCCCGTAACAATAGGGACATTCCTCTTTTACTATATCCAGTCCCGAAACTTCTGCCCTTCCCTTTCCTTCTACTTCCCTGGTTTCTTTCAGGGTAGAAGGTAGAGACTGTTGAACTAAGTCAGCATCTGATCCGTTCTTCAATGTAGTCTTCAGGTCCGAGGGCTCAAAAGAGCTGGTCTCTGTAAGGACGTCGCTCCTTACAGATGACCCGATAGCCAACCTCGCTGGAAGCAATTCGTTCGAGGTCTCATATCTTGCGATACGAGATTGCTCTCCATATAAATCTTTGTTATGGAGGAAGATAGAAACTAAGTCCATCTTCTCGTGCTGCCCCTGGTATGCACCATCAAGTGAGGCTAACACGAGGCACTTGGCTTCCGCACATTCCTTTTCCGATGTCCTACGGATATGAATATCCGTGACAGGGGAAGTTGGACCTGAGACGGCAGGGTTTGGATTAGTTAAGGGGTGTCCCAGCTTGTCATGGGCAATGGACATCTGGACAGACCTTTTCCAGTCATAACAGTTAGATTCAGTCATTTTATTATCTAGATGTAACCTAGGTACGGTCACTGGGTCGCTGCAATTAAGAGAGAGAGAAGAAAACACTTAGCATGATGCTCTTGCAAGTTTAGATTGGTTTTTAATTTATCTAAACAGGACGGCTCCCACTGTCTCTCGAATCCCTCCTCAAACCATAAAGGAAGAATTAGCCGGGATCAATCTCACCGTACAATACTTACTTAACCGTTCAGCCAGGCCAGTGTCGGTACTTCGAGGGAGGTTTTCCAACGCTTTCGCGAAGTTCCTTAATTAAGTAACCTCTTTTCCCTATGGGCGTAGCCCCGCTAACACCTTTGTAGACACCTACTAGGTTTATAGCATTGATCGTTAAGTGAGAAAGTTCCCGAGGAGTAGCATATACTCACAGTAGGATCGGGATCCAAATATCATCGCGTGACAAAACTGAAGGAATCCTACCTTTATCATCACACTCCAAATGGTATGCAGCGCTAGCAAGTTTCAGTACTTTTGAAACTCCCGATGTGGATTTTTTCCCCATGCTCTTATGACCTTGACGAAGGTCAACAAATCATAAGTTACATGTCAAGTTCTACCCGTCATTGTCCAGGTTAATTTGAACCCACCCGTACATACGCTTGATGAAGGTCAACAAGGTAATACGACTGTCCCAAACCAACGTATCTATCTATGCTACATACGAACACCCAACAGCTACCAATCACTATGCCATGACGAAGGTCAACAAACATAGCTTGAATACTATTGAATATCCATACGAAATGACGGAGGGCTACGAATGGTTTTGGCGAAACCGTGAACGTAGTGAACTTGATATAATCGACGGAACGAGATAGATTTTAAAAGGAGTGGTTCAAGATCCGCGTTTAAAAAGCAGGTTTTTGCAAAGAACCGAGTGGTTTTGAAAGTGTTCCAACGAATTTTACTTGGTTTATTTTCTTGCATTAATTCCAATGCGTCCCATCATTTAATCCTACCATTGCAGAAAACAACCAAAATATGGTGTACGTTTATGCCATCCGCATTCGCCATGGGGCCCCGTCATCACCCGTTAGGTTACTTGACTAACGACAGAGCGGGGGCTGGACTAGCGCGGATGCAAAACATAAGCAACACCTAAATAGATATCATATATAGATATATAGCAATGATAGCCATTCCAGATCACAGATGAACACTTTGGATATACTAGGAACCCGCGATTCGTTCGAGCCTGCAACGAAAAGCGGATTACACGGTCGCGATGAATAGCCAATACCCCACTTTATACCCCTATGGGTGCGGCAAACTACCCGCCAAGTACCCGAAGCGAAGCAACCTCCCTCAACCCGTGAATAGGCCACTCGGCATTTCGAGATACCCGGTAGTTTGTGCACCTCACCTTGGGTCTATCCTAGGAGCAAAAACAGTAAAAAGAAATTATACAATGACGGCTACAACCTCGACCCGGTTGTGCGACCATATAAATAATATTACATCAATTTACAAATTTTACATGAATGAAAGAAAAAGAAACTCTCATCTCACATCCACCCCGGCTATTCATCCGCGACAATCCACCGAGTTCATATCCACAAACCTTCAACATTACAGATCACAGATATGTATAACCCCCACTAATCAACGTATAGCGATTAGCGGACGTTCAATACATATATCACATCACAGATAATATCCATTAGCCAAAGTCTATGGAATATCGATCAAAATACGGATTTTTAACCACCCCAAAAGTCAATTTGCTCTCTGGAAGTTCTGGGTAGAAAAAACATGTCTTAAAAATCCCAAAACAGCCAAACTAAAATACTGCACAAAACCCGATCCACTGCCGAGTAAAATCGGCCGCGGAATCGCGGCAATAAGCATGTCATTGCCGCGGAACCGCGGCGGTTTGATCGAATCACTGGATCGTTTTTCTGCAGTGTTTTTACAAAACCCTGAGACGATTTTTCATATATTTTAAATCACTTTTTGAGCAGTATAAAAATCGACAGAAACTTGAGGTTTTGCGGATATGTTTTGCGACTTTTTTCAGATCGATATTCTAAACACTTTGCTAACTTACTAGTTTATGTTTAGCTAGGCTCTGATACCACTGTAAGTCCACGTTGCTCACCCCGGTTCTTACGGGGAGGCGGAAACGACGAAAAACAATGATTTGGCGCAAGGCAACATGGACTCAAAAGTAAGGATCTTGGCTAAACTAGAAACAAGCAAACAAGTAGAGGCTTTAACTACTATGCTATAGAAAATATACCTCACGGAACCGGTCCTTCGGGTCTTCTCTCCGCTGTCTGGCTCATCCATTCACGCTCCGAGGGTCGATCCGGATCTTGGTCACCTCCGCGGCCTTCTTGAGTCGAAGACGATCCACCCGAGAGTTGTACACTAAGCTCCACCTCAAGCCGAGGAAACTAGGGCAACGAGATCGCTAATCTAGATGCTCTAGGTTGTGTAGAAGAGAAAGATGGAAGTGTTTGTCTATGTGGATTCTTTTTCTCTCAACACATGAGATCAAAAGAATTATCAAGAGGAGGAAGATGAAGGAGAAACTTTAGCAACCATGGAGCTTTTCTTTTCTTCTCACTTCAAGAGAGAGAATGAGAAGAGAATAATGAAAAAAAATTAAGAAAAGAAAATGAACCATGGTTGCAATAAAACACCAAAACCATCATTACTAATCCTATCATGATAAAGTTGATACTACATTGAATTGACCATTAGCATAATCAAAAATTAAAAAGAAAATCAAAGAAGAGTGTAGACCTCTCTTGAAGGTCAAGGGTCAACACGGTCAACGGGTCAACAAAGTCAAAAGAGGTCAAGGTGGTCAAATGGTCAATGCAATTAGCCATCACTAAACTATCACTAAAAGGATTAGTAAACAATGTCTCCGGCTCATAATGGTTTTGACCAAACGAATTGTCAAAACCCTAATGAGCCTGCCACATTACGGTTTTGGCCGAACCAACTCCCAAAACCCCAATGGGGTACCTCCTCCTTCATCGCTCCTCAAAACTGTGCATACACACCCGCATCCGTATTCCGTAGAATGCGAATGCACAGAAGACAAAACAAATCCATCTGTGCAATACTAGGATCTGGCTTAAACCAAAGCCCACTAGTGCACGTAAGTGATCGTAGCCCTGCCGTAAAACCATACGGCCTCTACACATTTCGCTCAGTGCAGGGAAACTCTCTGTGTGGGACTCTAAAGACTTGACACTACGCTGGCAGTGGGTTTAACCACAGACCGCAAGCGGCACTAGCTGTACGTAACGGTCCCCAAGTAGATATCGATAAGAAGGCCGATGAGGTAAACCAATCCGAACTCCTACTGAGCCTGTATGTGACAATCTCCGTACAGTCCGGTCTGTTCGTCTGATACATCGCATGGCGGGCCTAGGGGGGCGGTAAAAGTCAGTCCCCTAATAGCGGTACAAGTCGTGTCGGAGTGTAGCCCAAAACACCCTGATATAACACTGGAAACCTACCAATATATCTCGCTTGCCCTGGCCAGGGACTACTCGTGTAATGGCTCTCCTAGACACAGCGCGATGTCAACCCCCAATACCGGGAGAGACGAATCCTGTCTAACCGTCACTGCCTCCAAGTGCTTCGGGACTGCACCCAACTACTACCTGTTTGCACGACTCCTTTGAGCCGTGGTAGGGTAGTAATCTAAGTACAGTGGGAACACACTCGAGGCGAAGTGACAGTGTCAAGTCGGCGGACTAAGCTGTACTCATGTCACCTGGGAACTGATAACTGACGATAGGTATAATACCAACCAACAGTTCCCGACGAGTCCTGTCCAGTGTACTCGTAACCTAACGAGCACCCGCATACTATCTCAAGTACGACGTACTGACGGCTGTGGGACAGACCGTCTCCCACGCTGGGATGAGAAGCGCATACGCTAGTCTACTCCGGAGTATCGATGCCCTGTCTTGATAGTCCTACGACTAGGGACCTGTATAAGGATGTGCTTATGGATTACCCAGCCCCCACGAGTATGACTGCCATCACAACGCTGGTAATCAAGCAAAGATCCTAAGGGCTCTACTAATATGTATATAAGCGATATGCTAAAAGAAACACATGCACATATTGAAGTAGAGACAAACCAAGTAGCATACTACCATTTTGAGTAAGATTGTCTATACAACTGTGAATATCCCAAGCTTCCATTAAGTAATATACAAGCTAGTATGATACAGTAATGGCCTCTAGGGCATATACACTAACATCTTGATCAACTCAATTGCCTAAGCAAGTGATCTTCCAATCATGCACATCCCTCTCCCCTTTAGTCTGTAAAACACCTTTAGAGAGGGTGACTCCATCACCTGCAGGTACACTACCGTGTCAGGAGTCGTCCGTTCTAAAACACCTTTAGAATGCTGTCTAAGTACCCAGATTGGGAAACTACCCAAATCTAAATCTAAAACCATAGATCTAGTAACCAGAATATCTGATATAATATCCATATCCTATGTGGAGAAACCACTGTGTGATAACCAAAATATAACCGGCACTAGTATAGGAATTTCACTTCCTACTCTTTGTATGTTGTCCAAATACCAGGACATCACACCCTACTACCTTCTTAACAGATCCATCCCCTATTCTGATGAAGTCAAACCTATGACTGTCACATCAGAAATAGATGATCTATCTCTGCTATATCTGCTTTAGTCCATAAATAGACATTAGCTACTTTTCCACTATGCTTCCGCTGTTCCCACTGACTACGACAACCTTCTGGCAGAGTCATATACACGTGCACTTCTAAAACTAGTTTAGAATGACGCTATACTCATCCTCCTGCCGGGTCTCACAGTCAGGAACAACAGCAATGGCAAGTTTGGGTTAACAAGAACCTCCTTGTCACCGTCTTTGAGCATACCGAAGTACCTCTCGAGTGCCTGAGGTTACCCACCATATCTGCGGAGTGGCCAATGGAATGTCAAGCCAGATTGAATCTTTAGGTTCTAATCAAATTTTCAGTAATCGTTTGCGGTTCTGGAATCACTTCCAGTTCTACCATACTCCCACTACTATTTTCTGAAAAAATCCATTTTACTAAAACTATGGCGAGTCAAGAACAATATCACTATTGATCTTCCAGATGGTAGAAAGTCAACGCTCGTCATAGCCCGGGTCAACCCACAAACAGCCATTACAGAAACGTTCCTTGAGTTATCCAGAGTCTGGTTTTAAGCATAAGCCGGACAACTCCTCGTACCTTAACATCGTTAAGATATGAACGATTCTATATCCAATATAGAAAGAGAGGCACTGATTTAATTGGAACCAGATTCAAATCATGCAGCTGTCTCCAGTGCATGTCAACTAAATGGAGAGAGGTCGATCAGCATTAGTCAACTTAGGAATGCTTCCAATTATGAGTAACCTGAAAGAGAAGCAAGTTCTATTAATCATTACTATCATCTGAATACCATACACAAGTATCTACATCTTCGATCACCTTGAAGAATCCTGATACTTGCAACGCCTGGTTCTATACTTTATTCTTATATCTATAACTTCTCAAAACTTAGACCTTGCATTTCTACGAAACACATGTCTAAGAACTAGAGAAGTCGCAAGTAAACAAAATATAGTACGAGTACCAACCCCTCTGTCCTCATGGACACTGGACAACATACAATACTCTGTATAAGTCCCCTGAGTCTAATAACTCATTCCTTGTGTGTCGTAGGTTGAAAACTGTACTTATGGTTAAGAAGAATTACACCGCTGTTTAATGCTCCTTACCTAACCATCCACAGATATAGGTAAATGTCATAGACATAATTTCAAAAATTTATATATCTCACTTTATAAAAATAAACGTACAGATATATCAATTTGAAATTGGTGCATAACAACGGATATTCAAAACCAAATATCTACCGTCCGGCAAACGGCCCAGGCGATTTCCTCAAATATCACCAATTACAACGAATTCCGATATAATGAGGATGATCACCTAATTCCCAATAATTTACTCCCACTCATCATTTGTAAAACCATACAGATATGAGAATCAAACCTGGTAAATACATACCCTGGAGCAAGGACTAATTAGGAAATCAGTTTTCTTTTAACAGTACACAGTGAAACTGTAACATGTAAATGTTTCGAAGAGGTATCCGGGTATTCCTAGTAATGCCTCTTCCATTATCCAGAATCATGACTATAACCGTATATTTCTTTGCCATCTCTCCAAATCCCTTTATCTATCTTTAGTCATTACCTTCTGTTCACCCCTTTAGGCCAAATGGTTTTCTTCCTTCCCTACCGTTCGGCACCAGCCTATGGTTTGGAAGAAGACTATTCAATAAGCATAATAGGTGTACTCCCCTGATCCTAGGAGTACTCGCAACCCGAGAGAAGGTGAAGATAAAAGACAACTGAATAAAACCTTATTCCTATTTCTCCTGAACCAGATTCCATCCCCGAACTGGAACAAGTTCCTTCGAGTTCGTATATAACCATACGATGGAGTATCCAAATAACTGTGGATCTTCGTAGTGATACAGAGTGTTCTGGAGAAATACAAAGGTGAAGTAGGAGTGGCGATGAAATACTTGGTTTGGTCGTGAATAGCAGTCGCAGTTTACTTTGCCCTCTTTCTAATCCCTTTATTTGTCTTAACTTATTACCTTCTGTACACCATCGTTAGGCTAATTGGTTTTCTTCATTCCCCACCGTTTGGCACCAGCCTTTGGTCTGGAAGAAAACTATCCAATAAGCATAATAGGTGTACCGTCCTAATCCAAGGATGACTCGCAACCTGAGAGAAGGTAAAAGGAAAAGACAACTGAATAGTCCTATTCATTTTCTCCAGAACCGGAAACCATCCTCGAATCTGGAACAAGTTCCTTCGAGTTCGTATATAACCATACGATGGTTTTATCCAATGGAAGTGGATGTTCGTAGTAATATGGGGTGTTCTGGAGAAAAGGGTAAAAGTAGGAGTGGCAATGAGGTATGCAACTCAGACAATCCAAAAGCCAGTGTTTTAAGAAGGTTCGGTTAACTTGGTCACTGAGTCATAGTCTAGGGTCGGGTCATGGTCGCTGCCAAAGAGAGAGAGAAAAGAAACACTCAGCGTGCACTCTATCCTAGATCAGAATGGTTATCAATTTATCTAACCAGGAAACCTCCCACTGTATCCTCAAATTTTCCTCCAAACCTGAAAGAAGAATTATTCGGGATCACCCGAGGAGTAAACCAACTCATCAGTGGGAATCGGGATCCAACTATCATCGCATGATAACACGATGGAATCCACTCACGTTATCACACTCCATAAGGTATGCGCATATCTGACAAGTTTCAGTTTATTTAGAAACTCCCGATGTATGATTTTACCCCTAGGACCCAAGTGACCTTGACAATGCCAACATATCAAAGAGTCCTAGTCAAGTTCAACCCGTCAATATCTTGATTGCGTTAAACCCACCCGTACGAGTCCTTGACAATGCCAACATAACCGTACGACTGTCCTAACCAATCCACATATCCATGCGACAGAAAAGCATTACAGAGCTACCGAACACTACGCCTCGGCAATACACGACATACGTAGCACGAATACTAAGCAATACTAATCTGAAATGACGGAGGGCTACGGCAGGTTTTTGGCGAAAAACCATTAACGTAATGAACTTGATATCGTTGAAGGAACAGGATAACTTTTTATAAAAATATAGTGGCGAAAACCTTTGCTAAAGAGGTCACTCCCGGTAAAGGGATCTCGGCTCTTTCCCCGTAGAATGAGGTGCAGGATATTCCAACAGAATACCATGATGTAAAGCAAAAGGCAATCGGCTATAGTGAAGTTATTACCCTGACGCAAACTTCTGTCCAAGGGGTCACTCCCGGTGAAGGAATCTCGGCCCTTGCCTCGTCGACTGAGGTGCTGGATATTCATAAACGAATACCACTGTGCAAAACAAAAGAGAATGTCCTTGCAATAACAGCTTTTTGAAAAATGTTCCAACAACATCAAACAGGTTTGTTTAGCTTGCATTGATCCAAATCAACGCAGTCCTATCAACTGATCACACCAATAAAGAACGAAAATACGATGTACGTATATGCCATCCGCATTCGCCACTGGGTCCCGTCTTCACCCGTTAGGTTACTTATCTAACGACAGAGCGGGGACTGGACTAGCGCGGGTGTAAAACATATACAACATCTACTAGTATATATATCAATATATAATATTCGCTCAAGGCATGATAAAATGCAACATCATAGAAATATAATAAGCATCACGGAACAATACAGATAATCTGGGATCCCCGGGTTTCATAGAGCCGCTACTGAAACTCGACGTTCCCCTGGTCGTGTGGATATCCTGTGTAATGAAATCCTAGACCCCTACAGGCACGGCAAGTTACCCGCCAAAACCTGAAGCGAGGCAGCCCCTTTCAACAACGTGAATGGACCACCCAACACTTCACGGAATCCGGTAACTTAAGCACCCCTCCTTGGGTCAACCTGTACCCCCTACGAGTGCGGCGAATAGCCCGCCAATTCTAGAGTGAAGCCTTCTCCGTCTCAAAGCCATGAGATGCGGGCCCGTTGCCTTCTAGAACCCGGCTATCCGTGCACCCCACCGCGGGGTAATCCTAGTACAGAAAGTAAAATATACAACGGGTACATCGACCTCAGCCCGGTCGTGCCCCAAAAGAATAATATACAAACAGGCAGTGACGGCAGTCCACATGTCAGACGCTCGCCCCGCAATATCAAATGTACAAATACAAACAAACTGTATTACCATTGCATCTAGGCTATCCACCACGACAAATCCGCAACATCACAGCACAACACAGAACATCAACGCGAATGTCACGTTCGCAAATCCGTCTAAGAAAGCTATAGCAATTAGACAAGATTTACCGATCAAATGATATTCACAGTCGCAGATATAATATAAATACTGTGAACTAACATGTTTAAAATTTTCGATCGACTAAATTTCCCGAAGTTGGCCCCAAGCAAAATACCCAGTACTCAAACAAATCTGGGCCCAAACAAAAATACCAGAAACCACATTTCCAAGTCAGAGACCACCTCAGAAAATTTCGTGCACTGTGGCTACAGTACGGCCGCGGATCCGCTGCCAAAACGTGGGTACCGCCGCGGATCCGCCGCGCTACAGTGAAATCAGCCCACCAAATTTTCTCAATTCTCTTTAAAAACCCTGCCTGATTTTCTGAAATACACCAAATAATTTTTTGACAACAAAAAAATTTCAACAGAAACTGGTGACTTGGAAATGCATCTTTTGAAAATTTCGTCCGATCGAAGTTCTAAACACACTAGAGCAAGCTAGTAAAGGTTAATGGCGTGGCATGTAAGACTACGGTAGCGCCCCGGCCGTCTTTCTGAGGCCAAAATGCGGAAACGAATTTTTTTTTAAACTAGAAAACCGGCGGTATCGTATGCTTAAAATCCGGATCGAACCATTAACCTACTAGTAGAAAACTAGAGAGAGGGTTAAAAAGCTATACAGATCGATCCGTGTCCTTCGGTCTTTGGCCACGATCCCAAGCTCCTCGCGGCATATCCGGTCTCGATCTCCTCGTCAGAAAGGGCACCACATCATCGATTCTTTTTACGGGCTCCCGCTTCATCCGAAGCAACTCGAGCACGAAGTGTGCTAGCCGACGTGTCCAAGGTGATGTAGAGAATGTTTGTGATCACTTTGTCTCTTGCATCCATTGATTTGGATGGAGATTAGAGGTGTTGCCATTGGTGGGGATAATGAGCTAGAGGAAGAAGAAGAAGAAGGAGCTATCTTTTTCCTTTTGTGATGTTATCATCAAATGAGAGAGAGTGAGAAGAATAATATGAGAGCTCACAACCATCACATGGCTGCCCTTCCTCTCTCCTCCTCTCATTTCATCCACACATCAATCACTAAATGTGACATTTTTCACAAAAAAGAGACCATGAGTCACTATATATGTCTATGTCACATTTAATGCATCTCATGATGAATTCTAGCTCATTATTTCCAAATGCAAACATTAATCCAAATGTTTGCCACAACAAAAAGATACGGCAACATCTAAAGTAAACTGGTGACGGATCACAAGGATACTCCTCATCTGTATATACATACCTGCATCCGCATTCCGACTGAATGCGAATGCGATGAGACTAAAGTAATCCAACAAATCTAATACTAGGATCCGGCTTAAACCAAAGCCAACTAGTATGATCCGTCCGATCATGATGCGTGCACTACTGTGCGTATATGATCGGACCCTGCCATATATCATACGGCCTCTACATCGTTTCGCCCGAAACTTGAGAAACTGTCTGTGGGGGGATCTAAAGACTCGTCAATATTTTGGCTGTGGATTTAACCAATAGCACGTCAGGGGTATTAGTCGTACGTAACGGGCTACCAAGTATTGACCAAAAGGGAGGTCGATGAGCGAACTCATCCTGTCACCCTACTTAGCCTGTCAGTGACAATATCCGTACAGTCCGGTCTGTTCATCTATGAGCATCGCATGTCAGGCCTAGGGGGTTGGTAAAAGTCAGACCCCTAGAAGCGGTACAAGTCGTGTCGGAGTGTAGCCCAGAACACCCTGAGATACTACTGGAATACCTACCAGTAAATCTCCTTTCCTCGGCCGAGGGCTTTGTGTAATGGCTCTCCTAGACACATCGCGATCTCACCCCCAATACCGGGAGAGACGAAACCCCTACCGATCCGCTCACTGCCTCCATGTGGCTCGGGACTGTACCCAATTAAAGCCTGTTTGCACGACTCCTTTGAGCCGTGGTAGGGTAGTAATCAAAGCACAGTAGGAACTCACACGAGACAAATGACGATCTCAGGTCGATGAACTAACCTGTACACATGTCACCAGGGAACTGCTATCTGACGTCAGGTATAATACCAACTAGCATGTTCCCGGCGAGTCCTGTCCGGTGTACTCATAACCCAATGAGCACCTGTATATATCTTAGGTGAACCAACTGACACCAATGGCTTGTGAGACCGGCTACCGCCCCTTGTCGGGGACTCGACTGTATACAATAGTCTACTAATGGAGTATTGATGCCCAGTCTCGAAACTCCCACGACTAGGGACCTTTTAAGGATGTGCTTATAGACCCCAGCTCCCACGTATATGATCGCCATCATACTGCTGGCCGTCAAGCAAGAATCCTAAGGGCTCTATCAACATGTAATAGCGACCTGTAAGGTCACCTAAAGCAGTACACGATGATAAAGACAAACCATGGTAGCATACTATTCTCTATCAATGTGTAATAGTGAACCACAATGTCACCTAAAGCATGTACACGATGATAGAGACAAACCAGATAGTATACAATCATCCTGAGTAAGTGTAACACCTTAGAATGTGTTTTAGGGATAATTATATTTTAATGTATGGTTTTTAATAAAAAGTTTAACATATTGGTTTTTAATCATTTTATCCTATTTAATGAATATTTTATTAGATTTTTCCTAGGCTTGCACACACTTGTGCATGATAACCGGGGTGTTAATTTGGGGTTTATCCATGATTAGTAAACATGGTGAACTAACCATTTTTCCTAATCTAGTTTTTAATAAATTATATTAAGTGTTTTGGGGTTTATTGTGCATGGTTGTTATAAAATAAAAAAGGGTTTTTAAAAAGATGAATTCTTTTGTTGAAGTGTTGACCATGAGAGAGAGAGTTGAGCATGGTGCTACATGGTTTTAGACCATGCCTCATTAATGAGGGAAGAGAAAGAGAAAGGGGGGGAGTCTTTGATTTCTCTCATTTCTCCCTCTCATTTTCTTTTCTCAATCTCTCATACTCTCTCACACACACAACAACAGAGCAACAGCAGCAGCAGCCCCAGGAGCAAGCGGCAGCAACACCAGAAGCAACATCAGCTGCAGAGAAGCATCAGCATTAGCACATAACAGCAACAGCAGCTTTTGCAACAGCAACAGCAGGAGCCCAGCAACTTGCAGCAGCTCTTCTTCCTCCATACACTTCTTCTCCTGCTTCTTAGGGTACCATAGAGTATAACTCTTAAACCCAATTCCCTTTATTGCTTAGCTTGTGTGTAGATTGGCGTCGGTTTATGTTAATTATGAGTTTAGTGCTAAATTATGGTGATTATGTGGAATTTTAGTTAGGATGTGATTGTGTTGGTTAACCCTACTTATTTAAGTGTTGTTAGGGTCACCTTAACTAAGTTCAACCCAAATTTCACTAAAATACCATAGGGTTTTTCTATTTTATGCAAAATTGGTGTTTTTATGCGATATTTTAGCATTCTGTGATCTGCTATTGGCCCGGACTCTTCAGGATAAATATGAGAATACTGGAGCATGCTCACTAGGTATAGACAACACCAACAGAACACGAGCCCCTCATTCAAAACTCCGGCCGCAAATTTATTGGCCGCAAATTGCGGCCAGGCAGCGGGCTAGGGTGTTGGGGTCTTGGCTAGGGTTCTCTGCAGTGTTTTCTAGTGTTTTGGCTTGTATAGTTTTGTAAGATTGGTCCTGAAGGAAAATTTGGGACAATATATCGTATTTCATGTTTATTTCGTTTGCGCGATACGCGCGATACGTGAGTGGGTTCTGCGATCCAACGTGTCGCGGTAGTTTTAGACGCGTATACACACGATTTAGCGTATCGTGCACACGCGCGTTTAGTTCGCGACGCGAGTTTCTCGTTTGGTCTCGATATCGCGTTTTGCGGAATATTTGCTTATATATGATTTCCTTGTCTCATTTTCAGGTTTGCAGGCGGGGACTACGGACACGGATACAGAGGGAGACAGGTGGTAGGATTCACCTAGCATGGAGCATAGGTGAGTAGATTTAACATCTACAGGGGAATCACCCGCATGGCGTTATGCGTCTGGGCTAGAATTCTATTACTTGTCGCATATTCTATGTCATTGTTAGAAATGCGCCTTTACCCTATTTACTTAGATGTTGTACTTGGACTGATAGCCGTAGGACACTGCACAAATTATTGACGATTCATGTTGCACGAGCACTAATTGTATGCTACACACACCGTCAATAATTGCCATGTCACACACAAACCCCTTATAGTTACTATATTGCTCGGTTAGGGACCTTGTGACATTGATTCGTACTGTTTATCACATATGACATTTATTATATCTGTATACCTATAGTGTATCGTACCATTAGTGATAGGTGCATACACATTTTACGATACAACTACAGGTATACTTTGCACATATTTGACTTATACCCGAGGAGGGTACCCTACATATTCCATTTATACCCATGGGGGTATACTACATCATTTGCTTATAGGTAGACACCTATACTTAGCTGTACCTTATTGATTTCGCATGTATATGGTTTTAGCTACATATTCTCCTTTATATGCTTGCATTTCAGATATATCGCACATATTTATTCCTGGATTTGCGCATTGTTATTGGATTTTACATGATGTTTTCTGGATTTGGGAACCACGGGAGTTCATGAAATTATGTATTCTTTGAAAAACCCGGTTTCGTTGATATGATCTTTGCGCATCCACCATGAGATTTATCAGTTCTGATTATTTACTCCATACGAGGTGTGGATGCCGTATGAGGGTACATGATGGGGCCCGATATGGTTTCCCTCGGCAAGAAGATCGATGGACTTTGCCGATTGAGCCTGGAGGCGGGCGAGTACCTACCGGTGACAGTACCAATGACTCGGCGGGAATCGTGGGGATACCGTTGGGAGTCATGTACGTATAAATACGTCGAGAGGCGAGGGTCAGAGCTAGGCACTCATTCTTTCCGGATAGCGTATGATACGTACCTATCAGGATGCTACTCTTGGTGACGGCATCTGATAGATCAGTATTTTTGTGTCGATGCTTGGCACATTGTTTTCATGATATTTCTTTTAACACCTTTGTATATATAACAGGGGACTTAGCCGTTGTTATATATACCCTTACACCAATATTAGTGGAGTGGGACACTAATATATGTGTATTGACCCTATCATATTTATTTCTGCAAATATATACCTTTAGGATGTTAGAATTCTACTTGAGATTTGATTTGGGATATTAGGTGATTCATTGAGATTAGATATTGGACATTCATATGGGATTACTGATTTGTACATTCGGGATATAGGAGATTATCCGATATTGTACATTGAAGAGATGTGAGACTTATATGATATGAGAGCCGATTGGGGGCTAATTTGAGGAATTGGGATTTGAGTGTCTTGATGGATTGTGATCCTACCACGATATTAGGATTCCGTGGAAATGACATATTTCACTCCATACCTCATACCTATTTACTTATGCACTGTTCCATGTATTAGGAGTACCTGTTAGTGTACCCTTCATGATTGCTGCATATCTACATTCTCATATCCCTATTGCATGATTATTGCATACTATTGTCATGTTATTATTTCTTCACATATTGATTGTACTTGGTAGTGTACTTTCAATTATTCTGCATTCACATGACCTGTTATTACTGTAAATTGCATATCTTAGATTCATGTTGTACGTACATACCTGCGATTACCTGCATATGTTATCTATTATTCATGAGTTGGCAACTTACCCCCGTTGTGCCACAGGTGTTGCAGGGTGTTCCCCAGAGTAGTCGAGGCAGGCTATTCATCTATCATCTTTTGCTACAGATACCGCATCAGCTCACAGTGTGCTATTTTGCTTAGGTGGGTTTTGGTGGTTATCTTTATTTTGTATTGTACATTCGTTGTATCTTGTACTCTCCATCTACTATTATGTTGTTGACTTAGAGACTTGGTGAGGACGATATTGTATATTATTCGTGGATTTATTGTCTTTTATACAGCTTTATCTCTATTGTCTTTTATTTCTTCACTACGGCGTCGTATATTTGTGGTGGTGATTTTTTTTCGCCTTTGGGCATGTATTTGATCCCGTTTGGGATGCTTTATTTATCTTTATCTGTTGTACCCCTTTTGGGGTTATTTATTATAAAGGGGGTGCTGCCAAAATTTTAAAGAAAGAAGTAGGACTTTTAAAGAATTTGGGTTGAGATTTCAAATGTTTCAAAAATTTCTATTATCTTTTCCGTATTTTCTTGGTTTAGATTTCTGGGTTTTGGCTTTCTTTTGCTGCGTTACGTCTTTAGGCGTTGCATAGTATTAGGGCCGTCACGTGCCAATTTCGGGTCATGACAAAGTTGGTATCAGAGCGCTAGGTTTTACCTTTCGGAGTGTAGGATGACCTTAGTATGATGGAGTAGGTAGCTTAAGCAGAGTAAAGTACTGTGTGTTTGTCTGCAGCATACCCACGATGCGGTACTTCGCCTTAAGTGACCTAAGTACAAATTGCTTGAAATTCCTTCCTTGATGATCCATATCCTTGTGATTTGATTTCCTTATTCTTATCGAATCTTATATCTATTTATAGGCTTACCGCCGATGACTATGGAGACTCAGAGTGATGCCGCGAGGGCCGAGGTCAGAGTTGGCTCGGGTGAGACGAGTACTGACCAGGATGGCATGCTAGTTGCACAGGTGCAGACGGATCAGCCTTCGACATATAGTATCGATAGGCTTGTGGCAGAGATGCAGGACTTCCGCCAGACGATGAGTTCATTGGTTGATGTCGTTCGGGAGCTACGACAGGAGGTTGTCACCCCTGTTACTCAGTTGTCCTTTGCGATCAGCATGCTGCAGTCCGTCACCTACATAGCACCAGTGGTTGCAGCACCAGTGGTTGCAGCCCCAGTTGACGAGGCGCATATTCCAGATACTCTGAGAGTTCCAGGATAGTGGAGGACTCGTACCGGTGTACCAGCCCAGAGACAGAGGTTCGGTCGTCGAGACAGATTTCGTGGCCGTCGCGGGAGTAGCAGAGGCTTAGGACGAGGACAGTCGTTCAGCTCTCACTCCAAGGAGGGTCAGCAGTCATCACGTAGATGTTTTCGATGCGGGAGCCTTCAGCACCTCGTCAGAGTCGTATTCAGAGAGGCCGTGGACGTGGAAGGTTCGCTCAGAGGAGTCCGTCTACCAGAGGAGTTCAGCCAGTTGCGGGTAGAGGGCAGACACAAGAGTTTGCTTCTACTCATAGGGACGCGCAGGCGTCCAATGGGGAGTTTTCAGGTATCCTTAATTCGCATGTTCTTTTGATGTATTCATTTGTTTTTCACACTTGTGCCGTGATTGGAGCGAGAGTTATGTTAGGTAGATTTGCCGTTTGTTGTATTAAGTTCTGTCAGCGATTCTTTTGTTACGCGACACGTATTTCAGTTGTGTGCCAATCGGATAGGAGATAGAGAATTGTCCGTCGTTTCGATCCTTCTAGAGATGTTGGATTTGACGTTCTCCTGTGTAGGGTTCCTAGGCACACTCAAGAAGTTCCACAAGGCATCAACCATGCCAAAATCAAAAATTCCGTGTGCCTAACAACTCTTTGCAAGATCGTTAACTAGAGATTAGGCGAAACTACAAGAAAGCAAACTACTTTGCTACTAAGTGAAAGGGATTACAACCTTTGTAGATCCGGTCCTCCACTTCTTTAGCTCCGTGTTGATGTCCCTCCGTTGCGATCATCGGGATCCCGGACTCTAGCGTTGGTTTCATCGGAGAAATGAGCGGGCTAGGTCGTTGACTTCGATGCCGAAGATGATCTACGTCGAGGCGACTCAAACTCAAGCTCCATCTTCACTTGGTCATGAACCTTGTGAAGAAAACACCCTATACAACATGGCAAGTGGTAGAGGATGAAGAAATAGGAAGTGGGTTCACTTTGAATTTGGATTTCTCACTTGATTTCAACACTTGAAATTTTCTAGCAAGGTTTTCTTCTTTATGAAGAAGAAGAAGAAGAAGGAAAATAAAAAATGAATTAATTCCAAAAAGAAAATTCAAGTGAAGCTTATCATAATGCAACCATGGGTAGTTAACTCATGTAGAGAGCAAACCATAGTTTAGGTAATGGTTAGGTTTAAGGATAAAACAAAATGGTTTAGACTTTTTAATGATGCTATGAAGCTTCATGAAGCTTTAAGCCAAAAATAAAGAAAAGCACCATTTTGTTTTTACAAAATGAATAAAGAAAATAAAACCCTAACAATTAACTAAACATGGTGTAATTCATACGCATACCCAAGTTTGCATGTATCATCAATCATGATACAAACTAGTGCACAAACATATATCACATATACAACTTGTGCAAATCAAGTGAGAAAATCAATCTTAAGTGAACAATACTAGTCAATGTAAAGTAATATATCCAATATATAATTATACATTAAATCATTAAATTAACAATTGATTTAATGATCCGATTATACTGCATATAACCGACTAATATTAAGTGTATCAATATATCGAATCAACACTTGATTCGGTAACCCGGCTATATCTTATATAAATGTCCAATGCTACAAATCGTGAGAATAGAATTCAGTATCACATTCTGGTATTATTTTCAGTCCCGCACATATCTCATATGCGCTCCTATTTCGTTTCGCTTGAGCCAGGAAACCCCTGTGTAGGACTCTAAAGACTCGTCAATATGCCGGCAGTCGGTGATGATTATATCAAACACCCACAAGCCGCAAGCGGTGTGATAAACGTAACGGCCACCTGGGTATTGAGCGATTAGAAGATCAACGAGCAAGCCCGCTCACACTCCTGTGAATCCAACCAGTAACACTTACCGTACAGTCCGGTCTCGTCGTTTGATATGTCGCATATCTCGCCAAGGGGTGGTAAACGTTAGACCCCAGTAGCTCGATAAGTCGTGTCGATATGAGGTCTATAACAGTTTGAGAAACTACTGGTAACACTTACCAGTAAATCTCAGCAACCCTGGCCAGGGATTTCCGGTTATAGCCAATCGAACACAGCGCAACATCAACTCCCTATACCGGGAGAGACGAATCCCCTCCTATCGCTCATTGCCTCCATGTGATTCGGGACTGTACCCAAAAACCACCGTTTTGCACGCCCTATTGGACGTGGTAAGGTGGAAATCAAAGCACAGTGGGAATCACACAAGACTCTATGACGATCTCGGGTCTACAGACTAACCTGTACCAGTGTCACCAGAGAACTGCCATCTGACGTAAGGTATAATACCATCTGGGAGTTCTCGGCGAGTCCGTCCAGTGTACCCAGTCTCCACTGAGCACCCGTATATCATCTCTGATGTCAAACACCAATGGATATGGGATCATCCATCGCCCATCTGTATGGGTTGAGAAGGTATACGCTAGTCTACTCTGGAATATCGATGCCCCGTCTCGATACACCCACAACTAGGGACCTTGAAGGATGTACTTATGGACTACCATGTCCCCACTAGTATGATCCGCATCATAGTCCAGGTAGTCAAGTACACATCCTAAGGGCTTTACCAACATGTCACAGAGAGACAATCAGTGTACACGTTAAGATAAAGAGCAACCAGATAGCATACTATCATGTGGAGCAAGAAAGTCCTCCCTATATACGTCCCAGCATCTACTACAATATACATCGTATGTACAGTAATGGCCTCTAGGGCATACATATAACTAACATCCTGGGCACGGACTGGTCAGCTACGTGCTAGGCGTCTGTGGACTACCGTGAGGAAAATAGTCAGGTTTTGTTTTCCCCTGCAAGTCAGTTCTTGTTGTGCAGGTGGATAGTTGTGCCGCCTCTCACAGCTTGAATTCAGCCTTTTTCGCTAATCGGCTTTTGAGGAGATGCCGTGGATTCTTGGCGTTCATTCGTGATACCGAAGCCACAGTGGGTTTGTTGGACCGGTGTTCCTATCGTGCGAGAGTTTTCCGATGTTGTTCTAGATGAGCCGGCGAACCTTAGGGAGCTTATGAATCAGCTGCAGAGTTGTTTGTTGGGAAGTTTTGTGTGTCTAGGTGTTTCACTTTTGGAAGCTCCTATTTCTGTTCGTCAAGGAGAAAGACGGCAGTTTGAGGTTGTGTATCGACGGGTCGTTAATTGAACCGGCTTACGGTGCGGATAGGTATCCTTTATCTCGCATTGACGATTTCTTCGATTAGTTCCACAGTGCAAGACATTTTTTAAGTTTGTTCGGGATCAGGTCATCATTGTTGCGGGTTCGGAGTGATGGCATTCCGAAGACTGCCTTATGCGTGCTACGGGCTTTGTATGTATTAGTGAGTCATTGGATTCACTGATGCCCTAGCAGCATTCGTAGATATGATGAACCGGATTTCTTCAGGACGTTCCTCGACCAGTTATTGTTGTGTTATTTACGAAATTCTGGTCTATTTAATGTATCTTGAGGAACAGGAGCAGCACTTGAGGATTTGTTATGCAGATACTGGGAGAGCACCAGCAGTTGCTAAATTCTTGGAGTGTTTCTTCAGGCTTGTTTGTGTTGACTCCTAGGTCTTGTTGTCACGGGAGACGGTTTTGTATGGTCCCGAGGGAGATCATTGCCGTACAGCTTAGGTCCAGACTTGTGTGCAGGACGGAGGTCCGCAGATTTTTGGGCTTAGCAGTTTCTTACCGCCGTTTCGTGCAGGATTGCTAGAGTAGTGCTGCACCGTCGACTGAATGGACCGGAAGGGAGGTTTCTTTTCTTTGGACTGAGGCATGTGTGCGGAGTTTTCAGCAATTGAAGATTCAGTTAACAACTGCATCAGTTCTTTCTTTGCTTTTGGTTCGGGCGACCTTGTTTTTTAACTGTAATGTTTCTTTAGTGGGTTCGAGTGTGTACTGAGGTGACACTATAGAGTTATCACTTTTGCTTCCCTACATTTGGAGGAAGTACGAGAAGGATATTCCACTCATGATCTGGAGATGGCCGCGGTGGTTTTACGTTGGAGAATTGGAGACACTATTTGTTCGAGAGTCGTGTCAGATTTTCACGGACCACCAGAGCTTAATGTACATCTTCCTGCAGCGGATTTTGATTGTTGTGATAGTCTTCTGCAGATTTACAGTTCTTGTGCGATCATCGAGTACAGCTTAAGTTCGTCTCTACGGAGGAGACAGCTTGCTCATGTCCGCGCCCGACCACTTTTCTTAAATCGCTTTCACGAGACACTGCCTGCCGATGCTCGTACGTCAGAGATACTTGAGCATACTCGGCTGGGTAATGATTCAGAGTCCTTGATTTGTGACAATGGTGTGCTAAGTTAGGGACGTGTTTGTGTACCTGATATTATCGGGTAGAGACGTGAAATCCTAGAGTAAGCACATTAGTCAACTCTCTGTATTCATTCAAGTTCCACCGATATTGACGTGACTTATGAGACAATTACGGGTGGGCAGGGATGTAAAGAGAAGCTTTGGGTTTTGTTTCAAGGTGTCTGTCTTTTGTGTGTTTGGGTTGAGCATCTGAGGCCGGCTGGAGAGTTGCAACCTTTAACCGTCCCGAAGTAGGAGTGGGAGAAGATCTCCACGAATTTCGTTATGGTGTCTACCCAAGTTTAGTCATGGTATGACTCCATTCGGAATTCTTGTTGTCCGGTTTTACTCGGTTTGCTCAGTTGTTCTTTGTTAAGTTGTGTGTTTGTGTTAATTGTTTTCAGCAGTTGGGGATCGTCACTCGCCATTGCTAGGGTTATCCTTCGATAGCTGCTATCAGGAGATACTCCAATTGGCAACCTTTAGGCTTAGGGGTTAGGTCGTGTCGATCACCAGTCTGTTGTTTTTCTGACTCTGCGTAAATAGGATTTGTGGACCCCGGCCAGTCTAGAGACTTCGGAGATGATCCAGTTGATTCAGGTCAGGATGAGAATTGTTCATTGCGGACAGAGGTCTTATGCCGACTGTGTTGGTCGCAGGCTTGAGTTCGCAGTGGAAAATCATGTATTCCTGCGGATTTTTCCGATAAATGACGTGTTGAGTTTTGGGAAGCTTATCCCAGGATTGTAGGTCCTTTCGAGATCCTATAAGCGAGTTAGTTTCGTTGCCTTTAATTTGGCACTTCCGTCCAGATTATTGAGTTTCACCCCGTATTCCTTGTGATGATACTTTACAATTACCTTCATGACCTTTCTTACATGATTTGGCACCAGACCATTTGGCTTGGACACGATCGTTTCGCTCACCGCCAGCCACTGGTGTTAATGGCTAGGCAGGTAGAGAAACGTCGGTCAAGGGTCTTGCCATCTGTGAAGGGCTTTCTTGGACATAGCCGTATAGTGAGGTAATCACTTGGGAGGCTGCGAGCGAGATTTGAGAGTGGTAATCTTATCTTTGAAGGTACGCGTAGTATATTTTTTAAAATTCGGGGACGAATTTCTTTTAAGGGGGGAAGATTGTAACACCTTAGAATGTGTTTTAGGGATAATTATATTTTAATGTATGGGTTTTAATAAAAAGTTTACCAAATTGGTTTTTAATCATTTTATCCTATTTAATGAATATTTTATTAGATTTTTCCTAGGCTTGCACACACTTGTGCATGATAACTAGGGTGTTAATTTGGGGTTTATCCATGATTAGTAAACATGGTGAACTGACCATTTTTCCTAATCTAGGTTTTAATAAATTATATTAAGTGTTTTGGGGCTTATTGTGCATGGTTGTTATAAAATATACAGGGTTTTTAAAAAGATGAATTCTTTTGTTGAAGTGTTGACCATGAGAGAGAGAGAGAGAGTTGAGCATGGTGCTACATGGTTTTAGACCATGCTTCATTAATGAGGGAAGAGAAAGAGAAAGTGGGGAGTCTTTGATTTCTTTCATTTCTCCCTCTCATTTTCTTTTCTCATTCCCTCATACTCTCTCACACACAACAACAACAGAGCAACAGCAGCAGCAGCCCCAGGAGCAAGCAGCAGCAACACTAGAAGCAACATCAGCAGCAGAGAAAGCAGCAGCATTAGCACACAACAGCAACAGCAGCTTCTGCAACAGCAACAACAACAGCAGGAGCCCAGCAACTTGCAGCAGCTCTTCTTCCTCCGTACACTTCTTCTCCTCCTTCTTGGGGTATCATAGGGTATAACTCTTAAACCCAATTCCCCTTATTGCTTTGCTTGTGTGTAGATAGGCGTCGGTTTGTGTTAATTATGAGTTTAGTGCTAAATTATGGTGATTATGTGGAATTTTGGTTAGGATGTGATTGTGTTGGTTAACCCTACTTATTTAAGTGTTGTTAGGATCACCTTAACTAAGTTCAACCCAGATTTCACTAAAATACCATAGGGTTTCTATTTTGTGCAAAATTGGTGTTTTTATGCGATATTTTAGCATTCTGTGATCTGCTATTGGCCCGGACTCTTCAGGATAAATATGAGAATACCGGAGCATGCTCACTAGGTATAGACAACACCAACAGAACACGAGCCCCTCATTCAAAACTCCGGCCGCAAATTTAATCATATTAGCCGCAAATTGCGGCCAGGTAGGGGGCTAGAGTGTTGGGGTCTTGGCTAGGGTTCTCTGCAGTGTTTTCTAGTGTTTTGGCATGTATAGTTTTGTAAGATTGGTCCTGTAGAAAAATCTGGGACAATATATCGTATTTCTTGTTTGTTTCTTTTGCGCGATACACGCGATACGTGAGTGGGTTCTGCGATCCAGCATGTCGCGGCGTGTCACGGTAGTTTTAGACGCGTATACACACGATTTAGCGTATCGTGCACATGCGCGTTTAGTTCACGACGCGAGTTTCTCGTTTGGTCTCGATATCGTGTTTTGCGGAATATTTTCTTATATATGATTTCCTTGTCTTATTTTCAGGTTTGCAGGCGGGGACTACGGACACGGCTACAGAGGGAGACAGGTGGTAGGATTCACCTAGCGTGGAGCGTAGGTGAGTAGATTTAACATCTACAGGGGAATCGCCCGCATGGAATTATGCGTCTGGGCTAGAATTCTATTACTTGTCACATATTCTACGTCATTTTTAGAAATGCGCCTTTACCCTATTTACTTAGATGTTGTACTTGGACTAGTAGCCATAGGACACTGCACAAATTATTGACGATTCATGTTGCACGAGCACTGATTGTATGCTATACACACCGTCAATAATTGCCATGTCACACACAAACCCCTTATAGTTACTATATTGCTCGGTTAGGGACCTTGTGACATTGATTCGTACTGTTAATCACATATGACATTTATTATATCTGTATACCTATAGTGTATCGTACCATTAGTTATAGGTGCATACACATTTTACGATACAACTACAGGTATACTTTGAACATATTTGACTTATACCCGGGGAGGGTACCCTACATATTCCATTTATACCCACGGGGGTATACTACATCATTTGCTTATAGGTAAACACCTATACTTAGTTGTACCTTATTGATTTCGCATGTATATGGTTTCAGCTACATATTCTCCTTTATATGCTCGCATTTCAGATATATCGCATATATTTATTCCTGGATTTGCGCATTGTTATTGGATTTTACATGATGTTTTCTGGATTTGGGAACCGCGGGAGTTCAAGAAATTATGCATTATTTGAAAAACCCGGTTTCCTTGATATGATATTTGCGCATCCACCATGTGATTTATCGGTTCTGATTATTTACTCCATACGGGGTGTGGATGCCGTATGAGGGTACATGGTGGGGCCCGGTATGGTTTCCCTCGGCAAGAAGATCGATGGACTTTGCCGATTGAGCCTGGAGGCGGGCGAGTACCTACCGGTGACAGTACCAATGACTCGGCGGGGATCGTGGGGATACCGTTGGGAGTCATGTACGTATAAATACGTCGAGAGGTGAGGATCAGAGCTAGGCACTCATGCTTTCCGGACAGCGTATGATACGTACCAGTCAGGATGCTAGTCTTGGTGACGGCATCTGATAAATCAGTATTTTTGTGTTGATGCTTGGCACATTGTTTTCATGATATTTCTTTTAACACCTTTGTATATATAACAGGGGATTTAGCCGTTGTTATATATACCCTTACACCAATATTAGTGGAGTGGGACGCTAATATATGTGTATTGACCCCATCATATTTATTTCTGCAAATATATACCTTTAGGATGTTAGAATTCTACTTGAGATTTGATTTGGGATATTAGGTGATTCATTGAGATTGGATGTTGGACATATATATGGGATTACTGATTTGTACATTCGGGATATAGGAGATTATCCGATATTGTACATTGGAGAGATGTGAGACTTATATGATGTGAGAGCCGATTGGGGGCTGATTTGAGGAATTGGGATTTGAGTGTCTTGATGGATTGTGATCCTACCACGATTTCAGGATTCCGTGGAAATGACATATTTCACTCCATACCTCATACCTATTTACTTATGCACTGTTCCATGTATTAGGAGTACCTGTTAGTGTACCCTTCATGATTGCTGCATATCTACATTCTCATATCCATATTGCATGATTATTGCATACTATTGTCATGTTATTATTGCTTCATATATTGATTGTACCTGCTAGTGTACTTTCCATTATTCTGCATTCACATGACCTGTTATTACTGTAAATTGCATATCTTAGATTCATGCTGCACGTATATACCTGCGATTACCTGTATATGTTATCTACTATTCATGAGCTGGCAACTCACCCCCGTTGTGCCACAGGTGTTGCAGGGTGTTCCCCAGAGTAGTCGAGGCAGGCTATTCATCTATCATCTTTTGCTATAGATACCGTATCGACTCACAGTGTGCTATTTTACTTAGGTGGGTTTTAGTGGTTATCTGTATTTTGTATTAGACATTCGTTGTATCTTGTACTCTCCATCTACTATTATGTTGTTGACTTAAAGACTTGGTGAGGACGATATTGTATATTATTTGTGGATTTATTGTCTTTTATACAGCTTTATCTCTATTGTCTTTTATTTCTTCGCTACGGCGTCGTATATTTGTGGTGGTGATTTTTTTTCGCCTTTGGTCGTGTATTTGCTCCCGTTTGGGATGCTTTATTTATCTTTATTTATTGTACCCCTTTTGGGGTTAGTTTTTACAAAGGGGGTGCTGCCAAAATTTTAAAGAAAGAAGTTGGACTTTTAAAGAATTTGGGTTGAGATTTCAAATGTTTCAAAAATTTCTATTATCTTTTCCGTATTTTCATGGTTTAGATTTTTGGGTTTTGGCTTTCTTTTACTGCGTTACGTGTTTAGGCGTTGCGTAGTATTAGGGCCGTCACGTGCCAATTTCGGGTCGTAACAGTAAGATTGTCCTACCGGCATAGGTCCTCCCTCAATCATTGCAATCACGTGCCTGCGATCCAATAATTTACTCTGAGGGCACTATATCCAACAGTTTACCCGGCGAATATCCACGTACGCTACGTGATTGCAACGGACTTTTGATCACATCAAAATCCCATGGCAACCGATCAAATGAGACTAAAAACTGCTAGATTTATAACATTCAAATTAGTTATCTCATAACTACTTGTGGATTCCAAATATTGTATCACATTTCAGATAAATAGACAATGTTAAACTTTCCGATCGAATGATCAAACACCCAAGATTTCCCAAATAGCTCAACACTTGAGCGGAGTTCAAAAATCCCAGAACATGTCACAACCCCAATGAACCAACCATTGAACAAACCAACGCCTCACATGCGGCAACGCTAAACTACCACAAACCCCAGGGTTCTAGTGGCGGTTTTGACGGTCACATAATCGAGTTAAGGTTACGTTCTTCTAGAGGGTCCACAGATACGCTTGCATGATTTCCTGAAAGTTTTAAACTCGTGGAAAAATCTGACACTTGAAAGTTTTCCGATAGGGGAAAAAGTGAGTTATTGATATTCGTTCGAAATTTTTAACACGTTCTAAATTACCCAGAAAAACTTAAACGAAGTTAAACTTTCCGATCGAATCAACGAGTTCCCAATATGTCCCAGAAAGCTCAACACTTGAGTGGAATTAAAAATTCCCAGAAGCATGAAAATGTACCCAGGAATAAACCCCTGAAGTATTAGCCCCCAACTCCCAAAGATGGCCGCGGAACCGCCGCCAAACGCATGGTTTGGCCGCGGTTCTATGATCTCTTGAGGGAGTTAGGGCTTCGTACTTTACAGTAATTCTTAGAATTCCTTGCATGATTTTATGAGTATTTTTAATATGAAAAATTTCAAATTTTGAAAATTTTTCCAGAGAAGGGGTTTGTATCGAGATTTCGGGGTTCGATCGGACTTCAAACTTCGTCCAGACAACGCTTAAAGCTCTAGCTTGGCTCTGATACCACTGTAGGGTTAGTATAGCATCTTAGCAAGGTTTAAGAAGGCATCACACATGCCATATTGAAATTTTTGGGGTGCTAAACAAACCCTAACCAAGATCTTAACAAGAGAATTAGGAATAACAAAGCATGTAAACAACTTTACATCTAAGAGTTATGGATTACTACCTTTGTAGTCCGTTCCTTCACTTCTAAATATCCTTGTTGAGGTCCCTTCACTGCGATCATCGAGTACCCGGACTCAAGAGAAGCTCCATGAATAGAAAGATGCAAACTTGCTTCCAATCTTCAACAACAAAGATGATCTAGCTTGAAGAAACTCAAGCCCATGCTCTTTGTTTACTAATCAAGTATTAGCAAAGCAAACACCCTAATCTAAGTGGATAAAATAGACGAGGATGATGAAGTAGGAATTTAGCTCTCATTTTTTTTTCAATTTCTCACTCAAAATCATCATATAAGAAAAATCTAGAAAGCTTTTCTCAAAGGAAGAAGAAGAAGAAATTACTTTGTGATGAATAATGAATTATCATTCTATGATTACAATTGCAACCCATGGTTAAGAATGAAGACTTAAACCATGTAGAGAGTTAAGTAGGGTAAAGGGTTTGGGTTGGGTTAACAAAATATCTACACAAAAATAACTTTGCTTAAAACAAAAATAAAGCTTCTAGAAGCTTCATGAAAAAGCTAACCCAAATCAAACCCTAACTATATTTAATCTCCACAAAACATGTTGCATTTGTAATCATAACTTGTTACAATATTATATATCACATATATAATATATTTTGTAACAAAATAAAATAATACAATTAACATATATCACATATATATCAATGTATTATCCAAGTGAGAAAAAGAATCTTTAAGTGAGCTTATATTAGTTAATGTAATATAATATATCAAATATATAATTATACATTAAATTATCGAATCAACACTTGATCCGATAATCCGGCTATTTCATAAATAACCGACTAATATAATCTGTATCAGTTCATCGAATCAACAATTGATCCGATGACTCGGCTATATCACATATAACCGGCCGATATCTCATATCGCGAGAATCTAATACGGTATCGCATACACGTATTATTCCCGGTCCCGCACATATCACATATGTGCTCCTACTCCATTTTGCCTGAGCCAGGAAAGCTCTTTGTAGGACTCTAAAGAATCGCCAATACGCCGGCAGTAGGTGATGATCATATCAAACACCCACAAGCTGCAAGCGGTCAGCTAAACGTAACAGCCACCCAGGTATTGAGCAATCAGAAGATCAACAAGCAAGCCTGCACATTCTCTTGTGAATCCAACCAGTAACATTCCCGTACAGTCCGGTCTCTTCGTCTGATATGTCGCATATCTCGCCTAGGGGTGGTAAACGTCAGACCCCAGTAGCTTGATAAGTCATGTCGATATGAGGTCCATAACAGTTCGAGAAACTACTGATAACACTTACCAGTAAATCTCAGCAACCCTGGCCAGGGATTTCCAGTTATAGCCAATCGAACACAGCGCAACATCAACTCCCTATACTGGGAGAGACGAAACCCCTCCTATCGCTCATTGCCTCCATGTGATTTGGGACTGTACCCAAAAGCCACCATTTTGGACGCCCTCTTGGACGTGGTATGATGGAAATCAAAGCACAGTGGGAATCACACAAGACTCTATGACGATCTCGGGTCTATAGACTAAACTGTACCAGTGTCACCAGAGAACTGCCATCTGATGTGAGGTATAATACCATCTGGGAGTTCTCGGCGAGTCCGTCCAGTGTACCCAGTCTCCACTGAGCACCCGTATACCTTCTCTGATGTCAAACACCAATGGAAATGGGATCATCCATCGCCCATCATATGGGTCAAGAAGCGCATACGCTAGTCTACTCTGGAGTATCGATGCCTTATCTCGGTACTCCCATGACTGGGAACATTTGAAGGATGTACTTGGCGACTACACTGTCCCCACTAGTATGATCTGCATCATAGTCCTGGTAGTCAAGTACTCATCCTAAGGACTTTATCAATATGTAACATAGAGACAATCAGAGTACATGTTAAGACAAAGTGTAACCAGATAGCATACTATCATGTCGAGCAAGAAAGCCCTCCCTATATATGTCCAAGCATCCACTACAATATACATCGTATGTACAGTAATGGCCTCTAGGGCATACATATAACTAACAGGTATCACATATCGTATTAATCTCGGTCCCGCACATATCACATATGTGCTCCTACTCTGTTTCGCTTGAGCTAGGAAACCCCTGTGCTGGACTCCAAAGACTCGTCAATACGCCGGCAGTAGGTGATGATCATATCAAACACCCACAAGCCGCAAGCGGTCTGCTAAATGTAACGGCCACCCGGGTATTGAGCGATCAGAAGATCAACAAGCAAGCCTGCTCACCTCCTGCGAATCCAATCCGTAACACTACCGTACAGTCCGGTCTCTTCGTATGATATGTCGCATATCTCGTCTAGGGGTGGTAAACGTCAGACCCCAGTAACTCGATAAGTCGTGTCGATATGAGGCTCATAACGGGTCGAGAAACTACTGATAATACTTACCAGTATATCTCTGAAGCTGCCTTGGCCAAGGACTTTCTGTTATAGCCAATCGAACACAGCGCAACATCAACTCCCTATACCGGGAGAGACGAAACCCCTCCTATCGCTCATTGCCTCCATGTGACTCAGGACTGTACCCAAAAGCCACCGTTTTGCATGCCCTCTTGGACGTGGTATGATGGAAATCAAAGCACAGTGGGAATCACACAAGACTCTTTCTCTCTCTTGGACGTGGTATGCTAAATCTGCAAGTTTCCTTTATGTTTGAAACTCCCGATATGAGAGTGTATGAGTGTGTATCAATGAATGAAGAATCAACAGGTAGTAGTTGGGTGCAGTCCCGAAGCACTTGGAGGCAGTGACGGTTAGACAGGATTCGTCTCTCCCGGTATTGGGAGTTGATATCACGCTGTGTCAAGGAGAGCCATTATACATAGTCGTCCCTGGCCAGGGCAAGCGAGATATACTGGTAGGTTTCCAGTGTTATCTCAGGGTGTTCTAGGCTACACTCCGACACGACTTGTACCGCTATTAGGGGATTGACGTTTACCACCCCGCTAGGCCCGCTATGCGATATTCTCAGACGAACAGACCGGACTGTACGGAGATTGTCACATACAAGCTCAGTAGGAGTTCGGATGGGTTTACCTCATCAGTCTTCTTATCGGCATCTACCTGAGGACCGTTACGTACAGCTAGTGCCGCTTGCGGTCTGTGGTTAAACCCACTGCCAGCATAGTGTCGAGTCTTTAGAGTCCCACACAGAGGGTTATTCGCCTTTGGGCAAAACAGAGTAGAGGTCGCATGGTTTTGCGATGGGATTCGTCACATCCGTGCACTTGTGTATGTTTGGTGTCCGGAAAGTTATTACTAGCGGGCTTTGGTTTAAGCCAGATCCTAGTATATGTTTTGGGGTTAGTTTTATCTCATTGTATTCGTGTTCCTCGGAACACGGATGCGGGTGTGTATGCACAGTTGACTGAGGCAGAGGCAGAGGATTCTTATTAGGGTTATGGTACGGGTGTGTATGCACAGTTGACTGTTGTCTTTTTCCAAACCCTAATGAGAATAGAAAATATGATTAATAATATTAGTTAACAATTATTGTGCCATGGTTGAGTTGAATCCTTGACTTTTGTTGACTTGTTGACCTAGTTGACCGGTTGACCAAAGTGGACTTGTTGACCATCATCATTTGTTTTCAAAGATGCTTCTTATTTTTTGCACAAGCATTTAATGAATGAAATGATAATGGTCATTCATCAACTCACCATCACAAATTGTTAATTATTATTATTGTTATCATTTTTCTAAAATAAGAGAGCGTGGTTGTAAAACTCATTCATTCTTACTTGCATCTTCTCTCTCATCATTTTTGCTCTCCCTCTTCCTCTAGCTCAAGGCAAAAATCTCTCATGTGTTGAGAACCATTTGCCTTGGAGATAAAACACCAAAACTCATCTCTACTCATCCTAAGGTTGATGGTTTAGCAAACCTAATACTTTAGTTACCTCAAGATCGAGGAAGGAGCTCAAGGTAGAGGCCCTCGGGTGGATCTTTCTTCGGCAAGAGAAGGCGACGAGGAGAACCATCCAACCCACTCCAAGGAGAAGAAGAGAAGGAGTTCAAGACTAGGTATAACCCTCTAACCGAGTAGGTAAAGCTCGTAGTTAGTTTCTAGTGTGTTGTTTAGCAAAGATCTGTTTTCTAGTCCATGTTACCTTTTCATGAAAAATCGTTTTACACCATTTCCGTATCCCCGAAATAACCGGGACGGGTAACGTGGACTTACAGTGGTATCAGAGCCTAGCTAAACACACACTAGCATATTAGAAAAGTATCTAGAATTTTGATCGGATAAAAAACTGCAAAACACCCCGAAAAAGTGAACTTTCTGCCGATTTTGTTTTCTGCTCAAAAAATAATAAATCAAACACTAAAAATCGGCTCAGGGTTTTTAAAGAACACCCAAGAAAAACGATCCAGCGAACCGACCAACTCACCATGGAACCGCGGCCGAGTTGACTCGGCCGTGGATCGTTTCTCCTGCAGTATTCTTATAATGGTGTTTTGTGATTTTTAGGATGGTTTGTTTCTGCCCGGAATTTCCGGAGAACAAATTTGTTTTTGGGGTGGTTACAAATCCGTATTTTGATAGAATTTCTATAGACTTTGGCTAATGGGTTATATCTGTGATGTTATATATGTATTGAACATCTGCTAATCGCTATACGTCGATTAGTGGGGGTTATACATATCTGTGTTCTGTAATGTTGATGGTTTGTGTATATGAATTCGTTGGATTGTCGCGGATGAATAGCCGGGGGTTATGAGATGAGATTTTTCTTTATCTTTCAATTCATGTAATATGTAATTTGATATAATATTATTTGTATGGCCGCACATCCAGGATGAGGTTGTAGCCGCCATTGTATAATTTCTTTTTACTATTTTTGCTCCTCGGATAGACCCAAGGTGGGGTGCACAAACTACCGGGTATCTCGAAGTGCCGAGTGGCCTACTCACGTTGTTGAGGGAGGTTGCTTCACTTCGGGTACTTGGCGGGTAGTTTGCCGCACCCGTAGGGGTCTAAGGTGGGGTATTGGCTATTCATCGCGACCATGTAATCCGCTTTTCTTTACAGGCTCGAACGAAATGCGGATTCCTAGTATATCCAATGTGTTCATCTGTGATCTGGAATGTCTATCATTACATCTGACGAATGTGTATATATCTATATAAGATATCTATTTAGGCGTTGCTTATGTTTTGCATCTGCGCTAGTCCAGCCCCCGCTCTGTCGTTAGTTAAGTAACCTAACGGGTGATGACGGGGCTCCGTGGCGAATGCGGATGGCATAAGCGTACGTCATATTTTCGTTGTTTTCTGCAATGGTAGGATTAAATGATGAGACGCATTAAAATTAATGCAAGAAAATAAACCAAGTAAAGTCGTTGGAACACTTTCAAAACCACTCAGTTCTTTTCAAAAACCAACTTTTAAACGCGGAGCTTGAACCACTCCTTTTAAAAGCTATCTCGTTCCATCGATTATATCAAGTTCACTATGTTCACGGTTTCGCCAAAACCATTCGTAGCCCTCCGTCATTTCATATGGATAGTCAATAGTATTCAAGCTGTGTTTGTTGGCCAAAGTCAAGGCACAGTGATTGGTAGCTATTGGATATTCATATGCAGCATAGATAGATGCGTTGGTTTGGGACAGTCGTACTGCCTTGTTGGCCAAAGTCAAGGGTAGGTACGGATGGGTTCAAATTAAGCTGGAGAATGACGGGTAGAACTTGACATGTGACTTATGATTTGTTGGCCAAAGTCAAGTTCATAAGAGCATGGGGAAAAAATCCACATCGGGAGTTTCAAAAGAAACTGAAACTTGCTAGTGCTGTATACCATTTGGAGTGTGATGATTCTGGTAGGATTCCTTCAGTTTTGTCACGCGATGATATTTGGATCTCGATCCTACTGTAAGTATATGCTACTCCTCGGGAAATTTCTCACTTAACGATCAATGCTATAAACCAAGTAGGTGTCTAGAAAGGTGTTAGCGGGGCTACGCCCCTAGGGAAAAGAGGTTATTTAATTAAGGAACTTCACGAAAGCGTTGGAAAACCTCCCTCGAAGTACCAGCACTGGCCTGGCTGAACGGTTAAGCAAGTATTGTACGGTGAGATTGATCCCGACTAGTTCTTCCTTTTTGGTTTGAGGAGGGATTCGAGAGACAGTGGGAGCCATCCTGTTTAGACAAACTAAAAACCACTCTAAACTTGCAAGAGCATCGTGCTAAAGTGTTTCTTCTCTCTCTCCTAATTGCAGCGACCAATCGACATGACCGTACTTAAGTTACTACTAGATAAAAATATACTAACAGGGCCAAACTACAAAGATTGGCTCAGGAATGTCAAAATGGCAATCACTTATGACAAGTTGGGGTATCTCCTTACCACCAAAGCTCCCCCTGTCCCAGGTCCCACCTCTAATTGTCTTTCAATAAACTTTACTTCCTGGGTATTGGATACCGGATCAGGATCTCATATCTATAATTCTTTGCAGGCACTGAGAAGGTGTAGGGTTTTGAAGGCAGGTAATATGACCCTTAAAGTTGCAAACGGAGCTAGCATGGATGCTGAGTCCGTGGGGGACTATCACTTGGGAATGTCAGATGGACATGTTTTGGTTTTGCGTGATTGTTGTTTTGTATCCAATGCAACTTGTAATATCATTTCTGTATCTTTAATGTCTAAAGAAGGTTATGAATTTGCATTTGTAAGTAATGTTGTAAACATTCACCTTAATCAAGTTTTGATTGGGTCGGGTACATTAAGCAATGGTATATACGTTTTAAACCAACCACAGATTTTCAATGTCCAGAATACACACAAAAGAAAGTCTCCAGAAATAAATCATGCTTTCTTATGGCATTGTAGACTGGTTCACATCAATGAGAGAAGGTTGACTAAGTTACATACAGAAGGATATTTGGATCCGTTCGAATATCAATCATATGCAACTTGTCAATCCTGTCTTAAAGGAAAGATGACAAAGACTCCGTTCACTGGACACGGAGTAAGAGCGAGCGAGCTCTTGGGACTCGTACACAGTGATGTGTGCGGTCCAATGTCTACACATACGCGAAGCGGTTATTCTTACTTCATTACTTTTACGGATGAATTTTCAAGGTACGGATATGTCTTCTTAATGAAACATAAATCCGAAGCCTTTGGAAAGTTCCAGGTATACAAGAATGAAGTAGAAAAACAAACAGGCAAAAGTATCGAGACACTGAGATCTGATCGAGGTGGTGAATACTTGAGTGCCGAGTTCCTGGATTACCTAAAAGAGAATGAGATTCTCTCTCAGCTTACTCTTCCATACACTCCACAACATAACGGTGTATCGGAGAGACGGAACCGAACCCTATTGGATATGGTACGTTCCATGATGAGTAACGCAGAGTTACCGCGATCATTCTGGGGATATGCACTAGAATCAGCTGCATACCTTTTGAACCGAGTTCCAACTAAGACTGTGCCTACCACACCATATCAGATGTGGTGTGGGAAGAAACCCTATCTTAAACATATTAAGACATGGGGATGTTCAGCTTTTGTCAAAAAGCAGCATGCGGACAAGCTCGAGGCACGCTCAGTACAGTGCAAGTTTGTGGGATATCCAAAGGACTCCAAGGGATATTTCTTCTATTGCGAAGAGGAACAAAAGGTTTTTGTTTCTCGTCATGCCTACTTCTTGGAAACTGAATTTTTGGAAAATCAGATAAG
The DNA here is from genome assembly GCA_030015575.1 of Agapanthus africanus. Lineage (NCBI taxonomy): Eukaryota > Viridiplantae > Streptophyta > Magnoliopsida > Asparagales > Amaryllidaceae > Agapanthus > Agapanthus africanus. Next base: position 242,145,552 of record CM057350.1, on the reverse strand, counting down.
TGGGAGAACAATAAAACTGGAAGAAATTCCAGAACCATGAGCTATTACTGAAAGCTTAGTAGAACCAGAGGGTTCGAAAGAACAGGACATTCCTACGCCGCTCCGCAGGAGTAGTAGGCGGTCTCATCCGCCCGAGAGATACTACGGTTTTCTCATAGACGGGGATAGAGAGGATTGCATCATTGATAATGATGAGCCGACTAGCTTCCAGCAGGCCATTCAGAGCACTGACTCGGTAAAATGGCTGGATGCAATGCGGACCGAAATGGAGTCCATGTACACCAACAAAGTATGGACTTTGGACGTTGCTCCAGAAGGGGTAAAACCCATGGGATGCAAATGGATCTTCAAGAGGAAGATTGGTGTAGATGGACAGGTAGAGATCTATAAGGCTAGACATGTTGCAAAGGGTTTTCGTCAAAGACCTGGTTTGGACTATGACGAAACCTTTTCTCCAGTGGCTATGCTCAAATCCATTCGGATCCTTCTTGCCATTGCTGCCTTCCACGATTATGAGATTTGGCAGATGGATGAAAAGACCGCTTTTCTAAATGGAAATTTAGAGGAGTGTGTCTATATGGACCAGCTAGAGGGTTTCATTCAGAGTGGGAGCAGCGGAAAGGTGTGCAAGTTGCTTAAGTCCATTTGTGGACTAAAGCAGGCATCGCGGAGTTGGAACATCTGTTTTGATGAGACAATCAAAGAATTTGGCTTTATAAAAAATCCAGATGAACCATGCATCTATAGTAGATTTGTAGCAAGAACTGTCGTATTCCTCGTTTTATACGTGGATGACATTCTCTTGATAGGAAATGACATTCCTATGCTACAATCTGTCAAAGGGTTCTTGTCACTCAGGTTCTCCATGAAAGACCTGGGTGATGCCTCTTACATTCTGGGGATCCGGATCCATCGTGATAGATCCAAGAGGATATTAGGACTTTCACAGTCCAGGTACATCGACACCATACTGAAAAGATTCAGTATGGAAGATTCCAAGCGCGGTAATCTACCGGCTTGTCACGGGATCACCCTCTCCAAAGAGATGTCTCCCAAGACTGATTTGGAAAGGGATCGCATGTCTATTATACCCTACGCTTCTGCGGTAGGCTCTATAATTTATGCGATGTTGTGTACCAGACCAGATGTTGCTTATGCACTGAGTGTGGTAAGCCGGTATCAGTTAAACCCTGGGGAGAAGCACTGGATAGCGGTAAAGAACATTCTCAAGTACCTGAGAAGGACTAAGGAGATGTTCTTGGTGTATGGCGTAAAAGACCTCCAGATCGAGGCCTTTGCTGACTCCAGCTTCCAGAGTGACAAGGATGATTCCAAGCCCATGTCGGGATATGTCTTTACCCTCAATGGAGGGGCTGTGTGTTGGAGGAGTTCCAAACAGGAAACCGTGGCTGACTCGACAATGGAAGCGGAATATATCGCTGCTGCTGATGCCGCAAAAGAAGCCGTCTGGATGAGGAAGTTCTTGAAAGAACTTCAGGTGGTTCCGTCCAATGTTGATCCAATACCTCTGTATTGTGACAACAAGGGGGCTATAGCTTTAGCGAAGGAACCCAGGTCCCATCAGAAGTCCAGACACATCTTAAAGCGGTATCACTTGATCAGGGAGATCGTGGATCGCCAGGAGATCGAGGTTCGGAGGGTTGCTTCAGAAGATAACACTGCAGATCCACTCACCAAGGCCTTACCCCAGACTCAGTTCGAGCGGCTGATCGAGATGATAGGTCTTCGATACGCCAGTACATGGCCTTAGTGCAAGTGGGAGATTGTTAGTGTATATGCCCTAGAGGCCATTACTGTATCATACTAGTTTGTATATTACTTGATGGAAGCTTGGGATATTCACAGTTGTATAGACAATCTTTCTCGAAATGGTAGTATGCTACTTGGTTTGTTTCTACTTTAATGTGTGCATGTGTTTCTTTTAGCATATCACCTATACACATTAGTGGAGCCTTTAGGATCTTTGCTTGATTACCAGTGTTGTGATGGCAGTCACACTAGTGGGGGCTGGGTAATCTACAAGCACATCCTTATACAGGTCCCTAGTCATAGGATTATCGAGATGGGGCATCGATACTCCGGAGTAGAGTAGCGTGTGCGCTTCTCATCCCAGCAGGGGAGATGGTCTGTCCCATAGCCGTCAGTACGTCGTACTTGAGATAGTATGCGGGTGCTCGTTAGGTTACGAGTACACTGGACAGGACTCGTTGGCAACTGTTGGTTGGTACTATACCTATTGTCAGTTATCAGTTCCCAGGTGACATGAGTACAGCTTAGTCCGCTGACTTGACACTGTCACTTCGCCTCGAGTGTGTTCCCACTGTACTTTGATTACTACCCTACCACGGCTCAAAGGAGTCGTGCAAACAGGTAGTAGTTGGGTGCAGTCCCGAAGCACTTGGAGGTAGTGACGGTTAGACAGGATTCGTCTCTCCCGGTATTGGGAGTTGATATCGCGCTGTGTCAAGGAGAGCCATTACATATAGTCGTCCCTGGCCAGGGCAAGCGAGATATACTGGTAGGTTTCCAGTGTTATCTCAGGGTGTTCTCGGCTACACTCCGACACGACTTGTACCGCTATTGGGGGACTGACGTTTACCACCCCCCTAGGCCCGCCATGCGATATTCTCAGACGAACAGACCGGACTATATGGAGATTGTTGCATACAGGTTCAGTAGGAGTTCGGATGGGTTCACCTCATCAGTCTTCTTATCGGCATCTACCTAGGGACCGTTATGTACAGCTAGTGCCGCTTGCGGTCTGTGGTTAAACCCACTGCCAGCGTAGTGTCGAGTCTTTAGAGTCCCACACAGAGGGTTATTCGCCTTTGGGTAAAACAGAGTAGAGGTCGCATGGTTTTGCGACGGGGTTCGTTCACATCCGCGCACTTGTACACGTTTGGTGTCCGGACAGTTATTACTAGCGGGCTTTGGTTTAAGCCAGATCCTAGTATATGTTTTGGGGTTAGTTTTATCTCATTGTATTCGTGTTCCTCGGAACACAGATGCGGGTGTGTATGCACAGTTGACTGAGGCAAAGGTAGAGGATTCTCATTAGGGTTATGGTACGGGTGTGTATGCACAGTTGACTGTTGTCTTTTTCCAAACCCTAATGAGAATAGGAAATATGATTATTAATATTAGTTAACAATTATTGTTCCATGGTTGAGTTGAATCCTTGACTTTTGTTGACTTGTTGACCTAGTTGACCGGTTGACCAAAGTGGACTTGTTGACCATCATCATTTGTTTTCAAAGATGCTTCTTATTTTTTGCACAAGCATTTAATGAATGAAATGATAATGGTCATTCATCAACTCACCATCACAAATTGTTAATCATTATTATTGTTATCATTTTTCTAAAATAAGAAAGCATGGTTGTAAAACTCATTCATTCTTACTTGCATCTTCTCTCTCATCATTTTTGCTCTCCCTCTTCCTCTAGCTCAAGGCAAAAATCTCTCATGTGTTGGGAACCATTTGCCATGGAGATAAAACACCAAAACTCATCTCTACTCATCCTAAAGTTGAAGGTTTAGCAAACCTAATACTTTAGTTACCTCAAGATCGAGGAAGGAGCTCAAGGTAGAGACCCTCGAGTGGATCTTTCTTCGGCAAGAGAAGGCGACGAAGAGAACCATCCAACCCACTCCAAGGAGAAGAAGAGAAGGAGTTCAAGACTAGGTATAACCCTCTAACCGAGTAGGTAAAGCTCGTAGTTAGTTTCTAGTGTGTTGTTTAGCAAAGATCCTTTTTCTAGTCCATGTTACCCTTTCATGAAAAATCGTTTTACACCATTTCCGCAACCCCGAAAGAACCGGGACAGGTAACGTGGACTTATAATTTGTTGGATATGTATGCCCTAGAGGCCTTCATTGTATAGGATGCTAAGGATATGTTTGTACAGGATAATCTTGCTCGATATGATAGTACGCTATCTGGTTTGTTTTTATCTTAACATGTGATGTGTTTTACTTTGTATTTCATATCTTGTATACATGTTGATAAAGCCCGTAGGATCTTTGCTTGACTACCAGGGTTGTGATGGCAATCATACTTGTAAGAGCTGGGTAGTCGATAAGCACATCCTTAAAAGTGTCCCTTGTTGTAGGAGTATCGAGACTGGGTATCGATACTCCAGAGTAGACTAGTGTATGCATATCTAGACCCTGATGAGGGGCGATGGATTAGTCCTGCAGCCATTGGTGATGTGCACCTAAGATTGTATACAGGTGCTCACTGGAGGTGAGTACACCGGACGGACTCGCCGAGGACTGGCTAGATGGTATTATACCTAGCATCAGATAGCAGTTCTTTGGTGACATGAGTGCAGATAGTCTGTCGACCTGAGGTCGTCATTTGTCTCGTGCGAGTTCCCACCATGCTTTGATTACTACCCTACCACGGCTCTACTGAGTCGTGCAAACTGGTTTTAGTTGGCTACAGTCCTGAGCCACATGGAGGCAGTGAGCGACTGTTGGGGATTCGTCTCTCCCAGTATAGGGAGTTGATGTCGCGCTGTGATCGGTTGGTCAACACCATAAGTCCCTGGCCATGGCGGATTTAGAATTACTGGTAGTTGGACCAGTAGATTCTCGGATGGTCTTGAGCCACACCGACATGACTTGTCTGGTTATTAGGGGTCTGACATTTTCCACCCCCTAGACCTGTCATGCGATACTCTCAAACGAACAGACCGGACTGCACGGAGATTGTCACGGACAGGCTCAGTAGTGGTTCGGATGAGTTCGCTCGTCGGCCTTCTTTTTCGACAGATACCTGGGTAGCCATTACGTACAGCTAGTGCTGCTGATGGACTTATGGTTAAACCCACTGCCAGCTTACTGTTGAGTCTTTAGAGTCCCACACAGAGGGTTTATCTGGTTCAGGCGAACCGATGTAGTGGCCGTATGGTCTTACGGCAGGGTACCGATCATATACGTGTACTAGCTACATGGATAATATTCGGACGGATAATACTAGTGGGCTTTGGTTTAAGCTGGATTCTAGTATTATATTATTGGATTATTATTATCTCATTGTATTCGTATTTTTCGAAATACGAATACGGGTATATATATACGGTGAGGGTATTCTTGTAATTTCACAAGACATGCTTCTAGAAGGAGACACATCATTATTAGATTTATCTATTTATGAAAATAGATTAATGAGGTGGAAATTGGAGATATTTGTGGCATGGATGAAAGCATGGCTAAGTCATTTATTTATTCATTTGATTTTACTATTCAAGCATGGTTGCTTATTTTCTATGGAAAATAATCCATGCTTGATTATTGCAAAGACTTAGCCATTCTCTTTTCCTATACAACCTTTGCTCATTTGCATTTGTTCATTCTCTCTCCAATTTTTCTCTCCTCCTTCTTCCTCAAACCTTAATCCTCACATGAGTTGTGAATTCTAGGGTTCTTGAGATAAAATACTCTATTCATCTTTCTTACATCTTCTAAATTGTCTAGTCTAGCAAACTAGACATCTTAGTTACCTCACACTTGAGGTTGAAGCTTGAACCATAGGCTCTCAGGTGGATCATTTTCGACAAAGAGGAGACTAACGATCGAGTTCTATTCAAGACTTCTAAAAGCCAAGAAGAGGAGAAGAAGATTCAAGCTTGAACCAAGGAGCGAAGAAGGAAAAAGAAGACTCAAAGGACTTGATCGAGAAGGTATAAACTCTCACCGAGTAGTTAGAACCTTCTTGTAGTTAGTCGTAGCTAGTTATGGTTTAATAAAGATCCTGGATTGTTTTTGTCGATGTTGCGAAGCAACCCTTTTGAAATATAAAAAATCTTTTTTTGTGTATTCCGCTTTCTCACGGACCCGTGGGGTGCGCTGTAACGCTTTTAAAATTCGTTTAGGTTAATTTCGTGTTAATTAGCGATATTGCGTGTTTTTCATAAAACCTCGTTAATAATTATTTTCCACGTCGACCGGAATATATCTATTTTTAATTGTGAAATTATGTAATTACATATTTATTGTGCTTTATTAATTAACATTTAATTTATTTTCCACTTAATTATCTATTTGCTAATTTATTATTTTCTAAGCTAGATTTTTAATTAATCTTGCACTAATCCAATTTTACCTTAGTTTAAAGTGTGCTTTGCAACCTTGACAAATCAACATATATTTTGTTGCATGCCTTTCTTTTTTATTTTCCCTCATGGTTCTATTATCCTTTTTAAAAAAAGAAAACAAGGGAATTAAGAAAAAGAAATGGAAAAGGGAGAGGCATGGGGCATTAAAGAGGCATGGGGGGCTTGACTTTTGACACTCACACCCTCTCTCTCTCCCCCTCACTCCCTCCTTGCTCTCAGCAGCAACCCCAGCAGCAGCCCTGTCACGACCCAAATTTTGGATGTGACCGGCTCTTAGATTGTATGATATCTAAAGATGTCGACACAATCTGAGTAAGCCAAAACCAAGATCAAAACCCTTTTTGCGGAATTTAGAAAATTTTAGATTTTAAGTAAAAAAAATGAAGTAGCATGCCGAATGGTTTTTAATAATTGAAATTTAAGCAACCGATTTTAAAATTTCGACAGTACTTCCTTTTTAATTATTAATAAAAAGCAGTTATAGGGTGTGTAAATAGGTTGCATCCCTAGTTGGGAGCAAAACAATGCCAAACAGCGGAAATCAATACGCAATAATAATACGCCATTCTAATGGAGAATCTCATGCATAGGTAAAGGAAGCATAAATCAACACAACTAAACGATCTCATCAGTCGAAATAAAATACATACAACCACATCTCGTTCTAAGTCAATTATACAGGGTCTGATGGAGTAATACTAGATCCAATATACATAAACCAAAATAGGAGGTTACTGCGTAGGTAACCCACCTAGCAAAGAGAGCGATAAAAGCCGATAAGTGGATCCGCACTGCTACTACGCGTCCACACGACTCCGGCAAGGAACTATGGCACAACGGGGGTGAGTTGCTAACTCAGTGAATACAACTAACATATATCGGCTGATAATGTAAGTATGATGAGCTAGAGCTAATATCAACAAGGATGAATATAATGCATGATAATATGTAGAAGCATGAACAAGTACTATTATATATTTAGATCAAAACTGAAATCTCGTCAATTATTTCCAAATAAGGTTCATTTTCCCGTGCCTAATATCGACACAAATCTTCTATTTCCATCAGGCATCGTTCCCCGAACGATCTTGTCATCCAATAACACCGGTCGGTATCACCTAGATATCCGCCGTGTTTCACAACTGTCTCCGGTATCGAGTATCCTCGCTAGGCTCCCCGTCTCAAATGCGGCTTTCTTGCCCCTCGGTCTCGACCGGGTCCACCATGAATCTGACTGTATAGCTCCCCCACCAAGTCCGGATAACGTAAAAATCCGCGACCTTATAGCTCCCCCACTCGGTCCGGAATAAAATCAAATCATAAAACCAACATCTCATGGTGGACATCTCACATCAACATGAAGAATCACTGAATCTATTCAATAGTGTATAATAACTCAAAACCCTAAATCCGAAATAATCCATTTCATCTTATATCAATATTATTAATACTTGAATATGAAACATGCTAACATCTATGCAAAATAACTATCATTACTGATACTTAAGGTATGATATGAATCGTATTTAACATAATAATTACTAAGTGTGTATGTGACATTTTAATATCGACGAGGTATAGTGTAACATGTAGATATGTACACGTGCAACATGACTCGACGATAATTTGTGCAGTGTTCTAACAATTATTAACAGACGATGTTTATATATGAATGCATACGATCAAACCTTATATATAAAGGAACAATTATAATTTAAACTTAAAATTACGGGCGTAGCACGCCATCCATACAAAATCCCCCGGTAGATGTTTAGTCTACTCATCGGAATACGTCGAATCTACTCAGATATCCTCAATCCCTTTTCTTTCCTTACGGCCTCCGAAGTTTCCGTATTCGAATCTAATATTGAAATTAACTTCGTATAAGAAACGACTAAATTCCGATACGGTGAAAACATGAAAATACAAGTTTTACATACTAACTATACTACGTACGACTATTGTAAACTATCTAATACTTATACTAACTGGATTTTAACTATTCGCTGTTCGTAACAGAAAACAGAGACGTGTCACGAAACATCCGTGTCGTGTTTTAGAATTTGAACCCTATTACAGATATCAGCTCCCAGATTTCATATACTGATAAAATAACTTAAACTAGCAATACCAAATATCCTAACATATATACAGAGAGCTACCCTAAAAACCCCAACACCTAACTCCCACAGAAACCCGGTGAGCTCGGATTTTTGGTAATTGTCGCCGGCCAAAATCCGAGGGATTGGGGTCGTCTTCCTATGGGTTATTCTAAGTCCAATTTATCAGATGGAGGCACTGTTTGATTATGTTAATTATCATCTAAACTATAGCAGATTTAACACAGAGCCTATATTTATCAAAATATGATATATTCGATATCCGATTTCTATATTAAAATAGTACTGAACCGAAATTCTATAGAGTTTAGAGATTTTACCTATAGAAGATTACTGAAAAGGCTTCCTCCAAGATGCAAAAACTCAAAGATCCTAGCTTGATGGTAGTGGTGATAGTCCTTAGCACTTAGTTCTTCTTCTTTTCTCTCTTTTCTTTTTTTCTTTGTTGTGTTCTAAGATGTTTCTTTTTCTAAACCAGTTTATTTGCCTTAACTTGATATATATTAACTGAATCAATTAGTAAAATTAAAGGATACAAAGTGATAAGGTAGTAGGTGGTGTCACCATGCAAGATGGTGGTGGTTTCATGGAAGGATGAGTTGTGGCCATTAGGTTAACCTAAGGTGTGGTGTCTAGGAGGTATATTTTAAGCTTAACCATTATCTAACCCTCTTTGAATAAAAACCCTCATACAACTCTAATTAGCATAAGTAAACTAACCTTTTCACATAAACCCCTCATTACACATATTATTATATAAACACCATTTTCTTTACTAATTTATTTCCACTTCAATTAAAAAGCCCTCTCTACTACAATAAAAATTAAATAACATTATCTACTTAAATAAATAATTTAATTAATTATGTAAAATATTTCAAAATGTTACAGTATCCCCCCATAAGAAAATTCGGTCCCCGAATTTAAAACTTAACTACACGTACCTTCAAAAAGATGTGGAAATTTCTTCCGCATCGCATCCTCGGCCTCCCAAGTGACCTTCTCGCGATTCGTTCCTCGCCAAAGAACCTTTACAGATGGAAGTACCCTTGATCTCAGTTTCTTTGCTTGTCGGTTTAGAATAGCTACTGGTTGCACTGTGTAGGATAAATCTTGCTCAAGCTGTAAGGTCTGATGCTGAATCACGTGAGAGGGATCGTGAAGATACTTGCGAAGCATAGGCACATGAAACACTAGATGTGTAGGACTACGGTAGCACCCCGGCCGTCAATCCGACGCCGGAAAGCAGAAACAAAAATTTTCTTGACTTTAAAACCGGCACTACCGCATCCTTAAACCTGGATCGTAACCATTAACCTACTACTAGCAATCAAGAGAAGGGGTAGAATACTATACCGAGCGATCCGTGTCCTTCGGTCTTCGCCTCCACTCCGATCTCCTCGCGGAATCTCCGGTCTTCATTTCCTCGTCGGAACGGGCACCACATCGCCGGGTTCTTTTACGGGCTCCCACCTCTGGACCGAGGCAACTCAGGCATGAAGTTGGCAAGCCGACGTGCCCAAGAAATACTGTAGGCTGAAGTGTAGAAAGCTTTGTCTCTTACGGGTAGTGAAGTTGCCATGGTGATGGAGGAATAAGCAATGGAAATGAGCTTTTGGATATGTGTTAGGAATTTTGCAAGCAAGCAAAATGAGATGATAGATTTTCCCTCAAGAAAAATGAACTCCCTCATCCTCATCAAATATAGCCGGCCCCTTATCAAAATGAGGAGGAAAAATAAAAACCATGAAGGGAGGTGAGAGTAGGAAAAGCAAAGGGTGACCATAAGCTAAAAGTGATGATAACAATGTTGTAGGGTGTTTTTCGTCAGCCCATTGAGATGGGAATACGCGCGCGCTTGTCAGGCGTACTACAGATTCCTCCTGCCTAGGGTAGGCCGGGGTTTAATGATTGTGGGGATCCGAATCACCGGCAGCCGCGGACTAAGCTGCCGTTAATTACCCCTCGCCTTTGGTGCGAGGGAACCTCCGATTGACGGGTTATACTGGTCATGCGAACTCAATATGCAGTGTGTATGTGATGTATTTTGAAAGGGGGTTTTGGGTATATCGGGAGCCACGCAGAGTTTGTTAGTTATATGTATGCCCTAGAGGCCATTACTGTACATTGGATGTATATTGTAGTGGATGCTGGGACATATATATGTAGGACTTTCTTGCTCGACATGATAGTACGCTATCTGGTTGCTCTTTATCTTAACATGTATACTTACTGTCTCTCTGTTACATGTTGATAAAGCCCTTAGGATGTGTACTCGACTTCCAGGACTATGATGCAGATCATACTAGTGGGGCCTGAGTAGTCAATGAGTACATCCTTCATTGTTCCTAGTCGTGGGAATATCGAGACGGGGCATCGATATTCCAGAGTAGACTAGCGTATATCTTCTCGACCCATGTGATGGGCGATGGATGATCCCATATCAATTGGTGTTTGACATCAGAGATGGTATACGGGTGCTCAGTGGAGACTGGGTACACTGAACGGACTCGCCGAGAACACCCAGATGGTATTATACCTCATGTCAGATGGCAGTTCTCTGGTGACACTGGTACAGCTTAGTCTGTTGACCCGAGATCGTCATAGAGTCTTGTGTGTCTCCCACTGTGCTTTGATTTCCACCCTACCACGGCTCTACTGAGTCGTGCAAACAGGTGGTTTTTGGGTATAGTCCCGATTCACATGGAGGCAATGAGCGATAGGAGGGGATTCGTCTCTCCCGGTATTGGGGGTTGATGTTGCCCTATGCTTGACTGGCCATAACAGGAAATCCCTGGCCAGGGTTGCAGTGACCTACTGGTAAGTGTTATCAGTAGTTTCACACATGTCATGGACTTCACGTCGGCATGACTTATCGAGCTACTGGGGTATGACGTTTACCACCCTTAGGCGAGATATGCGACATATCAGACGAACAGACCGGACTGTACGGTAAGTGTTACTGGTTGGATTCACAGGAGTGTGAGCGGGCTTGCTCGTCGATCTTCTGATCGCTCAATACCCGGATGGCCGTTACGTTTAGCAGACCGCTTGCGGCTTGTGGATGTTTGATATGATCATCATCCGCTGCCGGCGTATTGACGAGTCTTTAGAGTCCTACACAGAGGTTTCCTGGCTCAAGCGAAACGAAATAGGAGCGCATATGAGATATGTGCGGGACCGAGAATAATTCGTGTATGTGATACCGTATTCCATTCTCGCGATGAATGTATCGATTGGTTATATGCGATATAACCTAGTTGTCGAATCAAGGATTGATTCGATAAGTCGATACATTGGATACTAGCCGGTTATATGCGACATGACCGGATCATTGAATCAAGTATTGATTTAATGATTTAATGTATAATTATATATATTTGATATATTACTTTGCATTAACTGGTATTGGTTCACTTTAAATGGATTTTCTCACTTGGATTGTACAAGTTGTATATGTGATATACTTTTGTGCACAAGATTGTATCATGTTTGATGATACATGCAAGCTTGGGTTTGTGTAAAGAATTAACCATGGTTATATGAGTGGTTAGGGTTTCTTTTTATTTGCTTATTTATTTATTTATTTCTTTTTGGAAAAGATAAAGTGAATGGTGGCTTTTTTGTAGTTTTGTGGAAACTTCATGAAATGTTGAAATCTTGACCATTCTTGTTCTTTTCCTAAACCTAACCATTAACACTAACCATGGTTTATTCTCTACACCTAACTATGGTTACTATCATGATAAGTATCATTTTATTTGATAATTTAGATATACTTATCATATTCTTTTTCTTTATCTTCTTCTTCTTCAACAAAAGAAAAAGCTTGCAACCTTCAATGGCAACTAGCCAAAACAAGTGAGAAATCCAATTCTAAAGTGAACCCACCTCCTATTTCTTCATCCTCTACCTCTTGCCAAGTAGTATAGGGTGTTTTCTTCACAAGTTTCATGACTTGGTGAAGTCGGAGTTTGATCTTGTGATGCCTCGACGTAGATCATCTTCGGCATCGAAGCCGACGATCAAGCCCGCCCATTTCTTCGATGAAGCCGATGCTAGAGTCATGGGTTCGATTTGGACAGCGGAGGGAGATCATCGCGGAGCTTAGGAAGTGGTGGACCGGATCTACAAAGGTTGTAGCCCCTTTCCTTTAGCATTAAATTCGTTTACATGCTCGCATCGCCTATATATCTAGTTAACGATCCGTATTAGGGTTTGTAGGCACCCATAAAATTTGAATTAGCCATGTTTGATGCCTTGTGAGACTTCATTAGTGTGCCTAGGGACCCTACAGTGGTATCAGAGCCTAGCTAGAGCCTTAGGCGATGCGTAGACGGAGTTAGAAGTCTGATCGACCCGAAACCCCGATTTTAACATGCTCTCTGGACATTTCTGAAATTCGTGGTTTTTTGTGAATTAAAAATATGCAGAAAAATCAGCAGGAAGATCTAAGACTTACTGTGAAATTCGAGCTCCTGTATCCATCAAAGAGCCGCGGTTCCGCCGCATAAGCATGGCTTATGCGGCGGTTCCGCGGCCATAATGTATCCTTGTTTAATGAATTGTGCACAGTAATTCCTAGTATGCAGTGCTGGTTTTCCTGGGAATTTTTAATATTTATTCCAGAGTTTTATTTTCTGGGTTGTATTGGGAACTCAGTGTATCGATCGGATTGTCTATTTTTGTCAGTGTGTTTTTCCGGGTATTTTAGAATATGTTAAAAAGTTCGACCGGATATAAATACCCACTTTTTCCCCTGCCGGGAAATTTCCAATTGTTGGATTTTTCCATAGTTTAACGACGTTCTAAGTAGTGCAAGTAACGCGATGGACCCTCTAGAAGACAACAAACCTTAACTCGATTATGTGACCGTCTTGAACTGCCCTTTGAACCTTCAGGTTTGGGGCAGTACGGCGTGCCACATGTGAGGCGTTGGCTTGACCCTTCTACGGCTGGACCGTTGGTACTGAGGCACGAACTGAATGTTGTTAGACTTATTTCATGTGTTGAGCTGTATCGGGAAAACTTGGGTGTTCGATTGTTCGATCGAAAAGTTTAGCGTTTTCTATTTATCCGGAATGTGATACAATAATTGGAATTCACAAGTAGTTATGAGATAACGGAATGAATATTATAAACATAGCAGTTTAGTCTCACTTGATCGGTTGCCACGGAGTTTTGATGTGATCAAAAGTCCGTCGCAATCACGTAGCGTAATCAGATACTCGCCGGGTAAACTTAATAGACAGCCTCACTCCATAGCCCCGACCAAGTGACTGTAGGAGAACCCCGTCGCCGAAAGCATCCGTTCGGGTGCTCGCGGTAGCGGTGTTCCGCCTTGGTGCACTTCGTCGACGGTATCAGGGGTGCGGCCGCCTACTAAAGTTTGCGACGAGCATTCGATCAGGATGTCGGGAATCTTGTTGATTTGCCCGACTTGATATTGAAAAGAGTTTTCGATAATGAGACTAAAATGCGGGGTTTATAATTGTTAGGCATGCGATGTCTAAGTAATTCATTTGGTCAGGCATGCGATGTCTGAGGAGGTTGCGGATTCCAACTGTTGTAGTTTTACACTTTCTTTTCTGTGACCGTAAGTGTAATATGTGATATCGCCGGTTTCGTTGCTATATGTCAACGACAATTGGGATGCGCATATTTACTTACGTTGATGACATGTGATGTTATGTGTTGCTGGATATGTTATATTGGATCGTCGTGTTTGAATAGCCAGGTTTTTTTATGTGAGATGAGTGTTTTTCATTTTCATTCATGTAAAAACTTGTATGTAATATTCTTTTATTGGGGCACTTCCAGGTTGCGGATGTTGTCACCATTTGTATATTATTTACTTTTCTGCACTAGGATAGACCCAAGGAGGAGGGCACAAGTAACCGGGTTCTAGGGTCCAGTGGGAGACCAACTCGAGGAGTCGAGTCCGGGTCTCCTAACCCTAGAATTGGTAGGGTTGCTTGCCGCTCTCGTAGGGGTCTAGGGGTGTGGGATTGGCTATTCATCACGACCGTGGAATCCGTGTTTTATACTGGCTCGTATTGAAAACACGGACGTCCTAGTATATCCAATATTTCATATGATATTTTCTGCTGCGTTATCTGTGATGTGATCATGTGATGTTCTGTGACAGATATTATATATAGTATATATGATATATTATATAAACGTTGCTTATGTTTTACACCCGCGCTAGCCCTGCCCCGCTCTGCCGTTAGTTACCTAACCTAACGGTGCAGACGGGACATCGAGGCGAATGCGGATGGCATAAGCGTACGTTATATTTATCTGTGATGTTTAGGTGGACTTAAATGATGGGATATTCATTAATGAGATTAATGAAAGAAAATAAACCTAATTGATGTTGTGGAATCGAATTTCAAAATAAAAACAGGTAGCTACAGTTCTTGCTTTGCATCGCGGTGTTCATTATAGAACATCCTGCACCTTATTCGATGAGGAAAGGACCGAGATCCCTTCACCGGGAGTGACTCCTTTAGCAATAACTGGCAGATGCTACAACCCTCGGTTTGTCTTTGATCGCTTCGATAGTTTCCGCTTTGCACAGTGATATATATGATATATCTCGCACCTCATTCGACGAGGAAAGGGCCGACGATCCCTTCACCGGGAGTGACCCCTTTAGCAAAACTAGAAAAGCCTCAAACACATTCCATTTAAAAACCATTTGATTCCGCAGCGAGATCAAGTTCAAAGCGTTAAAGGTTTTCACAAAAAACTATTCGCAACCCTCCGTCATTTTAGGAAGTAGAGTACTTAGTATTCGTGCTACGTTTGTCGACCATAGCCGAGGCGTAGTGTGCGGTAGCTAAGTGATGTCTTCCTACACAGCATATGATGCGATTAGTTAGGACAGTCATGTGGCTTTGTTGACCTTAGCCAAGGGTCATGTGGGTGGGTCTAATTAATCACGAAATGACGGGTAGAACTTGACTAGTACCTATGATTTGTTGACCTTAGCCAAGGTCATAGGTGCTAGGGGTAAAAACCATTATCGGGAGTTTCAAGTGTTGAAACTTGCAATGAGATTGCATACCTTCTATGTGATAGTTGGATCCCGATACCCACTGCGAGTAATTGTTACTCCTGGGAGAGTTTTGCACTTTGCAATTAGCCGATCAAGTAGGTGTCTAGAATGGTGTCAACGGGGTTACGCCTCTGGGAAAATGAGGTTTACTGTAATTAGGTCCGTGCGAAGCACGGGGAACCTCCCTCAAAGTACCAACACTGGCCTGGCTGAAAGATTGGCGAACTTGTAGAGTGTAATTAATCCCGGCTAGTCTTTCCTTTTAAGGTTTGAGGGAAGATTTGATAAAAAAGGTGGGAGCCATCCTGATTAGATAAAATATATAACCAATCTAATCTTGCAAGAGCGCACGCAGAGTGTTTTCTTCTCTCTCTCTCCAGGTAGCGACCATATCACGCCTTAATCAAGATAATAATATGGATTATTGACCGAACCCGCTTGTTATACTGAGCTGGGGAACGTTGGTCCCGCTCCAACTTATAATTGTTATAAGACAGAGAAGGAAATAGAGGAATACCAGAATTCCTATACCGCCCAAACGAAGAAAGTGCATATGATGTATCTCCTTCGGGTGTGTTCATTATAAAGAACTGTTTCTCAGTATCCTCTGCATCCTGGGTATATGATACCGGATCAGGATCCCAGATATGTAATCTGTTACATAGGGCTACAAAAGGGTAGAAAAACTGAGAACGGGTGATAAGTTTCATGAGACAGAAAACGGGGCAAGTGTTGCAGCCAAGTCTGTTGGTCACTGTCACCCTGTATTACCAATACATTGATTCTGAACACATACTATTAGATACCGAACCTGATATACAAAATCATATCAGTCTCTTTATTAGTAAAGAAATGATATAATTTTGTATTGTTGGATATTGTTTTGAACATTTCCTATATCAAAAGTTGATCGGTTCAGGCACGTTATCTAAAAGCATTGACGTTCTAAATCAAACTACAGTTCCTTGTATACTGAACACACACAAGAGGAAGAGTTCAGAAATGAACAAATTCTTCTTGAGATATTGTAGACTTGGTCACATCAATGCGACCCGACTGGGTGAAGTTACATTTTAGATGCATATTTAAATTAGTTTGAATTTACATCTTGTGAAACTTGTCAGTCATGTCACAAAGATTAGATGACCATAGCTCCGTTTGCTGAAAACTGAGAAAGAGTTAGTAAACTCTTGGGACTGATGCATGATGATGTATGTAAGGTCTCCTGTCTACACATGCCAGGACTGGTTCATTATACTTCATTATATTCTCTGATAATCTCTCAAGATTCAGTCATACGTTCCTGTTGAAACATAAGTCCGAACCTTTTGAGGTATTCACAGAATATAAGTTAGAAGTAAAGAACCAATAACCGTGTATAAGTATTATGTCCTATGATGTAATCGAGGAGGAGAATACTTGAGCACGGAAATCCTGGTCTATTCTAAAAGAAAATGAGATTCTCTCTCCGTATTACTCCTTTGAATACACCACAGCACAACGGTGTATCAGGGCGGAGCAATCGCACAATATTAGATATGGTGTGCTCTATGATGAGTATTACTGAGTTACCTATTTCCTTTTGGGTGTTATGCGCTTGAGAAGCTGCATACCTATTGAATTAAGGTTCGAATCAGATCACTGCCTACCATTCCATATGAGATATGGTATGGGAAGAGCCCATATCTTAAGTAAGTCAAGATTTGGGGTTGTCCAGCCTATGTCTAAAATGCAAAATCCGGACAAGCTTAAGGCAAAGTCAGTTATGTAGAACTGGAAATGTTCCAGCTATACAAACTGCAGCTGATGATTTGACAGAACCAAAGAATTCAATAGTTCCCGACGAACCTCAGCCTCTTCGCCGATCTAGCAGGGTTCCTCACCTGCTTGAGAGATACTTCGGTTTCTTGATGACAGTGGGAGCGAGGAATGCATCATGAGATGATGACCCAACTAGTTTCGAGCTGGCCATCAAGAGTGGGACTCTGTAAGAATGGCTGGATGCTTAGCAATCTAAGATGGAATCCATATACGCCAACAAAGTATGGACTTTGGTTGCGACTCCTGAAGGGTTAAATCCCCATCAGGAGCAAGTATATCTTAAGAAGATAACTTGGTGTAGATGGAAAAGTTGAGACTTTCAAAGCTAGACTTGTTAAAGGTTTTCGTCATCAACCAGGCACGAATAATGATGAAACCTTTTCCAGGGACAATGCTTAAGTCCATCCAGATCCTACTTACCACGGCTACATACCATGACTACGATATCTGGTGGTTGGGTGCCATGACTACTTTTCTAAATAATGATTTAGAAGAGAACGTCTATAAGAACACAGCCAGAGGGCTACGTAAACAGTGGGAGCAGCGGAAACGTGTACAAGATGTTTTATGTGATGAAGCAGGCATCGCGAAGTTGGAACATCTGTTTTGATGAGTTAGTCAAACAATTTGACATCATCAAAATGGTAGATGAACCTTGTATATACAAAACGGTAGTAGAGAGTGAAGTGGTCATCCTCGTATTGTACGTGGACAACATACTCTTGATAGGAAAGGAATTTCCTATACTACGATCGGTCGATCTCCTCTTATCACATAGATTCTCCATAAAGGATCAAAGTGATACCTCCTAAATCCTGGGATTTGGATCTATGAAATAGATCTAAATAGATTTTAGGATTCTCACTAGCTATAGTGAGATAGTATCAGTTGATCCTGGGGAGAATCACTGGAAGTGTTCCAGGGTGATAAAGACGACTGAATGTCAGTCACAGGCATTGTCTTTACCCTCAGTAAAGGGACGGTATGTTGGAAGATTTCCAAGCTAGATACCGTGACAAACTAGAAGATAAAGGCTGGTAACATCGCTATTAAAGATACTACCAAAGAGGCAGTTTGGGTATATATTGGTTCATAGGATGAACTAGGTTCCTACCATTGTGTGACAATGGAACTATGGCTTTGGCCAAGGAACCCTGGTCCCATCAGTGACCCAGACATATTCTGAGGCAGCATCACCTGATCATGGAGATAGTTGATCTCCAGGATGATCGAGGTTAGGAGAGTAGACTCAGAGGACAACACAGCGGATCCACTCACGAAGGCCTTTTCCCAAAGAGAGACTTTTAGGGGATGGTTGAGTATTAGATACTACAACTACTGCTACAGATGGCCCTAGTGCAAGTGGGAGATTGTTAGTTATATGTATGCCCTAGAGGCCATTACTGTACATTGGATGTATATTGTAGTGGATGCTGGGACATATATATGTAGGACTTTCTTGCTCGACATGATAGTACGCTATCTGGTTGCTCTTTATCTTAACATGTATACTTACTGTCTCTCTGTTACATGTTGATAAAGCCCTTAGGATGTGTACTCGACTTCCAGGACTATGATGCAGATCATATTAGTGGGGCCTGAGTAGTCAATGAGTACATCCTTCATTGTTCCTAGTCGTGGGAATATCGAGACGGGGCATCGATATTCCAGAGTAGACTAGCGTATATCTTCTCGACCCATGTGATGGGCGATGGATGATCCCATATCCATTGGTGTTTGACATCAGAGATGGTATACGGGTGCTCAGTGGAGACTGGGTACACTGAACGGACTCGCCGAGAACTCCCAGATGGTATTATACCTCACGTCAGATGGCAGTTCTCTGGTGACACTGGTACAGCTTAGTCTGTTGACCCGAGATCGTCATAGAGTCTTGTGTGTCTCCCACTGTGCTTTGATTTCCACCCTACCACGGCTCTACTGAGGCGTGCAAACAGGTGGTTTTTGGGTATAGTCCCGATTCACATGGAGGCAATGAGCGATAGGAGGGGATTCGTCTCTCCCGGTATTGGGGGTTGATGTTGCGCTATGCTCGACTGGCCATAACAGGAAATCCCTGGCCAGGGTTGCAGTGACCTACTGGTAAGTGTTATCAGTAGTTTCACACATGTCATGGACTTCACGTCGGCATGACTTATCGAGCTACTGGGGTCTGACGTTTACCACCCCTAGGCGAGATATGCGACATATCAGACGAACAGACCGGACTGTACGGTAAATGTTACTGGTTGGATTCACAGGAGTGTGAGCGGGCTTGCTCGTCGATCTTCTGATCGCTCAATACCCGGGTGGCCGTTACGTTTAGCAGACCGCTTGCGGCTTGTGGATGTTTGATATGATCATCATCCGCTGCCGGCGTATTGACGAGTCTTTAGAGTCCTACACAGAGGTTTCCTGGCTCAAGCGAAACGAAATAGGAGCGCATATGAGATATGTGCGGGACCGAGAATAATTCGTGTATGTGATACCGTATTCCATTCTCGCGATGAATGTATCGATTGGTTATATGCGATATAACCTAGTTGTCGAAACAAGGATTGATTCGATAAGTCGATACATTGGATACTAGCCGGTTATATGCGACATGACCGGATCATTGAATCAAGTATTGATTTAATGATTTAATGTATAATTATATATATTTGATATATTACTTTGCATTAACTGGTATTGGTTCACTTTAAATGGATTTTCTCACTTGGATTGTACAAGTTGTATATGTGATATACTTTTGTGCACAAGATTGTATCATGTTTGATGATACATGCAAGCTTGGGTTTGTGTAAAGAATTAACCATGGTTATATGAGTGGTTAGGGTTTCTTTTTATTTGCTTATTTATTTATTTATTTCTTTTTGGAAAAGATAAAGAGAATGGTATCTTTTTTGTAGTTTTGTGGAAACTTCATGAAATGTTGAAATCTTGACCGTTCTTGTTCTTTTCCTAAACCTAACCATTAACCCTAACCATGGTTTATTCTCTACACCTAACTATGGTTACTATCATGATAAGTATCATTTTATTTGATAATTTAGATATACTTATCATATTCTTTTTCTTCATCTTCTTCTTCTTCAACAAAAGAAAAAGCTTGCAACCTTCAATGGCAACTAGCCAAAACAAGTGAGAAATCCAATTCTAAAGTGAACCCACCTCCTATTTCTTCATCCTCTACCTCTTGCCAAGTAGTATAGGGTGTTTTCTTCACAAGTTTCATGACTTGGTGAAGTTGGAGTTTGATCTTGTGATGCCTCGACGTAGATCATCTTCGGCATCGAAGCCGACGATCAAGCCCGCCCGTTTCTTCGATGAAGCCGATGCTAGAGTCATGGGTTCGATTTGGACAGCGGAGGGAGATCATCGCGGAGCTTAGGAAGTGGTGGACCGGATCTACAAAGGTTGTAGCCCCTTTCCTTTAGCATTAAATTCGTTTACATGCTCGCATCGCCTATATATCTAGTTAACGATCCGTATTAGGGTTTGTAGGCACCCGTAAAATTTGAATTAGCCATGTTTGATGCCTTATGAGACTTCATTAGTGTGCCTAGGGACCCTACAGAGTTTTTACGGGGTCCCGCTACTCGGATAGCGGGCTGGGGGTCAAGGGGGCTAGCAGCCCCGTTGCGGGGTGCGGGGCAGCGCCCCGTTAGAAATTTTTTCTAATAGGAACAGTGTCGTGGAGTATCTGTGTATGCACATATGTATGTGTGTGTGCACATATGTATACATATGTATATATATATATATATATATGTATGTATGTATATATATAAAAAAAAAGAGGGGAAAAGGCATCCAAAGGATGCGTGGGGGCAACACCTTGGGCGCTGTGCGCCTAGGTGCTGTGCGCTCAGGCGCTAGAGTGCCACGTGTCGGCACATGGGCGCTTTCCGCTTGAGCGCTGGGCGCTTTTAGCGCAAGCGCGCCACGTGTCGGCACGTGGGCGCTTTGCGCTTCAGCGCCCGACGCTCGAGCGTAAGTGCGCCACGTGTCGACATGGGGACGACTTGCTCGTGAGCGCTTGCGCTTGAGCGCAAGCGCACCACGCGTCGGCACCAGGGAGACTTGCGCTTGAGCGCTGGGCGTTCGAGCGCAAGTGCGCTACGTGTCGGCACGGGGGTGACTTGCGCCTGAGTGCTTGCACTTGAGCGCAAACGCGCCACGTGTCGGCATCGGGGCGACTTGCGCTCGTACGCTCGCGCTTGAGCGCAAGCGTGCCACGTGTCGGCACGGGGGCGACTTGCGCTCCAGCGCAAGCGTGCCACGTGTCGGCACGCGGGCGCTCTGCGCTTGAGCACCGGCGAGGAAAAGAGGCTTTTAGCCTAAAAAAATTTCTCGGAAGAGAAATCAGAGAGGAGTTGGACTCCTGAGTGTGTTTTTTTGGGTTTAGTGAAAGGGGTTTTTCTTTTTCCTCCTCTGTTAGCTGGATCTTGAAGATCAAGAGATGTGAGATCTCAAAATCTTTCCTTTTTGGGATCTAAAGGCAGATCCAAGTTCCCCTTGTGGGTTTGGTGGTGAAAAACTATTTTGTTTTTGAAAAGCAAGAGTAAAACTCTTGATTTAATTTCAAAAGAAAGAAGAAAGTTTGGAACCCTCAGAAAGGGGAAAGAAACACAAACCCTAGGTTTTTGAGAGAAGTGAAATTTTTTTTTTATTCATCCTCATTTTGCCTTATATAGGCTTACATATTTGCATATAGCCCCTTGGGCTTTACAGAATGGCATTTTATCCATCTCATGTCTCATGTTCCATTTCATTTTTGCACATAAGCCATGGGCTTACAAAATATTGGCTTTATGCCCATTTTGTTTACATTCATGCATATACAATTACATAAAAATTATTTATTACATGATTTTGTTGTTGGCATTGGGAGGCTGACCGTGGGCTCGACTTGGGCATGGGCCCGCTTGACCTGGGCTTGGGCCCACCTAGGTTGGGGGTTGACCTTGACTTTGACTCGGTCAACCGGGGTGTAAATTTTTACCCCAACAAATTGCCCTCCATCAATGAATGCACACCGCATATGTGTGTCGTGTGCATGAAATTGATGGATCTTCTTTTGCATGGAGGCGACTTGCTTTGGTCCCCACCTTTTGGGATGCACTGCCCTTTTTACAACGTGGACGGTCGGCGCTTGACCTGTCTCTGAGACAGAGTGTCCGTGGTAGACGTTTCTCTGACCCGGAGTGTCTGTGTTGGACGTATCCCCGATGCAGAGTGTTGCTTGTTGACGTGTCCCCGGCACGGAGTGTCGTCGTCGGACATTTCCCTGATGCGGAGTGTGTGTTGGACGTTTCCCCGATGCAGAGTGTTGCTTGTAGACGTGTCCCCGGCACGGAGTGTCTGCTTGACGTTTCCCCCAGCACGGAGTGTCTGTTGTCGATGTGCCCCCGGCACGGAGTGTCTGCTTGACGTTTCCCCGGCACGGAGCGTCGTTGTCGGACGTTTCCCTGATGCGGAGTGTCTGTGTTGGACGTTTCCCAGATGCAGAGTGTCGCTTGTTGACGTATCCCCGGCACGGAGTGTCTGCTTGACGTTTCCCCGGCACGGAGTGTCATTGTCGGACGTTTCCCTGATGCGGAGTGTCTGTGTTGGACGTTTCCCCGATGCAGAGTGTCGCTTGTTGACGTATCCCCGGCACGGAGTGTCTGCTTGACGTTTCCCTGGCACGGAGTGTCATTGTCGGACGTTTCCCTGATGCGGAGTGTCTGTGTTGGACGTTTCCCCGATGCAGAGTGTCGCTTGTTGACGTGTCCCCGGCACGGAGCGTCTTCTTGACGTTTCCCCGGCACGGAGTGTCGTTGTCGGATGTTTCCCTGATGCGGAGTGTCTGTGTTGGACGTTTCCCCGATGCAGAGTGTCGCTGGTTGACGTGTCCCCGGCACAGAGTGTCGCTGATCGACTTTTCCCCGGCGCGGAGTGTCGGGTTGAATTTTCTCCGGCACGGAGTGTCGTTGATTGACTTTTCCCCGGCGCGGAGTGTCGGGTTGACTTTTCCCCGGCATGGAGTGTCGCTGATCGACTTTTCCCCGGCGCGGAGTGTCGGGTTGACTTTCCCCGGCACGGAGTGTCGCTGATCGACTTTTCCCCGGTGCGGAGTGTCAGTGGTTGACTTTTCCCCGGCACGGAGTGTCGCCGATCGACTTTTCCCCGGCGCGGAGTGTCGGGTTGACTTTTCCCCGGCACGGAGTGTCGCTGATCGACTTTTCCCCGGCACGGAGTGTCGGTGGTTGACTTTTCCCCGGCACGGAGTGTCGCTGATCGACTTTTCCCCGGAGCGGAGTGTCGGGTTGACTTTTCCCTGGCACGGAGTGTCGCTGATCTACTTTTCCCCGGCGCGGAGTGTCGGGTTGACTTTTCCACGGCACGGAGTGTCGCTGATCGACTTTTCCCAGGCGCGGAGTGTCGGGTTGACTTTTCCCCGGCACGGAGTGTCGCTGATCGACTTTTCCCCGGCGCGGAGTGTCGGGTTGACTTTTCGCCGGCACGGAGTGTCGCTGGTCGACTTTTCCCCAGCGTGGAGTGTCGGGTTGACTTTTTCCCGGCACGGAGTGTCGCTGATCGACTTTTCCCCGGCACGGAGTGTCGCTGATCGAATTTTCCCCGGCACGGAGTGTCGCTGATCGAATTTTCCCCGGCGCGGAGTGTCGGTGGTTGACTTGATTCCGAGGCTTAGCATAATTCCGGCATGGAAGGTAGATATCCCGAAGCGAAGCATAATTTCGACACGGGGCAAATTCTGGGACGGAGTATGATTCCGCCATAGAGGTTGTTGGTTTGATTTGATTTGGGTTTACATCAGCATCGCTATACTGGAATATGGTACCAGGAGTGAATCATCATCTGTCTTTGAGAGGATTTTGGAATGGGTTTTCTGTCGTTATCTGCATTGCTGCACTGGAATAATGCCAGGAGCAACTCATCATGTGCCCCGGGAGGATTTGGATTTGGTTTTTTGTTTGGCATCTGCATTGCTGCACTGGAATGATGCCAGGAGCAACTCATCATTTGCCCCGGGAGGACTTGGATTTGGTTTTTTGTTTGGCATCTGCATTGCTGCACTGGAATAATGCCAGGAGCAACTCATCATGTGCCCCGAGAGGATTTGGATTTGGTTTGTTTGGCATCTGCATTGCTGCACTGGAATAATGCCAGGAGCAACTCATCATGTGCCCCGAGAGGATTTGGATTTGGTTTGTTTGGCATCTGCATTGCTGCACTGGAATAATGCCAGGAGCAACTCATCATGTGCCCCGAGAGGATTTGAGAATTGGTGGCTTAGGAGACAGGTTTAGATCCCTGTCACCTAAGGCTTTTCCATTTTGTGAGCCGTAAGGGTCTCACAAAGCATTTTCTCCCTATGGGTCGTAAGGATCCCATAGGTGTATTTTCTCCTTAGGAGTCGTGGGGACTCCTAAGTGTGTTGCTCCTTTGTGAGTCGTAGGGATCTCACGCGAGAATTTTCTCCTCACAAAGTCGAGAGGACTTTGCGAGTGCATTTCATTTCTTTTTTTTTCTTTTACGAGTTTCCGCCCTTTCGGTTTTTCACAAACTCGCCGGCAGTCCTGCTGTTTTTACTCACGGAGCCCTTTCGGGTTTTTATCCGTGCCCATTTTGCTTGTGGACATACCGTTCTTCTTTTTTTTCTTCTTTTTTTTGAGAGATCGGTATTGTTTTACGCCCGTGGATTGTATACGGTTTTGCAGGATGTATGATCTAGGCCGTAGGGCCGGAAAAAAAATTTCAGGACCTTGTTGGTGTCTGCATCGCTGCACTGGAATATGGCACCAGGAGCGACACATCATTCACCGTTGGGGTATAGGATTTGGAATTTGGTTGGCGTCTGCATCGCTGCACTGGAATGTGGTACCAGGAGTAACTCATCATTCACCATTGGGGTATAGGATTTGGAATTTGGTTGGCGTCTGCATCGCTGCACTGGAATGTGGTACCAGGAGCGACTCATCATTCGCCACTTGGGGATTGGGGAGCGATGGCTTAGGAGACAGGTTTAGATCCCTATCACCTAAGACCTTTCAATTTTATGGGCTGTGAGGGTCCCATAAAAGCATTTTCTCCCTGCGAGTCGTAAGGATCCCGCAGGTGTATTTTCTCCTTAGGAGTCGTGAGGACTCCTAAGTGTGTTTTTCCTTTGTGACTCGTAAGGATCCCACAAAGGTTTGTTCTCCTCATGTATTATGAGGACACATGAGTGGATTTCCCTCGTTCCAAGTTTAATGACTTAGAGGTCGACTGTTTCCAGTTTAACGACTTAGAGGTCATCTGTTTCCAGTTTAACGACGTAGTGGTCATCTGTTTCCAGTTTAAAGACTTAGAGGTCTGCTGTTTCCAGTTTAACGACTTAGAGGTCATCTGTTTCCAGTTTAACGACGTAGTGGTCATCTGTTTCCAGTTTAACGACTTAGAGGTCATCTGTTTCCAGTTTAATGACGTGGTGGTCGACTGTTCCCAGTTTAACGACGTGGTGGTCCTTTTTGCTTATCCCAGCTCCTTGAACTTTGATCTTGGCGGAGCTGTGTTGATGACCTAGCTCTGTGGCTTGCCGATACATCCGAGGATTGTGAGGTTTTTTCCAAGCTTATATTGGTCCTCTGCCCAATCTTTGAAAATATAGCAGTCTTCGATGGTATGACCCACCACTCTATGATATGGACAGTATATGGGATTGCTGGTCATGTTCATTTCCTGTGGCCTCTTTAGAACAGGCAGTTGCAGACCGCTGTTCAAGGCGCCCATGAATATTTTGCGGACTTCATCCCTTCTGAAGGAGTACACCTTCTTCTTTCTCTCCATTGGAGTAGGTGCCTTTACTGATGCTGGTCCTCGAGGCACATGTCTGGGAGGATTAGGTTCCTGAAAGGTTTCGGTCTCCATTTGCATGAAATCGGCGATCGTAGCTTGACTGTTTGCTAACACGCCTTTAGATAGTTCTATCTCCCCCATCTTGTATTGCCTTTCGACCCAATCTTTGAGGACGAAGCAGTCTTCAATGGCTTGACCTATCACCCTGTGATAGGGGCAATATTCTGGGTCGTCGGTCATATTCGCTTCTTGCGGTCTCTTTGATTCCGACAGTTGTAGACCGTCTCTTAGGGCGTCCCTGAATATCTTGTGGACTTTTTCCCTTTTGAAGGAATAGACCTTTTCCAGCTTCTCTTTCAGAGGCGATTCCCCCCAGGTGTATGTATCGGAAGGACTGGAGGCTGATTGCGGCCATTTTTCGCGAAGGCGCTCTGCTTTTAGGTTGAAAGGGATATCAGTTGGCTGCCCCCGGGTATCAATCCCTGGCTCATGAGCCAAAATTTGATTCTGCTGTAATTGCAATCGGGCGACCTGGGTCGCTAGATCTGCCACGACGTTTGCCAGCTCGTCGACTTTGGAATAGACCTCGGCAATCTTCTCATCCCTGTCCTGAAATTGCCTTTGAAGCCATTGGAATAATGCTTGTTCTGTAGTTCCGGCTATGACAACCGGGTAATCTTTATTGCCTGAGCTCAATTCCGTAGGAACCACGAGCTCCTCTGGCTTATCGGCCTGAGCAGGCTCTTCATCATTTAGATCGAGCCGATGCTGGGTACCGTCAACCATATCATCACCATGGCTGTGAAGAAGAGGAGGGTTCGTTTCTTCATATCCGGCCATGTAGACAGTGTGGATAACACATTCAGCCATTCTTTCATCACTGGCAGCTAGTTTCGCGGAGCAGTTCGGACTTTGGAAATTCACAAATTCTAACATGGCTGGAGCCCTAGCCCTTTTGTTGGCTCTAGGTCTGAGCCGCTTCTTCCTCAGTTCCTCCGCCTTGAGCGCTTGGCAGGCTTCTGCTCTCCGGGAAGCCGCCATAGGCTGAGTGATGGGGAGCTTAGAGGAGATACCCGATCGAGCAGTTGTCAGGGGCACCGCTGGGGCTTGCGCGAGACGCGTCATAGCTTTGTTAGTGTTGATGGCCTTGCTCCCAGCTGGGGCCAAGGAAAGTCGTTCAGACACCGACTTGCATTTGGGTTGGGGCGCCCTCGAGATCACCACATTTGGTCTCCTGCCTTTCAAGACCAGTTTGTCTGCCACCGGGGCCTGAAGAGCTGGGATGGCGCCAACTGGCATGAACACAATAGAGCCGAATGGTAGCAGCGGCTCCTCCCGTTGTCGCCCGAGACTGGCCGGAAGGACCGTCTTAGAGTCTATCCTCATCGTGTAGGAGACGGGAGCTGAGTTCAACATCGAAGACATAGTCGGAATGTGATTGCTTGAAAATCTGCATGAAAAAGCATTATTTTAGTATAATTATAGACATGTATATTGATTGAGTTTGCATGAACGTTTAACCCGAAATATGGGAGGAGAGATTGGTCCCACCAGGCGTGCCAGAATTTGTAGGGTGTTTTTCATCACCCCATTAAGATGGGAATACGAGCGCGCTTGTCAGGCGTACTATAGATTCCCCCTGCCTAGGGTAGGCCGGGGTTTAATGATTGTGGGGATCCGAATCTCCGGCAGCCGCGGACTAAGCTGCCGTTAATTACCCCTCGCCTTTGGCGCGAGGGAACCTCCGATTGACGGGTTAAACTGGTCATGCGAACTCAATATGCAGTGTGCGTGTGATGTGTTTTGAAAGGGGGTTTTGGGTATATCGGAAGCCACGCAGAGTTTTTACGGGGGTCCCGCTACCCGGATAGCGGGCTGGGGGTCAAGGGGGCTAGCAGCCCTCTTGCGGGGTGCTGGGCAGCACCCCGTTAGAAATTTTTTCTAACAGGGACAGTGTCGTGGAGTATCTGTGTATGCACATATGTATGTGTGTGTGCACCTATGTATACATATGTATATATTGTTAGTTATATGTATGCCCTAGAGGCCATTACTATACATAGGATGTGTATTGTAGTGGATGCTTGGACATATATAGGGAGGACTTTCTTGCTCGACATGATAGTATGCTATCTGGTTGATCTTTACCTTAACGTGTACACTGATTGTCTCTCTGTTACATGTTGGTAAAGCCCTTAGGATGTGTACTTGACTACCTGGACTATGATGTGGATCATACTAGTGGGGACAGGGTAGTCCATAAGTACATCCTTCAAGGTCCCTAGTCGTGGGTATATCGAGACGGGGCATCGATATACCAGAGTAGACTAGCGTATACCTTCTCGACCCATACAGATGGGCGATGGATGATCCCATATCCATTGGTGTTTGACATCAGAGATGATATACGGGTGCTCAGTGGAGACTGGGTACACTGGACGGACTCGCCGAGAACTCCCAGATGGTATTATACCTTACGTCAGATGGCAGTTCTCTGGTGACACTGGTACAGAGTAGTCTGTTGACCCGAGATCGTCATAGAGTCTTGTGTGGTTCCCACTGTGCTTTGATTTCCATCTTACCACGTCCAAGAAGGCGTGCAAAACGGTGGTTTTTGGGTACAGTCCCGAATCACATGGAGGCAATGAGCGATAGGAGGGGATTCGTCTCTCCCGGTATAGGGAGTTGATGTTGCGCTGTGTTCGATTGGCTATAACCGGAAATTCCTGGCCAGGGTTGCTGAGATTTACTGGTAAGTGTTACCAGTAGTTTCTCAAATTGTTATAGACCTCATATCGACACGACTTATCGAGCTAGTGGGGTCTGACGTTTACCACCCCTAGGCGAGATTTGCGACATATCAGACGATCAGACCGGACTGTATGGTAAGTGTTACTGGTTGGATTCACAGGAGTGTGAGCGGGCTTGCTCGTCGATCTTCTGATCGCTCAATACCCGGGTGGCCGTTACGTTTAGCAGACCGCTTGCGGTTTGTGGGTGTTTGATATGATCATCACCTGCTGCCGGCGTATTGACGAGTCTTTAGAGTCCTACACAGAGGTTTCCTGGCTCAAGCGAAACGAAATAGGAGCGCATATGAGATATGTGCGGGACCGAGAATAATGCGTGTATGTGATACCGCATTCTATTCTCGCGATGAATGTGTCGAATGGTTGTATACGATATAACCTAGTTATCGAATCGAGGATTGATTCGATAAGCCGATACATTGGATACTGGTCGGTTATATGCGATATGACCGGATCATTGAATCAAGTGTTGATTTAATGATCTAATGCATAATTATATATTTGATATATTGCTTTGCATTAACTAGTATTGGTTCACTTTAAATGGATTTTCTCACTCGCTTGTGCACATTGTATATGTGATATATTTTTTTGTGCACTTGATTGTATCATGTTTGATGATACATGATTACTAGGGTTTGTGTAAAGAGTTAAACCTTAGTTAAGTAAATGGTTAGGGTTTTTATATATTTATTCTTTCATTTATCTTTTAATTTGGATTAAAAGAAATGAGAAAAGAAAAATAAAAGGGTTGCTTTCAACATGAAGCTTGTTGAAGCTTCTTGAAGCTTTGACCAAAGTGACTCTTTTGTCTTCATCTCCTAAACCCTAACCATTCATTTAACCTTAGTTATTTCTCTACACATTACCATGGTTAATTTTATGATAAGAATCATTTTATTATTCTTTTCAAAAAACTTATCATAAGATTATCTTCTTCTTCTTCTTCTTCTTGAAGATGAAGAAGCTTGACTTCATCAATGGTGGATTGATGAAATGAGTGAGAAATCCAATTCTAAAGTCTACCCACTTCCTATTTCTTCATCCTCTACCTCTTGCCAAGTAGTATAGGGTGTTTCCTTCACAAGTTTTCATGGCTTGGTGAAGGTGGAGCTTGATCTTGTGATGCGTCGACGTAGATCATCTTCGGCATCGTCGTCGATGACCTAGCCCGCTTTTTCTCCGATGAAGCCGACGCTAGAGCCCGGGATTTGATTTGGACAGTAAGGGGACTTCATCGCGGAGCTATGGAGGTGGAGCACCGGATCTACAAAGGTTGTATTTCCATTCTTTTAGTTAAGTAGTTAACTAGTTGCATCGCATAGCCTAAAATTCTAGTTAACGATCTAGTCTAGGGTTTCTCGGCACCGTAAAATTAGAAATTGGCATGGTTGATGCCGTGTGAGACCTCATTAGTGTGCCTAGGAACCCTACAGTGGTATCAGAGCCTAGCTAGAGCCTTAGGCGATGCGTAGACGAAGTTTGAAACCCGAACGAAACACGAAACCCTAATTCAAACCCCTTTCTGTACATTTTTGTAAACTGTGGAATTTTCCAGATTAAAAATATGCAGAAAAATGAGCAGGGTTTTTGATGAATTACTGTGCAAAATGGAGTCCTAACTCCGTCATAACGCCGCGGAACCGCGGCCCTACCCCACGTTTAGCGGCGGTTCCGCGGCCATATTGTTGACTCTTTGACCCCATTCTGCACAGTAATGTTTGTATTTAACTCCTGTGTTTTCTGGGTAATTTTAATGTATATTCAAGAGTTGAATTTTCTGGGGTTGTTTTGGGGTTCGATTGTTCGATCGGATTATCAGACTTTGTCTATGTGGCTTTCCGGGTATTTTTGAATATGTTAAAAGGTTTGACCGGATAAAAATACCCAATTTTTCCCCTGTCGGGAAATTTCCAAGTGTTGGATTTTTCCGAGGTTTAAAGACGTTCTAAGTAGTGCAAGTAACGCGATGGTCCCTCTAGAAGACAACAAACCTTAACTCGATTATGTGACCGTCTTGAACTGCCCTTTGAACCCTCGGGTTTGGGGCAGTACGGCGTGCCACATGTGAGGCGTTGGCTTGACCCTTCTACGGCTGGACCGTTGGTACTGAGGCATGAAGTGAATGTCTTTGAACTTATTTCATGAGTTGATTTGTATCGGGAAAACTTGGGTGTTAGAATGTTCGATCGGAAAGTTTAACATTTTCTGTTTATCTGGAATGTGATACAATAATTGGAATTCACAATAAGTTATGAGATAACTGAATGAATGTTATAAATCTACCGGTTTAGTCTCACTTGATCGGTTGCCACGGAATTTTGATGTGATCAAAAGTCCGTCGCAATCACGTAGCGTATGCGGATACTCTCCGGGTAAACTTAATAGACAGCCTCACTCCATAGGCCTGACCAAGTGACTGTAGGAGAACCCCATCGCCGAAAGCATCCGTTCGGGTGCTCGCGGCAGCGGTGTTCCGCCTTGGTGTACTTCGTCGACGGCGTCAGGGGTGCGTCCGCCTACTAAAGTTTGCGACGAGCATTCGATCAAATTGTCGGGAATCTTGTTGAATTGCCCGACTTGATATTGAAAAGTGTTTTCGATAATGAGACTAAAATGCGGGGTTTATAATTGTTAGGCATGCGATGTCTAAGGAATTCATTTGATTAGGCATGCGATGTCTATACAGGTTGCGGATTCCAACTGTTGTAGTTTTACACTTTCTTTTCTGTGACCGTAAGTGTAATATGTGATATCGCCGGTTTCGTTGCTATATGTCAACGACAATTGGGATGCACATATTTACTTACGTTGATGACATGTGATGTTATGTGTTGCTGGATATGTTATATTGGATCGTGTTTGAATAGCCGGGTTTTTTTTTGTGAGATGAGTGTTTTTCATTTTCATTCATGTAAAAACTTGTATGTAATATTCTTTTATTGGGGCACTTCCAGGTTGCGGAAGATGTCACCTTTTGTATATTATTTACTTTTCCGCACTAGGATAGACCCAAGGAGGGGAGCACAAGTAACCGGGTTCTGGAGTCCAGTGGGAGACCAACTCGAGGAGTCGAGTCCGGGTCTCCTAACTCTAGAATTGGTAGGGTTGCTTGCCGCTCTCGTAGGGGTCTAGGTGTGTGGGATTGGCTATTCATCATGACCGTGGACTCCGTGTTTTATACTGGCTCGTATTGAAAATACGGACGTCCTAGTATATCCAATGTTTCATATGTTTCTTCTGCTGCGATATCTGTGATGTGATCATGTGATGTTCTGTGATAGATACTGTATATAGTATATATGATATATTATATAGGCGTTACTTATGTTTTACACCCGCGCTAGCCCTGCCCCGCTCTGCCGTTAGTTACCTAACCTAACGGTGCACGAGGGGACATCGAGGCGAATGCGGATGGCATAAGTGTACGTCGTATTTATCTGTGATGTTTAGGTATATAAATGATGGGATTTCATTAATGTGATTAATGAAAACAAAAGAAACCTAAGATGTTGTAGAATTAAATTTCAAAATAAAACAGGTAGCTACAGTTCTTGCTTTGCACAGCGGTATATGTGATATATCCTGCACCTTATTCGATGAGGAAAGGACCGAGATCCCTTCACCGGGAGTGACTCCTTTAGCAATAACTGGAAGATGCTACACACTCGGTTTGTCTTTTGATTGCTTTTAAGAGTTCTGCTTTGCACAGTGATATATATGATATATCCCGCACCTCATTCGAAGAGGAAAGGACCGACGATCCCTTCACCGGGAGTGACTCCTTTAGCAAAACTAGAAAAGCCTCAAAAGCACTCCATTTTTAAAATCATTTGATTCTACAACGATATCAAGTTCATTACGCAATAGGTTTTCAGAAAAACCTGTCATAGCCCTCCGTCATTTCAGATAAGTACTAGTTAGTATTCGTGCTACGTTTGTTGACTATATTAAGGCGTAGTGTGCGGTAGCTAATTAGTGCTTATCTGCATAAGCATATGATGCTATTGGATTAGGGTAGTCGTGCGACTTTGTTGACTATGTTAAGGGTCGTGCGGGTGGGTTTAATTCAATCAGGAAATGACGGGTTGAACTTGACTAGCACTTATGATTTGTTGACTATGTTAAGGTCATATAGCTGCTAGGGGCAAAATATTATCGGGAATTTCAAGTGTTGAAATTTGCAATGAGATTGCATACCTTCTATGAGATAGTTGGATCCTGATACCCACTGCGAGTAATTGTTACTCCTGGGAGAGTTTTACACATTACAATTAGCCGATCAAGTAGGTGTCTAGAAAGGTGTTAACGAGGTTTACATTAATTAGGTTCGTGCGAAAGCACGGGGGACCTCCCTCAAAGTACCGACACTGGCCTGGTTGAAAGATTGGCGAACTTGTAGTTTGTAATTAATCCCGGCTAGTCTTTCCTTTAAGGGTTTGAAGGAAGATTTGATAAAAAGCAGTGGGAGCCATCCTGATTAGATAAAATAAAAACCAATCTATTCTTGCAGGAGCGCACGCTGAGTGTTTTCTTCTCTCTCTCTCCAGGTAGCGACCATATCACGCCTTAATCAAGAAAATAATACGGATATTGACCGAACCCGCTTGTTATACTGAGCTGGGGAACGTTGGTCCCGCTCCAACTTATAATTGTTATAAGACAGAGCAGGAAATTGGGGAATACCAGAATTCCCGTGCCGCCCAAACGAAGAAAGTGCATGAGATGCATCTCCTTCAGGTGTGTTCATTACAAAGAACTGTTTCTCAGTATCCTCTGCATCCTGGGTATCAGATACCAGATCAGGATCCCAGATATGTAATCTGTTACATAGGGCTACAGAAAGGTAGAGAACTGAGAACGGGTGATAAGTTTCATGAGGCAGAAAACGAGGCAAGAGTTGCAGCCAAGTCTGTTGGTCACTGTCACCCTGTATTCTAAATACATTGATTCTGAACGAATGTTATTAGATACCGAACCTGATATACAAAATCATATCAGTCTCTTTATTAGTAAAGAAATGATAAAATTCTGTATTGTTGGATAATGTTTTGAACATTTCCTATATCAAAAGTTGATCGGTTCAGGCACGTTATCTAAAAGCATTGATGTTCTAAATCAAACTACAGTTCTTAGTATACAGAACACACACAAAAGGGAGAGTTCAGAACTGAACGAATCCTTCTTGAGGTATTGTAGACTAGGTCAGATCAATGTGACCCGACTAGCTAGAGTTACATATAGATGCATATTTAAATCAGTTTGAATTTACATCTTGTGAAACTCGCCAGTCATGTCACAAAGATAAGATGGCCATAGCTCTGTTTTTTGGAAACAGAGAAAGAGTTAATGAACTCTTGGGACTGATACATGATGATGTATGTAAGGTCTCCAGTCTACACTTGCCAAGACCGGTTCTTTATACTTCATTACATTCTCTGATGATCTTTCAAGATTCAGACCTATGTTCCTGTTGAAACACAAGTCCGAACCTTTTGAGATATTCACAGAATGTAAGTTAGAAGTAGAGAACCAATACGGGTATAAGTATTATGTCCTTTGATGTGATCAAGGAGGAGAATACTTGAGCTTGGAAATCCTGGACTATTCTAAAGGAGAATGAGATTCTCTCTCAGGATTACTCCTCTGGATACACCATACGATGGTATATCGGGGCGGAGCAGATACACCCTATTTGATATGGTGTGCTCTATGATGAGTACTGCTGAGTTACCTTTTTCCCTTTTGGGAGTTATGCACTTATGAAGTTGCATACCTATTGAATAGGGTTCCGATCAAATCAGTTGCCTACCACTTCATATGTAATGTGGAAAGGAAAGAGCCCATATCTTAAGTTAATTAAGATTTGGGGTAGTCCGGCCTATGTCTAAAATCAAAATCCGGACAAGCTCGAGGCAAGGTCTGTTATGTAGAACTGGAAAGGTTCCAGCTATGCAAACTACAGCAGATGATTTGACAGAACCAAAGGATTCAATAGTTACCAACGAACCTCAGCCTCTCCGCCGATCTAGTAAGGTTCCTCACCCGTCTGAGAGATACTTCGGTTTCTCTATGACGGTGGGAGCGAGGATTGCATCATAAGATGATGACCCAACTAGTTTCGAGCTGGCCATCAGGAGTGGGACTCTGTAAGAATGGCTGGATGCTTAGCGATCTGAGATGGAATCCATGTACACAAGCAAAGTATGGACTTTGGCTGCTATATCTGAAGGGTTAAATCCCCATCAGGAGCAAGTATATCTTGAGAAGATTACTTGGTGTAGATGGAAAAGTTGAGACTTTCAAAGCTAGACTTGTTGAAGGTTTTCGTCATCAACCAGGCGTGGATAATGATGAAACCTTTTCAAGTAGCTATGCTGAAGTCCATCCAGATCCTACTTGCCACGGCTACGTACCATGACTACGATATCTGGCGGTTGGGTGCCATGACTGCTTTTTTAAATGATGTTTTAGAAGAGAACGTCTATAAGTACACAGCCAGAGGGCTTCGTAGACAGTGGGAGCAGCGGAAACGTGTGCAAGATGCTTTATAGGATAAAGCAGGTATCGCGGAGTTGGAACATCTGTTTTGATATAGTAGTCAAATAGTTTGACATCATCAAAATGGTAGATGAACCTTGTATATACAAAAAGGTAGTAGGGAGTATGGTGATGATCCTCGTAGAGTACGTGGATGACATACTCTTGATAAGAAAGGAGTTTCCTATGCTACGCTCGGTCAATCTCCGCTTATCACAATGATTCTCCATATAGGATCAAAGTGATACCTCCTAAATCCTGGGTTTTGGATCTATGAGATAGATCTAATTGAATGTTAGGATTCTCACTAGTTGTAGTGAGATGGTATCAACCGATCCTGGGGAGAATCACTGGAAGGGTTCCAGGGTGATAATGACGACTGAATGTCAGTCACAGGCATTGTCTTTACCCTCAGTAAAGGGACGGTATGTTGGAAGAGTTCCAAGCTAGATACCGTGGCATACTAGACGATAAAGGCAGGATACATCACTACTTAAGATGCTACCAAAGAGGCAGTCTGGATGTATATTTGTTCATGAGATGAACTCAGTTCCTTCCATTGTGTGACAATGGAGTTGTGGCTTATGCCAAGGAATGTCCGTCCCATCAGTGATCCAGACATATTCTAAGGCAGTATCACCTGATCATGGAGATAGTTGATCTCCAGGGTGATCGAGGTTAGGAGAGTAGACTCAGAGGACAGCACGACGGATCCACTCACAAAGGCCTTTTCCCAGAGAGAGACTTTTATGGGATGGTTGAGTATGAGATACTACAACCACTGCTATCAGATGGCCCTAGTGCAAGTGGGACATTGTTAGTTATATGTATGCCCTAGAGGCAATTACTATACATAGGATGTATATTGTAGTGGATGCTTGGACATATATAGGGAGGACTTTCTTGCTCGACATGATAGTATGCTATCTGGTTGATCTTTACCTTAACGTGTACACTGATTGTCTCTCTGTTACATGTTGGTAAAGCCCTTAGGATGTGTACTTGACTACCTGGACTATGATGCGGATCATACTAGTGGGGACAGGGTAGTCCATAAGTACATCCTTCAAGGTCCCTAGTCGTGGGTATATCGAGACGGGGCATCGATATACCAGAGTAGACTAGCATATACCTTCTCGACCCATACAGATGGGCGATGGATGATCCCATATCCATTGGTGTTTGAAATCAGAGATGATATACGGGTGCTCAGTGGAGACTGGGTACATTGGACGGACTAGCCGAGAACTCCCAGATGGTATTATACCTTACGTCAGATGGCAGTTCTCTGGTGACACGGGTACAGAGTAGTCTGTTGACCCGAGATCGTCATATAGTCTTGTGTGGTTCCCACTGTGCTTTGATTTCCATCTTACCACGTCCAAGAGGGCGTGCAAAACGGTGGTTTTTGGGTACAGTCCCGAATCACATAGAGGCAATGAGCGATAGGAGGGGATTCGTCTCTCCCGGTATAGGGAGTTGATGTTGCGCTGTGTTCGATTGGCTATAACCGGAAATCCCTGGCCAGGGTTGCTGAGATTTACTGGTAAGTGTTACCAGTAGTTTCTCAAATTGTTATAGACCTCATATCGACACGACTTATCGAGCTATTGGAGTCTGACGTTTACCACCCCTAGGCGAGATATGCGACATATCAGACGATCAGACCGGACTGTATGGTAAGTGTTACTGGTTGGATTCACAGGAGTGTGAGCGGGCTTGCTCGTCGATCTTCTGATCGCTCAATACCCGGGTGGCCGTTACGTTTAGCAGACCGCTTGCGGCTTGTGGGTGTTTGATATGATCATCACCTACTGCCGGCGTATTGACGAGTCTTTAGAGTCCTACACAGAGGTTTCCTGGCTCAAGCGAAACGAAATAGGAGCGCATATGAGATATGTGCGGGACCGAGAATAATGCGTGTATGTGATACCGCATTCTATTCTCGCGATGAATGTGTCGAATGGTTGTATACGATATAACCTAGTTATCGAATCGAGGATTGATTCGATAAGCCGATACATTGGATACTGGTCGGTTATATGCGATATGACCGGATCATTGAATCAAGTGTTGATTTAATGATCTAATGCATAATTATATATTTGATATATTGCTTTGCATTAACTAGTATTGGTTCACTTTAAATGGATTTTCTCACTCTCTTGTGCACATTGTATATGTGATATATTTTTTTGTGCACTTGATTGTATCATGTTTGATGATACATGATTGTTAGGGTTTGTGTAAAGAGTTAAACCTTAGTTAAGTAAATGGTTAGGGTTTTTATATATTTATTCTTTCATTTATCTTTTAATTTGGATTAAAAGAAATGAGAAAAGAAAAACAAAAGGGTTGCTTTCAACATGAAGCTTGTTGAAGCTTCATGAAGCTTTGACCAAAGTGACTCTTTTGTCTTCATCTCCTAAACCCTAACCATTCATTTAACCTTAGTTATTTCTCTACACATTACCATGGTTAATTTTATGATAAGAATCATTTTATTATTCTTTTCAAAAAACTTATCATAAGATTATCTTCTTCTTCTTCTTCTTCTTGAAGATGAAGAAGCTTGACTTCATCAATGGTGGATTGATGAAATGAGTGAGAAATCCAATTCTAAAGTCTACCCACTTCCTATTTCTTTATCCTCTACCTCTTGCCAAGTAGTATAGGGTGTTTCCTTCATAAGTTTTCATGGCTTGGTGAAGGTGGAGCTTGATCTTGTGATGCCTCGACGTAAATCATCTTCGGCATCGTCGTCGATGACCTAGCCCGCTTTTTCTCCGATGAAGCCGACGCTAGAGCCCGGGATTTGATTTGGATAGCAAGGGGACTTCATTGCGGAGCTATGGAGGTGGAGCACCGGATTTACAAAGGTTGTATTTCCGTTCTTTTAGTTATGTAGTTAACTAGTTGCATCGCATAGCCTAAAATTCTAGTTAACGATCTAGTCTAGGGTTTCTCGGCACCGTAAAATTAGAAATTGGCATGGTTGATGCCGTGTGAGACCTCATTAGTGTGCCTAGGAACCCTACATATATATATATATATATATGTATGTATATATATATATATATATATAAAAGAGGGGGAAAAGGCATCCAAAGGATGCGTGGGGGCAGCACCTTAGGCGCTGTGCGCCTAGGTGCTGTGCGCTCAGGCGCTAGAGTGCCACGTGTCGGTATGTGGGCGCTCTGCGCTTGAGCGCTGGGCGCTTGAGCGCTGGGCGCTTGAGCATAAGCGTGCCACGTGTCGGCACGTGGGCGCTTTGCGCTTAAGCGCCCAACGCTCGAGCGTAAGTGCGCCACGTGTCGACATGGGGGCGACTTGCGCGTGAGCGCTTGCGCTTGAGCGCAAGCGCACCACGTGTCGGCACGGGGGCGACTTGCGCCTGAGCGCTTGAGCTGGAGCGCAAGCGCGCCACGTGTTGGCACCGGGGAGACTTGCGCTTGAGCACTGGGCTTTCGAGCGCAAGTGCGCCACGTGTTGGCACGGGGGCGACTTGCGCCTGAGCGCTTGCGCTTGAGCGCAAACGCGCCACGTGTCGGCATCGGGGCGACTTGCGCTCGTGCTTGAGCGCAAGCGCGCCACGTGTCGGCACGGGGGCTACTTGCGCTCGAGCACAAGCGTGCCACGTGTCGGCACGCGGGCGCTCTGCGCTTGAGCACCGGCGAGGAAAAAAGGCTTTTAGCCTAAAAAAATTTCTCGGAAGAGAAATCAGAGAGGAGTTGGACTCCTGAGTGTTTTTTTTTGGGTTTAGTGAAAGGGGTTCTTCTTCTTCCTCCTCTGTTAGCTGGATCTTGAAGATCAAGAGATGTGAGATCTCAAAATCTCTCCTTTTTAGGATCTAAAGACAGATCCAAGTTCCCCTTGTGGGTTTGGTAGTGAAAAACTATTTTGTTTTTGAAAAGGAAGAGTAAAACTCTTGATTTAATTTCGAAAGAAAGAAGAAAGTTTGGAACCCTCAGAAAGGGGAAAGAAATACAAACCCTAGGTTTTTGAGAGAATGAAAAAGTTTTTTTTTATTCATCGTCATTTTGCCTTATATAGGCTTACATATTTGCATATAGCCCCTTGGGCTTTATAAAATGGCATTTTAGCCATCCCATGGCTCATGTGCCATTTCATTTTTGCACATATGTCATAGGCTTACAAAATATTGGCTTTATACCCTTTTTGTTTACATTCATGCATAAACAATTACATAAAAATTATTTATTACATGATTTTGTTGTTGGCATTGGGAGGCTGGCCGTGGGCTCGACTTGGGCATGGGCCCGCTTGACCTGGGCTTGGGCCCACCTAGGTTGGGGGTTGACCTTGACTTTGACTCGGTCAACCGGGGTGTAAATTTTTACCCCAACAAATGTCATATCAATTTCTAATCCATTCTAATCTCATTAATGCAAGAAATGATCACAAGAAAAAGCAAAGATACTTAAACCATCATAATCCCTCAAATGCAAGAAACCCCTCCACCAATGCTAATTTGCAAACTTGCAAATTAGCCCCTCCCATCACAAAAGTCCGGCTGTGAAGGAACAAAGGAAAACTGGCCGGAACGGAATGCAAACTGGCAACTTCAGAAAACTGATCCCGTAATAAATTACAGGAAAACCCCGCGACTGTATATACATACCCGCATTTGTATTCCCACTGAATACAAATGCAAAGAGACAAAACTACACTGTCTAATACTAGGATCCGGCTTAAACCAAAGCCCGCTAGTAAAATCCGTCAGATCACGATCCGTGCAATACCGCACGTATCTAATCGAACCCTGCCATATCTCCATACGGCCTCTACAGCGTTATGCCCGAAACTTGAGAAACTGGTATGTGGGGGACTCTAAAGACTCGTCAATAGTTTGGCTGTGGATTTAACCACTAGCACGTCAGAGGTATTAACCATACGTAACGGGAAACCAGGTATTGACCAAAAAGGACGTCGATGAGCGAACTCATCCTGACACCCTACTGAGCCTGTCAGTGACAATATCCGTACAGTCCGGTCCGTTCGTCTATGAGTATCGCATGGCGGGCCTAGGAGATTGGTAAAAGCCAGACCCCCAAAAGCGGTACAAGTCGTGTCGGAGTGTAGCCCAGAACACCCTGGAATACCTATCAGTAAATCTCCTGCCTCGGCCGAGGGCTTTGTGTAATGGCTCTCCTAGACACAGCGCGACCTCACCCCCAATACCGGGAGAGACGAACCCCTGCAGATCCGCTCACTGCCTCCATGTGGCTCGGGACTGTACCCAACTAAAACCTGTTTGCACGACTCCTTTGAGCCGTGGTAGGGTAGTAATCAAAGTACAGTGGGAACTCACACGAGACAAATGACGATCTCAGATCGATGAACTAACCTGTACACATGTCACCAGGGAATTGCTATCTGACGTCAGGTATAAGACCAACAAGCAGGCTCCCGGTGAGTCCTGTCCGGTGTACTCATAACCCAATGAGCACCTGTATACATCTTAGGTGAACTAACTGACACCAGTGGCTTATGAGACCGGCCACCGCCCCTCGTCGGGGTCTCGACTGTATACACTAGTCTACTCTGGAGAATCGATGCCTTGTCTCGAAACTCCCACGACTAGGGACCTTTTAAGGATGTGCTTATAGACCCCAGCTCCCACGTATATGATCGCCCTCATACTGCTGGTAGTCAAGCAAGAATCCTAGGGGCTCTATCAACGTGCAATAGTGATCTGTAAGGTCACCTAAAGCAGTACACGATGATAAAGATAAACCAGATAGCATGCTATCATCTTGAGTAAGACTGTCCTACCGGCATAAGTCCTCCCTCAATCATTGCAATCACGTGCCTGTGATCCAATAATTGACTCTGAGAGCACTATATCCAAAAATCTCCCACTTGCACTCAAGGCTAATTATTGCGATGTCGCATACTCACAACCCGTGTGATACCGAACACCCAACTCCTCTGCTAATCAGTCTCACAAAGCCCGTTTGCAAAACTATTGCGTTCGAGGAATAGCCTCAGTGAGTGGATCCGCCCTGATGTTTCTTTCTTTGTCTCTCTTTATCTCAAGATCGCGGAGAAAACCCATCTCCCGAAATGAGCAATACCTGTCTTAGAATGTGTCTGGATATCTGATGGGACCTAGCTCATAAATGAACTCCATATCCAAACTTCTTAGACTTTATCGACTGAACTTAATCAGTATCATGCGCCATGCCTCCCTCAGTATCCGCTTGAACCACCTGTCCAAAATACTGCCCCTCGTCAGAGGGAAAACTATAACTCTGATAGTCACTCTGTCATCCAGGTCACCTTGGAAGCCTGGAATGATAACTGTTTCCTAAAAGAGGCTGTCGTTATCATATCCGTAGAACATTCACTTATGTTCTAAAACTACTTCCGAATGTTTCTCCAGGATTGGATTAATATCAACTTATTGCATCTCGAGCAAGAACAACATCTGGTGTGGTACTTGACATCTCATGATTGACTCAATTGCCTAAGCAAGTGATCTGCCAATCATGCACATCCCTCTTCCCTTTAGTCTGTATGACACCTTTAGAGAGGGTGACTCCATCACTTGCAGGTACACCACCATACCAGGAGTCATCCATTCTAAATACCTTTAGAATGCTGTCAAAGTACCCAGATTGGGACACTTCCTAAGTCTAGATCTAAAACCATAGATCCAGTAACCAGAATGTCTGATATAATCCAAGTCCTAGGTGGAGAAACCACTGTGTGACAACCAAAGTATAACCAATTGTAGTATAGGAACTTCAATTCCTACTCTGTGTATGTCATCCAAATACCAGGACATCACACCCTACTACCTTCTTAACAGATCCATCCCCTATTCTGATGAAGTCAAACCTATGACTGTCACATCAGAAATAGATGATCTATCTCCGCTATATCTACTTAAGTCTATAAATAGACATAAGCCACTTGTCCACTATGCTTCCGCTGCTCCCACTGACCACGACAACCCTCTGGCAGAGTCATATAAACGTACACTTCTAAAGCTAGTTCAGAACGACGCTATACTCATCCTCCTGCCGGGTCTCACAGTCCGGAACAACAGCAATGGCAAGTTTAGGTAAACAGGAACCTCCCTGTCACCGTCCTTGAG
Source organism: Agapanthus africanus (assembly GCA_030015575.1). NCBI lineage: Eukaryota > Viridiplantae > Streptophyta > Magnoliopsida > Asparagales > Amaryllidaceae > Agapanthus > Agapanthus africanus. Next base: position 242,103,085 of record CM057350.1, on the reverse strand, counting down.
GCTACCGAAGTACCTCTCGGGTGCCTGAGGTTACCCACCATATTTGCGGAGTGGCCAATGGAATGTCAAACCAGATTGAATCTTTAGGTTCTTATCAAATTTTCAGTAATCGTTTGCGGTTCTGGAATCACTTCCAGTTCTACCATACTCCCACTACTGTTTTCTGAAAAAATCCATTTTTATTAAAACTGTGGCGAGTCAAGAACAATATCACTATTGATCTTCCAGATGGTAGAAAATCAACCCTCGTCATAGCCCGGGTCAACCTACAAACAGCCATTACAGAAACGTAACTTGAGTTATCCAGAGTCTGGTTTTAAGCATAAACCGAAAAACTCCCCGTATCTTAACATCGTTAAGATATGAACTGTTCTATATCCAATATAGAAACAGAGGCACTCATTTAATTGAACCAGATTCAAATCATGCAGCTGTCTCCAGAGCATGTCAAGTAAATGGAGAGAGGCCGATCAGCGTTACTCAACTTAGGAGTGCTTCCAATTATGAGTAGCCTGAAAAAGAAGCAAGTTCTCTTAATCATTACTATCAACTGAATGCCATAAACAAGTATCTACATCTTCGATCACCATGAAGAATCCCGATACTTGCAACACCTGGCTCTCTACTCTATTCTTATACCTATAACTTCTCAAAACTTAGACGTTGCATTTCTACGAAACACTTGTCTAAAAACTAGAGAAGTCATAAGTAAGCCGAATATAGTATAAGGACCAACCCCTCTGTCCTCTTGGACACTGGACAACATACAATACTCTGTATAAGTCCCTTGAGTCAAAACAACTCATTCCCTGTGTGTCGTAGGTTGAAAACTGTACTATGGTTATGAAGAATTACACCGCTGTTTAATGTGTAGGGTTCCTAGGCACGCTAATGAGGTCTCACAAGGCATCAACCATGCCAAATTCAAAAAATTTCTATGTGCCAAGATCGATACTAGAGGTAAGGCGAAAGAAGCAAGTAAACAACATTATTGCTAAATGAAAGAGGTTACAACCTTTGTAGATCCGGTCCTCCACTTCCTTGGCTCCGTGTTGACGTCCCTCCACTGCGATCATCGGATCCCGGACTCTAGCGATGGTTTCGTCGAAGAAATGATCGGGTTAGGTCGACGACTTCGATGCCGAAGATGATCTACGTCGAGGCAACTCAAGCTCAAGCTCCACCTTCACCAAGTCATAAAACTTGTGAAGAAAACACCCTATACTACATGGCAAGTGGTAGAGGATGAAGAAATAGGAAGTGGGTTCACTTTGGATTTGGATTTCTCACTTGGAAATTTCTAGCAAGCTTTCTTCTTCACTTGAAGAAGATGAAGAAGAATAGAAAAAGAATGAATTATCTAATTAGAAAATTCAAGTGATGCTTATCATTTTGCAACCATGGGTGAGGCTAACTCATGTAGAGAATAAACAAGGGTTAAGGTAAATGGTTAGGGTTAAGGATAAAAACAAAATGGTGAAGCTTCATGAAACTCCAAGAAGAAAACAAAGAAAGCCACCATATTTGTTTTTGCCCCAAAAATAAATGAATAAATCAAATAATTAAGTAAATCGAACCCTAACCATTAACCTAATCATGGTTTAATCATACACACCCAAGTATGCATGTATCATCAAACATGATACAATCTAGTGCACAAACATATATCATATATACAATGTGCACATTCAAGTGAGAAAAACCATTTAAAGTGAACAAATACTAGTTAATGTAAAGTAATATATCAAATATATAATTATACATCAAATCATTAAATCAACACTTGATTAAATGATCCGGTCATACTGCATATAACCGACTAATATCAAGTTTATCAATGTATCGAATCAACACTTGATTCGGTAACCCGGCTATATCTCATATAACCGTCCAATGATACAAATCGCGAGAATAGAATACAGTATCACATACTTGTATTATTCTCGGTCCCGCACATATCTCATATGCGCTCCTATTTCGTTTCGCTTGAGCCAGGAAACCTCTGTGTAGGACTCTAAAAACTCGTCAATACGCCGGCAGCAGGTGATGATCATATCAAACACCCACAAGCCGCAAGCGGTCTGCTAAACGTAACGGCCACCCGGGTATTGAGCGATCAGAAGATCAACGAGCAAGCCCGCCCACACTCCTGTGAATCCAACCAGTAACACTTATCGTACAGTCCGGTCTCATCGTCTGATATGTCGCATATCTCGCCTAGGGGTGGTAAACGTCAGATCCCAGTAGCTCGATAAGTCATGTCGATATGAGGTCTATAACAGTTCGAGAAACTACTGGTAACACTTACCAGTAAATCTCAGCAACCCTGGCCAGGGATTTCCGGTTATAGCCAATCGAACACAGCGCAACATCAACTCCCTATACCGGGAGAGACGAATCCCCTCCTATCGCTCATTGCCTCTATGTGATTCGGGAATGTACCCAAAAGCCACCGTTTTGCACGCCCTCTTGGACGTGGTAAGGTGGAAATCAAAGCACAGTGGGAATCACACAAGACCCTATGACGATCTCGGGTCTACAGACTAACCTGTACCAGTGTCACCAGAGAACTGCCATCTGACGTAAGGTATAATACCATCTAGGAGTTCTCGGCGAGTCCGTCCAGTGTACCCAGTCTCCACCGAGCACCCGTATATCATCTCTGATGTCAAACACCAATGGATATGGGATCATCCATCGCCCATCTGTATGGGTCGAGAAGGTATACGCTAGTATACTCTTGTATATCGATGCCCCGTCTCGATACACCCACGACTACGGACCTTGAAGGATGTACTTATGGACTACCATGTCCCCACTAGTATGATCCACATCATAGTCCAGGTAGTCAAGTACACATCCTAAGGGCTTTACCAACATGTATCAGAGAGACAATCAGTGTACACGTTAAGGTAAAGAGCAACCGGATAGCATACTATCATGTCGAGCAAGAAAGTCCTCCCTATATATGTCAAAGCATCCACTACAATATACATCCTATGTATAGTAATGGCCTCTAGGGCATACATATAACTAACAATCTCCCACTTGCACTAGGGCCATCTGATAGCAGTGGTTGTAGTATCTCATACTCAACCATCCCATAAAAGTCTCTCTCTGGGAAAAAGCCTTTATGAGTGGATCCGCCGTGTTGTCCTCTGAGTCTACTCTCCTTACCTCGATCATCCTGGAGATCATCCATCTCCATGATCAGGTGATACTGCCTTAGAATATGTCTGGATCACTGATAGGACGGTTGTTCCTTGGCATAAGCCACAACTCCATTGTTTCACAATGGTAGGAACAAAGTTCATCTCATGAACCAATATACACCCAGACTTCCTCTTTGGTAGCATCTTAAGTAGCGATGTATCCAGCCTTTATCGTCTAGTATGTCACGGTATCTAGCTTGGAACTCTTCCAGCATACCGTCCCTTTACTGAGGGTAAAGACAATGTCTGTGACTGACTTTCAGTTGTCCTTATCACTCTGGAACCTTTCCAGTGATTCACCCCAGGATCAACTGATACCATCTCACTACAACTAGTGAGTATCTTAACATCCAATTAGATCTATCTCATTGATCCAAAACCCAGGATTTATTAGGTATCACTTTGATCCTATGTGGAGAATCATTGTGATAAGCGGAGATTGACCGAGCGTAGCATAGGAAACTCCTTCCCTATCAAGAGTATGTCATCCACGTACTCTACGAGGATCACCACCATACTCCCTACAACCTTTTTGTATATACAAGGTTCATCTACCATTTTGATGAAGTCACACTCTTTGACTACCACATCCAAACAGACGTTCCAACTCCGCGATGCCTGCTTTATCCTATAAAGCAGCTTGTGCACGTTTCCGCTGCTCCCACAGTCTACGAAGCCCTCTGGCTGTGTACTTATAGATGCCCTCTTCTAAAACATCATTTAGAAAAGCTGTCATGACACCCAACCACCAGATATCGTAGTCATGGTATGTAGCCGTGGCAAGTAGAATCTGGATGGACTTAAGCATAGGCCCTAGAAAAGGTTTCATTATTAGCCACAACTGGTCTACGATGCAAACCTTTAACAAGTCTAGCTTTGAAAGTCTCAACTTTTTCATGTACACCAAGTAATCTTCTCAAGATATACTTGCTCCTGATGGGGATTTAACCCTTCAGATATAGCAACCAAAGTCCATACTTTGTTGGTGTATAAGGATTCCATCTCAGATCACTAAGCATCCTGCCGTTCTTACAGAGTCCCACTCCTGATGGCCAGCTCGAAACTAGTTGGGTCATCATCTCATGATGCAATCCTCGCTCCCACTGTCATAGAGAAACCGAAGTATCTCTCAGGTGGGTGAGGAACCCTACTAGATCGGCGGAGAGGCTGAGGTTCGTTGGTAACTATTGAATCCTTTGGTTCTATCAAATCATCTGCTATAGTTTGTATAGCTGGAACCTTTCCAGTTCTACATTACAGATCTCGCCTCGAGCTTGTCCGGATTTTGCTTTTAGACATAGGCCGGTCAACCCCAAATCTTAACTAGCTTAAGACATGGGCTCTTCCCATACCATATCTCATATGGAGTGGTAGGCTGTGATCTGATTCGAATCTAATTTCAATAGGTATGCAGCTTCTCAAGTGCATAACCCCCAAAAGGGAAACAGGTAACTCAGTAGTACTCATCATAGAGCGCACCATATCGAATAGGGTGCAATTGCTCCGCCCCGATATACCATCGTGCTATGGTGTATACGGAGGAGTAATGCTGAGAGAGAATCTCATTCTCCTTTAGAATAGTCTAGGAATTCTATGCACAAGTATTCTCCTCCTTGATCTCATCAAAGGACATAATACTTATACTCTTATTTTGGTTCTCTACTTCTAACTTATATTCTGTGAATATCTCAAAAGTTTCGGACTTGTGTTTCAACAGGAACATATGTCTGAATCTTGAGTGATTATCAGAGAACGTAATGAAGTACAAAGAACCGGTCCTGGCATGTGTAGACAGGGGACCTTACATACATCATCATGTATCAGTCCCAAGAGTTTACTAACTCTTTCTCTGTTTCCAATAAACAGAGCTGAGGTCATTATATCTTTGTGACATGACTCGCAAATTTCATAAGATGTAAATTCAAACTGGTTTAAATATGCATCTACTATGTAACTTCAGCTAGTCGGGTCGCATTGATATGACCTAGTCTACAATACCTCAAGAAGGATTTGTTCATTTCTGAACACTTCCTCTTGTGTGTGTTCCGTATACTAAGAACTGTAGTTTGATTTAGAACATCAATGTTTTTAGATAACGTGCCTGAACCGATCAACTTTTGATATAGGAAATGTTTAAAACATTATCCAACAATACAAAATTTTATCATTTCTTTACTAATAAAGAGACTGATATGATTTTGTATATCAGGTTCGGTATCTAATAACATTCGTTCAGAATCAATGTATTTGGAATACAGGGTGACAGTGACCAACAGACTTGGCTGCAACACTTGCACCGTTTTCTGTCTCATGAAACTTATCACCCGATCTCAGTTCTCTACCTTTCTGTAACCCTATGTAACAGATTACATATCTGGGATCCTGATCCGGTATCAAATACCCAGGACGTAGAGGATACAGAGAAATAGTTCTCTGTAACGAACATACCCGAAGGAGATGCATCATATGCACTTTCTTCGTTTGGGCGGCATAGGAATTCTAGCATTCCTCAATTTCCTGCTCTGTCTTATAACAATTATAAGTTGGAGCGGGACCAACGTTCCCCAGCTCAGTATAACAAGCGGGTTCGGTCAATATTCCGTATTATTATTTTGATTAAGGCGTGATATGGTCGCTACCTGGAGAGAGAGAGAGAGAAGAAAATACTCAGCGTGCGCTCTTGCAAGAATAGATTGGTTATTATTTTATCTAATCAGGATGGCTCCCACTGTTTTTATCAAATCATCCTTCAAACCCTAAAAGGAAAGACTAGCCGGGATTAATTACACACTACAAGTTCGCCAATCTTTCAGCCAGGCCAGTGTCGGTACATTGAGGGAGGTCCGCCGTGCTTTCGCACGAACCTAATTAATGTAAACCTCGTTTTCCCAGAGGCGTAACCCCGTTGACACCTTTCTAGACACCTACTAGATCGGCTAATTGTAATGTGTAAAACTCTCCCAGGAGTAACTTTTACTCGCAGCGGGTATCGGGATCCAACTATCTCATAGAAGGTATGCAATCTCATTGCAAATTTCAACACTTGAAATTCCAGATAATATTTTGCCCCTAGCGTCCTATGACCTTGACGGAGTCCAAACTACCCATAGTCCGCTAGTCAAGTTCAACCCGTCATTTCCTGATTGAATTAAACCCACCCACACGACCTTTGATGGAGACCAAACAACGCCGTACGAATACCCTAATCCAATCGCATCATATGCTAGCAGATAAGAACTAGTTAGCTACCGTACACAACGCCTTGACGGAAGCCAAACTACCGCATCACGAATACTAACTAGTACTTATCTGAAATGACAGAGGGCTACGACAAGTTTTTCTGAAAACCTATTGCGTAATGAACTTGATATCGTTGCAGAATCAAATGATTTTAAAATGGAGTGTTTTTGAGGCTTTTCTAGTTTTGCTAAAGGGGTCACTCCCGGTGAAGGGATCGTCGGCCCTTTCCTCGTCGAATGAGGTGCGGGATATATCATATATATCACTGTGCAAAGCAGAAACTATAGAAGCAATCAAAAGACAAACCGAGAGTTGTAGCATCTGCCAGTTATTGCTAAAAGGGTCACTCCCGGTGAAGGGATCGTCGGCCCTTTCCTCATCGAATAAGGTGCAGGATATATCATATATACCGCTGTGCAAAGCAAGAACTGTAGCTACCTGTTTTATTTTTGAAATTCGATTCCACAACATCTTTAGGTTTCTTTTATTTCATTAATCTCATTAATGAAGTCCCATCATTTAAGTACCTAAACATCACAGATAAATACGACGTACACTTATGCCATCCGCATTCTCCTCGATGTCCCCTCGTGCACCATTAGGTTAGGTAACTAACGGCAGAGTGGGGCAGGGCTAGCGCGGGTGTAAAACATAAGTAACGTCTATATAATATATCATATATACAATATACAGTATCTATCATAACATATCAAATGATCACATCACAGATATCACAGCAGAAGAATCATATGAAACATTGGATATACTAGGACGTCCGTGTTTTCAATACGAGCCAGTATAAAACACGGATTCCACGGTCGCGATGAATAGCCAAACCCACACTCCTACACCCCTACGAGAGCGGCAAGCAACCCTACCAATTCTAGAGTTAGGAGACCCGGACTCGACTCCTCGAGTTGGTCTCCCACTGGACTCCAGAACCCGGTTACTTATGCCCTCCTCCTTGGGTCTATCCTAGTGCGGAAAAGTAAATAATATACAAATGGTGACAACATCCGCATCCTGGAAGTGCCCCAATAAAAGAATATTACATACAAGTTTTTTACATGAATGAAAACGAAAAACACTCATCTCACATAAAAAAAACCCCGGCTATTCAAACACGACGATCCAATATAACATATCTAGCAACACATAACATCATATGTCATCAACGTAAGTAAATATGCGCATCCCAATTGTCGTTGACATATAGCAACGAAACCGGCGATATCACGTATTACACTTACGGTCACAGAAAAGAAAGTGTAAAACTACAACAGTTGGAATCCGCAACCTTTTTAGACATCGCATGCCTAACCAAATGAATTCCTTAGATATCACATGCCTAACAATTATAAACTCCGCATTTTAGTCTCATTTATCGAAAGCTCTTTTCAATATCTAGTCGGGCAATTCAACAAGATTCCCGGCATCCTGACCGAATGCTCGTCGCAAATTTTAGTAGACGGCCGCACCCCCGATACCGTCGACGAAGTGCACTAAGGCGGAACACCGCTGCCGCGAGCACCCGAACGGATGCTTTCGGCGACGGAGTTCTCCTACAGTCACTTGGTCGGGGCTATGGGGCGTAGCTATCTATTAAGTTTACCGGCCAGTATCCGTGTACGCTACGCGATTGCGACAGACTTTTGATCGCATCAAAATTCCGTGGCAACCGATCAATTGAGACTAAACTGCTATGTTTATAACATTCATTCAGTTATCTCATAACTATTTGTGGATTCCAAATATTGTATCACATTCCAGATAAATAGAAAATGTTAAACTTTCCGATCGAACAATCAAACATCCAAGTTTTCCCGAAACAACTCAACACATGTAATAAGTTTAAAAACATTCACTTCATGCCTCAGTACCAACGGTCCAGCCGTAGAAAGGTCAAGCCAACGCCTCACATGTGGCACGCCGTGCTGCCCCAAACCCTAAGGTTCAAAGGGCAGTTCAAGACGGTCACATAATCGAGTTAAGGTTTGTTGTCTTCTAGATGGACCATCGCGTTACTTGCACTACTTAGAACGTCATTAAACTACGGAAAAATCCAACACTTGGAAATTTTCCGGCAGGGGAAAAATTGGGTATTTATATCCGGTCGAACTTTTTAACATATTCTAAAATTACCCGGAAAAACACATAGACAAAATTAGAAATTCCGATCGAATCTACGAACTCCTAATACAACCTAGAAAACTCAACACTTGAGTAAATATTAAAAATCCCCATAAAATACAGCACCTCCAGAAACAAATTACTGTGCAAACCACGTGGCCTAACTCATCATAATGGCCGCGGAACCGCCGCACAAGCAGGGGTGGGGCCGCGGTTCAGCGGCGCTTTGATCGAGTTAGGATCACGTGCTGCAAAGTAACTCATACAATTCCCTGCTGAATTTTTTGGATATTTTTAATTTAGAAAAATCCACAGTTTTAAAAAATGTACAGAGAAGGGGTCAGATTAGGGTTTCGTGTTTCGATCGGACTTGTAATATCGTCTACTCATCGCCTAAGGCTCTATCTAGGCTCTGATACCACTGTAGGGTTCCTAGACACGCTAATGAGGTCTCACAAGGCATCAACCATGCCAAATTCAAAAAAATTTTATTTGCCTAGCAACCCGAAGCAAGATCGATACTAGAGGTAAGGCGAACGAAGCAAGTAAACAACATTATTGCTAAATGAAAGAGGCTACAACCTTTGTAGATCCGGTCCTCCACTTCCTTGGCTCCGTGTTGACGTCCCTCCGCTGCGATCATCGGATCCCGGACTCTAGCGATGGTTTCGTCGAAGAAATGATCGGGCTAGGTCGACGACTTCGATGCCGAAGATGATCTACGTCGAGGCAACTCAAGCTCAAGCTCCACCTTCACCAAGTCATGAAACTTGTGAAGAAAACACCCTATACTACATGGCAAGTAGTAGAGGATGAAGAAATAGGAAGTGGGTTCACTTTGGATTTGGATTTCTCACTTGGAATCATCACTTGGAAATTTCTAGCAAGCTTTCTTCTTCACTTAAAGAAGATGAAGAAGAATAGAAAAAGAATGAATTATCTAATTAGAAAATTCAAGTGATGCTTATCATTTTGCAACCATGGGTGAGGCTAACTCATGTAGAGAATAAACAAGGGTTAAGGTAAATGGTTAGGGTTAAGGATAAAAACAAAATGGTGAAGCTTCATGAAACTCCAAGAAGAAAACAAAGAAAGCCACCATATTTGTTTTTGCCCCAAAAATAAATGAATAAATCAAATAATTAAGTAAATCGAACCCTAACCATTAACCTAATCATGGTTTAATCATACACACCCAAGTTTGCATGTATCATCAAACATGATACAATCTAGTGCACAAACATATATCATATATACAATGTGCACATTCAAGTGAGAAAGAGTAACACAGAGACAATCAGAGTACATAGAGACAATCAGAGTACATGTTAAGACAAAGAGTAACTGGATAGCATACTATCATGTCGAGCAAGAAAGTCCTCCCTATATATGTCCAAGCATCCACTACAATATACATCCTATGTATATTAATGGCCTGTAGGGCTTACATATAACTAACATAATGCTCCTTACCTAACCATCCACTGATATAGGTAAATGTCATAGACATAATTTCAAAAAGGTATATCTCACTCTATAAAAATAGACGTACAGATATATCAATTTGAAATTGGTGCATAACAGCGGATATTCAAAACCAAATATTTGTCGTCCGGCAAACAATCCAGTCGATTTCCTCAAAAATCACCAATTGCAACAAATTTCGATATAATGAGGATGATCACCTAATTCCTAATAACTTACTCCCACTCATCATCTGTAAAACCATACAGATGTGAGAATCAAACCTGGTAAATACATACCCAGGAGCAAGTGTCAAATTGGGAAATCAGTTTTCTTTTAACAGTACACAGTGAAACTGAAACATTGAAATGTTTCGATGGGGTATCCGGGTATTCTTAGTAATGCCTCTTCCATTATCCAGATTCACAACTGTAACCGTATATTTCTTTGCCATCTCTCCAAATCCCTTTATATGTCTTTAGTCGTTACCTTCTGTACACCCATTTAGGCCAAATGGTTTTCTTCCTTCCCTACCTTTCGGCACCAGTCTATGGTTTGGAAGAAGACTATCCAATAAGCATAATGGGTGTACTGTCCTAATCCTAGGAACACTCGCAATGCGAGAGAAGGTGAAGGTAAAAGACAACCGAATAAACCTTATTCCTATTTCTGCTGAACCAGAATCCATCCCCGAACTGGAACAAGTTCCTTTCGAGTTCGTATATAGCCATACGATGGAGTATCCAATAAACTGTGGATCTTCGTAGTGATACGGAGTGTCCTGGAGAAATACAAAGGTGAAGTGGGAGTGGTAATGAAATACTTGGTATGGTCGTGAATAGCAGTCACAATTTACTTTGCCCTCCTTCTAATCCCTTTATTTGTCTTAACTTAATACCTTCTGTACACCGCACTTACGCTAATCGGCTTTCTTCATTCCCTACCGTTCGGCACCAGCCTAAGGTTTGGAATAAGACTATCCAATAGGCGTAATGGGTGTACTATCCCCTAATCCAAGGAGCACTCGCAACTTGAGAGAAGGTAAAAGGAAAAGACAACTGAATAGTTCTATTCGTTTTCTCCAGAACCGGAAACCATCCTCGAATAAATCCCTTCGAGTTCGTATATAACCATACGATGGTTTTATCCAATGGAAGTGGACGTTCGTAGTAATACGGGGTGTCCTGGAGAAAAGGGTAAAAGTAAGAGTGGTAATGAAGTATGCAACTCTGACAATCCAAAAGCTAGTCTTATAAGAAGGTTCGGTCAACTTGGTCACTGAGTCATAGTCAAGGGTCGGGTCATGGTCGCTACCAAAGAGAGAGAGAAAAGAAACACTCAGCGTGCACTCTAACCTAGATCAGAATGGTTGTCAATTTATCAAATCAGGAAACCTCCCACTGTAACGTCAAATTCTCCTCCAAACCTGAAAGAAGAATTAGTCGGGATCACCCGAGGAGTAAACCAACTCATCAGTGGGAATCGGGATCCAACTATCATTGCATGATAACGTGACGGAATCCACTCATGTCACCACACTCCAGAAGGTATGCGCATGCCTGGCAAGTTTCAGTTTCTTTAGAAACTCCCGATGTGATTTTACCCCTAGGACCCAAGTGACCTTGACGGAGTCAACAAATCAAAGAGTCCTAGTCAAGTTCAACCCGTCATTTTCTGGATTGCATTAAACCCACCCGTACGTGCCCTTGACGGAGTCAACAAGGCTGCACGACTGTCCTAACCAATCCCATATCCATGCTACAAACAAGCACCACTTAGCTACCGTACACTACGCCTTGACGGAGTCAACAAACGCAGCACGAATACTAAATAATACCCATAAGAAATGACGGAGGGCTACGTCTAGTTTTTAGCAAAAAACTTTTAATGTAATGAACTTGATATCGTTGAAGGAACTGCATAGCTTTTTATAAAAATATAGTGACGAAAACCTTTGCTAAAGAGGTTACTCTCGGTGAAGGGATCTCGGCTCTTTCCCCATATAATGAGGTGCAGGATATCCCAACTGGATACCACGATGCAAAGCAAAAGTAAACGGCTATAGTGAAGTTATTGCCCTGACGCAAACTTCTGTCCAAGGGGTCACTCCCGGTGAAGGGATCTCGGCCCTTGCCTCGTCGACTGAGGTGCTGGATATTCATAACCGAATACCACAGTGCAAAACAAAAGAGAACGTCCTTGCAATAACAGCTTTTTGAAAAATGTTCCATCAACATCAGAATAGGTTTGTTAATCTTGCATTGATCCGAATCAACGCAGTCCCATCAATTGATCACACCAATAAAGAACGAAAATAATGATGTACGTATATGCCATCCGCATTCGCTACTGGGTCCCGTCATCACCCGTTAGGTTACTTAACTAACGATAGAGCAGGGACTGGACTAGCACGGATGCAAAACATATACAACATCTACTAGTATATATATAAATATATAATATTCACTCAAGGCGTGATAAAATTCAACATCACATAAATTTAATAAGCATCACAGAACAATACAGATATCTAGGATCCCCGGGTTTCATAGAGCCGCTATTGAAACCCGACGTTCCCCTGGCCGTGTGGATAGCCTGTGCAATGAAAACCTAGACCCCTACAGGCGCGGCAAGTTACCCGCCAAAACCTAAAGCGAGGCAGCCCACTTCAACAACGTGAATGGACCACCCAGCACTTTACGGAATCCGGTAACTCGGGTACCCCACCTGGGTCAACCTGTACCCCCTACGAGTGCGGCGAATAGCCTGCTAATTCTAGAGTGAAGCCCCCTCCGTCTCAACGGCATGAAATGCGGGCCCGTTTCCTTCTAGAACCCGGCTATCCGTGCACCCCACCGCGGGGTAATCCTAGTACATAAAGTAAAATATACATACAACGGGTACATCGACCTCAGCCCGGTCGTGCCCCAAAAGAATAATATACAAACAGGCAGTGACGGCAGTTCACATGTCGGACGCTCGCCCCTAAATATCAAATGTACATATAAAACGAAACTGTACTACCATTACATCCAGGCTATCCACCACGACAGATCCGCAACAACACAGCACAACACAGAACATCAACGTGAATGTCACGTTCGCAAATCCGTCTAAAAGGGCTATAGCAGTTAGACAGGATTTACCGATCAAATGACATTCATGGTCGCAGATATAATGTAAATACTGTGAACTAACATGTTTAAAATTTTTGATCGATCAAATTTACCGAAGTGGGCCCCAAGCACTACTGTAGCACTCAAAGAAAATCTGGGCCCAAAAAGAATATTCCAAAAACCCCATTTCCAGGTCATAAAACCACTGTGGAAATTTAGTGCAGAGAGGGGTCAAAGTGGCGGCGGAACCGCGGCCAATGCAAGGGTTTGGCCGCGGTTCCACGGTGAAACTATGACGTCATGCAACCAAATTTCTACAGCTGTCTTAGAATTGCCTGCTCGACTTTCTGCAATGTACCAAATATTTTTTCGAGCTAAAAACAAATCGACAGAAAACTGATGCACATGAAATCGGGTTTTCGGAAAATCCGTTCGATCGAACTTGTAAACATGTTAGAGCAAGCTAGACTAGGTTAATGGCGTGGCTCTGATACCATGTAGAACTACGGTAGTGCCCCGGCCGTCAATCCGACGCCGGAAAGCGGAAACAAAAATTTTCTTGACTTTTAAACCGGCACTACCGCATCCTTAAACCTAGATCGTAACCATTAACCTACTACTAGCAATCAAGAGAAGGGTTAGAATGCTATACCAAGCGATCCGTGTCCTTCGGTCTTCGCCTCCACTCCGATCTCCTCGCGGAATCTCCGGTCTTCATTTCCTCGTCGGAACGGGCACCACATCGCCGGGTTCTTTTACGGGCTCCCACCTCTGGACCGAGGCAACTCGGGCACGAAGTTGGCAAACCGACATGCCCAAGAAATACTGAAGGCTGAAGTGTAGAAAGCTTTTTCTCTTACGAATAGTGAAGTTGCCATGGTGATGGAGGAATGAGCAATGGAAATGAGCTTTTGGAGATGTGTTACGAATTTTGCAAGCAAGCAAAATGAGATGATAGATTTTCCCTCATGAAAAATGAACTCCCTCATCCTCATCAAATGTGGCCGGCCCCCTATCAAAATGAGGAGGAAAAATAAAAACCATGAAGGGAGGTGAGAGTAGGAAAAGCAAAGGTGACCATAAGCTAAAAGTGATGATAACAATGTCATATCAATTTCTAATCCATTCTAATCTCTTTAATGCAAGAAATGATCACAAGAAAAAACAAAGATGCTTAAACCATCATAATCCCTCAAATGCAAGAAACCCCTCCACCAATGCTAATTTGCAAACTTGCAAATTAGCCCCTTCCATCACAAAAGTCCGGCCGTGAAGGAACAAAGGAAAACTGGCCGGAACGGAATGCAAACTGGAAACTTCAGAAATTGATCCCGTAATAAATTACAGGAAAACCCCGCGACTGTATATACATACCCGCATTTGTATTCCCACCGAATACAAATGCAAAGAGACAAAACTACACTGTCTAATACTAGGATCCGGCTTAAACCAAAGCCCGCTAGTAAAATCCGTCCGATCACGATCTATGCAATACCGCACGTATCTGATCGAACCCTGTCATATCTCCATATGACCTCTACAGCGTTTCGCCCGAAACTTGAGAAACTGGTCTGTGGGGGACTCTAAAGACTTGTCAATACTTTGGCTGTGGATTTAACCACTAGCACGTCAGAGATATTAGCCATACGTAACGGGCAACCAGGTATTGACCAAAAGGGACGTCGATGAGCGAACTCATCCTGACACCCTACTGAGACAGTCAGTGACAATATCCGTACAGTCCGGTCCGTTCGTCTATGAGTATCGCATAGCGGGCCTAGGGGGTTGGTAAAAGCCAGACCGCCAAAAGCGGTACAAGTCGTGTCGGAGTGTAGCCCAAAACACCCTGAGATACTACTGGAATACCTACCAGTAAATCTCCTGCCTCGGCCGAGGGCTTTGTGTAATGTCTTTCCTAGACACAGTGCGACCTCACCCCCAATACCGGGAGAGACGAACCCCTGCAGATCCGCTCACTGCCTCCATGTGGCTCGGGACTGTACCCAACTAAAACCTGTTTGCACGACTCCTTTGAGCCGTGGTAGGGTAGTAATCAAAGTACAGTGGGAACTCACACGAGACAAATGACGATCTCAGGTCGATAAACTAACCTATACACATGTCACCAGGGAACTGCTATTTGACGTCAGGTATAAGACCAACTAGCAGGCTCCCGGCGAGTCCTGTCCGGTGTACTCATAACCCAATGAGCACCTGTATACATCTTAGGTGAACCAACTGACACCAGTGGCTTGTGAGACCGGCTACCGCCCCTCGTCGGGGTCTCGACTGTATACACTAGTCTACTCTGGAGAATTGATGCCCTGTCTCGAAACTCCCACGACTAGGGACCTTTTAAGGATGTGCTTATAGATCCCAGCTCCCACGTATATGATCGCCCTCATACTGCTGGTAGTCAAGCAAGAATCCTAGGGGCTCTATCAACGTGCAATAGTGATCTGTAAGGTCACCTAAAGCAGTACACGATGATAAAGATAAACCAGATAGCATACTATCATCTTGAGTATGACTGTCCTACCGGCATAAGTCCTCCCTCAATCATTGCAATCACGTGCCTGTGATCCAATAATTGACTCTGAGGGCACTATATCCAACAAGATGCACATCGGGAAACCTCGGTGGAAGTGCTAAATGATAAGCTACAGCACCTACACTTTCCAGAATCTCATAGAGTCCGACTTATCTGGGGCTGAGCTTCCCATTTTTCCTAAAACGCATCACACCCTTCATCGAAGATACACGAAGGAACATATGGTCTCCCACATCAAACTCGAGTCTACGATGGCGTCGATCGACATATGATTTCTGTCTACACTGGGCCGCTCTCATCCTGTCTCGTATCAACTGGATCTTTTCTGTAGTCTCTTGTACTATCTGCGGTCCCAAAATGCTACTCTCGCTGAGTTCTGTCCAGCAAACGGGTGATCGACACTTTCTCCCATACAAAGCTTCGAAGGGTGCCATCTGGATCGTCTCCTGAAAACTGTTGTTGTAAGATCGAAGCATATCCTCAAGAGTCTGTATTGTCCGCTCTGGCTGACCATCTGTCTGTGGGTGAAAAGCTGTACTAAAACTCAATTGGGTACCTAGAGCCTCTTGAAGTTTCTGCCATAGTCGGCTGGTAAACTGCGTACCCCTATTGGACACTATTCACGTCGGAACTCCATGCAATCGCACAATCTCATCAATATAGATCTGAGCATATTGCGCATATCCAAACGTTGTCTTCACCGGAAGAAAGTGAGCTGTCTTTTTCAATCTATCTACAATCACCCAGATGGAATCATACCCTCTGCTAGTCCTAAGTAGACCCATAACGAAATCCTTGGAGATCTGCTCCTATTTCCACTTTAGAATAGGCAAGGGCTGCAACACTCCTGCCGGCCTCTGGTGCTCGGCCTTGACATGCTGACAAGTCAAGCATCTCGAAACAAACTCCACGACATCTCTCTTCATTCCTTCCCACCAGTAGATATCTTTCAAGTCATGATACATCTTGGTGGAACCAGGATGAATACTATTTGCTGACCGATGGCCCTCCTGTAAGTCAACGTTACACACCCCACAAGATGCGAGGAGGAGGAATAGGTAAAACAATCATTTTGTTTAAGGTAACATCGACTAACTTTACGGATCTTTGCTAAACTCTAACTAACAAACTATCGAGAAGTGCTAAACTACTATGATAGATGATTATACCTTAAGATACTAGTCCTTCTTGTTCCTGTTGTTCACCTCCTCGTCGGCCTCCTCGATGTAATAGAAGATCCACCCGAGAGTTCCTCCTCTAAGCTTTAACCTCTAACTTGAGGTAACTAAGTGGATAGGATTGCTAATCCAAATGACCTAGAAGATATAGAAGTGGATTAAGGATCTATTAGTCTTTCTAACCCTTGGGATCTTAACACATGAGAGGATTATGGTTAGGTTGAAGAAGAGGAGAGCTTGAGGAGAGAGAGTGTGTAAGTTAATTATGAATTGAAATATAACTCATTTGTGTATATCATGAAGCATAAAAATATCTTTCACAAATATCTTTCATGCTTCATTTAATACAAATGGATGAATCATCTCATGAGTCATGGTTTTAATTAATGCAAATAACACATAAGCTCTCCACCTCATTAAGTTTAATTCATAAATGAATTAAAACTAAATGAGTCACCTTTCTTCTAGAAGCTTCTCGACTAATTACGAGAATTCCCCTCCCATCCGTATTTACGAAAAACACGGATAAACTGAGACCGAATAAATCGAATAATCCAATACTAGAATCTGTCTAAAACTAAAGCCCGCTAGTATAATCTGTCCGAACATCTTACGTGCACAAGTATACGTATATATCCGAACCCTGTCGTAAAACCATACGACCTCTATATCGTTTCGCCTGAAGCAGAGAAACTCTTTGTGTGGGACTCTAAAGACTCGACACTACGCTGGCAGTGGGTTTAACCACAGGCCGCAAGCGGTACTAGCTGTACGTAACGGTCCCCAGGTAGATGTCGATAAGAAGGTCGATGAGGAAACCCATACGAACTCCTACTGAGCCTGATGTGACAATCTCCATACAGTCTGGTCTGTTCGTCTAAGACTATCGCATATCGGGCCTAGGGGGCGGCAAGCGTCAGTCCCCTAAAAGCGGTATAAGTCATGTCGGAGTGAAGCCCATTACACCTTGAGAAGCTACTGGAAATCCTACCAGCAAATCTCGCTTGCCCTGGCCAGGGAATTTGAGTATTGGCTCTCCAAACACAGTGCGATATCAACCCCTAATACCGGGACAGACAAATCGTATCTAACCGCCACTGCCTCCAAGTGCTTCGGGACTGCACCCAACTGCTACCTGTTTGCATGACTCCTTTGAACCGTGGTAGGGTAGGAATCTAAGAACAGTAGGAACACACTCGAGACGAAGCAGCAGTTTCAAGTCTAAGGACTATGCTGTACTCATGTCACCTGGGAACTGTTAACTGACCACGGGTCTAATATCAACCAACAGTTCCCTGCGAGTCCTGTCCGGTGTACCCGTAACCCAACGAGCACCTGCATACTATCTCCAGTACAACGTACTAATGGCTGTGGGACAGACCATTTTCCCTGCTGGGATGAGAAGCGTATACACTAGTCTACTCTAGAGTATCGATGCCCTGTCTCGATAATCCTACAACTAGGGACCTGAAAAAGGATGTTCTTGTAGACTACCCAGCCCCCACTAGTGTGACTGCCATCACAACGCTGGTAGTCAAGCAAGATCCTATGGGCTCTATCAATATGTATTCGCGATATGCTAAAAGAAATATATACACATATTAAGATAGATATAAACCAAGTAGCATACTACTATGTTGAGAAAGACTGTTAATACAACTGTGAATATCCCTAACTTCCATTAAGTAATATACAAACTAGTATGATACAATAATGGCCCCTAGGGCATATACACTAACAATCTCCCACTTGCACTAGGGCCATGTACTGGCGTATCAAAGACCTATAATCTCGAATAGCCTTTCGAACTGTGTCTGAGGTATGGCCTTTGTGAATGGATCTGCAGTGTTATCCTCTGTAGCAACTCTCCGGACCTCGATCTCCCGGCGATCTATGATCTCCCTGATCAGGTGATACCGCCTTAAGATGTGTCTGGACTTCTGATGGGACCTGAGTTCTTTCGCTAAAGCTATAGCGCCGTTGTTGTCACAATACAGCGGTATTGGATCAACAATGGTAGGAACCACTTGAAGTTCTGTTAGGAACTTCTTCATCCAGACTACTTCTTTTGCGGCATCGCAAGCAGCTATATACTCCGCTTCCATCGTCGAGTCGGCAACGGTGTCCTGCTTGGAACTCTTCCAATACACCGCCCCTCCATTGAGGGTAAAGACATAACCTGACATGGACTTGGAGTCATCCTTGTCACTCTGGAAGCTGGAGTCAGCAAAAGCCTCGATCTGGAGGTCTTTTCCGCCGTAAACCAAGAACATATCCTTAGTCCTTCTCAGGTACTTGAGAATGTTCTTTACTGCTATCCAGTGCTTCTCCCCTGGGTCTGACTGATACCGGCTTGCCACGCTCAGTGCGTAAGCTACATCTGGTCTGGTACACAACATCGCATACAATATAGAGCCTACCACAGAAGCGTAGGGTATAACTGACATGCGATCCCTTTCCAAATCAGTCTTGGGAGACATCTATTTGAAGAGGGTGATTCCGTGACAAGCCGGTAAATTACCGCACTTAGAATCTTTCATACTGAATCTTTTCAGTATAGTGTTGATATACCTGGACTGCGAAAGTCCCAACATCCTCTTAGATCTATCATGATAGATCTGGATCCCCAGAATGTAAGAGGCATCACCCAGGTTTTTCATGGAGAACCTGTGTGACAAGAATACTTTGACAGATTGTAGCATAGGAATGTCATTTCCTATCAAGAGAATGTCATCTACGTATAAGACGAGGAATACGACAGTTCGTGCTACAATTTTACTATATTTACATGGTTCGTCTGGATTTTTGATAAAGTCATATTCTTTGATTGTTTCATCAAAACAGATGTTCCAACTCCACGATGCCTGCTTTAGTCCATAAATGGACTAAAGCAACTTTCACACTTTCCCACTGCTCCCACTCTGATTGAAACCTTCTGGCTGATCCATATTGAAGCATTCTTCTAAATTACAATTTAGAAAAGCCGTCTTTACATCCATCTGCCAGATCTCATAATCGTAGAAGGAAGCAATGGAAAGAAGGATCCGAATGGATTTGAGCATAGCCACTGGAGAAAAAGTTTCGTCATAGTCCAAGCCAGGCCTTTGACTAAAACCCTTTGCAACAAGTCTAGCCTTATAGGTTTCCACCTGTCCATCTACACCAATCTTCTTTCTGAAGATCCACTTGCATCCTATGGGTTTTACCCCATCTGGAGCAAAGTCTAAAGTCTATACTTTGTTGGTGTACATGGACTCCATCTCGTTCCGCATTGCATCCAGCCATCTTACCGAGTCGCCGCTCTGGATGGCCTGCTGGAAGCTAGTAGGTTCATCATTATCAATGACGCAATCCTCTCTATCCCCATCTATGAGAAAACCGTAGTATCTCTCAGGCAGATGAGACGGCCTACTACTCTTGCGGAGGGGTGCGGGAATGTCCTGTTCTTCTGGAACTTCTGGCTCTACCAAACTTTCAGTAGTAGTTTGTGGTTCTGGAATTTCTTCCAGTTCTATTGTGCTCACACTTGTTTCCTTTTCTAAAAACTGCTGTTCTAGAAAATGGGCATTACGAGAAACAAAAACCTTTTGTTCCTCTTCGTAATAGAAAAAATACCCCTTGGAGTTCTTTGGATATCCCACAAACTTACACTGTACTGATCGTGCCTCGAGTTTGTCCGCATGCTGCTTTTTAACAAAAGCTGGACATCCCCATATCTTCAGATACTGAAGATAGGGTTTCTTCCTACTACACATCTGATATGGTGTGGTAGGCACAGTCTTGGTAGGAACCCTGTTCAAAAGATATGCAGCTGATTCTAATGCATAACCCCAGAAAGATCGTGGTAACTCAGCATTACTCATCATGAAACGTACCATATCCAATAGGGTTCGGTTTCGTCTTTCCGATACACCGTTATGTTGTGGAGTGTATGGAGGAGTAAGCTGAGAGAGAATTCCATTCTCTTTTATGTAACCCATGAACACGGCACTTAAGTATTCACCACCTCGATCGGATCTCAGTGTCTTGATACTTTTGCCGGTTTGGTTTTCTACTTCATTCTTATATTATCGGAATTTCTCAAAGGCCTCAGATTTATGCTTTATCAAGAAAATGAATCCATACCTAGAGTAATCATCTGTAAAAGTAATGAAATAAGAAAAACCTCCTCTTGCATGTGTAGACATTGACCATATACATCGCTGTGTATGAGTCCTAAGAGCTCGCTCGCTCTTACTCCATGTCCAGTGAATGGAGTCTTTGTCATCTTTCCTTTGAGACATGATTGACAAGTGGCATAAGATTGATATTCGAACGGATCCAAATATCCTTCTCTATGTAACTTAGTTAACCTTGTTTTATTGATGTGACCCAGTCTACAATGCCATAAGAAAGCCTGATTTATATCTGGAGACTTTCTTTTTAGTGTGTTCTGGACATTGAAAATTTGTAATTGGTTTAACACGTATATACCGTTATCTAGGGTACCGGACCTAATCAAACCATGATTAAGGTGGATGTTAACAACATCGCTTACAAACGTGAAATCATAACCTTCTTTTGATAACAACGATACTGATATGATATTACACGTTAAACTAGGTACACAAAAACAATTATGCAAAACCAAAATATGTCCACTCGTCAATCCAAGGTGATAATCCCCTACGGACACAGCATTCACGCTAGCTCCGTTAGCAACCTGGAGGGTCATATCACCAACCTTCAGCACTCTACGGTTTCTCAGTGCCTGCAATGAATTGCATATATGAGATCCTGATCCGGTATCCAATACCTAGGAAGTAGAGTTGATTGACAGACAATTTTCAATTACAAACACACCTGAAGCCGAAGCCATAACTTGCCTCGGGTCCTGGTTCTTGGCAATCTAAGCTTTGCAATCTTTCTTCCAATGGCCTTTCCTACGACAGTGGTAGCACTCGTCCTTTTCCACTACCGGCACCGCAACCTTTGCCTTTCCCTTGGCTTCCACCTTACCAACACCACCTATTGGTTTGTTAGCGGCCTTCTTCTTCCTTCTTTTGGCCCTTGCCTTGGACCTCGAAGAGGAAGCACCACGAACAAACATAGTTGGTGTTTCCCTTGCTTTCTGCAAGGTTCCCTCTGCACTCCTCAACATGTTAAGGAGTTCTGGAAGTTCAACTTCTTTACCTTGAATGTTGAAATTCAAGATAAACTGGGCGTAGGTAGAAGGAAAGGACAGGAGAATCAAATTTGTATACAGCTTGTTCTCTAATGTTGTCCCGAGGTCTGCGAGCTCTTCAATATAGCCAATCATCTTAAGGACATGTTCCCCTACAGATGATCCGACGGCCATCCTTGACTGAAACAAGTTCTTCGAGGTCTCGTATCTAGCTATACGAGATTGCTCTCTATACAGTTCCTTGGTGTGGAGAAATATGGATTCTAGATCCATATTCTCGTGCCTCCTCTGATGTTCATTATTCATAGAGGCAAGCATGATGCATTTGGCCTTCGCGCAGTCTAACCCCCAGGTCTTGCGGATTTCCTTATCCGCGACACTGGATTCAGGACCTGGGACGGCAGGGGCCTTAGTAGTAAGGACATACCCCAATTTGTCATAAGTTATTACCATCTTGACATTCCAGAACCAATCTTTATAGTTTGGCCCTGTCAAAATATTTTCATCTAATAATAACTTAAGGTCTGTCATGTTCTGGGTCGCTGCAATTAGGAGAGAGAGAGGAAACACTTCAGCATGATGCTCTAGCAAGTTTATAGTGGTTTTTAGTTTATCTAAACATGATGGCTCCCACTGTTTCTCGAATCCTTCCACAAACCAAAATAGAAGAACTAGTCAGGACTATTCTCACCGTACAATACTTGCTTAGCTGTTCAGCCAGGCCGGTGTCGGTACTTCGAGGGAGGTTTTACGACGCTTTCGCGAAGTTCCTTAATTAAATAACCTCTTTTCCCTGGGGGCGTAGCCCCGCTGACACCTACTTGGTTTATAGCATTGATCGTTGAGTGAAAGAATCTCTCGATGAGTAGCATATACTCACAGCAGGATCGGGATTCAAATATCATCGTGTGATAAAGCTGAAGGAATCCTACCAAAATTATCACACTCCAAATGGTATGCAACTCTAGGAAGTTTCAGTTTCTTTAGAAACTCCCGATATGGATTTTTGCCCCATGCTCTTATGACCTTGGCGTTGGTCAAAATGTCATAAGTCACATGTCAAGTTCTACCCATCATTATCTTGTTAATTTGAACCCACCCATACATACCCCTGACGTTGGCCAAATGGCAATACGACTGTCCCAAACCAACTCATCTATCTATGCAACAGATGAATACCCAGCAGCTACCAAACACTATGCCTTGGCGTTGGTCAAAATACATAGCTTGAATACTACTGAATACCCAAATGAAATGACGGAGGGCTACGAATGGTTTTGGAGAAACCGTGAACGTAGTGAACTTGATATGATCGAAGGAACCTGATAGCTTTTAAAAGGAGTGGTTTAAGCTCCGCAATTAAAAATCTGATGTTTTAAAAATAACCGAGTGGTTTCTTTTAAACTGTTCCAACGATTCAACTTTGGTTTATTTTCTTTGCATTAAAATAATACGTCCCATCAATTAACCTATCATTGCAAAAAAAATGAAAATACAACGTCCGCTTATGCCATCCGCATTCGCCACTGGGCCCCGTCATTCACCCGTTAGGTTACTTAACTAACGATAGAGTGAGGGCTGGGTTAGCGTGGATGCAAAACATAAGCAACGCCTACTAGATATCATATATAGATATTGTTCATTCGTCAGACGTAATAATAGGCATTCCAGATCACAGATGAACATATTGGATATACAAGCAATCCGCATTTCTTTTGTGCCTGCAATGAAAGACGGATTACACAGTCGCGATGAATAGCCAAACCCCTACCCTAGACCCCTATGGGTACGGAAAACTACCTGCCAAGTGCCCGAAGTGAAGCGGTCTCCCTCAACGACGTGAGTAGGCCACTAAGCACTTCAAAGTACCCGGTAGTTTGTGCACCCCACCTTGGGTCTATCCTAGGAGCAGAAAATAGTAAATGAAATAATACAATGGTGGCTACAACCTCAACCCGGATGTTCCCCGCAAAAGAATATTACAACAAATTACAATTTACATTTGAATGAAAGAAACACTCGTCTCATATCCCCGGCTATCCATTCACGACAATCCAACAAGTTCATATTCACAAACCAGTAAAAACCATTACAGAAATGTGCAACCCCCTGCTAACCGACATACTAGCAGTTAGGGGAGGTTTATGAACACATTAAACACAACACAGATATAATCCAGTTAGCCAAAGTTCTTAGAATTTTGATCAAGCAACACATATGAATCTACTCCAAACAATTCTCTGTGCACATAAAACCTGAGCAGAAACAAAACATCCCAGAAAATACAACATCAACACAGAAGAATAACTGAGCAAATTTGGGTTGACTTGGTGTCAACTCGGCCGCGGATCCGCGTCAGATCGCTTGGATCGGCCGCGGTTCCGCGGTGGTTTGGACGAGTCACGATCCTAAACTTCTTCATAATTCTTTAAAAACCCTGCTTGTATTTTTAAGGGTCCCTGAAAAATTTTTAGACCCCATTTTAAAAACAGCAGAAACATGGTGAAAACGTCGGTTTTTCGTGATTAAATTGCGATCGAATTTCTAAAGACTTTGCTAACATGTTAGTTATGGTTTAGCTAGTCTCTGATACCACTGTAAGTCAACGTTACACACCCCACAAGATGCGGGGAGGCGGAATAGGTAAAACAATCATTTTGTTTAAGGTAACATCGACTAACTTTACGGATCTTTGCTAAACCCTAACTAACAAACTATCTATTAGTGCTAAATTACTATGATAGATGATTATACCTCAAGATACTAGTCCTTCTTGTTCTTGTTGTTCACCTCCTCGTCGGCCTCCTCGATGTAATAGAAGATCCACCCGAGAGTTCCTCCTCCAAGCTTTAACCTCTAACTTGAGGTAACTAAGTGGCTAGGATTGCTAATCCAAGTGACCTAGAAGATATAGAAGTCGATTAAGGATCTATTAGTCTTTCTAACCTTTGGGATCTCAACACATGAGGGGATTAGGGTTAGGTTGAAGAAGAGGAGAGCTTGAGGAGAGAGAGTGTGTAAGTTAATTATGAATAGAAATATAACTCATTTGTGTATATCATGAAGCATAAAAATATCTTGCACAAATATCTTTCATGCTTCATTTAATACAAATGGATGAATCATCTCATGAGTCATGGTTTCAATTAATGCAAATAACACATAAGCTCTCCACCTCATTAAGTTTAATTCACAAATGAATTAATACTAAATGAGTCACCTTTCTTCTAGAAGCTTCTCGACTAATTATGAGAATGCCCCTCCCATCCGTATTTACGAAAAACAAGGATAAACCGAGACTGCATAAATCCAATAATCCAATACTAGAATCTGTCTTAAACTAAAGCCCGCTAGTATAATCTGTCCGAATATCTTAGGTGCACAAGTACACGTATATGTCCGAACCCTGTCGTAAAACCATACGACCTCTATATCGTTTCGCCTGAAGTAGGGAAACTCTCTGTGTGGGACTCTAAAGACTCAAAACTACGCTGGCAGTAGGTTTAACCACAGGCCGCAAGCGGTACTAGCTGTACGTAACGGTCCCCAGGTAGATGTCGATAAGAAGGTCGATGAGGAAACCCATCCGAACTCCTACTGAGCCTGATGTGACAATCTCCGTACAGTCCGGTCTGATCGTCTAAGACTATCGCATATCGGGCCTAGGGGGCGGCAAGAGTCAGTCCCCTAAAAGAGGTATAAGTCGTGTCGGAGTGAAGTCCATTACACCTTAAGAAGCTACTGGAAATCCTACCAGTAAATCTCGCTTGCCCTGGCCAGGGACTTTGCGTAATGGCTCTCCAAACACAGTGCGATATCAACCCCCAATACCGGGAGAGACGAATCCTATCTTACCGCCACTGCCTCCAAGTGCTTCGGGACTGCACCCAACTGCTACCTGTTTGCACGACTCCTTTGAGCCGTGGTAGGGTAGAAATCTAAGAACAGTGGGAACACACTCGAGACGAAGCAGCAGTGTCAAGTCTACGGACTATGTTGTACTCATGTCACCTGGGAACTGTTAACTGACGACGGGTATAATACCAACCAACAGTTCCCTGTGAGTCCTGTCCGGTGTACCCGTAACCCAACGAGCACCAGCATACTATCTCCAGTACAACGTACTAATGGCTGTGGGACAGACCATTTCCCCTGCTGGGATGCGAAGGGTATACACTAGTCTACTCTAGAGTATCGATGCCCTGTCTCGATAATCCTATGACTAGGGACCTGAAAAAGGATGTGCTTGTAGACTACCCAGCCCTCACTAGTGTGACTGCCATCACAACGCTGGTAGTCAAGCAAGATCCTATGGGCTCTATCAATATGTATTCGCGATATGCTAAAAGAAACATATACACATATTAAGATAGATATAAACCAAGTAGCATACTACTATGTTGAGCAAGACTGTTAATACAACTGTGAATATCCCAAGCTTCCATTAAGTAATATACAAACTAGTATGATACAATAATGGCCCCTAGGGCATATACACTAACACCTTCTCTAAGATCTCACATCTCAGTCCCTCCGAATCCGGCACACAAAGATGAGTCCCAAATCGTAGTACTCCATGGTCATCTATCACGAACTCAGAATCTCTACCCTGCCTAACCTGATCCATGATCTCCGACAAGCGAGCATCTGCGGGCTGTGTCTCTCGGATACGATCCAATAACTGAGGACGGGTGCGAACATGAGCTATCTGTCCTCCTGTCGATATGAACTCAAACTGTACACGGCTATCACATAGAATCTGCCAGTCTGCAGAAGATTGTCTCTGCATAGTGCATAAATGAGATAAGATACCTCCAGGCCTCCGACTCAAAGCATCTGCTACAACATTCTCTTTTCCCGGATGATAAAGAATCTCTCAATCATAATCCTTCATGAGTTCCATCCATCGACGCTGCCTCAGATTTAGATCCTGCTGCTGGAAAATATATTTCAAATTCATGTGATCTGTGAATACCTGGCATGACTCACCGTATAAGTAATGCCTCCAAATCTTCAGTGTGAATACCACAGCAGCGATCTCTAAGTCATGAGTGGGGTAGTTCTGCTCATGCCTCTTCAGTTGCCGAGAAGCATAAGCGACGACCCTACCGTGCTGCATCAACACACAGCCTAAACCCACTCGAGAGGCGTCACAATAAACAACAAAACCACTTGACCCAGAAGGTAAAGATAATACTGGTGCAGTCGTCAAGCGATTCTTCAACTGCTGGAAACTCTACTCACTCGCCTCTGTCCAAATAAATGGAACCTTCTTCCTGGTCAACCCGGTTAGCGGTGCAGCGATCCGAGAAAAATCCTGCACAAAACGTCGGTAATAACCGGCCAGACCCAAGAAGCTGCGAACCTCTGTAACTGATACAGGTCTGGGCCAGTGTTGTACTTCTCCGATCTTCTTTGGGTCCACACGTTTACCATCTCTCGTAACTACGTGACCCAAGAAATCCACACTGTCCATCCAGAAAGCGCATTTGGAGAATTTTGCAAACAGTTGATGCTCTTTCAAGGTCTGCAATGTAATACGCAAGTGCTGCTCGTGCTCCTCCCTGCTCCGGTAATAAACAAGAATATCGTCAATGAATACAATAATAAACTGGTAAAGGAATGGCCTGAAAATTCGGTTCATCATATCCATGAAAGCTGCTGGAGCGTTGGTGAGCCCGAACGACATCACCAGAAACTCATAATGCCCATATCGTGTGCGAAAAGCAGTCTTTGGAATATCATCCTTCCGAACTCTCAACTGGTGATGCCCTGACCGCAAATCAATCTTCGAGAAATAGTTAGCTCCTTGCAGCTAATCGAATAAGTCATCGATACGAGGTAGTGGATACCTATTTCGCACAGTAACATGATTCAGTTGCCTGTAGTCGATGCACAGTCTCATGCTGCCGTCCTTCCTTTTAACGAACAAGACAGGAGCTCCCCACGGCGATACACTCGGATGAATGAGTCCTCTATCCAACAACTCTTGCAACTGCCTTTTGAGTTTCTTCAACTCCGTCGGGGCCATCTGATAAGGTAATATAGAAATAGGCCCCGCACCCGGAATCGAGTCAATGCAAAATTCGATATCGCAATCAGGCGGTAATCCTGGTAATTCAGCAGGAAACACATCCGGAAATTCTCGCACTATCGGAACCTGGTCCAATGGGACTTCAGCGGTTCCTACGTCCTGAACAAACGCTAAGAACCCACGACAACCCTTCTTCAAGAGTCGTCCCGCACAAAGAGCAGAAATCATGCTGGCAGGAGTTATACTACAGTCTCCCTGCACAACAAAAATCGGTTCGCCTGGAAAACAGAATCTGACCGCTTCCCCCGACAATCTACATAAGCATAACAAGCGGCCAGCCAATCCATACCAAGAAGTATATCAAAATCTACCATATCCAGAAGAATCAAATCAACTAATGAATCCCTATCACCAATACATACTGAACAAGACCTGAATACGTGTCGAGTTACTAAAGAATCTCCTACTAGAGTAATCACAACTAGCGGTAACTCTAGCAACGACGACTCTCTCCCCAGAGAAAGTGCAAAGTGTGTAGATACGTAAGAATGCGTAGAACCGGGATCAAATAAAATATGTGCATTTAAAGAACATACTGCAAGAGTACCTGCCACAACTGCATTGGATGCCTGGGCATCCTGTGGAGTCAGCGCAAAAACTCATGCCTGGCCCCTACCCGCATCCTGTCGTCCTCTCCCTCTGTCTCCTCATCCTCTCTGAAAATGTCCTGCAAAGCCCCGACCTCGCGGTGCAACAGCCTGGCGCATAGTGCCAACTGGGGAAGGAAGTAAGGCCATCGAAGTAGAAGGTAGAGGGGGTAAAGCAGCCTGTGGAAATACAGTCCCTCCCTGGGGTCTACATTCCCTCACGTAATGCCCTGGAAGTCCGCAACTAAAACATGTAGATGGGGGCCTCTGATCATCGGGGTACGAACTGAACATCTGGACCTGAGTTCAACCTCGTCCAAAACTGTGGCCTGGAGTGTGTCTGCCTCTACCTCTGCCAAACTGCCTGGTAACTGTCCCAATAGGTCTGGTCCTCTTTGTCTCCGGAACAATCACTGCCTCGTTCAGACGCTCTTCCACTCGCATAGCTGCGTCCATGGCCTGCGCATAAGTATCGAAATGCTAGGAGCCTATAGCAAGAAATAGCTGGGTATCCAGGCTGCTCATAAATCTCTTCACCCGGTGCTCCTCCGTGGGAACTAAGTACGGAGCATAGCGTGATAACTGGGTGAATTGTAAATCATACTCTGCCACCGACATCCTTGCAGTTTTCCGCAACGCTTCAAAACTGCTGGCTTTAGCGTCCCTCACGCTCTGTGGAAGAAATCTGGCAAGGAAGATATCAGAAAACTCTATCCATGACATCGGAGGAATACCTGCAGCTCGCCTTCTCTCCATCGACTCACATCATATCTGTGCAAGTCCCTCTAGTCGGAAACTGGTCAGCTCCACCGACCTCACATCAGAACAACGCAATGACCTGCCAATCCTGGCCAACCTATCAAGAAAGGACTGAGGATCCTCTGCTGCATCGGTCCCTGTAAACACCGGAGGCCTCAACCTCATGAACTCTGGAAGAGATACCTCCATCACCCTCGGTTCTACCTGTGCGACAGTCTGCATAGGGTGTTCATCGGGTTCTACCATCGTCGGTACCTGATCAAGCCTCTGAACATAGGTGGCCTCAGTCAAATGTCACACCATTTGCTGTAGGCCCAACATGTCCTCCTCTATCCTAGTCAGTCTGTCTGGAGGAGGAGGATCATCATGCTCAAGGTCCATCGGAATGTCCAGTGCGTCAGTCGCCGTCACAGGCGGATTTGCCCTAGCTGCATCCCAGGCTGCGGCTCTCCTAGCTTGCGTAGCCATAGCAACTGGAACAAGAAACGAGAGTTGATAAGGTGTACGAATAGGAGCAGCAATAATAGGAAGTCAAAGGTGTTAGTTGTATGTATGCCGTAGAGGCCAGTATTGTACAGATGATGTATATTATATTGGATGCTTGGACATATATAGAGATGACTTTCTTGCTCGACATGATAGTATGCTATCGGGTTGCTCTTTATCTTAACATGTACACTAGTCTCTTTATACTGTCTTATAGTTACATGTTGGTAAAGCCCTTAGGATTTGTACTTGACTGCCTGGACTATGATGCAGATCATACTAGTGGGGACATGGTAGTCCATAAGTACATCCTTCAAGGTCCCTAGTCGTGGGTGTATCGAGACGGGGCATCGATATACCAGAGTAGACTAGCGTATATGCTTCTCGACCCATGTGATGGGCGATGGATGATCCCATATCCATTGGTGTTTGACATCAGAGATGGTATACGGGTGCTCAGTGGAGACTGGGTACACTGAACGGACTCGCCGAGAACTCCCAGATGGTATTGTACCTCACGTCAGATGGCAGTTCTCAGGTGACACTTGTACAGGTTAGTTTGTAGACCCGAGATCGTCATAGAGTCTTGTGTGATTCCCACTGTGCTTTGATCTCCACCTTACCACGTCCATGAGGGCGTGCAAAACGGTGGTCTTTGGGTACAGTCCCGAGTCACATGGAGGTAATGAGCGATAGGAGGGGTTTCGTCTCTCCCGGTATTGGGGGTTGATGTTGCGCAATGCTCGATTGGCCGTAACAGGGAAGTCCCTGGCCAGGGCTGATCAGAGATTTGCTGGTAAGTGTTACCAGTAGTTTCTCGACCCGTTATGAGCCTCACATCGGCATGACTTATCGGTTATTGGGGTCTGACGTTTACCACCCATAGACTTGATATGCGACGTATCAGACGAACAGACCGGACTGTACGGTAAGTGTTACTGGTCGGATTCGCGGGAGTGTGAGCGGGCTAGCTCGTCGATCTTCTGATCGCTCAATACCCGGGTGGCCGTTACGTTTAGCAGACCGCTTGCGGCTTGTGGATGATTGATATGATCATCATCTGCTACCGGCGTATTGACGAGTCTTTAGAGTCCTACACAGAGGTTTCCTGGCTCAAGCGAAACGAAATAGGAACGCATATGAGATATGTGCAGGACCGAGAATAATGCGTGTATGTGATACCGCATTTCATTCTCGCGATAAATGTTTCGATTGGTTATATTCGATATGACCTAGTTATCGAATCTTTCATTCGATAAATCGATACATTGAATACTAGTCGGTTATGTGCGACATGACCGGATCATTGAATCAAATGTTGATTTAATGATTTAATGTATAATTATATATTTGATATATTACTTTGCATTAACTAGTATTGGTTCACTTTATATGGATTTTCTCACTTGATGTGCAAGTTGTATATGTGATATATTTTCGTGCACATACTTGTATCATGTTTGATGATACTTGATTATTTAGTTAAGTGTAAAGAATTAAAACCATGGTTAAGTGTTGATTAGGGTTTTGCATATTCATTTATTTATTTGTTCATTTTTTTATTTGGAAATGATTTAAAAAAAAGAATGGTGGCTTTCTTTGTCTTTTAGTTGAAGCTTCATGAAGCTTTGACTCATGCTTAACCCTAACCCATCCATTAACCATGGTCTATTCTCTACACTTAACCCTAGTAAGAATTATGATAAGTATTCCTTTTTCTTTTTATTTTAAGAAGACTTATCATTTTTCTAGCTCATCTTCTTCTTCATCTTCAAGTTTGAAACCTTGAGGCCATCAATGGCAACTTGAGCTTGAGAGTGAGAAATCCAATTCTAAAGAGAACCCACCTCCTATTTCTTCATCCTCTACCTCTTGCCAAGTAGTAGAGTGTGTTTCCTTCACAAGTTTCATCACTTTGTGAAGTAGAGAGCTTGATCTAGCGATGCCTCGACGTAGATCATCTTCGGCATCGTCGTGGATGACCAAGCCCGTTCATTCTCCGATGAAGCCGACGCTAGAGCCCGGGGTTCGACAAGGACAGCGAGGAGACTTCGTTGTGGAGCCGTGGAGGTGGATATCCGGATCTACAAAGGTTGTAATTTCCATATCCTTGTAGTTAAGTGTTAACTAGTTTACTTTTCGCCTAGATTTCTAGCAACGATCCGTAGTCTAGGGTTTCTCGGCACCATTTTTTTTAAATTGGCATGTTCGATGCCTTGTGAGACCTCACTAGAGTGCCTAGGAACCCTACAGTGGTATCAGAGCTACTAGGCATTGATGTCGACCTATGGGGGGTTCTCACTGTGTGACAGTGTGGCGAAGCATAGGCTCTTACCCCCAGGGTGTCCCGAGACCGGAAGGTGTTCCGGCGGGTTGTAGTCCTCGCGAGGGGGCATGCGTAAAAAGTAGCGGCTGAGGGATCCGTTGGTGCCACGGTGACCCCATTGGATGGGGTGGCTGCCTGACCTACAGTGGTATCAGAGCCTAGCTAGAGCCTTAGGCGAAGTCCAGACGGAATTTGAAACCCGAACGAACCCGAAACCCACACCCGAGAATGCTCTCTGGACATTTTTGAAATATCTGGATTTTTGTGAATTAAAAATTGCTAAAAAATTCAGCAGGGAATTTCATGAGTTACTGTGAAGCACGTGATGGTAACTCGACTACAGAGGCGCGGAACCGCGGCCCCACCATGGGATTCACGGCGGTTCCGCGGCCACTGTGTTGAGTTACACCACGTGGCGTGCATAGTAATTCATGTCTTATAGTGCTGAGTCTTCTGGAAATTTTTAGAATTTACTCTACAGTTGAGTTTTCTGGGGTAGTGTTGGGACTTCGTATATTCGATCGGATTATCAAATTTTGTCTTTTGTGTATTTCCGGATAATTTTCAGAATATGTTAAAAAGTTCGACCGGATATAAATACCCAATTTTTCCCCTGTCGGGAAATTTCCAAGTGTTGGATTTTTCCGTAGTTTAACGACATTCTAAGTAGTGCAAGTAACGCGATGGACCCTCTAGAAGACAACAAACCTTAACTCGATTATGTGACCGTCTTGAACTGCCCTTTGAACCTTCGGGTTTGGGGCAGTACGGCGTGCCACATGTGAGGCGTTGGCTTGACCCTTCTACGGCTGGACCGTTGGTACTGAGGCACGAACTGAATGTTGTTAGACTTATTTCATGTGTTGAGTTGTATCGGGAAAACTTGGGTATTCGACTGTTCGATCGGAAAGTTTAACATTTTCTGTTTATCTGGAATGTGATACAATAATTGGAATTCACAAGTAGTTATGAGATAACTGAATGAATGTTATAAATCTAGCAATTTAGTCCCATATGATATTGAAAAGTGTTTTCGATAATGAGACTAAAATGCGGGATTTATATCTGTTAGGCATGCGATGTCTAAAGAGGTTGCGGATTCCAATTGTTGTAGTTTTACACTTTCTTTTCTGTGACCGTAAGTGTAGTATGTTCATATCGCCGGTTTCGTTGCTATACGTCAACGACAATTGGGGTATGCATACTTACTTACGTTGATGATATATGATGTTATGTGTTGCTGGATATGTTATATTGGATCGTCATGTTCGAATAGCCGGGGGTTTTTATGTGAGATGAGTGTTTTTCATTTTCATTCATGTAAAAACTTGTTTGTAATATTCTTTTATTTGGGGCACTTCCAGGTAGCGGAAGTTGTCACCTTTTGTATATTATTTACTTTTCCGCATTAGGATAGACCCAAGGAGGGGAGCACAAGTAACCGGGTTCTGGGGTCCAGTGGGAGACCAACTCGAGGAGTCGAGTCCGGGTCTCCTAACCCTAGAATTGGCAGGGTTGCTTGCCGCTCTCGTAGGGGTCTAGGGGTGTGGGATTGGCTATTCGTTACGACCGTGGAATCTGTGTTTTATACTGGCTCGTATTGAAAACACGGACGTCCTAGTATATCCAATATTTCATATGTTTATTCTGCTGTAATATCTGTGTTGTGACTCTGTGATGGATATAGTATATAGTATATATGATATATTATATAGACGTTACTTATGTTTTACACCCGCGCTAGCCCTGCCCTGCTCTGTCGTTAGTTACCTAACCTAACGGTGCACGAGGGGACATCGAGGCGAATGCGGATGGCATAAGTGTACGTCATATCTATCTGTGATGTTTAGGTATTTAAATGATGGGACTTCATTAATGTGATTAATGAAAGAAAAGAAACCTAAGATGTTGTGGAATCAGATTTTAAACAAAACAGGTAGCTACAGTTCTTGCTTTGCATAGCGGTATATATGATATACCCTGCACCTTATTCGATGAGGAAAGGACCGAGATCCCTTCACCGGGAGTGACTCCTTTAGCAATAACTGGCAGATGCTACACACTCGGTTTGGCTTTGATTGCTTTTAAGAGTTTTTGCTTTGCACAGTGATATATATGATATATCCCGCACCTCATTCGACGAGGAAAGGGCCGACGATCCCTTCACCGGGAGTGACCCCTTTAGCAAAACCAGAAAAGCCTCAAAATCATTCCATTTTAAAACTTCATTTGATTCTACAACGATATCAAGTTCATTACGCAATAGGTTTTCAGAAAAACCTGACGTAGCCCTCCGTCATTTCAGATAAGTACTAGTTAGTATTCGTGCTACGTTTGTTGACTATGTTAAGGCGTAGTGTGCGGTAGCTAATTTGTGCTTATCTGTATAAGCATATGATGCGATTGGATTAGGGTAGTCGTGCGACTTTGTTGACTATGTTAAGGGTCGTGCGGGTGGGTTTAATTCAATCGGGAAATGACGGGTTGACTTGACTAGCACTTATGATTTGTTGACTATGTTAAGGTCATATAGCTGCTAGGGGCAAAAGATTATCGGGAATTTCAAGTGTTGAAATTTGCAATGAGATTGCATACCTTCTATGAGATAGTTGGATCCCGATACCCACTGCGAGTAAGAGTTACTCCTGGGAGAGTTTTACACATTGCAATTAGCCGATCAAGTAGGTGTCTAGAAAGGTGTCAACGGGGTTACGCCTCTCGGAAAACGAGGTTTACAGTAATTAGGTTCGTGCGAAAGCACGGGGGACCTCCCTCAAAGTACCGACACTGGCCTGGCTGAAAGATTGGCGAACTTGTAGTGTGTAATTAATCCCGGCTAGTCTTTCCTTTTAGGGTTTGAAGGAAGATTTGATAAAAACAGTGGGAGCCATCCTGATTAGATAAGATAATAACCAATCTGATCTTGCACGAGCATACGCTAAAGTGTTTTCTTCTCTCTCTCTCCAGGTAGCGACCATTTCATGCCCTAATGAAGATAATAATATGGATGTATTGACCGAACCCGCATGTTATACTGTGCTGGGGAACGTTGGTTCCGTTCTTTCTTATAAGAGTTATAGGAATGAACAGGATATAGGGGAATACCAGGATTCCCATGCCACCCGAATGAAGAAAGTACATGTTGATGCATTTTCTTCGGGTGTGTTCGTTACAGAGAACTGTTTCTCCATTTGCTCTACGTCCTGGGTATTGGATACCGGGTCAGGATCCCATATATGTAATCAGTTACATGGGCTTAGGAAAGGTAGAGAACTTGGAGAAGGTGATAAAGACATTAGAGTTGGAAATGGTGCAATTGTTGCAGCTAAGACTGTCGGGGAATATCACCTTGTATTACCAACTGGTAATACATTGGTTCTGAACGAATGCTATTACATGCCGAACCTGATATGCAACATTATATCGGTTTCTTTGCTAAGTAAAGAAGGATATAATTTTGTATTACAGGACAATGTTATGAACATTTTCCATAACCAAAAGTTGGTTGGATCAGGCACGTTGTGCAATGGCATTTATGTTCTAAACCAATCAACAGTTCTGAGTATAACAAACGCACACAAGAGGAAGAGTTCAGAACTGAACGATTCTTTCTTGTGGCATTGTAGACTAGGTCACATCAATGCGACACGACTGGCTAAGTTGCATAAAGATGGATATTTGAAACCTTTCGAATTTTCATCTTATGACACTTGCCAGTCATGTCTCAAAGGCAAGATGACCAAAACTCCGTTTACGGGACACGGAGAAAGAGTTACCGAATTCTTGGGACTGATACATAGTGATGTATGTGGTCCCATGTCTACACATGCCAGGGATGGTTCTTCGTACTTCATTACATTCACTGACGATCTCTCTAGATTCGGATATGTGTTCCTGATGAAACACAAATCAGAAGCTTTTGAGAAATTTAGAGAATATAAACAAGAAGTTGAGAACCAAACCGGAAAAAGTATTAAAATCCTGCGATCTGATCGAGGAGGTGAATACTTGAGCAATGAATTCCTGGACTTCCTAAAAGAGAATGGGATTCTCTCTCAGCTGACTCCTCCATATACACCACAGCACAACGGTGTATCTGAACGGAGGAACCGCACCTTATTAGATATGGTGCGCTCTATGATGAGCACAGCTGAGTTACCTATTTCCTTCTGGGGATATGCGCTGGAGACAGCAGCATACCTATTGAATCAAGTTCCATCTAAATCTGTACCTACCACACCATATGAGATATGGAGTGGGAAGAGACCATATTTTAAACGAGTTAAAATATGGGGTTGTCCGGCCTATGTCAAAAGACAAAATCCAGACAAACTCGAGGCACGGTTAGTTCTTTGCAAGTTTGTGGGATATCCTAAGAATTCCCAAGGATATTTTTTCTACCATGCTGAAGAACAAAAAGTGTTTGTTTCTCAATATGCCACCTTTTTAGAAAAGGAATTTCTTGAAAAAGAAATTAGTGGCAAAGTGGTAGAGCTGGAAGAGGTTCCAGATACACAAACAGTAACTGAAGATTTAGTGGAACCAGAGGATTCAGTAGCTCCAAATGAACCTCAGCCTCTCCGCCGATCTAGTAGGGTTCCTCGCCAACCTGAGAGATATTACGGTTTTCTCATGGATGGTGGAAGCGAGGATTGCATCATGGAGGATGATGACCCAACTAGCTTCGAGCAGGCCATCACGAGTGGGGACTCAGTGAAATGGCTGGATGCTATGCGGTCCGAGATGGAATCCATGTACACCAACAAAGTATGGACTTTGGAAGTTGCTCCTGAAGGGGTAAAACCCATTGGGAGCAAGTGGATCTTCAAGAAGAAACTTGGTGTAGATGGGAAAGTGGAGACTTTCAAAGCTAGACTTGTTGCAAAAGGTTTTCGTCAAAGACCAGGTGTGGACTATGACGAAACCTTTTCTCCAGTAGCTATGCTTAAATCCATCCGGATCATGCTTGCCATCGCTGCATATCATGATTACGAAATCTGGCAAATGGATGTTAAGACCGCCTTTCTAAATGGCGATTTAGAAGAGTGCGTGTACATGACTCAGCCGGAGGGCTTCGTAGATAGTGGGAGCAGCGGGAAGGTGTGCAAGCTGCTTAAATCCATTTATGGATTAAAGCAAGCATCGCGGAGTTGGAACATCTGCTTTGATGTCGTTATCAAAGAGTTTGATTTCGTCAAAAATCCAGATGAACCTTGTATCTACAAGAAGGTGGCAGAGAGTAAGGTTGTCTTCCTCGTATTGTACGTGGACGACATACTCTTGATAGGAAATGATATTCCTATGCTGCAATCGGTCAAGCTCTTCTTATCACAAAGATTCTCGATGAAAGATCTTGGTGATGCCTCCTGCATATTGGGAATCAGGATCTATAGAGATAGATCCAAACGGATTTTGGGATTGTCCCAATCCAGGTACATTGACACCATACTAAAGAGGTTTAGTATGGAAGAGTCCAAGCGTGGGAACTTACCAATGATCTCTGGAGTCACTCTCTCCAAAGAGATGTCTCCCAAGACTGATTTGGAGAGAGCTCGCATGCAAGGGATACCTTATGCTTCGGCAGTAGGCTCTATCATGTATGCGATGCTATGTACTAGACCCGATGTTGCATACTCACTAAGTATAGTGAGCAGGTATCAAGCTGATCCTGGAGAGAGTCACTGGACAGCTGTGAAGAGCATTCTCAAGTACTTGCGAAGGACTAGAGATATGTTCTTGGTGTATGGTAACGGAGAACTCCAAGTGGAGTCCTTTACCGATTTGAGCTTTCAGAGTGATAAGGACGACTCTAAGTCGCAGTCGGGCTTTGTCTTTACCCTTTACGGAGGGGCGGTTAGCTGGAAGAGTTCCAAGCAGGAAACCGTGACAGACTAGACGATGGAGGCTGAATACATCGCTGCCAACGATGCTGCCAAAGAGGCTGTCTGGATCAAGAAGTTCATTACTGAACTTGGTGTGGTTCCATCCATTGAGCATCCAATACCTTTGTATTGCGATAACAATGGAGCGGTGGCTTTGGCTAAGGAACCCAGGTCCCATCAGCGATCCAGGCATATTCTGAGGCGGTATCACCTGATCCGGGAGATAGTTGATCGCCGGGAGATCGAGGTCAGGAAGGTTGACACGAAGAACAACACTGCGGATCCACTCACGAAGGCCATTCCCCAGATACAGTTTGAGAGACTCTTCGGGATACTCGGTATGCGATACTACAGCAGCTGGCCCTAGTGCAAGTGGGAGATTGTTAGTTGTATGTATGCCCTAGAGGCCAGTATTGTACAGATGATGTATATTATATTGGATGCTTGGACATATATAGAGATGACTTTCTTGCTCGACATGATAGTATACTATCTGGTTTCTCTTTATCTTAACATGTACACTAGTCTCTTTATACTGTCTTATAGTTACATGTTGGTAAAGCCCTTAGGATTTGTACTTGACTGCCTGGACTATGATGCAGATCATACTAGTGGGGACATGGTAGTCCATAAGTACATCCTTCAAGGTCCCTAGTAGTGGGTGTATCGAGACGGGGCATCGATATACCAGAGTAGACTAGCGTATATGCTTCTCGACCCATGTGATGGGCGATGGATGATCCCATATCCATTGGTGTTTGACATCAGAGATGGTATACGGGTGCTCAGTGGAGACTGGGTACACTAGACGGACTCGCCGAGAACTCCCAGATGGTATTATACCTCACGTCAGATGGCAGTTCTCAGGTGACACTTGTACAGGTTAGTCTGTAGACCCGAGATCGTCATAGAGTCTTGTGTGATTCCCACTGTGCTTTGATCTCCACCCTACCACGTCCATGAGAGCGTGCAAAATGGTGGTCTTTGGGTACAGTCCCGAGTCACATGGAGGCAATGAGCGATAGGAGGGGTTTCGTCTCTCCCGGTATTGGGGGTTGATGTTGCGCAGTGCTCGATTGGCCGTAACAGGGAAGTCCCTGGCCAGGGCTGATCAGAGATTTGCTGGTAAGTGTTACCAGTAGTTTCTTGACCCGTTATGAGCCTCACATCGGCATGACTTATCGGTTATTGGGGTCTGACGTTTACCACCCCTAGACTTGATATGCGACGTATCAGACGAACAGACCGGACTGTACGGTAAGTGTTACTGGTCGGATTCGCAGGAGTGTGAGCGGGCTAGCTCGTCGATCTTCTGATCGCTCAATACCCGGGTGGCCGTTACGTTTAGCAGACCGCTTGCGGCTTGTGGATGATTGATATGATCATCATCTGCTACCGGCGTATTGACGAGTCTTTAGAGTCC
Source organism: Agapanthus africanus (assembly GCA_030015575.1). Classification (NCBI taxonomy): domain Eukaryota; kingdom Viridiplantae; phylum Streptophyta; class Magnoliopsida; order Asparagales; family Amaryllidaceae; genus Agapanthus; species Agapanthus africanus. The sequence goes on along the minus strand of CM057350.1, from coordinate 242,063,473 downwards.
TACACAGAGGTTTCCTGGCTCAAGCGAAACGAAATAGGAACGTATATGAGATATGTGCAGGACCGAGAATAATGCGTGTATGTGATACCGTATTTCATTCTCACGATAAATGTTTCGATTGGTTATATTCGATATGACCTAGTTATCGAATCTTTCATTCGATAAATCGATACATTGAATACTAGTCGGTTATGTGCGACATGACCGGATCATTGAATCAAATGTTGATTTAATGATTTAATATATAATTATATATTTGATATATTACTTTGCATTAACTAGTATTGGTTTACTTTATATGGATTTTCTCACTTGATGTGCAAGTTGTATATGTGATATATTTTCGTGCACATACTTGTATCATGCTTGATGATACTTGATTATTTAGTTAAGTGTAAAGAATTAAAACCATGGTTAAGTGTTGATTAGGGTTTTGCATATTCATTTATTTATTTGTTCATTTTTTTATTTGGAAATGATTTAAAAAAAAGAATGGTGGCTTTCTTTGTCTTTTAGTTGAAGCTTCATGAAGCTTTGACTCATGCTTAACCCTAACCCATCCATTAACCATGGTCTATTCTCTACACTTAACCCTAGTAAGAATTATGATAAGTATTCCTTTTTCTTTTTATTTTAAGAAGACTTATCATTTTTCTAGCTCATCTTCTTCTTCATCTTCAAGTTTGAAACCTTGAGGCCATCAATGGCAACTTGAGCTTGAGAGTGAGAAATCCAATTCTAAAGAGAACCCACCTATTTCTTCATCCTCTACCTCTTGCCAAGTAGTAGAGTGTGTTTCCTTCACAAGTTTCATCACTTTGTGAAGTAGAGAGCTTGATCTAGCGATGCCTCGACGTAGATCATCTTCGGCATCGTCGTCGATGACCAAGCCCGTTCATTCTCCGATGAAGCCGACGCTAGAGCCCGGGGTTCGACAAGGACAGCGAGGAGACTTCGTTGCGGAGCCGTGGAGGTGGATATCCGGATTTACAAAGGTTGTAATTTCCATATCCTTGTAGTTAAGTGTTAACTAGTTTACTTTTCGCCTAGATTTCTAGCAACGATCCGTAGTCTAGGGTTTCTCGGCACCATTTTTTTTAAATTGGCATGTTCGATGCCTTGTGAAACCTCACTAGAGTGCCTAGGAACCCTACAAAAGGAAGGATTAAGCAAGATATACATCCTAAGGTTAGTTAGGCTGAGTATCGTAGCATAAATATGGCGCGGAACATATGTACGGTACTCTACACATCCTAAATCACCTACTCCATCAAACCAAATGTCATCCTACATAATGAAACTTAAGTCTACTAACTCCAAATCACTACTCGGTTCCGTAAGGTTAATCCTAAGCTCTAATACCAACTTTGTCATGACCCGGATTTTGGATGTGACCAACATTTAGATTGTATGATATCTAAAGATGTCGACACAATCTGAGTAAGCCAAAACCAAGATCAAAACCCTTTTTGCGGAATTCAGAAAATTTTAGTTTTTAAGTAAAAGAATGAAGTAGCATGCCGAATGGTTTTTAATATTTGAAATTTAAATAACCGATTTTAAAATTTCGACAGTACTTCCTTTTCAATTATTAATAAAATGCAGTTATAGGGTGTGTAAATAGGTTGCATCCCTAGTTGGGAGCAAAACAATGCCAAACGGCGGAAATCAATACGCAATAATAATACGACATTCTAATGGAGAATCTCATGCATAAGTAAAGGAAGCATAAATTAACACAACTAAACGATCTCATCAGTCGAAATAAAATACATACAACCATATCTCGTTCTAAGTTAATTATACAGGGTCTGATGGAGTAATACTAGATCCAATATGCATAAACCAAAATAGGAGGTTACTGCTTAGGTAACCCACCTAGCAAAAAGAGCGATAAAAGCTGATAAGTGGATCCACACTGCTACTACGCGTCAACACGACTCCTGCAAGGAACTATGGCTGTAACACCCTAGTTCATTTATATCAGTTCTGGTTCATGTATTTCTTTATTTATGTTATTTTCTTGATTTACTGTGTTTTGGGGTCGAATAGTGTTTTGACATCTGTATTTACATCCGACCCGACCCGCTTGCTTGAAACCCGTCTTGATTCCTATTTATGGTTTATCCTGGCTTGTTATATGGATCCGTGCACTTACATTATTGTATACTGCATACTGACATTTATCTGGCATCTTTATTTTTTAGTATAACATTTAAAGTCACATAAAATATTTTAAAAATATATTGCATGACCTGCATGATACCCCTGACCCTGTGGTAGTATCCGCGCATCTTGTTCCTGTCCCGTTCAGTGAAACAGACTTGTTTGGATGGCTATGCGCACGTAAGTGCATCCGTTCTTGGGGGTATGCATTTTTGTTACCCGGATATCCAATTTTAGTTTTGGTCGACATGTATATTTTTCATATTTTAAAACTGGATTTTTAGACCCGACCTGAGCGTATTTTGGAGTAAGTTTGTATTTGCCAAAATATCTAATTTTATTAATATTATATTTAAAATAATTGAATTATTTAAAATTTAAATAACGAAAAATATATTTTAAAATTAAATCCTAACTAAACAAACTGACTCTCTCTCTCTGACATCTCTCCCCCCTTTCTTTTCCTCTCTCCATCTCTCTCTCTCTCCTTTTCTTTTCTTCTCTCCATCTCTCTCTCTCTCTCCCTTTCTTCTCTCTCTCTCTCTCTCTCTCTCTCCCCCTCTCTCTTACTCATCTCGCTAATACTGTGCACTCCTCGACTCTCGTCACCGCCTTCTAAGACTATGTAAGTACACAGTAGCGCCCCGGCCGTCTAACAGATGCCAAATGCGGAACAAAAACTTTTTAGCTGGCGCTATCGCATACTATATCCCGGATCTGCGATTAAAGCTAAGCTAACAAACTACAGAGTGGGTAAAAATGTTATACCGAACGATCCGAGTCCTTCGGTCTTCAACCATCATCCCACGCTTTGTTGCGGCTGCTCCGATCTCCTGAATCTCCAGTCTTCTCGTCCAGGTGGCACCACGTCGACAGATCTTTAAACGGGCTCCCGCCTCTGAACCGAGGCAACTCGATCATCAAGTTTGCTAAAAGAGATGACCAAGATTGATGTAGAGAATGAGTAGAACACTTTGTCTCGTTACGTCCAAAGCTATGGACGAACGGTTAATGAAGTTGCCTTTTGGATCGGGTGAAATAAGAAACTGATCACATCTAATTTCTATGCACCAAAACTATCATCTTTTTTTACCAAAAATTCCTCTCTATGTCCAAGAGGGGGCCGGCTACATATAAGTGAGGAGGGGGGGTGAGTGTAGGAGTGGTAGAGGTGACCATAACAATAAAGAAGAGGATGAGTCATTTAAACACCTAGCACAAAACATTAATGGCAAACAATGAATCATAACCCTTAGTCATCATATAATTAAAGCAACAAATGAGTCACTAGCCACCTCATCATCCTAGTCATCATCTAGATGCTTCCACACACATGACTCACCCAAGTGACGAAAAGATAAATCTGCATTTAACCGAATGTTAAATACGGGTGATAGAAAACTGGAAACTGGCAACTTCCAAAAGCGATCCTGAAACGAATTTCAGGATAACCCCGTAACAGTATAAACATACCCGCATTTGTATTACGACCGAATACAAATGCAATTGAGACAAAGATATTATATCTACACAGTATAATACTCGGATCCGGCTTAAACCAAAGCCCACCAGTATTATCTGCCCGAAATATGACACTGCGTAAACGCATGTGCATTTTCCGAACCCTGCCATAAAACCATACGGCCTCTACAACGTTTCGCCCGAACTTGGAAAACTGTCAGTGGGGGACTCTAATGACTCATCAACACACTGGCACTGGGTATAACCTCTAGCACGTCAGAGGTACTAGCTGTACGTAACGGTTGCCTATGTATTGATTGGAAGGGAAGCTGACGAGCGAACTTATCCAGAAACCCTACTGAGCTTGACAGTGACAATATCCGTACAGTCTGGTCCGTTCGTCTAAGAGTATCGCATATCGAGTCTAGGGGGGTGGATAAAGTCAGACCCTTAATAACGCGATAATTCGTGTCGGTATAAAGCCCATCACCTAGCGAGAAACTATCGATCCTGGATCGGTAATTCTCACATACCCCGGCCGGGGATTTCTAGTGATGGCCACCCATACACTGCGCGACATCAACCCCCAATACCGGGAGAGACGAATCCCCGACGATCCGCTCACTGCCTCCATGTGGCTCGGGACTGTACCCAACTAAAACCTGTTTGCACGTCTCCTTTGAGCGTAGTAGGGTAGTAATCTAAGCACAGTGGGAACACACACGAGACAAATGACGATCTCATGTCGACAAACTAACCTGTATACATGTCACCAGGGAACTTCTATCTGACGATATGTATAATACCAACCAGCATGTTCCCGGCGAGTCCTGTCCGGTGTACTCATAATGCAATGAGCAGCTGTATACATCTTAGGTGAACCAACTGACACCAATTTCTTGTGAGACCAGCCATCGCCCCTCGTCGGGGTCTCGACTGTATACACTAGTCTACTCTGGAGTATCGATTCCCTGTCTCGAAACTCCTACAACTAGGGACATTTTAAGGATGTGCTTACAGACCCCAGCTCCCACGTATATGATCGCCATCATACTGTTGGCAGTCAAGCAAGAATCCTATGGGCTCTATCAACATGCAATAGAGAACTAAAGCATGTAAACGATGAGAAAGTCAAACCAGATAGCATACTATCATCTCGAGCAAGACTTTCATATCGGTATAGGTCCTCCCTCAATTATTGCAATCACGTATCTGCGATCCAATAATTGACATAGAGGGCACTATATCCAACAATCTCCCACTTGCACTTAAGGCTATTATTACGATGTCGCATACTCATAGCCTCAGTGAGTGGATCTACCCTGATGTTTTTTCTATGTCTCTCTTAATCTCAAGTTCGCGGAGAAAGCCATCACCCGAATCGAGTAATAGGTGTCTTAGAATATGTCTGGATATCTGATGGGACCTAGTTCATAAGTGAACTCCAAATCCAAACTTCTTAGACTGTATTGATAACTGAACCTAATCAGTATCGCGCACCGTGCTTCCCACAGTATCCTCTTGGACCACCTGTCCATAATACTGTCCCTCGTCAGAGGGAAAACTATAACTCTAACAATCACTCTGTCATCCAAGTCACCTTGGAAGCCTGGAATGATAACCGTCTCCTCAAGGAGGCTGCCATTATCAAATCCATAGAACATCCATTCATGTTCTAAAACTTCTTCCTAATGTTTCTCTAGGATTGGATTAATATAAACTTATCGCATATAGTGCAAAAACAACATCTGGTGTGGTACTTGACATTTCACGATTGACTCAATTACCTAAGCAAGTGATCTGCCAATCATGTACGTCCCTCTCCTCTTTAGTTTGTAAAACACCTATAGAGAGGGTGACTCCATCATCTGCAGGTACACCACCATGCCAGGAGTCATCTATTCTAAAATACTATTAGAATACAGTCAAAGTACCCACATTGGGAAACTACCCAAATCTAGATCTAAAACCATAAATCTAGTAACCAGAATGTCAGATATTATATTCATATCCTGTCTGAAGAAACAACTGTGGGACGACCACAGTACAACCGATTATAGTATAGGAATTTTACTTCCTACTCTGTGTATGTCATCCAAATACCAGGACATCACACCCTGCTACCTTCTTAACAGATCCATCCTCTATTCTGATGAAGTCAAACCTATGACTGTCACATCAAAACTAGATGATCTTTCTCTGCTATATCTGCTCAAGTCTATAAATAGAGATAAGCTACTTGCTCACTATGCTTCCGCTGCTCCCACTGACCACAACAACCTTCTGGCAGAATAATATATACGTACACTTCTAAAACGAGTTTAGAACGACACTATACTTAACTTCCCGCCGGGTCTCATAGTCTGGAACAACAGTAGTGTCAAGTCTGGGTAAACAAGAACCTCCCTGTCACCGTCCTTGAGATTACCGGAGTATCTCTTGGATGTCTGAGGTTATCCACCATATCTGCGGAGTGGCTAATGGAATGCCTAACCTGATTGAATATATATGTCCTATTAAATTTTCCGTAATCGTTTGCGGTTCTGGAATCACTTTCAGTTCTACCATACTCCCACTACTGTTTTCTGAAAAAAAATTCTATTTTACTAAAACTGTGGCGAGTCAAGAACAATATCACTATTGACCTTCCAGATGGTAGAAAATCAACCCTTGTCAAAGCCAGGGTCAACCCCTAAACTGCCATTACAGAAACGTGCCTTGAGTTATCCAGAGTCTGGTTTTAAGCATAAGCTGGACAACTCCCCATACCTTAACGTCGTTAAGATATGAACCATTCTATATTCAATATAGAAACTTTGGCACTTATTTAATTGGAACCAGATTCAAACCATGCATCTGTCTCCAGTGCATATCAACTTAATGGAGAGAGGCTAATCAGTATTACTCAACTTAGGAATCCATCCAATTATGAATAACCCGAAAGAGAAACAAGTTTATCAAAACCATTAATATCATCTGAAAACCAATCATAAGAATCTACATCTTCGATCTCTTTGAAGAATCCCGATACTTGTGACACTTGGTTCTCTACTTTATTCTTATACCCACAACTTCTCAAAACTTAGACTTTGTATTTCTACGAAACACTTGTCTAAAATCTAGAGAAGTCATAAGTAAACAGAACATAGTACGAGGACCAACCCCTTTATCCTAACAGACTCTGGACAACATACAATACTCTGTATAAGTCCGCTGAGTTGAATAACTCAATACCTGCGCATCGTAGGTTGAAAACTGTACTTATGGTTTAAGAACTACTCCGTTGTTTAATGCTCCTTACCCAATCGTCAACTCATATAGGTAAATGTCACGGACATAATTTCAAAAAGTTATATCCCACTTTATAAAAAATAAACGTACAGATATATCATTTTGAAATTGGTGCACAACAATGGATGCTCAAAATCAAATACATGCCGTCCGGCAAAAACTCAGGCGTCTTCCTCAAATATCACCAATTACAACGAATTCCGATATAATGAGGATGATCACCTTACTCCCAATAACCTACTCCCACTCATCATCTGTAAAACCATACAGATGTGAGAATCTTACCTGGTAAATACATAACTTGGAGTAAGTATCTAATCGGGAAATCAGTTTTCCTTTAACAATGCACTGAAACATGAAAATGTTTCGTAGGGGTATCCTGGTATTCGTAGTAATGCCTCTTCCATAATCCAATTCATGACTTTAACCGTATATTTCTTTGCCTTCTCTCCAAATCCCTTTATTTATCTTTAGTCGTTACCTTCTGTACACCATCGTTAGGCTAAATGGTTTTCTTCCTTCCCTACCGTTCGGCACGAGCCTATAGTTTGGAAGAAGACTATCCAGTAAGCATAATAGGTGTACTCTCCTAATCCTAAGAGTACTCGCAACTTGAGAGAAGGTGATGATAAAAGACAACTGAATAATACCCTATTCTATTTCTCCCGAACTGGGGAAAAAGCAAAGGTGAAAATAGGAGTGGCGATGAAGTACGCGGTTTGATCGTGAATGGTAACAGTCACAATTTACTTTGCCCTCTTTCTAATCCCTTTATTTTGTCTTTAGTTATTACCTTCTGTACACCCTTCTTAGGCTAATTGGTTTTCTTCATTCCCTACCTTTCAGCACCAGCCTATGGTTTGGAATAAGACTATCCAATAAGCGTAATAGTTGTACTCTCCTAAACTAAGGAGCCCTTGCAACCTGAGAGAAGGTGATAATAAAAGACAACTGAATAATACTTTATTCTATTTCTCCTGAACCTGGATCCATCCTCGAAGTAGTACCTTCGTGTTCGTATATAACCATACGATGGATTTATCCAATGGAAGTGGATATCCGTAGTAATACGGGGTGTTCTGAGAAATTCGAAGGGTAAAAGAAGGAGCGGCAATGACTTATGCAACTTTAGACAATCCAAAAGCCAGTATTTTAAGAAGGTTTGGTCAACTTGGTTACTTAGTCATAGTCTAGGTTCGTCAAAGGTCCCTGCCAAAGTGAGAGAGAGAAAAGAAACACTCTGCGTGCACTTTAACCTAGATCAGAATGGTTATCACTTTATCCAATCAGAAAACCTCCCACTGTTCCGTCAAATTCTCTTCCAAACCTGAAAGAAGAATCAATCGGGATCACCCGAAGAGTAAACCAACACTTCAGTGGGAATCGGGATCCAACTATCATCCCATGATAACTTGATGGAAGCCACTCAAGTTATCACACTCCAGATGGTATGCGCATGCCTGGCAAGTTTCCTGTATGTTTGAAACTCCCGATGTAATTTTTACCCCATGCTCTTATGACTTTGGTTTTGGTCAAAATGTCATAAGTCACATGCCAAGTTCTACCCGTCACTATCCAGGTCAATTTGAACCCACCCGCACATGCCCTTGACTTTGGCCAAAATGGCAGAACGACTGTCCCAAACCAACTCATCTATCTATGTAACAAATGAATACCCAGCAGCTACCAAACACTATGCCTTGACTTTGGCCAAAATACATAGCTTGAATACTACTGAATACCCAAAAGAAATGACGGAGGGCTACGGCTGGTTTTTGGCGAAAAACCTTTAACGTAATGAACTTGATCTCGTTGAAGGAACCTGATAGCTTTTTATAAAATATAGTGGCGAAAACCTTTGCTAAAGAGGTTACTCCCAATGAAGGGATCTCGGCTCTTTCCTCGTGGAATGAGGTGCAGGATATTCCAACTGAATACCGCGATACAGGGCAACTTGTAATCGACTATATTGAAGTTATTACCCTAACGCAAACTTCTGCCCAAGGGGTCATTCTTGGTGAAGGGATCTCGGCCCTTGCCTCGTCGAATGAGGTGCAGGATATTCCAACCGAATACCTCTATGCATGACAAAAGGAAACGTTTTTGTAATAACACTTTTTAAAGCTGTTCCAATAACATCAAATATAGGTTTGTTTTATCCTTGCATTGATCAGAGTCAACACAGTCCCATCATTTAATCACACCAGTAAAGAACGAAAAATAAAATGTACGTATATGCCATCCGCATTCGTCACTGGGTCCTCTCATTATCTGTTAGGTTACTTAACTAACGACAGAGCGGGGACTCGACTAGCGCGGGTGTAAAACATATACAACATCTAATAGTATATCTACCAATATACAATAATCGCTCCAGGCGTGATAATATGCAACATTACAGAAAAGTAATAAGCATCACAGAACAATACAGATAATCTGGGATCCCCGGGTTTCACAGAGCCGCTACTGAAACCCGACATTCCCTTGGTCATGTGGATAGCCTGTGCAATGAAACCTAGACCCCTACGGGTGCGGTAAGTTACCCGCCAAAACCTGAAGAGAGGCAACCCCTACAGCAAAGTGAATGGACCACCCGACACTTCACGTAATCCGGTAACTTGAGCACCCCTCCTTGGGTGAACCTGTATCCCCTACGAGTGCGGCGAATAGTCTGCCAATTCTAGAGTGAGGCCCCTCTGCCTCTCAAAGCTATGAGATATGGACCCATTGCCCTCCAGAACCCGGCTATCCGTGCACTCCGTCTGCAACATTTCAAAAAATAATAAAATATTATTTTTGGGAATTTGTATAATTTAATATTATTTTATTGAATATTTTAATACTTAGGTATCATTAAATACAGAAAAATTTGGAAAAATTATGGAAAATTCTAAAATAGGGTAATTTATAGAATTATGCCATTTTAAAGTTTTTATGATTAGTTATATGATAAATTAGTGCTAATCGTGATTAAAAATCGCTAATCGGGTTTTTAGCAATTTTGTGCAAAACATGCACATATCTTTTTTTCTATACTTGTGTATTTTCTCTCATGTTTCTTTTGGGGTTATTATTTGAGTGAGAAGGAAATTGGAAAATAGAAAAGGAAAAGAAAAGAAAGGAGAAAGGATTATAATATGAGGTATGGGTGTGAGAGAGAAAGTGAGGGGGGGTTTCCTTTAACCAAGGACTTAACCATTTTCTTTCATTCGAACACTCATCTCTCACCCTCTTCTTCCCTTTTCTGCTGCTGCCTCTCTCTCCCCCCTCTTCACAAAATTGCTACTAACACCTCACAAAACAACTCAAAACCCCACTCCCATTTCACTAAAAGGTGCACAAGCTCAAGATCTACACATTGGACCAAGAAAGCAAGGATTTTGGCCACTAGGGGCAACTCAAGAAAATTCTTGAGTTGCCAAATGAGGTATTTTCTGGACCTTAAAGTTTAGTTTATGCATTACCTTTACCCCATGTTTAGATTGAACCGATATTGTTTGATTTTGTGGACTTAAGGAAGACCTAGTTAGGGTTTGAGGAAATTTTGTGTTGTAATGTGAAATTGAGCTCAGTAGAAGTTAGATAAACACCCTAGTGCATGAATTGAGACCCCAACCTGAGAGTTGAAACCCGAAATATGGATTTAGAAACCGATATCGGAAAAGTTATGAAATCTGGGAAACTTATATGAGATCTGCTATCACCCGAGACATCCTAAAACAAAATTGATTGGACAGTGAGATATGCAGGCACCCAGGAACCACCACACAAGATCCTAGCCCCTAACTCATTTTCCCGGCTGCAGATTTATCCTGTTTGGCCGCAATTTGCGGCCAGACCTGCCCCTTTTTGGTTCGTTTTGGTTTTGGTGTTCCCTCATCAGTAGATTAGACCCCTGGTATGTGTAGATTTGTCTAGTTTGACCTAGGGTGAAATCTGGAGCCTATTTCCTTAGTTGCTGTTTTGGATTCGTGTTTCCGTATTCCGTATTGTTAATTACGAAATTTTGTATTGTGTTCTACCTCGACCATTTGACGTTTATACGACGATATCGAGGATTGATTGATGGTTTTGAAGGCGTGCCCATAGGTTCTAACCTATAAGCCCCTTATCTTATCGTTTTGGGTTTCGTGTGCCGTTTTAGCTTTGATTTGGTTTTAATACGTATTTATGATACTTTGACGTGTAGGTACCCCATGAAGACTTCAGGACAACAAGCAAGCGTGTGGCGACGTCGACAAATAAAGACGCAAAGTGAGTAGATTATATCTACAGGGGGAAGTCGGGTGGATGGCATATAGCACCCCCGCAGTCCGTAGTTAGTATACCTTATATATATATATATATATATATATATATATATATATATTATATATAAGAGTTATAGTCTGTCATAGATATTGTGTTAGGTGTATTATGCAGAGATTAGGGTTAGAAGTAAACTAGTGTAGTTCATAGTCGCGAACCCTAGAATAGATTTACACCCACACGCACACCCTTGCATATTCATTATACTTGCACTGTGTTTGATGATTTTGGATGACATTAGAGATGAGTCGATGATATTGGGCATAGTGCCGTGAGATCGGTGATTAGATATGATTCGTATTTGGGATACGACCTGTGATCTTAGCGGGCCTTTAGGCATGTGTTTTACCCCCGCATTCACACTTATATAGATGGTATCGATTTGTACTAGACTTAGATTCAGTACCCCAGATTATGTGATATGATGATAAGAATACCAGGTAATTGATGAGATAATGTGATATTGACCCGTACCCGGCTATTGGGATGCCGTACGACGGTTTACCGTACGATCTTTATATTGATGATAGATCCGCACTCATGACTTGAGGATTGTCATATGATATACTGTATTGTACGCGATACTATTGAGGCGGGATCACCGACTATTATATGTATATATATTTATATCGACTCAGATTTAGGTGGATTCCATACCCCTCCCAATTGACATGATACTTAGATCTGTAGTTTGCATAGTAGATATTAGACTAGACCCAAGTCATACCTATTTCAACAACTAACGAATCGGGAGTATCTTAAAAACACTGTAGCCCTTATTTTACAAAAACCCCGATTTGTCTTATTTCAAATGGCAAGCTGCATTATTATTCATTTACCATTTATTCTACGGCTCGCATTGCATTGCATGCTTATATGTTATTGATTCATATTCCTTTGTGCATATGCCTTTACATAGTTCCATGCTCATATTAGTGTTTCATGTTGCATGTATTATAATTCATGGATTTCGCACTGTGATATGGTTGCATATGATGATTCTGGATTGTTTTACTCCTGCGTATATATATCAGTGGTATGGGACGCTGAAATATATATGTATACCCATAGTATATATATATTAGTGGTATGGGACGCCGATATATATATACACCTACTTGATTTATCATCATGATGATCTATGCAAAATTATATATGCATTTCGATATAAGAGAGTGGGGGCTGACCCGGATTGACGGATGCCCGATATATGAGAGTGGGGGCTGACCCGGACTGACGGATGCCTGATATATGAGAGTGGGGGCTGACCCGGACTGACAGATGCCCGATATATGAAAGGAGCCTATGCGCTCGGAGCCTACGCGCTCGATATGAGAGGAGCCTTTATGGTCGATGGTATATTATATCTCCCCTACCCCACATTTATTTTATATGCATTGTATCATGTATTAGTAGTACCTGATAGAGTACCTTCATGAATGTTGCATACATATCGGATACATGACATATAGGATTTACTTGATATTGAGATATATGTTTGTGTCGATGCTCGACACTGATTTTCTGATGACTTCATTCGTGATACCTTCTGCTTTCATTTCACCGCATACGTACATCATAATTATGATATGTTATTACGTGAGGCACTTGCACGAGTTCTTGGCACTACACTTATGTTCAGATGTTACATTGCCACTTTACCATGCTTCAGACTTATTCATTTGAGGTTTATATTATATCTGATCGTTTTGACTTAGGATTATATCATGCTTTCAATTTCTGCTTGTAGATATTTTCTATTCACGAGTTGGCAACTCACCCCCGTTGTGCCACAGTTCTTGCAGGTTTTGCCGTAAAGGTTTCATAGCGGCATTTCCGGCACATTGCTTCCTTGCGGGTGATTTGCTTGGTAGGTGGGTTCTTTGCATCAGAACCACCCTTGTATATGTATTATTCATTGTATCTAGAAATTCCATCAACCAAAAACTTGTATATTGTTTCAGACTTAGACACCAGTGATGTATTATTTCGATCTTAGAGTCGTGCTCAGTAGTGTTACGATTTTCTTGCATATTGGAGATTCTCTTGGGTTTTGATCCTCGCCCTTCGGCGTTGTATATTATATTGCTTGTGTGGGTTGTGCTCTTTGTTTATGCGTAGTAAGTGTTTGATAAAATGCCTCAATGGAAAAACTTACAAAATATTTTTCTTTACTCTTAAAATGGTTTTAGATTTCTGGGCTTTTGGCTTACTTGGATCAGATGGAGTCCTATAGACTTCATATGGTTTAAGGGCCAGTCACGTGCTCTTTCGGGTCGTGACACCGTCGCGGGGTAAACCTAGTACAGAAATAAAAATATATACAACGGGTATATCGACCTCAGCCCGGTCGTGCCCTAAAAGAATATTATACAAACAGGCAGTGACGGCAGTCCACATGTTGGACACTCGCCCCGCAATATCAAATGTATAAATAAATCCAAACTGCACTACCATTGCACACTGCTATCAACTACGACATATCCGCAACATCACAGCACTGTAGGGTCCCTAGGCACCCTATGGAGGTCTCACAAGGCATCGAACATGCCAATTTCAAAAATTATGGTGCCGAGAAACCCTAGACTACGGATCGATGGCTAGATGTCTAGGCGAAAAGTTAACTAGTTAACAATTAACTAAGGGAATACGGAAATACAACCTTTGTAGATCCGTTTGTCCACCTCCATAGCTCCGCAACGAAGTGCCTTCGCTGTCCAAGTGAACTCCCGGGCTCTAGCGTCGGCTTCGTCGAAGAATAAGCGAGCTAGGTCGTCGATGTCCATGCCGAAGATGATCTACGTCGAGGCATCGCTAGATCAAGCTCCACCTTCACCTTGCCATGAAAACTTGTGAAGGAAACACACTCTACTACTTGGCAAGAGGTAGAGGATGAAGAAATAGGAAGTGGGTTCACTTTAGAATTGGATTTCTCACTCATATGCTCAATATGCCATTGATGAAGACAAGCTTCTTCATGAAGAAGAAGAAGAGCAAGAAGAAGATAAAAGTTATGATAAGTTAATTTAGAATTGAAAAGAATAATAAACTTATCATAATTTTCACCATGGTTAGGTGTAGAGAATTAACTTAGGTTAGATCAATGGTTAGGGTCAAAAGAAGAAGACAAAATGGTTAAGTGGTCAAAGTTTCATGAAGCTTCAATAAGCTTCATGAAGAATAAAGAAAGAAAACCATTTTGTTTTTCTTCTTTTATGCTTTAATTATTTTCCAAAAAGAATAAGCAAATAATTAAAAGAATATGCAAAACCCTAATCATCATCTTGACCATAGTTTTATTCTATACACTTAACCAAAAACCATGCATCATCAAACATGATACAAGTAAGTGCACAAAACTATATCGTATATACAATGTGCACACCCGAGCGAGAAAATCCATTTAAAGTGAACCGATACTAGTTAATGCAAAGTAATATATCAAATATATAATTATGCATTAAATCATTAAATCAACACTTGATTCAATGATCCGGTCATGTCGCACATAACCGACTGGTATCATCAGTAACAACTTATCGAATCAACACTTGATCCGATAACTCGGCTATATCGCATATAACCGATCAATGTCACATCGCGAGAATCGAATACAGTATCACATACTGGTATTATTCTCGGTCCCGCACATATCTCATATGCGCTCCTATTTCGTTTCGCTTGAGCCAGGAAACCTCTGTGTAGGACTCTAAAGACTCGTCAATACGCCGGCAGCAGATGATGATCATATCAAGCATCCACAAGCCGCAAGCGGTCTGCTAAACGTAACGGCCACCCGGGTATTGAGCGATCTGAAGATCGACGAGCAAGCCCGCTCACACTCCAGTGAATCCAACCAGTAACACTACCGTACAGTCTGGTCTGATCGTCTGATATGTCGTATATCCCGCCTAGGGGTGGTAAACGTCAGACCCCAATAGCTCGATAAGTCGTGTCGATATGAGGTCTATAACTATTCGAGAAACTACTGGTAACACTTACCAGTAAATCTCAGCAACCCTGGCCAGGGATTTCCTGTTATAGCCAATCGAACACAGCGCAACATCAACTCCCTATACCGGGAGAGACGAATCCCCTCCTATCGCTCATTGCCTCCATGTGACTCGGGACTGTACCCAAAAACCACCGTTTTGCATGCCCTCTTGGACGTGGTAAGATGGAAATCAAAGCACAGTGGGAACCACACAAGACTCTATGACGATCTCGGGTCAACAGACTACTCTGTACCAGTGTCACCAGAGAACTGCCATCTGACGTGAGGTATAATACCATCTGGGAGTTCTCGGCGAGTCCGTCCAGTGTACCCAGTCTCTACTGAGCACCCGTATACCATCTCTGATGTCAAACACCGATGGATATAGGATCATCCATCGCCCATCTGTATGGGTCGAGAAGGTACACGCTAGTCTACCCTGGTATATCGATACCCCGTCTCGATACACCCTCGACTAGGGACTTTAAAGGATGTACTTATGGACTACCATGTCCCCACTAGTATGATCCGCATCATAGTCCAGGTAGTCAAGCACACATCCTAAGGGCTTTACCAACATGTAACAGAGAGACAATCAGTGTACACGTTAAGGTAAAGATCAACCAGATAGCATACTATTATGTCGAGCAAGAAAGTCCTCCCTATATATGTCCCAGCATCCACTACAATATACATCCTATGTATAGTAATGGCCTCTAGGGCAT
This sequence comes from Agapanthus africanus, assembly GCA_030015575.1. Classification (NCBI taxonomy): domain Eukaryota; kingdom Viridiplantae; phylum Streptophyta; class Magnoliopsida; order Asparagales; family Amaryllidaceae; genus Agapanthus; species Agapanthus africanus. Next base: position 242,047,528 of record CM057350.1, on the reverse strand, counting down.
ACATATAACTAACAATCTCCCACTTGCACTAGGGCCATCTGATAGCAGTGGTTGTAGTATCTCATACTCAACCATCCCATAAAAGTCTCTCTCTGGGAACAGGCCTTTGTGAGTGGATCTGCTGTGTTGTCCTCTGAGTCTACTCTCCTAACCTCGATCTTCCTGGAGATCAACCATCTCCATGATCAAGTGATACTGCCTTAGAATATGTCTGGATCACTGATGGGACCGGCGTTCCTTGGCATAAGCCACAACTCTATTGTCACACAATGGGAGGAACAAAGTTCATCTTATGAACTAATATACACCCAGACTGCCTCTTTGGTAGCATCTCAAATAGCGATGTATCCAGCCTTTATCGTCTAGTATGCCACGGTATCTAGCTTGGAACTCTTCCAACATACCGTCCCTCCACTGAGGGTAAAGACAATGCCTGTGACTGACATTCAGTCGTCTCTATCACCCTGGAACCATTCCAGTGATTCTCCCCAGGGTCGATTGATACCTTCTCACTACATCTAGTGAGAATCCTAACATCCATTTAGATCTATCTCATAGATCCAAAACCCAGGATTTAGGAGGTATCATTTTGATCCTATATGGAGAATCATTGTGATAAGCGGAGATTGACCGAGCGTAGCATAGGAAACTCTTTCCCCATCAAGAGTATGTCATCCACGTACTCTACGAGGATCGTCACCATACTCCCTACTACCTTTTTGTTTATACAAGGTTCATCTACCATTTTGATGATGTCAAACTCTTTGACTAATTGATCAAAACAGATGTTCTAACTCCGCGATGCCTGCTTTATCCTATAAAGCATCTTGCACACGTTTCCGCTGCTCCCACTGTCTACGAAGCCCTCTGGCTGTGTACTTATAGACGCACTCTTCTAAAACATCATTTAGAAAAGCAGTCATGACACCCAACCACCAGATATCGTAGTCATGGTATGTAGCCGTGACAAGTAGGATCTGGATGGACTTAAGCATAGATGCTTGAAAAGGTTTCATCATTATCCACGCCTGGTCGATGACGAAAAACCTTTCACAAGTCTAGCTTTGAAAGTCTCAACTTTTCCATGTACACCATGTAATCTTCTCAAGATATACTTGCTCCTGATGGGGATTTAACCCTTCAGATATAGCAACTAAAGTCCATACTTTGTTGGTGTAAAAGGATTCCATCTCAGATCGCTAAACATCCAGCCATTCTTACAGAGTCTCACTCCTGATGGCCAGCTCGAAACTAGTTGGGTCATCATCTCATGATGCAATCCTCGCTCCCACTGTCATAAAGAAACTGAAGTATCTCTCAGGTGGGTGAGGAACCCTACTAGATCGGCGGAGAGGCTGAGGTTCGTTGGAATCTACTGAATCCTTTGGTTCTATCAAATCATCAGCTGGAGTTTGTATAGATGGAACATTTCCATTTCTACATAACAGACGTTGCCTCGAGCTTGTCCGGATTTTGCTTTTAGACATAGGCCGGACAACCCCAAATCTTAACTAGCTTAAGACATGGACTCTTCCCTTTCCATATCTCATATGGAGTGGTAGGCAACTGATTTGATTTGAACCCTATTCAATAGGTATGCAGCTTCATAAGTGCATAACTCCCAAAAAAGGAAATAGGTAACTCAGTAGTACTCATCATAGAGCACACCTTATCATATAGGGTGTGATTGCTCCGCCCCGATATACCATCGTGCTATGGTGTATTCGGAGGAGTAATGCTGAGAGAGAATCTCATTCTCCTTTAGAAAAGTCCAAGAATTCCGTGCTCAAGTATTCTCCTCCTTGATCTCATCAAAGGACATAATACTTTTACCCGTATTTTGGTTCTCTACTTCTAGCTTATATTCTGTGAATATCTCAAAAGGTTCGGACTTGTGTTTCAACAGGAACATATGTCTGAATCTTGAGAGATTATCAGAGAATGTAATGAAGTAAAAAGAACCGGTCTAGGCATTTGTAGACAGGGGACTTACATACATCAACATGTATCATCCCAAGAGTTTACTAACTCTTTCTCTGTTTCCAGTAAACGGAGCTATGGTCATCTTATCTTTGTGACATGACTGGCGAGTTTCACAAGATGTAAGTTCAAACTAATTTAAATATACATCTTTATGTAACTCTAGTCAGTCGGGTCGCATTGATCTGACCTAGTCTACAATACCTCAAGAAGGATTCGTTCATTTCTGAACTTTTCCTCTTGTGTGTGATCCGTATACTAAGAACTGTAGTTTGATTTAGAACATCAATGCTTTTAGATAACGTGCCTGAACCGATCAACTTTTGATATAGGAAATGTTCAAAACATTATCCAACAATACAAAATTTTATCATTTCTTTACTAATAAAGAGATAGATATGATTTTGTATATCAGGTTCGGTATCTAATAACATTCGTTCAGAATCAATGTATTTGGAATACAGGGTGACAGTGACCAACAGACTTGGCTGCAACTCTTGCCCCGTTTTCTGCCTCATGAAACTTATCACCCGTTCTCAGTTCTCTACCTTTCTGTAGCCCTATGTAACATATTACATATCTGGGATCCTGATCTGGTATCACATACCCAGGACGTAAAGAATACGGAGAAACAGTTCTTTGTAATGAACACTCCCGAAGATGATGCATCAGCATGCACTCTCTTCGTTTGGGCGGCACGGGAATTCTGGTAATCCCCAATTTCCTGCTCTGTCTTATAACAATTATAAGTTGGAGCGGGACCAACGTTCCCCAGCTCAGTATAACAAGCGGGTTCGGTCAATAATCCGTATTATTATCTTGATTAAGGCGTGATATGGTCGCTACCAGGAGAGAGAGAGAAGAAAACACTCAGCGTGCGCTCTTACAAGAATAGATTGGTTTTATTTTATCTAATCAGGATGGCTCCCACTGCTTTTTATCAAATCTTCCTTCAAACCCTAAAAGGAAAGACTAGCCGGGATTAATTACACACTACAAGTTCGCCAATCTTTCAGCCAGGCCAGTGTCGGTACTTTGAGGGAGGTCCTCCGTGCTTTCGCACAAACCTAATTAATGTAAACCTCGTTTTCCCAGAGGCGTAACCCCGTTGACACCTTTCTAGACACCTACTTGATCGGCTAATTGTAATGTATAAAACTCTCCCAGGAGTAACACTTACTCGCAGCGGGTATCGGGATCCAACTATCTCATAGAAGGTATGCAATCTCATTGCAAATTTCAACACTTGAAATTCCCGATAATATTTTGCCCCTAGCGTCCTATGACCTTGACGCAGGCCAACAAACCATAGTCCGCTAGTCAAGTTCAACCCGTCATTTCCTGATTGAATTAAACCCACCCGCACGACCCTTGACGCAGGCCAACAAAGTCGCACGACTACCCTAATCCAATCACATCATATGCTTATGCAGATAAGCACCAGTTAGCTACCGCACACTACGCCTTGACGCAGGCCAACAAACGTAGCACGAATACTAACTACTAATCTGAAATGACGGAGGGCTACGACAGGTTTTTCTGAAAACCCATTGCGTAATGAACTTGATATTGTTGTAGGATCGAATGTTTTTGAAATGGATTGCTTTTGAGGCTTTTCTAGTTTTGCTAAAGGAGTCACTCCCGGTGAAGGGATCATCGGTCCTTTCCTCGTCGAACGAGGTGCGGGATATATCATATATATCACTGTGCAAAGCAAAAACACTTAAAAGCAATCAAAAGACAAACCGAATGTGTAGCATCTGCCAGTTATTGCTAAAGGAGTCACTCCCGGTGAAGGGATCTCGGTCCTTTCCTCATCGAATAAGGTGCAGGATATATCACATATACCGCTGTGCAAAGCAAGAACTGTAGCTACCTGTTTTATTTTGAAATTCGATTCTACAACATCTTAGGTTTCTTTTACTTTCATTAATCATATTAATGAAGTCCCATCATTTAAGTACCTAAACATCACAGATAAATACGACGTACACTTATGCCATCCGCATTCGCCTCGATGTCCCCTCGTGCACCGTTAGGTTAGGTAACTAACGGCAGAGCGGGGCAGGGCTAGCGCGGGTGTAAAACATAAGCAACGCCTATATAATATATCATATATACTATATACTGTATCTATCATAGAACATCACATGATCACATCACAGATATCGCAGCAGAAGAATCATATGAAATATTGGATATACTAGGACGTCCGTGTTTTCAATACGAGCCAGTATAAAACACGGATTCCACGGTCGTGATGAATAGCCAAACCCACACCCCTAGACCCCTACGAGAGCGGCAAGCAACCCTACCAATTCTAGAGTTAGGAGACCCGGACTCGACTCCTCGAGTTGGTCTCCCACTGGACTCCAGAACCCGGTTACTTGTGCTCCCCTCCTTGGGTCTATCCTAGTGCGGAAAAGTAAATAATATACAAACGGTGACATCTTCCGCAACCTGGAAGTGCCCCAATAAAAGAATATTACATACAAGTTTTTACATGAATGAAAATGAAACACACTCATCTCACATAAAAACCCCGGCTATTCAAACACGACGATCCAATATAACATATCCAGCAACACATAACATCACATGTCATCAACGTAAGTAAATATGCGCATCCCAATTGTCGTTGACATATAGCAACGAAACCGGCGATATCACATATTACACTTACGGTCACAGAAAAGAAAGTGTAAAACTACAACAGTTGGAATCCGCAACCACCTCAGACATCGCATGTCTGACCAAATGAATTACTTAGACATCGCATGCTTAACAATTATAAACCCAGCATTTTAGTCTCAAAATCGAAAACTCTTTTCAATATCAAGTCGGGAAATTCAACAAGATTCCTGACATCCTGATCGAATACTCGTCGCAAACTTCAGTAGGCGGCCGCACCCCCGATGCCGTCGACGAAGTGCACCAAGGCGGAACACCGCTGCCGCGAGCACCCGAACGGATGCTTTCGGCGACGGGGTTCTCCTACAGTCACTTGGTCGGGGCTATGGGGTGAGGCTGTCTATTAAGTTTACCCGGCGAGTATCCGCGTACGCTACGTGATTGCGACGAACTTTTGATCACATCAAAACTCCGTGGCAACCGATCAAGTGAGACTAAACCGCTAGATTTATAACATTCATTCAGTTATCACATAACTTTTGTGAATTCCAATTATTGTATCACATTCCAGACAATTAGAAAATGTTAAACTTTCCGATTGATCATTCGAACACCCAAGTTTTCCCGATACAGATCAACACATGAAATAAGTCTAACAACATTCAATTCGTGCCTCAGTACCGACGGTCCAGCCGTAGAAGGGTCAAGCCAACGCCTCACATGTGGCACGCCGTACTGCCCCAAACCCGAAGGTTCAAAGGGCAGTTCAAGACGGTCACATAATCGAGTTAAGGTTTGTTGTCTTCTAGAGGGACCATCCCGTTACTTGCACTACTTAGAACGTCGTTAAACTACGGAAAAATCCAACACTTGGAAATTTCCATACAGGGGAAAAGTTGGGTATTTATATCCGGTCGAACTTTTTAACATATTCTAAAATTTATCCGGAAAGCCACACAGACAAAATTTGAAACCCCGATCGAAACACTGAATCCCCAAAACAACTGCAGAAAATTCAACTCTTGAATAAAATATAAAAATTTCCAGAAGACTCAGCTCTTTGACACAAGAATTACTGTGCAAGACACATGACCCAAATCACCATCATGGCCACGGAACCGCCGCTAAAGCCAGGGTGGGACCGCGGTTCCGCGGCTCTTTGATCGATTTACAATCATGTGCTTCACAGTAACTCATAGGATTCCCTGCTGAATTTTTTGGCAAATTTTAATTCTGGAAAATCCCAGATTTTAGAAAATTTCCAGAGAGCAATTTCCGGTTGGGGTTTCGGGTCGTTCGGACTTCAAAATCCTTCTAGACTTCGCCTAAGGCTCTAGCTAGGCTCTGATACCACTGTAGGATCCCTAGGCACCCTATGGAGGTCTCACAAGGCATCGAACATGCCAATTTCAAAAATTATGGTGCCGAGAAACCCTAGACTACGGATCGATGGCTAGATGTCTAGGCGAAAAGTAAACTAGTTAACAATTAACTAAGGGAATACGGAAATACAACCTTTGTAGATCCGTTTGTCCACCTCCATAGCTCTGCAACGAAGTGCCTTCGCTGTCCAAGTGAACTCCCGGGCTCTAGCGTCGGCTTCGTCGAAGAATAAGCGAGCTAGGTCGTCGATGTCCATGCCGAAGATGATCTACGTCGAGGCATCGCTAGATCAAGCTCCACCTTCACCTTGCCATGAAAACTTGTGAAGGAAACACACTCTACTACTTGGCAAGAGGTAGAGGATGAAGAAATAGGAAGTGGGTTCACTTTAGAATTGGATTTCTCACTCATATGCTCAATATGCCATTGATGAAGACAAGCTTCTTCATGAAGAAGAAGAAGAGCAAGAAGAAGATAAAAGTTATGATAAGTTAATTTAGAATTGAAAAGAATAATAAACTTATCATAATTTTCACCATGGTTAGGTGTAGAGAATTAACTTAGGTTAGATCAATGGTTAGGGTCAAAAGAAGAAGACAAAATGGTTAAGTGGTCAAAGTTTCATGAAGCTTCAATAAGCTTCATGAAGAATAAAGAAAGAAAACCATTTTGTTTTTCTTCTTTTATGCTTTAATTATTTTCCAAAAAGAATAAGCAAATAATTAAAAGAATATGCAAAACCCTAATCATCATCTTGACCATAGTTTTATTCTATACACTTAACCAAAAACCATGCATCATCAAACATGATACAAGTAAATGCACAAAACTATATCGTATATACAATGTGTACACCCGAGCGAGAAAATCCATTTAAAGTTAACCGATACTAGTTAATGCAAAGTAATATATCAAATATATAATTATGCATTAAATCATTAAATCAACACTTGATTCAATGATCCGGTCATGTCGCACATAACCGACTGGTATCATCAGTAACAACTTATCGAATCAACACTTGATCCGATAACTCGGCTATATCGCATATAACCAATCAATGTCACATCGCGAGAATCGAATACAGTATCACATACTGGTATTATTCTCGGTCCCGCACATATCTCATATGCGCTCCTATTTCGTTTCGCTTGAGCCAGGAAACCTCTGTGTAGGACTCTAAAGACTCGTCAATACGCCGGCAGCAGATGATGATCATATCAAGCATCCACAAGCCGCAAGCGGTCTGCTAAACGTAACGGCCACCCGGGTATTGAGCGATCTGAAGATCGACGAGCAAGCCCGCTCACACTCCAGTGAATCCAACCAGTAACACTACCGTACAGTCCGGTCTGATCGTCTGATATGTCGCATATCCCGCCTAGGGGTGGTAAACGTCAGACCCCAATAGCTCGATAAGTCGTGTCGATATGAGGTCTATAACTATTCGAGAAACTACTGGTAACACTTACCAGTAAATCTCAGCAACCCTGGCCAGGGATTTCCTGTTATAGCCAATCGAACACAGCGCAACATCAACTCCCTATACCGGGAGAGACGAATCCCCTCCTATCGCTCATTGCCTCCATGTGACTCGGGACTGTACCTAAAAACCACCGTTTTGCATGCCCTCTTGGACGTGGTAAGATGGAAATCAAAGCACAGTGGGAACCACACAAGACTCTATGACGATCTCGGGTCAACAGACTACTCTGTACCAGTGTCACCAGAGAACTGCCATCTGACGTGAGGTATAATACCATCTGGGAGTTCTCGGCGAGTCCGTCCAGTGTACCCAGTCTCTACTGAGCACCCGTATACCATCTCTGATGTCAAACACCGATGGATATGGGATCATCCATCGCCCATCTGTATGGGTCGAGAAGGTACACGCTAGTCTACCCTGGTATATCGATGCCCCGTCTCGATACACCCTCGACTAGGGACTTTAAAGGATGTACTTATGGACTACCATGTCCCCACTAGTATGATCCGCATCATAGTCCAGGTAGTCAAGCACACATCCTAAGGGCTTTACCAACATGTAACAGAGAGACAATCAGTGTACACGTTAAGGTAAAGATCAACCAGATAGCATACTATCATGTCGAGCAAGAAAGTCCTCCCTATATATGTCCCAGCATCCACTACAATATACATCCTATGTATAGTAATGGCCTCTAGGGCATACATATAACTAACAAGCACAACACAAAACATCAACGCGAATGTCACGTTCGCAAATCCGTCTAAAAGAGCTATAGCAATTAGACGCAATTTACCGCCCGAATGACATTCACGGTCGGAGATATAATGTAAATACTGCATACTAACAAGTTTATAATTTCGATCGACAAAACTTCCTGAAGTGGGCCCCACGTACATCTGGTGTACAGTAATAAAATCTGGGCCCAAAAGAAATATACCAAAAACCACAATTTACCATGTAGAACATACTGTAGAAGTTTGACCCTCTGAAGCGCCAAGACGGCCGCGGATCCGCGGCCAAAGCATGGATTTGGCAGCGGTTCCGCGGCCGTGCGGTTCCGCGGCCGTACGGTCGAGACAGAGGATCAAATTTCTGCAGTTTTCTTCAAAAAGCCTGCTTAATTTTCTGTGATATGCAAAATAATTTTAAGACCCTTTTAAAAATCGACAGAAACTTTGAGCATGGAAATTGCAGTTTTCGAAATTCCGTCCGATCGATGTTTTAAACGCGTTAGCACAAGTTAGTAAAGCTTAATGGTGAGGCTCTGATACCACTGTAAGTACACGGTAGCGCCCCGGCCGTCTAACAGACGCCAAATGCGGAACAAAAACTTTTTAGCTGGCGCTATCGCATACTATATCCCGGATCTGTCAATAAAGCTAAACTAACAAACCACAAAGTGGGTAGAAATGTTATACCGAACGATCCGAGTCCTTCGGTCTTCAACCATCATCCCACGCTTTGTTGCGGCTGCTCCGATCTCCTGAATCTCCAGTCTTCTCGTCCAGGTGGCACCATGTCGACGGATCTTTAAACGGGCTCCCGCCTCTGAACCGAGGCAACTCGATCATCAAGTTTGCTAAAAGAGATGACCAAGATTGATGTAGAGAATGAGTAGAACACTTTGTCTCATTACGTCCAAAGCAATGGACGAACGGTTAATGAAGTTGCCTTTTGGATCGGGTGAAATGAGAAATTGATCACATCTAATTTCTATGCACCAAAACTATCATCTTTTTTAACCAAAAATTCCTCTCTATCTCCAAGAGGGGGCCGGCCACATATATGTGAGGAGGGGGGTAAGTGTAGGAGTGGAAGAGGTGACCATAACAATAAAGAAGAGGATGAGTCATTTAAACACCTAGCACAAAACATTAATGGCAAATAATGAATCATAACCCTTAGTCATCTTCTAATTAATGCAACAAATGAGTCACTAGCCACCTCATTATCCTAGTCATCATCTAGATGCTTCCACACACATGACTCACCCAAGTGACGAAAAGATAAATCCGCATTTAACCGAATGTTAAATACGGGTGATAGAAAACTGAAAACTGGCAACTTCCAAAAGCGATCCTGAAACGAATTTCAGGATAATCCCGTAACAGTATAAACATACCCGCATTTGTATTACGACCGAATACAAATGCAACTGAGACAAAGATATTATATCTACACAGTATAATACTCGGATCCGGCTTAAACCAAAGCCCACCAGTATTATCTGCCCGAAATATGGCACGTGCGTAAACGCAAGTGCATTTTCCGAACCCTGCCATAAAACCATACGGCCTCTACAACGTTTCGCCCGAACTTGGGAAACTGTCAGTGGGGGATTCTAATGACTCATCAACACACTGGCACTGGGTATAACCTCTAGCACGTCAGAGGTACTAGCTGTACGTAACGGTTGCCTATGTATTGATTGGAAGGGAAGCTAACGAGCGAACTCATCTAGAAACCCTACTGAGCCTGACAGTGACAATATCCGTACAGTCCGGTCCGTTCGTCTAAGAGTATCGCATATCGAGTCTAAGGGGGGTAGATAAAGTCAGACCTCTAATAACGCGATAATTCGTGTCGGTATGAAGCCTATCACCTAGTGAGAAACTATCGATCCTGGATCGGTAATTCTCACATACCCCGGCCGAGGATTTCTAGTGATGGCCACCCGTGCACTGCGCGACATCAACCCCCAATACCGGGAGAGACGAATCCCCGACGATCCGCTCACTGCCTCCATGTGGCTCGGGACTGTACCCAACTAAAACCTGTTTGCACGTCTCCTTTAAGCGTGGTAGGGTAGTAATCTAAGCACAGTGGGAACACACACGAGACAAATGACGATCTCAGGTCGACAAACTAACCTGTACACATGTCACTATGGAACTTCTATCTGACGATATGTATAATACCAACCAGCATGTTCCCGGCAAGTCCTGTCCGGTGTACTCATAATGCAATGAGCACCTGTATACATCTTAGGTGAACCAATTGACACCAATGGCTTATGAAACCGGCCATCGCCCCTCGTCGGGGTCTCGACTGTATACACTAGTCTACTATGGAGTATCGATGCCCTGTCTCGAAACTCCTACGACTAGGGACATTTTAAGGATGTGCTTACAGACCCCAGCTCCTACGTATATGATCGCCATCATACTGCTGGCAGTCAAGCAAGAATCCTATGGGCTCTATCAACATGCAATAGAGAACTAAAGCATGTAAACGATGATAAAGTCAAACCAGATAGCATACTATCATCTCGAGCAAGACTTTCATATCGGTATAGGTCCTCCCTCAATCATTGCAATCACGTATCTGCGATCCAATAATTGATTTAGAAGGCACTATATCCAATAGACTACGCTCACCTCTCTTCTCCAATTCTTTTCTTCTTCTTCTTTAAATTCATCCGAGCCCTACGAGATCCTCCACAAGAACCCTAACCCTAGCCTGCCACCGCCGACGACACCCTCATCCTCCACCCCTCGTCTCCACCCTCGTACTCACCTCCTTCACCCCATCGCCCTCTCTTTCATCTTCTTCTTTTCATTTTGTTTTCCCCGCTTCGTCTTCGCTAGAACCCATCGCATCACCCATTACCACCACCGCTGACCCTCACCTTCATCACATCATCATCTCCTTGACCTGCTTACCTCCGTTCATCTCCTCTCTCTTTCCTCTTCCCCTCTCCCCTGCACCCATCTCGAACCACTGCAACATCCTTCCCGAGCACATATCCCTGCACACACCCGATCTCTACCCAACCTCCACCGCCGGCGACCCCTGTACCTCGCCGTCATCCTCATCGCCTTCCTCTCCTCTGCAGACCTCGACAACCCTTTCCCCACAAAACCCAACCGAGCCATCTCCCCAACTCCATCAACACAGAACCCATAAAACCCAGCAGCACTTTGCCTCGCCTGCTTCCTCGCTGGAGCCCCGACCCCATCGCCTCCGTGCACTCGTCATCACAACCACCTCCTCGCCTTCTCCTCTGTCCCAGAAACCACAAAGCAGCAACTCTTTTTCTCTTCTTTTTCTTCTTCTACAACTTCTTCTTCTCGTTTTTTTTCTACATTCTTGGTTTTTCCCGGTGATCGCTAGAGTCGTGTCGCTGCCGACAATCCAAGCAACCTTGTGGACGTCCCCTACCTGCGTTGTTACCTTCTTGCCGTTCCTGGACCTGTCCCGTGTGCGCGTGTGGATTTTGCGTCGTTTGCCCGACGTCAGACGTGCCGTACGCAACCGTCGTGTGATCCGTTCAGGCAAGTTTATCTTGCTACCTGCTATGTTACTATATTTACATCCATTTAAGGAAATATAATACATGTATTTTAAATTATGCATCCCATGTTATAGTTTTATAGTTTTACAATACCCGTTCATACCCGTACAGTTTATTTCATATCTAATCGCATGCAAGTTAATCTTGCTACATGCTATACTACAATATACTGCACCCATTTGAATAATAGCATTGCATATTGTTTAGTTATGCATCCATTTTACAGTTTTACTGTTTTCGGATACCCGTTTGCATCCATATCATTTAAAATATATATAACTGCATCTATAGATCACATTAACTCATATTATGATTGTGGTAACAGCCCATTCTTAATAATGTGCATCCTAATTAGTATTGAAAATGTAAATGTAACCCCTAATCGATATTTGTGCATCCATACCATTAATTCTATATCTATTCGCATACCATGTCACATTATTACATATTGTTGTTATATTGACACCCCATGCTTGATATTATGCACCCTACATAGTCATGATGTAACCTCTGATCGATATTTATGCATCCATGCTTTTATTGTACATCCATACTTTCACCCTGATTCAATACTTGCTACAGTTTGATTATGAGCACCCGCTTGATACCTGTGCACTACTTGACATGACCTGATATACTACTACTTGACCTGACTTGATACATGTATAATACCTGACATGACCTGATATATCACTACTTGACATGTTACCCGATCCTGTTTCTAATACCGACAATCCTGACATGTTGTCCTGATGGACGTTATTGCTGTCTGCATAGAAAAAACCTGTACCGGCTTGATCTTATGTTGGCATTTGATATCAATTGGCAATACCTGACTTGAACACATAAATTGGGGGTATGAGGAAATCAATGATGAAAACCTGACTTGTAACTCGACAGTTCGATGCTTATACTGATCAGTTTTAGGGGTAGGCCAGCCCTGGGATGCTGCCGCTGACATCATTCATCTGTACATGTTTCCTGTTTAGTTCTTAGCAGCATGTCTCGGTTTTAGCCTGAAAATCTGGACCGTGGTCCCCAGCATGCACGGGATACTATTGAGTTAGATCGATGATTCATCAAATTGATTTCACAGATTTGAGAGTAGTTAACCCAGTAGCACAGTTTAGTTTCACCGCTGCACTTCATATATACGATTACACTTCACTGTTCTATATCCCTGCTCACTTATTACATTCATGTACCTTTTATAAGTCATGTAAGTTGATGTACAACACCCCACGAGTTGCGGGGAGGCGGAAATATGAAAAACGATCTTGTTCTTTATGCAAACATCGACTAACCGAAGATCTTCACTAAATGATAACTAACAACAACCATAGAAGTTCTTAGCTACTATGAAAAGAGATTATACCTAGTGAATCGTGTCCTTCGTCTTTTTGATCTCTACGTCCTCCTCGGCCTCCTTTCCGTGATAGACGATCCACCCGAGAACCCTACCTCTATGCTTGAGGTAACTAAGTTTCTCTAGTTGCTAATCAAAGGAACTTAGATGATATAGAGTTAGGTTATGGGTTAATTAGTCTATTCTAATCCTTGATCTCAACTCATGAGTGGTAGGATTAGGGTTTGAAGAGAGAGTGAGCTTGAGGAGAGAGAAGATGAACATGATAATAATAATGAAAATGCTTCTCACTTGAATATATATGAAGCATAATGTATAATCAAATAAATGAATAAATGTGATTATTCATCATGCTACATTAATTCAATATGAGTCATTAAGCATTTAATGATGCATTAATGATATGATGAATCACACAAAATGAGTCACAATTGCATTTAATGATAATGCCACCTAAACCTTCAAGTCACCATGCTTCTAGAAGCTTCACGTAAAATTACGAGAACGCCCCTCCTTTCCGTGAAAATACGGAAAAACTTTAGACTGTATAAATCCAATAACCTGATACTAGAATCTAGCTTAAACCAAAGCCGGCTAGTAAAAACTGTCCGAACGTCGTACGTGCGTAAACATACGTATGCGTCCGAACCCTTGTCGTAAAACCGTACGACCTCTAAATCGTTTCGCCTGGAGGAGGGAAATCTCTATGTGGGACTCTAAAGACTCGACTACTACGCTGGCAGTGGGTTTAACCATAGACCGCAAGCGGCACTAGCTGTACGTAACGGTCCCCGGGTAGATGTCGATAAGAAGGCCAATGAGGAAACCCATCCGAACTCCTACTGAGCCTGTCCATGATAATATCTGCGCAGTCCGGTCTGTTCATCTAAGAGTATCGCATGTATGGTCTAGGGGGGTGGTGAACGTCAGACCCCTAATAACCGTACAAGTCGTGCCGGCATAGCTCAAGACCATCCGAGAATCTACTGATCAGTCCATCAGTAATTCTCAATCAGCCCTGGCCAGGGACTTATGGTAATGACCAACCGATCACAGTGCGATATCAACTCCCTAGACCGGGAGAGACGAATCCCTAACAGTTGCTCACTGCCTCCACGTGGCTCGGGACTGTGCCTAACTAAAACCTATTTGCACGACTCCTTTGAGCCATGGTAGGGTAATAATCAAAGCACAGTGGGAACTCACACGAGACAAATGACGACTTTAAGTCAACAGACTATCTGCACACATGTCACTTGAGAACTGCTATCTGACGTTAGGTATAATACCATCCAGTCAGTTCTCGGCGAGTCATGTCCGGTGTAGTCACATGAAGTGAGCATCTGTATAAAATCTTAGGTGCACATCACCAATGGCTGCAGGACCAATCCATCGCCCCTCGTCAGGGTCTAGATATGTATACACTAGTCTACTCTGGAGCACCGATGCCCAGTCTTGATACTCCTGCGACCAGGGACATTTAAGGATGTGCCTATTGACTATCCAGCTCCCACAAGTATGACTGCCATCACAACGCCGGTAGTCAGGCAAAACACCCTATGGGCTTTATCAACATGTTTATAAATACAAAGTAAAATATATCACATGTTTAAGATAAAGACAAACCAAATAGCATACTATCATTAGCAAGATTGTCATGTACATACATATCCCTAACAGTCTATACAATGAAGGCCTCTAGGGCATATATATATCCAACAATCTCCCATTTGCACTAAGGCCTATAATTAGCGCAATGAGTACCCACTGTCTGCACTAGATCCAGTTGCTGGCGTACCGCATGCCCAACATCTCAAACAGCCTCTCGAACTGGACTTGAGGGACGGCCTTGGTGAATGGATCTGCCGTGTTGTCTTTTGTGTCCACTCTCCGCACCTCGATCTCTCAACGATCCACGATCTCCCTGTTCAGGTGATACCGCCTTAAGATATGCCTGGATTTCTGATGGGACCTTGGTTCCTTTGCTAATGCTACATCCCCATTTTTATCACAATACAAAGGTATTGGATTGGCAATGGACGGAACCACCTGAAGTTCAGAGATGAACTTCTTCATCCAGACAGCTTCTTTTGCGGCTTCACTAGCAGCTATATACTCAGCCTCCATAGTTGAGTCTGCGACGGTATCCTGTTTGGAACTCCTCCAAGATACCGCCCCTCCATTGAGGGTAAACACAAAACCCGAAATGGACTTCGAGTCATCTTTGTCACTTTGGAATCCGGAGTCGGTAAAAGCCTCAACCTGGAGGTCCCTATTACCGTAAATCAAGAACATCTCCTTAGTCCTTCTCAGGTACTTGAGAATGTTCTTTACTGCTATCCAATGCTTCTCACCTGGGACAGATTGATACCTGCTTACCACACTAAGTGCGTAAGCTACATCCGGTCTGGTACATAACATCGCATACATTATAGATCCTACTGCCGAAGCGTAGGGTATAATGCCCATGCGAGCCCTCTCTTCATCAGTCTTTGGAGACATCTCTTTGGAGAGGGTGATCCCGTGACAAGCGGGTAAATTACCGCGCTTGGAATCTTCCATACTAAATATCTTTAGTATAGTGTCAATATACCTGGACTGTGAAAGTCCCAACATTCTATTGGATCTATCACGATAGATCTTAATGCCCAGAATGTAGGATGCATCTCCCAAGTCTTTCATGGAGAATTTCTGTGACAAGAAGAGCTTTACTGATTGTAGCATAGGGACATCATTCCCTATTAGTAATATGTCGTCGACGTACAAAATGAGGAAGACTACTGCTCCTTCTACAATCTTCCTATAAAAGCATGGTTCATCTACATTTTTGATAAAGTCAAATTCATTGACTGTCTCATCAAAGCAGATGTTCCAACTCCGCGATGCTTGCTTTAATCCATAAATGGATTTAAGCAATTTACACACCTTTCTACTGCGCCCACCATCTAAGAAACCTTCTGGTTGATCCTGTAAGTCCACGGTAGCGCCCCGGCCGTCTAACAGACGCCAAATGCGGAACAAAAACTTTTTACAAACTGGCGCTATCGCGTACTATAACCCAGATCTGCCATTAAAGCTAAACTAACAAACTACAAAGTGGGTAGAAATGTTATACCGAATGATCCAAGTCCTTCGGTCTTCAACCATCATCCCACGCTTTGTTGCGGCTGCTCCGATCTCCTGAATCTCCAGTCTTCTCCTCCAGGTGGCACCACGTCGACTGATCTTTAAACGGGCTCCCGCCTCTGAACCGAGGCAACTCGATCATCAAGTTTGCTAAAAGAGATGGCCAAGATTGATGTAGAGAATGAGTAGAACACTTTCTCTCGTTACGTCCAAGGCTATGAACGAACGGTTAATGAAGTTGCCTTTTGGATCGATATGAAATGAGAAACTTTTTCTATTCTAATTTTCATGAACCAAATAACTATCATCTTTTTTAACCAAGTTAGTGAGTGAGGAGGAGGGGAGGGGCTAGCCAATATATGGTGGAGGGGTGAGTGTAGGAGAGAGGGGGAGGTGACCTTAACAATGAAGCTTATCATCACAATAAATGAAACAATGACTCACTTAAACATTGAACCTTAATAACCTAGTCACCAAAATCATTAATGCAACTATTAATGCCAAGCTGAGTCACTTAACACCTCACCATCCTAGTCATCATCTAGAAGCTTCCACACTCATCTCAAGAAAAGATAAATCCGTCTTTAACCGAATGATAAAGACGGGTGATAGAAAACTGAAAACTGGCAACTTCCAAAAGCGATCCCGAAACGAATTTCAGGATAACCCCGTATCAGTATAAATATACCCGCATTTGTATTACGACCGAATACAAATGCAACTGAGACAAATATATTATATCTACACAGTATAATACTCGGATTCGGCTTAAACCAAAGCCCACCAGTATTATCTGCCCGAAATATAACACGTACGAAAACGCACGTGCATTTTCCGAACCCTGCCATAAAACCATATGGCCTCTGCAACGTTTCGCCCGAACTTAGGAAACTGTCTGTGGGGGACTCTAATGACTCATCAACACACTGGCACTGGGTATAACCACTAGCACGTCAGAGGTACAAGCTGTACGTAACGGTTGCCTATGTATTGATTGGAAGGGAAGCTGACGAGCGAACTCATCCATAAACCCTACAGAGCCTAATAGTGACAATATCCATACAGTCCGGTCCATTCGTCTAAAGAGTATCGCATATCGTGTCTAGGGGGTGGATAAATTCAGACCCCTAATAACGCGATAAATCGTGTCGGAATGAAGCCCATCAGCACCTGAGAAACTACTGATCCAAATCAGTAATTCTCCACTACCTCGGCCGAGGATTTCTAGTGATGGCCACCCGTGCACTGTGCGACATCAACCCCCAATACCGAGAGAGACGAATCCCCGACGATCCGCTCACTGCCTCCATGTGGCTCGGGACTGTACCCAAAAAATACCTGTTTGCACGTCTCCTTTGAGCGTGGTAGGGTATAAATCAAAGCACAGTAGGAACTCACACGAGACAAATGGCGATCTCAGGTCGACAAACTAACCTGTACACATGTCACCAGGGAACTGCTATCTGACGATTTGTATAATACCAACTAGCATGTTCCCGGCAAGTCCTGTCCGGTGTACTCATAACCCAATGAGCACCTGTATACATCTTAGGTGAACTAACTGACACCAATGGCTTGTGAGATCGGCCACTGCCCCTCGTCGGGGTCTCGACTATATACACTAGTCTACTCTGGAGTATCGTTGCCCTGTCTCGAAACTCCCAAGACTAAGGACACTTTTAAGGATGTGTTTACAAACCCCAGCTCCCACGTATATGATCGCCATCATACTGCCGGCAGTCAAGCAAGAATCCTATGGGCTCTATCATCATGCAATAGTGAACTAAAGCATGTATACGATGATAAAGACAAACCAGATAGCATACTATCATCACGAGCAAGACTGTCATATCGGTATAGGTCATGCCTCAATCATTGCAATCACGTACCTGCGATCCAATAATTGAATTTGAGGGCACTATATCCAACAATCTCCCACTTGCACTTAAGGCTAATTATTGCCATGTCGCATACTTACATTCCGTGTGATACCGATCATCCAACTCCTCTACTAATCAGTTTCACAAAGCTAGTTTGCAAAACTCTTGTGTTCGAGAAATAGCCTCAGTGAGTGGATCTGCCCTGATGTTTCTTTCTATGTCTCTCTTAATCTTAAGTTCGCGGAGAAAGACATCTCCCGAATCGAGTAATACCTGTCTTAGAATATATCTGAATATCTGATGGGACCTAGTTCGTAAATGAACTCCAAATCCAAACTTCTTAGACTTTATTGATAACTGAACCTAATCAGTATCCAGCACCATGCCTCCCACAGTATCCTCTTGGACCATCTGTCCATAATATTGTTCCTCGTCAGAGGGAAAACTATAATTCTAAAAATCACTCTGTCATTCATGTCACCCCTAAAGGCTGGAACGATAACCGTCTCCTGAAGGAGGCTGCCGTCATCAAATCCGTAGAACATGCACTTAAGTTCTAAACTTGCTTCCTTATGTTTCTTCAGGATTGGATTAATATAAACTTATCGCATCTAGTGCAAAAAGAACATCTGGTGTGGTACTTGACATCTCATGATTCACTTAATTGTCTAAGCAAGTGATCTGCCAATCATGCACATTCCTCTCTCCTTTAGTCTGTAAGACACCTTTAGAGAGGGTGACTCCATCACCTGCAGGTACACCACCATGCCAGGAGTCATCTAGTCTAAAATACTATTAGAATAATGTCAAAGTACTCACATTGGGAAACTACCCAAATCTAGATCTAAAATCATAAATCTAGAAACCAGAATGTCTGATATTATATCCCTATCCTTTGTGAAGAAACAACTGTGTGACGACCACAGTACCACCGATTGTAGTATAGGAATTTTACTTCCTACTCTGTGTATGTCATCCAAAAACCAGGACATCACACCCTACTACCTTCTTAACAGATCCATCCCCTATTCTGATGAAATCAAACCTATGACTGTCACATCAAAACTAGATGATCAATCTCTGTTATATCTGCTCAAGTCTATAAATGGACATGAGCTACTTGTCTACTATGCTTCCGTTGCTCCCACTGACTACGACAACCCTCTGGCAGAATAATATATACGTACACTTCTAAAGCTAGTTTAGAACGACGCTATATTTATCCTCCTGCCGGGTCTCATAGTCTGGAACAACAGTAGTGTCAAGTATGGGTAAATAAGAACCTCCCTGTCACCGTCCTTGAGGCTACCGGAGTACCTCTCGGGTGTCTGAGGTTACCCACTATATCTGCGGAGTGGCTATTGGAATGTCAAACCTGATTGAATATATAGGTTCTATTAAATTTTCCGTAATCGTTTGCGGTTCTGGAATCACTTCCAGTTCTACCATACTCCCACTACTGTTTTCTGAAAAAATCCATTTTACTAAAACTATGGCGAGTCAAGAACAATATCACTATTGATCTTCCAGATGGTAGAAAGTCAACCCTCGTCAAAGCCAGGGTTAACCCACAAACTGCCATTACAGAAACGTGCCTTGAGTTATCCAGTGTCTGGTTTTAAGCATAAGCTGGACAACTCCCCTTACCTTAACATCGTTAAGATCTGAAGCATTCTATATCCAATATAGAAACTTTGGCACTTATTTAATTGGAACTAGATTCTAATCATGCAGCTGTCTCCAGTGCATATCAACTTAATGGAGAGAGGCTAATCAGCATTACTCAATTTAGGAATCCATCCAATTATGAGTAACCTGAAAGAGAAACAAGTTTCTCAAAACCATTACTATCAACTGAATACCAATCACAAGAATCTACATCTTCAATCTCTTTGAAGAATCCCGATACTTGTGATGTTCTCTACTTTATTCTTATACCCACAACTTCTCAAAACTTAGATATTGTATTTCTACGAAACACTTGTTTAAAAACTAGAGAAGTCATAAGTAAACAGAACATAGTACGAGGACCTACCCCTTTGTCCTGATGGACACTGGACAACATACAATATTCTGTATAGGTCCGCTGAGTTGAATAACTCAAAACTTGTGCATCGTAGGTTGAAGACTGTACCCAGGCGATTTCCTCAAATATCACCAATTACAACGAATTCCGATATAATGAGGATGATTAGCTAATTCCCAAATGACTTACTCCCACCTATCATCTGTAAAACTATACAGATGTGAGAATCATACCTGGTAAATACATACCCTGGAGTAAGTATCTAATCGGGAAATCAGTTTTCCTTTAACAATGCACTGAAACATGAAAATGTTTCGTAGGGGTATCCTGGTATTCCTAGTAATGCCTCTTCCATAATCAAATTCATGACTATAACCGTATATTTATTTGCCATCTCTCTAAATTCCTTTATTTGTCTTTATTCATTACCTTCTGTACACCCCTTTAGGCTAAGTGGTTTTCTTCCTTCCCTACCGTTCGGCACCAGCCTATGGTTTGGAAGAAGACTATCCAGTAAGCATAATGAGTGTACTCTCCTAATCCTAGCAGTACTCGCAACTTGAGAGAAGATGATGATAAAAGACAACTGAATAATACCTTATTCTATTAAAGGTGAAATAAGAATGGCGATGAAGTACGCGGTTTGGTCGTGAATGATAACAGTCGCAATTTACTTTTCTCTCTTTCTAATTCCTTTATTTTGTTTTTAGTTATTACCTTCTGTACACCCTACTTAGGCTAATTGGTTTTCTTCATTCCCTACCTTTCGGCACCTGCCTATGGTTTGGAATAAGACTATCCAATAAGCGTAATAGGTGTACTCTCCTAAACTAAGAAGCCCTCGCAACCTGAGAGAAGGTGATAATAAAAGACAACTGAATAAACCAATTCTATTTCTCCTGAACCTGGATCCATCCCCGAAGAAGTCCCTTCGAGTTCGTATATAACCATACGATGGATCTATCCAATGGAAGTGGATATCCGTAGTAATACGGGGTGTTCTGAGAAATACAAAGGGTAAAAGAAGGAGCGGCAATGACTTATGCAACTCAGACAATCCAAAAGTCAGTATTTTAAGAAGGTTCGGTCAACTTGGTCACTGAGTCATAGTCTAGGGTCGGTCAAAGGTCGTTGCCAAAGAGAGAGAGAGAGAAAAGAAACACTCTACGTGCACTCTAACCTAGATCAGAATGGTTATCACTTTATCTAATCAGGAAACCTCCCACTGTAATCTCAAATTCTCCTCCAAACCTGAAAGAAGAACTAGTCGGGATCACCCGAAGAGTAAACCAACTCATCAGTGAGAATCGGGATCCAACTATCATCGCATGATAACTTGATGGAAGCCACTCAAGTTATCACACTCCAGAAGGTATGTGCATGCCTGGCAAGTTTGTTGTTTGTTTGAAACTCCCGATGTAAAATTTTGCCCCATGCTCTTATGACCTTGACTAAGGGCCAAATATCTCATAAGTTACATGTCAAGTTCTATCCATCATTATCCAGGTCAATTTGAACCCACCCGTACATACTCTTGACTAATGGCCAAGTATAGTAATACGACTGTCCCAAACCAACGCATCTATCTATGAAACATGTGAACACCCCAGCAGCTACCAATCACTATGTCTTGACTAAGGGCCAAGTATACATAGCTTGAATACTACTGACCATCCATAAGAAATGACGGAGGGCTACGACTGGTTTTTGGCGAAAAACCTTTAACGTAATGAACTTGATCTCGTTGAAGGAACCTGATAGCTTTTATAAAAATATAGTGACGAAAACCTTTGCTAAAGAGGTCACTCCCGGTGAAGGGATCTCGGCTCTTTCCTCATGGAATGAGGTGCAGGATATTCCAACTGAATACCGCGATGCAAAGCAATTTGTAATCGACTATATTGAAGTTATTACCCTGACGTAAACTTCTGCCTAAGGGGTCACTCCCGGTGAAGGGATCTCGGCCCTTGCCTCGTCGAATGAGGTGCAGGATATTCCAACTGAATATCACTATGCAAAACATAAGGAAACATCTTTGTAATAACACCTTTTTAAATTTTGTTCCAACAACATCAAATATAGGTTTGTTTTATCTTGCATTGATAAGCATCAATGCAGTCCCATCAATCAATCACACCAGAAAAGAACGAAAATAAAATGTACGTATATGCCATCCGCATTCGTCACTAGGTCCCGTCATCACCCGTTAGGTTACTTAACTAACGACAGAGTGGGGGATGGACTAGCGCGGGTGTAAAACATATACAACATCTAATAGTATATATACTAATATACAATAATCGCTCTAGGCGTGATAATATGCAACATTACAGAAAAGTAATAAGCATCACAGAACAATACAGATAATCTGGGATCCCCGGGTTTCACAGAGCCGCTACTGAAAACCCGACGTTCTCCTAGTCGTGTGGATAGCCTGTGCAATGAAACCTAGACCCATACGGGTGCGGCAAGTTACCCGCCAAAACCTGAAGCGAGGCAGCCTCCTTACAGCAAAGTGAATGGACCACCCAGCACTTCACGGAATCCGGTAACTTGAGCACCCCTCCTTGGGTCAACCTGTACCCCCTATAAGTAGGGTGAATAGTCTGCCAATTCTAGAGTGAGGCCCCTTTGCCTCTCAAAGCCATGAGATACGGACCCGTTGCCCTCCAGAACCCGGCTATCCGTGCACTCCGTCGAGGGGTAAACCTAGTACAGAATAAATATATACAACGGGTACATCGACCTCAGCCCGGTCGTGCCCCAAAAGAATATTATACAAACAGGCAGTGACGGCAGTCCACATGTTGGACGCTCGCCCTGCAATATCAAATTTACAAATAAATCCAAACTGCACTACCATTGCACACTGCTATCCACCACGACATATCCGCAACATCACAGCACAACACAGAACATCAACGCGAATGTCACGTTTGCAAACCCGTCTAAAAGAACTATAGCAATTAGACGCAATTTACCGCTCAAATGACATTCCCGGTCGGAGATATAATGTAAATACTGCATACTAATAAGTTTGAAATTTCGATCGACAAAACTTCCCGAAGTGGGCCCCACGTACATCTGGTGTACAGTAATAAAATCTGGGCCCAAAAGAATATTCCAAAAACCACAATTTACCAAGGTTAAGCTCTCTGGAAAACTTAGAGCACTGTTCCCTCAAAACGGCCGCGGTTCCGCGGTCAAACCTTAGGTTTGACCGCGGATCCGCGGTGGTGATGAGGGATCACGTGCCCAAATTTTCCCAGAATGCTTAGAAAAGCCTGCTCTGTTTTCTGTGATATGTAAAATTATTTTTAGAACCCTTTTAAAATCGACAGAAACTTAGAACATAGAAAATTGCGATTTTTGAAAATCCGTTCGATCGATGTTTTAAACGTGTTAGCATAAGTTAGTAAAGCTTAATGGCGAGGCTCTGATGCCACTGTAAGTCCACGGTAGCGCCCCGGCCGTCTAACAGACGCCAAATGCGGAACAAAAACTTTTTACAAACTGGCGCTATCGCGTACTATAACCCTGATCTGCCATTAAAGCTAAACTAACAAACTACAAAGTGGGTAGAAATGTTATACCGAACGATCCGAGTCCTTCAGTCTTCAACCATCATCCCACGCTTTGTTACGGCTGCTCCGATCTCTTGAATCTCCAGTCTTCTCGTCCAGGTGGCACCACGTCGACGGATCATTAAACGGGCTCCCGCCTCTGAACCGAGGCAACTCGATCACCAAGATTGCTAAAAGAGATGACCAAGATTGATGTAGAGAATGAGTAGAACACTTTGTCTCGTTACGTCCAAGGCTATGGACGAACGGTTAATGAAGTTGCCTTTTGGATCGATATGAAATGAGAAACTTTTTCTATTCTAATTTTCATGAACCAAATAACTATCATCTTTTTTAACCAAGTGAGTGAGTGAGGAGGAGGGGAGGGGCCGACCAATATATGGTGGAGGGGTGAGTGTAGGAGAGAGGGGGAGGTGACCTTAATAATGAAGCTTATCATCACAATAAATGAAACAATGACTCACTTAAACATTCAATGCAAACAATGAACCTTAATAACCTAGTCACCAAAATCATTAATGCAACAATTAATGCCAAGCTGAGTCACTTAACACCTCACCATCCTAGTCATCATCTAGAAGCTTCCACACTCATCTCAAGAAAAGATAAATCCGTCTTTAACCGAATGATAAAGACGGGTGATAGAAAACTGGAAACTGGCAACTTCCAAAAGCGATCCCGAAACGAATTTCAGGATAACCCCGTATCAGTATAAATATACCCGCATTTGTATTACGACCGAATACAAATGCAACTGAGACAAAGATATTATATCTACATAGTATAATACTCGGATTCGGCTTAAACCAAAGCCCACCAGTATTATCTGCCCGAAATATGACACGTGCGAAAACGCACGTGCATTTTCCGAACCCTGCCATAAAACCATATGGCCTCTACAACGTTTCGCTCGAACTTAGGAAACTGTCTGTGGGGGAATCTAATGACTCATTAACACACTGGCACTAGGTATAACCACTAGCACGTCAGAGGTACAAGCTGTACGTAACGGTTGCCTATGTATTGATTGGAAGGGAAGCTGACGAGCGAACTCATCCATAAACCCTACAGAGCCTAATAGTGACAATATCCGTACAGTCCGGTCCGTTCGTCTAAAAAGTATCGCATATCGAGTCTAGGGGGGTGGATAAAGTCAGACCCCTAATAACGAGATAAATCGTGACAGCATGAAGCCCATCACCACCTGAGAAACTACTGATCCAAATCAGTAATTCTCCACTATCTCGGCCAAGGATTTCTAGTGATGGCCACCCGTACACTGTGCGATATCAACCCCCAATACCGGGAGAGACGAATCCACGACGATCCGCTCACTGCTTCTATGTGGCTCGGGACTGTACCCAAAAAATACCTGTTTGCACGTATCCTTTGAGCGTGGTAGGGTATAAATCAAAGAACAATGGGAACTCACACAAGACAAATGACGATCTCAGGTCGACAGACTAACCTGTACACATGTCACCAGGGAACTGCTATCTGACGATTTGTATAATACCAACTAGCATGTTCCCGGCGATTCCTGTCCGGTGTACTCATAACCCAATGAGCACCTGTATACATCTTAGGTGAACTAACTGACACTAATGGCTTGTGAGACCGGCCACCACCCCTCGTCGGGGTCTCGACTGTATACACTAGTCTACTCTGGAGTATCGATGCCCTGTCTCGAAACTCCCACGACTAGGGATACTTTTAAGGATGTGTTTACAGACCCCAGCTCCCACGTATATGATCTCCATCATACTGCTGGCAGTCAAGCAAGAATCCTATGGGCTCTGTCATCATGCAATAGTGAACTAAAGCCTGTATACGATGATAAAGACAAACCAGATAGCATACTATCATCACGAGCAAGACTGTCATATCGGTATAGGTCCTTCCTCAATCATTGAAATCACGTACCTGCGATCCAATAATTGACTTTGAGGGCACAATATCCAACAGATCCATGTAAACATTCTCTTCTAAATGTCCATTTAGAAAAGCTATTTTTACGTCCATCTGCCAGATTTCATAGTCATGGAAGGCAGCAATGGCAAGCAGGATCCGAATGGATTTAAGCATAGCTACTGGTGAAAAGGTTTCATCATAGTCCAATCCTGGTCTTTGACGAAAACCTTTTGCAACGAGTCTAGCTTTGTAGGTTTTCACTTGTCCAAAAATACCAGTCTTCTTTTTGAAGATCTATTTGCATCCAACTGGTTTCACCCCAGGAGGAGCAATTTCTAAAGTCCAAACTTTATTGGTGTACATGGATTCCATTTCGGATCTCATAGCATCCAGCCACTTCACCGAGTCTTTACTCGTGATAGCCTGCAGAAAATTAGTAGGCTCATCATCATCGATGATGCAATCCTCTCGATCCCCATCTAGAAGAAACCCATAGTATCTTTCAGGAGGATAAAAAAAGCCTACTAGATCTGCGGAGTGGCGTTGGTTCGTCGGGTTCTATTGAAACCTGAGGTTCTACTAAGTCCTCGGCAGCAGTTTGAGGTTCTGGAATTTCTTCCAGCTCTACCGCGCTCCCACTAATTTCTTTTGCAAGAAATTCGCTCTCTAAGAAGACAATGTGGCGAGCGACAAACACCTTTTGTTCTTCAGTGTGGTAGACCAGATATCCCCTTGAATGCTTGGGGTATCCTACAAACCTGCACAAAACCGATCGTGCCTCGAGCTTGTCCGGATTATGCTTTTTAACATATGCCGGACACCCCCATATCTTGATGTACTTGAGATATGGTCTCTTCCCGCTCCACATTTCATATGGAGTGGTAGGTACAGACTTAGTCGGAACTCTATTCAATAGGTATGCTGCTGATTCTAGAGCAAAACCCCAGAAGGAAAGTGGCAACTCAGCACTACTCATCATTGAACGCACCATATCTAATAGCGTGCGATTCCTCCTTTCTGGCACACCATTATGCTGATGTGTATAATGCGGAGTAAGCTGAGAGAGAATTCCATTCTCTTTTAAGCATTCAAGTAAACTGGTACTTAAGTATTCTCCACCTCGATCAGATCGAAGTGTCTTGATGCTTTTACCAGTCTGTTTCTCTACTTCATTTTTATACTCCTTAAACTTCTCAAAGGCCTCAGATTTATGCTTCATTAAGAACACATGTCCATACCTAGAGAAGTCATCAGTAAAAGTGATGAAGTAGGAGTGACCGCTTCGTGCATGTGTAGACATTGGACCACACACATCACTGTGTACAAGTCCCAAGAGTTCTGTAGCTCTTTCTCCGTGTCCGGTGAACGGAGATTTGATCATTTTTCCTTTGATACATGATTGACAAGTTGCATATGATGAATATTCAAACGGATCTAAATATCCATCTTTATGTAACTTAGTCAACCTTGTTTCGTTTATATGACCAAGTCTACAATGCCATAAGAAGGCTTGGTTTTAATCTGGAGCCTTTCTTTTAAGCGTGTTTTGAATATTGAAAACTTGAGGTTGATTAAGTATGTATATGTCATTTTCCAGTGTGCCAAACCCAATCAATTCTTGATTTAGGAGAATGTTCATGATATTTTTTTCAAGCGTAAAATTATATCCTTTATTAGACAACAAAGATACTGATATAATATTACACAGCATACTGGGAATACAAAAACAGTTGTACAATACCAAAATGTTCCCACTAGTCAACCCTAGGTGATATTCTCCTATTGCAATAGCATCTACGTGCATTTCATTGCCCATCCGGAGAGTCATATCACCTGTCTCCAGTACTCTACTATTTCTCAGATTCTGCAAAGAATTACAGATGTGAGAACCAAAACCGGTATCAAGTACCCATGATGTAGAGTTTACTGAAAGACAATTTTCGATTACAAATACACCTGAAGCAGAAGCAACAGCCTGCTTCGTGTCCTTTGCCTTGAAGGCCATACAATCCTTCTTCCAGTGCCCTTGCTTATGACAATAATAGCATTCGTTCTTATCCGCCTTCACCCTTCCTGCCTTGTTCGTTCCCTGCACCTTCTTGACCCCGCCATTCGGTTTCGTGGCTTTCATCTTCTTCTCCCTTTAGCTTTCGCTTTAGATTTAGAAGAGGATGATTGGCCAACATACAGAACATGGGTCTTCTCCTTTTTCAAGGAGGTCTCTGCTACCCTCAACATGTTGAGGAGCTTTGGAAGATCAGCTTCCATTACATATATATTGAAGTTCAGCACGAACTGAGAGAAGGTGTGGGGAAGGGACTGCAAAATTAAGTCGATGTACAAATCATTCTCTAGCACGCATCCCAGGTTTGCGAGTTCCTCAACGAGGCTAATCATTTTGAGGACGTGCTCTCCTGCTGGTGATCCTGGAGCTAATCTCATCTGGAAGAGTTTCCTTGAGGTCTCGTACCTTGCGATACGGGAGTGCACCCCATACAATTCCTTGCAATGGAGAAAGATGGATATAATATCCATACACTCGTGCTG
This sequence comes from Agapanthus africanus, assembly GCA_030015575.1. Lineage (NCBI taxonomy): Eukaryota > Viridiplantae > Streptophyta > Magnoliopsida > Asparagales > Amaryllidaceae > Agapanthus > Agapanthus africanus. The sequence continues at coordinate 242,019,311 of CM057350.1, read as the reverse complement.
TTTCTGGAGTTCATTATTCATGGACGCCAGCACGATACACTTAGCTCTCTCACAGTCTAGATCCCAGGTTTTGCGAACCTCCTTGTCCGCAACTGAGGAATCTGGTCCTGGGATAAGGGGAGGAACAGCGGTGGTAACATATGCTACCTTTTCATAAGTCAGTGCAAAGTTGACGTTCCTTAGCCAATCTTTATAGTTCTGCCCGGTCAGTATATATTTTTCAAGTAATAGTTTTAGTCCTGTCATGGTAGCTGCCAGAGAGAGAGAAAATAAACACTCAGCATATGCTTTTGCAAGTTTAGATTGGTTTATTAATTTATCTAAACAGGATGGCTCCCACTGTTTCCTCAAATCCTTCTTCAAAACCTAAAAGAAGAACTAGTCAGGATTTAATCACACGTCACAATACTTGCTTAACCTTTCAGCCAGGCCAGTGTTGGTACTTCGAGGGAGGTTTTCCAACGCTTTCGCGAAGTTCCTTAATTAAATAACCTCTTTTCTCTGGAGGCGTAGCCCCTCTAACACCTTTCTGGACAGACACTTGGTTTATAGCATTGATTGTTAAGTGAGAAAATTTCCCGAGAGTAATCATTCTCATCAGTGGGATCGGGATCCAACTATCATTGTATGATGCCCTAGATGGAAGCCACTCTAGTCACCGTACTCCAGAAGGTATGCTAAATCTGCAAGTTTCAAATTTTGAAACTCCCGATGTGATTTTTACCCCAAGCTCTTATGACCTTGACGTAGGCCAACAAATCATAAGACGCAAATCAAGTTCTACCTGTCGTTGTCCTGATTAATTTAGGTCCATCGTACATGCCCTTGACGTAGGCCAACAAGGCTGTACGTCTGTCCTAAACTAATGCATCTATCTATGCAACAAAAAAGCAACACAATGCTACCATTCACTATGCCTTGACATAGGCCAACAAACATCGCATGAATACGATGTGCTGTTTTATTTGAAACGACGGAGGGTTACGACTGGTTTTTGGCAAAAAACCGTTAACGTAGTGAACTTGATATGATCGAAGGAACCAAGATAGCTCTTTTTAAAAGAGCGGTTTAAGCTCCGTATTTAAAATTTGCTTTTTGAAGAAAACCGAGTGGTTTTGAAATTGTTCCAACGATTAAGTTTAGGTTTAATTTTCTTTGCATTAATGATAATGCATCCCATCATTAACCTATTATTGCAGAAAACAACGAAAATATAACGTCCTCTTATGCCATCCGTATTCGCCTCTGGGTCCTGTTAGTGTATATGCCCTAGATACCATTACTGTATCATACTAGCTTGTATATTACTTGATGGAAGCTTGGGATATTCACAGTTGTACAGACAATCTTGCTCAAAATGGTAGTATGCTACTTGGTTTGTCTCTACTTCAATATGTGCATGTGTTTCTTTTTAGCATATCGCTTATACATATTAGTAGAGCCCTTAGGATCTTTGCTTGATTACCAGCGTTGTGATGGCAGTCACACTTGTGGGGGCTTGGTAATCTATAAGCACATTCTTATACAGGTCCCTAGTTGTAGGACTATCGAGACAGGGCATCGATACTCCGGAGTAGACTAGCGTATGCGCTTCTCATCCCAGCAGGGGAGATGGTCAGTCCCACAGCCATCAGTACGTCGTACTGGAGATAGTATGCGGGTGCTCGTTAGGTTACGAGTACACTGGACAGGACTCGTCGGGAACTGATTGGTTGGTATTATACCTATCATCAGTTGTCAGTTCCTAGGTGTCATGAGTACAGCTTAGTCCGCTGACTTGACACTGTCACTTTGCCTCGAGTGTGTTCCCACTGTACTTTGATTACTACCCTACCACGGCTCAAAGGAGTCATGCAAACAGGTAGTAGTTAGGTGCAGCCCCGAAGCACTTGGAGGCAGTGACGGTTAGACATAATTCGTCTCTCCCGGTATTGGGGGTTGATATCGCGCTGTGTCAAGGAGAGCCATTACACATAGTAGTCCCTGGCCAGCGCAAGCAAGATATACTGGTAGGTTTCCAGTGTTATCTCATGGTGTTCTGGGCTACACTCCGACACGACTTGTACCGCTATTAGGGGACTGACGTTTACCGCCTCCTAGGCCCGCCATGCGATATTCTCAGACGAACAGACCGTACTGTACGGAGATTTTCACATTCAGGCTCAGTAGGAGTTCGGATGGGTTTATCTCATCGGCCTTCTTATCGATATCTACCTGGGGACCGTTACGTACAGCTAGTGCCGCTTGCGTCTGTGGTTAAACCCACTACCAGCGTAGTGTCGAGTCTTTAGAGTCCTACACAGAGAGTTTCCCTGCACTGAGCGAAACGTGTAGAGGCCGTATGGTTTTACGGCAGGGCTACGATCACTTGCGTGCACTTGTGTGTGTATGCTATTCGGGCAGGCAATACTAGTGGGCTTTGGTTTAAGCCGGATCCTAGTATTGCACGGATGGATTTGTTTTGTCTTCTGTGCATTGACATTCTACGGAATGCGGATGCGGGTGTGTATGCACAGTTTTGAGGAGCGAAGAAGGAGGAGGTGCCTCATTAGGGTTTTGACAGTTGATTCGGCTAAAACCGTTATGTTGCAGGCTCATTTGGGTTTTGGCAGTTGGTTCGGTCAAAACCATTATGAGCCGGGGACATTATTTACTAATCTTTTTAGTGATAATTATGTTATGGCTAATTGCTTTGACCATTTGACCACACTTGATTTTGTTGACCGTTTGACCAAAGTTGACTTGGACCTTCATGAGAGGTCTAGAGTATTCTTTGGTTTTCTTTTTATTTTTGATATGAAAATGGTCAATTCAAATGTAGCCATCAACTTTATCATGAAAGGATTATTAATGATGATGTTTGTGTATTATTGCAACCATGGTTCATTTTCTTTAGTTCATAATTCATTTCTCATTCTCTCTCTTGTGAGAAGAAAAGAAAAAAGCTCCATGGTTGCTAGTTCTTCTTCTTCCTCTTGAAAATTCCTTTGATCTCATGTGTTGAGAGAAAAAGGATCCAAATAGATAAAAACATCCGTCTATCTCTTCTATACAATCTTGGACATCCAGCCTAGCGATCTTGTTTCCCTAGTTTCCTCGGCTCGAGGTGGAGCTCGGAGCACAACTCTCGGGTGGATCGTCTTCGACTCAAGGAGGCCACGGAGGTGACCAAGATCCGGATCGATCCTCGGAGCTCAGATGGACGAGCAGGACAGCGGAGAGAAGACCCGAAGGACCGATATCGTGAGGTATAATCTCTATGTCATAGTAGATAGAACATCAAGTAGTTTGCTAGTTTGTCGTTTAGCAAAGATCCTTCTTTTAGTCCATGTTGCCTTTGCGCCAAAAATCGTTTTTCGCCGTTTCCGCCTCCCCGTAAGAACCGGGGTGAGCAACGTGGACTTACAGTGGTATCAGAGCCTAACTAAACACAAACTAGCTTATTAGCAAAGTATTTGGAATTTCGATCGGAAAAAATTCGCAAAACATATCCGGAAAAACCATGTTTCTGCTGATTTTTTATACTGCTCTAAAAATAATTTAACATATATGAAAAATCGGCTCAGGCTTTTCTAAAAGCACCCACCGAAAACGATCCACTGAGTCGGTCAAAGCGCCGTGGATCCGCGGCAAGAACAAGCTTCGTGCCACGGATCCGCGACCGAGTTGACTCGGCCGTGGACCGTTTTTGGTGCAGTGTTCTTAGTTGGATGTTTTGGGATTTTTAGTTTATGTTGTTTCTGCCCAGAATTTCCAGAGAACAAATTTGTGTTTGGGGTGGTTACAAATCCGTATTTTGATCGAAATTTCGTAGACTTTGGCTAAAGGATTTTATCTGTGATGTGATATATGTATTGAACGTCTGCTAATCGTTATACGTCAATTAGTGGGGGTTATACATATCTGTGATCTGTAATGTTGATGGTTTGTGTATATGAACTCGTTGGATTGTCGCAGATGAATAGCCGGGTGGATATGAGATAAGAGTATTCTTTTTCTTTCATTCAATGTAAAATTTGTAATTGATGTAATATTATTTTATGGCCGCACATCCGGGATGAGCTTGTAGCCGCCATTGTATAATTTCTTTTACTGTTTTTGCTCCTAGGATAGACCCAAGGTGGGGTGCACAAACTACCGGGTATCTCGAAGTGCCGAGTGACCTACTCGCGTTGTTGAGGGAGGTTGCTTCGCTTCGGATACTTGGCGGGTAGTTTGATGCACCCGTAGGGGTCTAGGGTGGGGTTTGGCTATTCATCGCGACCGTGTAATCCGCTTTTCGTTGCAGGCTCGAACGAATCGCGGATTCCTAGTATATCCAAAGTGTTTATCTGTGATCTGAAATGGCTATCATTGCATCTGACGAATGTATATATCTATATATGATATCTATTTAGGCGTTGCTTATGTTTTGCATCCGCGCTAGTCCAGCCCCCGCTCTGTCGTTAGTTAAGTAACCTAACGGGTGATGACGGAGCCCCGTGGCGAATGCGAATGGCATAAGCGTACGTCATATTTTCGTTTTTTTCTGCAATGGTAGGATTAAATGATGGGACACATTAAATTAATGCAAGAAAATAAACCAAAGTAAAGTCGTTGGAACACTTTCAAAACCACTCGGTTCTTTTCAAAAACCAACTTTTAAATGCGGAGCTTGAACCACTCCTTTTAAAAGCTATCTCGTTCCTTCGATTATATCAAGTTCACTACGTTCACGGTTTCACCAAAACCATTCGTAGCCCTTCGTCATTTCATATGAATATTCAATAGTATTCAAGCTTTGTTTGTTGACCTTCGTCAAGATATGATGATTGGTAGCTGTTGGGTGTTCATATGTAGCATAGATAGATGCGTTGGTTTGGGACAGTCGTATTACCTTGTTGACCTTCGTCAAGGGTATATACGGGTGGGTTCAAATTAACCTGGACAATGACGTGTAGAACTTGACATGTGACTTATGATTTGTTGACCTTCGTCATGGTCATAAGAGCATGGGGCAAAAATCCACATCGGGAGTTTCTAAAGAAACTGAAACTTGCTAGTGCTGCATACCATTTGGAGTGTGATGATTCTGGTAGGATTCCTTCAGTTTTATCGCACGATGATATTTGGATCCCGATCCTACTGTTAGTATATGCTACTCCTCAGGAACTTTCTCACTTAACGATCAATGCTATAAACCAAGTAGGTGTCTAGAAAGGTGTTAGCGGGGCTACGCCCACAGGGAAAAGAGGTTACTTAATTAAGGAACTTCGCGAAAGCGTTGGAAAATCTCCCTCGAAGTACCGACACTGGCCTGGCTGAACGGTTAAGCAAGTATTGTACCGTGAGATTGATCCTGACTAATTCTTCCTTTATGATTTGAGGAGGGATTCGAGAGACAGTGGGAGCCATCCTGTTTAGATAAATTAAAAACCAATCTAAACTTGCAAGAGTATCATGCTGAGTGTTTTCTTCTCTCTCTCTTAATTGCAGCGACCCAGTGACCACACCTACGTTACATCTAGATAATAAAATGACTGAATCTGACTGTTATGACTGGAAAAGGTCTATCCAGATGTCCATTGCCCATGACAAGCTGGGACACCTCTTGACTGATCCAACCTCTGCCGTCTCAGGTCCAGTTTCCCCTGTCACGGATATTCATATCCGCAAGACATCGGAAAAAGACTGTGCGAAAGCCAAGTGCCTCGTGTTATCCTCAGTTGATGGTGCATACCAGAGGCAGCACGAGAAGATGGACTTAGTTTCTATCTTCCTCCATAACAAAGATGTATATGGAGAGCAATCTCGTATCGCAAGATATAAGAGCTCGAACGAATTGCTTCCAACGAGGTTGGCTATCGGGTCATCTGTAAGGGGCAATGTCCTTACAGAGACCAGCTATTTTGAGCTCACGGACCTGAAGACCACGTTGAAGAACGGGTCAGATGCTGACTTGATTCTACAGTCTCTACCTTCTACCCTGAAGGAAACCAGGGAAATAAAAGGAAAGGGAAGGGCAAAAGTTTCGGGACTGGATGCAGTAAAAGAGGGACGTTTCTATTGTTACGGGAATGAACATTGGCAGAAGGATTGCAGGGCTAGCAAATCCAGTAGCCAGGATTCGAAGCATGTTGTGGTTTCGGCTTCGGGTGTGTTTGTAATAGAGAATTGTTTGTCAGTTAACCCTACTTCCTGGGTATTGGATACCGGATCAGGATCTCACATCTGTAATTCATTACAGGCTCTGAGAAACCGTAGGGTTATCAAGATAGGTGTCACGACTCGAGAGTACGGAACGTGACCGGCACTTAGATTACGAAGCGTCTAGAGGCGCCACGTAACCTAAGTAAGCCGAAGCCCAGAAATCTAAACCATAAAAGAAGAAGAAGAAGAAAACAAGTTTAAAAGCATCAGCAAATTTTCTCAAAAATTTCGGCAGAGTCTCCTCTATAAAAACTTGCCCCCAAATGGGTACAACAAGTATAATATACATAAACAGTAAAAAGCATTCCCAAACGGGAGCTAGCTCAACGCCAACAGGTGGAAACAACCACAACAAGCAGAATAATATACAACGCCAAAGGGCGAGGCTCAAAACTCAAAAGAAAACAAAACCACCAGATCAGAATAATACATGCGCGACTCTAAGGTCGAAATAAAAGACTGGTCCAATAAACTTATCAAGTAATACAAGTATGGTTGATGGAGCTTGCTAGATACAAATGAATGAATAAAAGTACAATGGTGGTTCGGATACAAGTGAACCAACCTACCGTGCAAATCACCCTGAAAGAATAGATGTGCCAGCAAGCTGCCAGGGAAACCTGTACACCGAACCTGTAATAAAATTTGGCACAACGGGGATGAGTTGCCAACTCGTGAGTAGAGGACATCTACGAAAAGAAATCGAATGCACGACGCTATCCTAGGTCATAATAATACACTATAATATCCCAATCATCTAGTAATAGCAGGGTAAAACTACGTGTAAATGCAGATACTCCGTGCTCGTGTCAGTACCTCATATAATACTATGCCATATGAATGGATATGCATGCACCATGAATATAAAATAATCAATCCTGAAATCCAGATATATCTGTATAAGAAATCTTTAACTGTTATTATAGTAAAATGTGTATAGGAATCTGAAATCTCAACAATAAAATCCATGGAAATCCGTGTCAAGCATCGACACAAACATGTAAATCTCAAGTCTCATAGTCTCAATACCTCGGGCTCCGTCAGTCCGGATCGGCCCACATGATCAAATCTCACGACAACGGTCGGTATCCTCCGGATATCCGCCGCGCCAGACATCACCGGTAGGTAGCCTTCCCCTGCTAGGCTCATCGTCTACAACTCGATCTTCTTGCCCCGGGGTACCATACCGGGCCCACCATGTACCCGAGACGGTTCATCCACTCCTCGAATCGGGTCTTGAAATCCATCAGAAAACATGAAATCTCATGATGTACGACACATACATCACGAGAAAACCGCATCTTATGTTTTTAAAAAGAGAGGAGAAGGAGAGAGAGAAGTTTTTATATATTCTTTGCGGTTTTCCCCAAAATCCAGAAATCTCATAGAAATCCAAATATCAAAATCATGAGTAAGTAAATGATAAGTGTCGGCATATGCCCCATAAAACTGCATGATAACATGAGAATATGAATGCATGAATGTCTAAGTAATAAATGCCATGTCTATACTAGCATCTGAGAGTAATCACAATACTATATATCGATCTAGTTGCTAGCTGATTCTATCAATAAAAGATAATAAGATCTAAAGTGTACGTGGAATATGCGCATCATCGGTAATGGTGCTGGTGTCCTAACAGGTATAGTTTATACAGATTATAGCAACATATGTATGAACATGCAACATTATGATTACAGTGTGAAAATAAAGACGGATGTGTGTTATCCACTCATTTGATATACAATTATCACTACCACTATATGACTCGAACCTAACCTAGTGTCCATCTAACCACCTAAGGAACTAAACCTAAGAAACTAGTCATTAAGAAACAAGAGTCTACCTAGGTTTGAATCAATATCTCTAATAGTCGGCGATCCAGTCTCAATAGCGTCACGTACATAGTACGACATCCTCAAAACAAGAGTTCGGATCAATCATCATATCTATGCCTCGTACGGTAAAATCCATCGTACATCATCCTAATATCGGGGTACGGGTCTAGTGTCTCCTAGGTGTCTCATCATTCGTATAATGTCATCATCAACACCTCTCATGATCAAGGTGCTAAACTGTAATCGCATACATCAATCATATATCATTGCCATCATAATATGCATCATTAGTTTATCCTCAGAAATATCATGTCATATGTATCATATTGTGATTAAGTCATACTGATATCATATCATCCTCAAGTCACACCTCTATGATATCGACATCAGGTTACACCTATATGATGTAGTAATCAAGTCATACATATATCATATCGTGATCAGTCACAAGTTACAGTCCGGATACTATTTTACAGTCCCATGTACCTCAATATCATCACCACCCATTATAATTTAAGTATACATGTTCATTATCTCATTTTCTAATGATCCGGTAACACTTAATACGACTGTATAGCCAAGAATCACGGCATCAAGCCCAGTTACACTGTTTCATCATACCTCGGATATCATATCACATCAATGTATCCCATATACGTGTTGTATATATATATACCTATACCTCGTCCTATATATATATACACATGCACGTATACACCATGTCGAGTTTCAGTGTGTGCGTGTGTGTTTCTACCTGAAACCTACGAACCTCTTCCAAGGTACTCATCCTCTGATATGGTTTTTCCTAAATCAGTCTAGTCCCGCCTAGGGTCATTACTAGGGTCCTACTCATTAAGAATCTAGGGTCACATCTGATTTCCTAATGTCAATAAGTACTATTCCTATTCTACGTTGCGGGGGTGCTAAACGCCATCCACCCGACTTCCCCCCGTAGATATGCATCTACTCACCTGTTCCATGTCTGCCGAAGACGGTGTCGCCATCCTCCTCTTCATCGCCCGCGGTCCACGTGAGGGGTACCTAAACGCAAACATATAAATAGCATCGTAAACCGAATCACATACAAAAGTCAAACGATACAAGGAACAAGCATAGGTTAAAACCTATGTCCCGTCCATGCAAAAGAACCAAATACCGCTCGATATCGGCGTACAAAATCCGATGGATCGAGATAAATATCAACAAACAGCTTTTAGTTTAGAAAACTCGTTACTTATAATATAAAATATGATTTAATCCATCAAAACCCTAAAATCAATCAAATCGTCCGTTTTCGAAAAACCCGAAAATGCCAATTTACCGTTTTTCATCAAAAATTGACATTTAAATGAAACCAATGGTCATAAAACTCATTAAATAGCATCACTAGACTATACAAACCATTACCATATTTTTATTACACAATTTTGTATAAATTTGAAATTTCTAGTTTGCACCCTTTAACAATTTTCAACATTTTTCACGCAAAATACCACAATTCCACCACAAAACATGATTTTGCATAAATTAATGACTTAAACCACAATTCATGATGATAATGATATAATGAAACCATAATTATATTTTTAATCTCATTTATATAGGAATTTCTAAAATCTAGTTTACAAAATTAGCAATTTTTATCACAATTTATCAATTAACCATAGAAACTAGCAATCAAACTAAGTTTTTCTTTCCATTAACATGCTAATATTTCCACTAAAACTATAATCCAATGATAATAACCCAAATTAGAATTTTATATTAACCACAACCACATTTTGCAAAAACCTAGTTAACTAAATTCCTAATTTAAAACAATTTTCGAATAACAATTTGTTAAACAATAACCATGCAAGATTTCCTAATACTAAAAGTGTTAAACTAACTACTATAACCCTAATTAATTATTAAAAATCATAACTTGAATTTAGAACCCTAGCTTGCATTTTAAAAAAAGAACATAGAATTAATTCATTAAATCTAATTAAGCTTAATATGAACATCTAATAACAATAAATCAAAAGAAAGAAAATTATACCTTCAAAATGTGAAATCCAAACAAGAATTGAGCCTCCAAAATGTATGCTTTCCATCTCCAAATTTCATATAAAAATGAGCAAGGAATAAAGAGTATGGAATAAATAGGATTTTGTGGAATTTTAATTGAATTTTTGATGTGTTTTTGATGAATTTTGAATAAAAATGAGGTGGAAAATGGGGGGGGCAGCCATGGGGGGTTTGTGGCCGGCCCTAGAGAGGTGAGGGAGAGAAAGAAGAGAGTGGGAAAAGTGTGTAGAAGTTTCAAGAGAAGAAACATCAATAAAAGTCTTTTCATGCTTTATTTATTTATTTATTTATTTCTTTACTATAGCAACTCAAGAAAGCTCTAGAAAATAGGAAAAATTTGCAAATAATTTTGCATGATACATACTAAATTATAACATTCCATGGTTCATTTTTACAAATTAAAACCATTTAAATTTGTAATTTACACTAATTTAGTGTAAAAATAAAGCTTATGTTAGTATTTAAAATAATTAATTTAGGAAAAATATTTAATTAAACTAAAAATTTATAAGTGGCTAAATAAACACCATTTACTAGTAATTACATAATTAAAATAGGTATTTTTGAAATTATAATGAAAAACAATCACGGCTAGGTTTTACGAAAAATACATTTTACTTTGCCGAAAATCATAAAATTCACTTAAACAATTTTATTCATTTAATTATTTATTTAATTACTTTTAAAACGTTACAATCTTCCCCCCTTTAAGAAATTCGGTCCCCGAATTTAAATTAAAACTCCCCCTCCAAATATTAAAATATTTAGCAAACACTCAAATCGTCGGGGCTCCGAAATCATCAATACATAACTAAAATCAACTCCGTCAAGCATAACGCAATCATCGGAGTTATGGCGAGAATAAACTATCAAAACCCAGTATGAAAACCATCATAATATACATCAATCTATAACTTATATATAGTTCGCTTCCTAGTAAAATCGCCTAAAAATCATAATAAAGAAGCATACAAAAACCCCTCTTGAAAATCGCCGTGCAATGCACGTGTCACGGCATAAGTAGCGGACGTTTATTTTTAAAAAAAAAATAGCTATATATATATATATCTTTTATTTAACATACACGTCCCGCCTGGTTACTAAATCAAATAATAATGATTATGAAACATACTGCTCAAACTGAAATCAATCCCAATAATATCATAAAAATATCATGTGCGTCCAGTGCGCACTGAAATCGAAACCAAATACAGATGCCATAAATACACAAAAAACAAAACTCAGTGCAACAGGTGTGCACCAAAAACATCTGTCAAGTGCAACGGGCATGTACGACTCAATATCAGGTGCATCTAATCTGCACAAAACCCTGATTTAGTGCATCTGGTGTGCACAAAATCGCATCAAGTGGGCCAAGTATGCGCAAGAATCCTAATCAGGTGCACATGGTGCACAAAAACATATATCGAATATCAAAATCAAAATCATAGTACAAAAATGCATGAAAACTAGGTCGAAACATATGTCAAAATCATGTGTAACCCCTATGCACGAAATCAAATCAAAAATCTCAAAATATATAAAACCAAATCAAGTGTACTGGGTGTGTACTAAACAACATCAATACAACTGATATATGAAACACAGATAGAATAAAGGTACACACATGAAATACCAATCGTAGAACAAAGTCCTCAAAATACAAAAATCCAATCAACGAAAATATGAAATTCAAATCACTAAATCACAATCGTAAACACTATCGTCAATGTGCGCCTCTTTCCTCTGATGTCGACTGCTTCGAACTCGTTCTTTCATAGGTGTGCTGACTGCGCTACCAACGGCAATACTCATGTCTAGAGTCTCCCACATAGTCGATCCCTTCACTTGATATCCGGACTACATTAAACTTTTCGATCGATCCATCAAAATCCCATAATTCCCCGAGAGCTCAACACTCAAGTACAGTTTAAAAATATCCGGTACATACCCCAGCATCGATGATCCAGCCGTAGAAGGGCAAACCCAAGCCTCACTAATGGCACCGCGGAACTGCCGTAAACCCTAAGGTTCAAGGGCGTTCTCGGGGTCATTATGTCGAGTTAGGGTTTCATTCTTCTAGAGGGTCCATCGAAATACCTGCATGTTCTTCCAAATACCTTAAACTTGGGAAAATGGTTTTCTGATAATCGTTCGAACCCTTTAACTTCATCCGGACGGCATGTGAATACCCTTCGTCCGCACGCTAAGCAATGCTTCAATCCTCAAGAATAACCAATACTCTAATGGTTATTGCATTCGAGCCGCAGCTCCCTCTGCCAGGGTGCCCGTGGTAACAGAAACCACCCTCCAACATTGACGAAGATAGATCAAAAGAACGAATGGAATACGGTGCAAACAATTGTACATCCTAAGACTCCTTAAGCAGAGTAGCATATCGTAAGTATGCCGCGGACCATACCCACGGTACGTTACTCTACCTAAATCGCCTACTCCATCAACCAAGGGTCACCTAGACTTATACAAGGTTAAACCTAGCGCTCTGATACCAACTTTGTCACGACCCGAGAGTACGGAACGTGACCGGCACTTAGATTACGAAGCGTCTAGAGGCGCCACGTAACCTAAGTAAGCCGAAGCCCAGAAATCTAAACCATAAAAGAAGAAGAAGAAGAAAACAAGTTTAAAAGCATCAGCAATTTTTCTCAAAAATTTCGGCAGAGTCTCCTCTATAAAAACTGGCCCCCAAATGGGTACAGCAAGTATAATATACATAAACAGTAAAAAGCATCCCCAAACGGGAGCTAGCTCAACGCCAACAGGTGGAAACAACCACAACAAGCACAATAATATACAACGCCAAAGGGCGAGGCTCAAAACTCAAAAGAAAACAAAACCATCAGATCAGAATAATACATGCGCGACTCTAAGGTCAAAATAAAAGACTGGTCCAATAAACTTATCAAGTAATACAAGTATAGTTGATGGAGCAAGCTAGATACAAATGAATGAATAAAAGTACAATGGTGGTTCGGATACAAGTGAACCAACCTACCGTGCAAATCACCCTGAAAGAATAGATGTGCCAGCAAGCTGCCAGGGAAACCTGTACACCGAACCTGTAATAAAATTTGGCACAACGGGGGTGAGTTGCCAACTCGTGAGTAGAGGACATCTACGAAAAGAAATCGAATGCACGACGCTATCCTAGGTCATAATAATACACTATAATATCCCAATCATCTAGTAATAGCAGGGTAAAACTACGTGTAAATGCAGATACTCCGTGCTCGTGTCAGTGCCTCATATAATACTATGCCATATGAATGGATATGCATGCACCATGAATATAAAATAATCAATCCTGAAATCCAGATATATCTGTATAAGAAATCTTTAACTGTTATTATAGTAAAATGTGTATAGGAATCTGAAATCTCAACAATAAAATCCATGGAAATCCGTGTCAAGCATCGACACAAACATGTAAATCTCAAGTCTCATAGTCTCAATACCTCGGGCTCCGTCAGTCCGGATCGGCCCACATGATCAAATCTCACGACAACGGTCGGTATCCTCCGGATATCCGCCGCGCCAGACATCACCGGTAGGTAGCCTTCCCCTGCTAGGCTCATCGTCTACAACTCGATCTTCTTGCCCCGGGGTACCATACCGGGCCCACCATGTACCCGAGACGGTTCATCCACTCCTCGAATCGGGTCTCGAAATCCATCAGAAAACATGAAATCTCATGATGGACGACACATACATCATGAGAAAACCGCATCTTATGTTTTTAAAAAGAGAGGAGGAGGAGAGAGAGAAGTTTTTATATATTCTTTGCGGTTTTCCCCAAAATCCAGAAATCTCATAGAAATCCAAATATCAAAATCATGAGCAAGTAAATGATAAGTGTCGGCATATGCCCCATAAAACTGCATGATAACATGAGAATATGAATGCATGAATGTCTAAGTAATAAATGCCATGTCTATACTAGCATCTCAGAGTAATCATAATATTATATATCGATCTAGTTGCTAGCTGATTCTATCAATAAAAGATAATAAGATCTAAAGTGTACGTGGAATATGCGCATCATCGGTAATGGTGCTGGTGTCCTAACAGGTATAGTTTATACAGATTATAGCAACATATGTATGAACATGCAACATTATGATTACAGTGTGAAAATAAAGACGGATGTGTGTTATCCACTCATTTGATATACAATTATCACTACCACTATATGACTCGAACCTAACCTAGTGTCCATCTAACCTCCTAAGGAACTAAACCTAAGAAACTAGTCATTAAGAAACAAGAGTCTACCTAGGTTTGAATCAATATCTCTAATAGTCGGCGATCCAACCTCAATAGCGTCACGTACATAGTACGACATCCTCAAAACAAGAGTGCGGATCAATCATCATATCTATGTCTCGTACGGTAAAATCCATCGTACGTCATCCCAATATCGGGGTACGGGTCTAGTGTCTCCTAGGTGTCTCATCATTCGTATAATGTCATCATCAACACCTCTCATGATCAAGGTGCTAAACTGTAATCGCATACATCAATCATATATCATTGCCATCATAATATGCATCATTAGTTTATCCTCAGAAATATCATGTCATATGTATCATATTGTGATTAAGTCATACTGATATCATATCGTCCTCAAGTCACACCTCTATGATATCGACATCAGGTTACACCTATATGATGTCGTAATCAAGTCATACATATATCATATCGTGATCAGTCACAAGTTACAGTCCGGGTAATATTTTACAGTCCCATGTACCTCAATATCATCACCACCCATTATAATTTAAGTATACATGTTCATTATCTCATTCTCTAATGATCCGCTAACACTTAATACGACTGTATAGCCAAGAATTACGGCATCAAGCCCAGTTACACTGTTTCATCATACCTCGGATATCATATCACATCAATGTATCCCATATACGTGTTGTATATATATATACCTATACCTCTTCCTATATATATATACACATGCAAGTATACACCATGTCGAGTTTCAGTGTGTGCGTGTGTGTTTCTACCTGAAACCTACGAACCTCTTCCAAGGTACTCATCCTCTGATATGGTTTTCCTAAATCAGTCTAGTCCCGTCTAGGGTCATTACTAGGGTCCTACTCATTAAGAATCTAGGGTCACATCTGGTTTCCTAATGTCAATAAGTACTATTCCTATTCTACGTTGCGGGGGTGCTAAACGCCATCCACCCGACTTCCCCCCGTAGATATGCATCTACTCACCTGGTCCATGTCTGCCGAAGACGGTGTCGCCATCCTCCTCTTCATCGCCCGCGGTCCACGTGAGGGGTACCTAAACGCAAACATATAAATAGCATCGTAAACCGAATCATATACAAAAGTCAAACGATACAAGGAACAAGCATAGGTTAAAACCTATGTCCCGTCCACGCAAAAGAACCAAATACCGCTCGATATCGGCGTACAAACTCCGATGGATTGAGATAAACATCAAAAAATAGCTTGTAGTTTAGAAAACTCGTTACTTATAATATAAAACATGATTTAATCCATCAAAACCCTAAAATCAATCAAATCGTCCGTTTTCGAAAAACCCGAAAATGCCAATTTACCGTTTTTCATCAAAACTTGACATTTAAATGAAACCAATGGTCATAAAACTCATTAAATAGCATCACTAGACTATACAAACCATTACCATATTTTTATTACACAATTTTGTATAAATTTGAAATTTCTAGTTTGCACCCTTTGACAATTTTCAACATTTTTCAAGCAAAATACCACAATTCCACCACAAAACATGATTTTGCATAAATTAATGAATTAAACTACAATTCATGATGATAATGATATAATGAAACAATAATTATATTTTTAATCTCATTTATATAGGAATTTCTAAAATCTAGTTTACAAAATTAGCAATTTTTATCACAATTTATCAATTAACCATAGAAACTAGCAATCAAACTAAGTTTTTCTTTCCATTAACATGCTAATATTTCCACTAAAACTATAATCCAATGATAACAACCCAAATTAGAATTTTATATTAACCACAACCACATTTTGCAAAAACCTAGTTAACTAAATTCCTAATTTAAAACAATTTTCGAATAACAATTTGTTAAACAATAACCATGCAAGATTTCCTAATACTAAAAGTGTTAAACTAACTACTATAACCCTAATTAATTATTAAAAATCATAACTTGAATTTAGAACCCTAGCTTGCATTTTAAAAAAAGAACATAGAATTAATTCATTAAATCTAATTAAGCTTAATATGAACATCTAATAACAATAAATCAAAAGAAAGAAAATTATACCTTCAAAATGTGAAATCCAAACAAGAATTGAGCCTCCAAAATGTATGCTTTCCATCTCCAAATTTCATATAAAAATGAGCAAGGAATAAAGAGTATGGAATAAATAGGATTTTGTGGAATTTTAATTGAATTTTTGATGTGTTTTTGATGAATTTTGAATAAAAATGAGGTGGAAAATGGGGGGGGCAGCCATGGGGGGTTTGTGGCCGGCCCTAGAGAGGTGAGGGAGAGAAAGAAGAGAGTGGGAAAAGTGTGTAGAAGTTTCAAGAGAAGAAACATCAATAAAAGTCTTTTCATGCTTTATTTATTTATTTATTTATTTATTTCTTTACTATAGCAACTCAAGAAAGCTCTAGAAAATAGGAAAAATTTGCAAATAATTTTGCATGATACATACTAAATTATAACATGCCATGGTTCATTTTTACAAATTAAAACTATTTAAATTTGTAATTTACACTAATTTAGTGTAAAAATAAAGCTTATGTTAGTATTTAAAATAATTAATTTAGGAAAAATATTTAATTAAACTAAAAATTTATAAGTGGCTAAATAAACACCATTTACTAGTAATTACATAATTAAAATAGGTATTTTTGAAATTATAATGAAAAACAATCACGGCTAGGTTTTACGAAAAATACATTTTACTTTGCCGAAAATCATAAAATTCACTTAAACAATTTTTTTCATTTAATTATTTATTTAATTATTTTTAAAACGTTACAATAGGTGATATGACTCTCAGGGTTGCTAACGGAATGAGCATGTACGCTGAATCCGTAGGGGAATATCATCTTGGACTGACAACTGGGCAGATATTGATTCTGCGCGACTGTTTTTATGTACCAGGTGCGACTTGTAATATCATATCTGTATCCTTACTTTCTACGGAAGGATATGATTTTACTTTTGTAAGCGATGTGGTCCACATCCGCCTAAATCAAGTTCTGATTGGGTCAGGTACATTAGAAAACGGGATATACGTATTGAATCAAGCTCAGATCTTCAGTGTCCAGAACACACTTAAAAGAAAGTCTCCGGAAACAAATCAGACTTTCTTATGGCATTCTAGACTGGGTCACATTAATGAGACACGGTTAACAAAGTTACATAAAGTGGGATACTTGAATCCGTTCGAGTATCAGTCTTATGCCACTTGTGAATCTCGTCTCATGGGAAAGATGACAAAGACTCCATTCACTGGACACGGAGAAAGAGCAAGCGAGCTCTTGGGACTCATACACAGTGATGTGTGTGGTCTAATGTCTACACATGCGCGAAGTGGTTATTCATACTTCATTACTTTCACAGATGATTTCTCTAGGTATGGACATGTCTTCCTAATGAAGTACAAATCTGAGGCCTTTGAGAAATTTCAGGAATACAAGAATGAAGTTGAAAAACAAACAGGCAAAAGTATCAAGACACTGAGATCTGATCGAGGTAGTGAATACTTGAGTGCCGAGTTTCTGGACTACTTAAAAGAGAATGGAATTCTCTCTCAGCTTACTCCTCCATACACACCACAACACAACGGTGTATCAGAAAGGCGGAATCGAACCCTATTGGATATGGTTCGTTCCATGATGAGTAAGGCTGAGTTGCCGCGATCTTTCTGGGGTTATGCACTAGAAACAGCTGCATATCTCTTAAACAAGGCTCCAACCAAGACTGTGTCTACCACTCCATATCAGATGTGGAGTGGGAAGAAACCCTATCTTAAGTATCTTAAGACATGGGGATGTCCAGCTTTTGTAAAGAAGCAACATGCGGACAAACTCGAGACACGCTCAGTACTGTGTAAGTTTGTGGGATACCCAAAGAACCCCAGGGGGTATCTTTTCTATTCCGCAGAGGAACAAAAGGTTTTTGTTTCTCATCATGCCCACTTCTTGGAAACTGAAATTTTAGAAAATCAGATAAGTGGGAGCGCAATAGAACTGGAAGAAATTCCAGAACCACAAGCTATTACTGAAAGCTTGGAAGAACCAGAAGTTTCAAGAGAACCGGACATCCCAACGCCACTCCGCAGGAATAGTAGGCAGTCTCATCTGCCCGAGAGATACTACGGTTTTCTCATAGACGGGGATAGAGAGGATTGCACCATTGATTATGGTGAGCCTACTAGCTTCCAGCAAGCCATTCAGAGCGGTGACTCGGTAAAATGGCTAGATGCAATGCGGACCGAGATGGAGTCCATGTACACCAACAAAGTTTGGACTTTGGACTTTGCTCCAGAAGGGGTAAAACCCGTAGGCTGCAAATGGATCTTCAGAAAGAAGATTGGTGTAGATGGGCAGGTTGAAACCTATAAAGCTAGACTTGTTGCAAAGTGTTTTCGTCAAAGACCTGGTTTGGACTATGACGAGACCTTTTCTCCAGTGGCTATGCTTAAATCCATTCAGATCCTTCTTGCCATTGCTGCCTTCCACGATTATGAAATCTGGCAGATGGACGTAAAGACGGCTTTCCTAAATGGAAATTTAGAAGAGTGCGTCTATATGGATCAGCCGGAGGGATTCATTCAGAGTGGGAGCAGCGGTAAAGTGTGCAAGTTGCTCAAGTCCATTTATGGACTGAAGCAGGCATCGCGGAGTTGGAACATCTGCTTTGATGATACTGTCAAAGAATTCGACTTTATCAAAAACCCAGATGAACCATGCATTTACAGTAAGATTGTAGGGAGAATTGTGGTATTCCTTGTCTTGTACGTGGATGAAATTCTCCTAACAGGAAATGATATTCCTATGCTACAGTCAGTCAAAGGATTCTTGTCACAGAGGTTCTCTATGAAGGACCTGGGTGATGCCAACTACATTCTGGGGATCCAGATCTATCGTGATAGATCTAAGAGGATGTTGGGACTTTCACAGTCCAAGTACATCGACACTATACTGAAACGATTCAGTATGGAAGATTCCAAGCGCGGTAATCTACCGGCTTGTCACGGAATCATCCTTTCCAAAGAGATGTCTCCCAAGACTGATTTGGAAAGGGCTCGCATGTCATCTATACCCTACGCATATGCGGTAGGCTCTATAATGTATGCGATGTTATGTACCAGACCAGATGTAGCATACGCATTGAGCGTTGTAAGCCGGTATCAGTCGAACCCAGGAGAGAAACACTGGATAGCGGTAAAGAACATTCTCAAGTACTTGAGAAGGACTAAGGAGATGTTCTTGGTGTATGGCAGAAAAAACCTCCAGATCGAGGCATTTGCTGACTCCAGCTTCCAGAGTGGCAAGGATGACTCCAAGTCCATGTCGGGTTATGTCTTTACCCTCAATGGAGGGGCGGTTTGCTGGAAGAGTTCCAAGCAGGAAACCGTTGCTGACTCAACTATGGAAGCGTAGTACATAGCTGCTTGTGATGCCGCAAAGGAAGCTGTCTGGATGAAAAAGTTCCTCACGGAGCTTCAGGTGGTTCCTACCATTGTTGATCCAATACCGCTGTATTGTGACAACAACGGCGCTATAGCTTTAGCGAAGGAACCCAGGTCCCATCAGAAGTCCAGGCACATTTTGAGGCGGTACCACCTGATCAGGGAGATCGTAGATCGCCGGGAGATCAAGGTGAAGAGAGTAAATTCGGAGAATAACACTGCAGATCCACTCACGAAGGCCCTACCCCAGACTCAGTTCGAGCGGCTGATTGAGATGATAGGTCTTCGATACGCCAGTACATGGCCTTAGTGCAAGTAGGAGATTGTTAGTGTATATGCCCTAGAGGCCATTACTGTATCATACTAGCTTGTATATTACTTGATGGAAGCTTAGGATATTCACAGTTGTATAGACAATCTTGCTCAAAATGGTAGTATGCTACTTGGTTTGTCTCTACTTCAATATGTGCATGTGTTTCTTTTTAGCATATCGCTTATACATATTAGTAGAGCCTTTAGGATCATTGCTTGATTACGAGCGTTGTGATGGCAGTCACACTTGTGGGGGCTGGGTAATCTATAAGCACATCCTTATACAGGTCCCTAGTCGTAGTACTATCGAGACAGGGTATCGATACTCAGGAGTAGACTAGCGTATGCGCTTCTCATCCCAGCAGGAGAGATGGTCTGTCCCACAGCCATCAGTACGTCGTACTGGAGATAGTATGCGGGTGCTCGTTAGGTTACGAGTACACTGGACAGGACTCGTCGAGAACTGATTGGTTGGTATTATACCTATCGTCAGTTGTCAGTTCCCAGGTGACATGAGTACAGCTTAGTCCGCTGACTTGACACAGTGACTTCGCCTCGATTGTGTTCCCACTGTATTTTGATTACTACCCTACCACGGCTCAAAGGATTCGTGCAAACAGGTAGTAGTTGGGTGAAGTCCCGAAGCACTTGGAGGCAGTGATGGTTAGACATGATTCGTCTCTCCCGGTATTGGGGGTTGATATCGCGATGTGTCTAGGAGAGACATTACACATAGTAGTCCTTGGACAGGGAAAGCGAGATATACTGGTAGGTTTCCAGTGTTATCTCAAGGTGTTCTGGGCTACACTCCGACACGACTTGTACCTCTATTAGAGGACTGACATTTACCGCCCCCTAGGCCCGCCATACGATATTCTCAGATGAACAGATCGGACTGTACGGAGATTGTCACATTCAGGCTCAGTAGGAGTTCGGATGGGTTTATCTCATCGGCCTTCTTATCGACATCTACCTGGGGACCGTTACGTACAGCTAGTGCCGCTTGCGGTATGTGGTTAAACCCACTGCCAGCGTAGTGTCGAGTCTTTAGAGTCCCACACAGAGAGTTTCCCTGCACTGAGTGAAACGTGTAGAGGCCGTATGGTTTTACGGCAGGGATACGATCACTTACGTGCACTTGTGTGCGTATGCTGTTCGGGCAGGCAATACTAGTCGGCTTTGGTTTAAGCCGGATCCTAGTATTGCACGGATGGATTTGTTTTGTCTTCTGTGCATTCACATTCTACGGAATGCGGATGCGGGTGTGTATGCACAGTTTTGAGGAGCGAAGAAGGAGGAGGTGCCTCATTAGGGTTTTGACAGTTGATTCGGCCAAAACCGTTATGTGGCAGGCTCATTTGGGTTTTGGCAGTTGGTTCGGTCAAAACCATTATGAGCCGGGGACATTATTTACTAATCTTTTTAGTGATAATTATGTTATGGCTAATTGCTTTGACCATTTGACCACACTTGACTTTGTTGACCGTTTGACCAAAGTTGACTTGGACCTTCATGAGAGGTCTAGAGTATTCTTTGGTTTTCTTTTTATTTTTGATATGAAAATGGTCAATTCAAATGTAGCCATCAACTTTATCATGAAAGGATTATTAATGATGATGTTTGTGTATTATTGCAACCATGGTTCATTTTCTTTAGTTCATAATTCATTTTTCATTCTCTCTCTTGTGAGAAGAAAAGAAAAAAGCTCCATGGTTGCTAGTTTTCTTCCTCCTCTTGAAAATTCCTTTGATCTCATGTGTTGAGAGAAAAAGGATCTAAATAGATAAAAACATCCATCTATCTCTTCTACACAACCTAGGACATCAAGCCTCGCGATCTTGTTGCCCTAGTTGCCTCGGCTCGAGGTGGAGCTCAGAGCACAACTCTCAGGTGGATCGTCTTCGACTCAAGGAGGCCGCGGAGGTGACCAAGATCCGGATCAATCCTTGGAGCTCAGATGGACGAGCAGGACAGCAGAGAGAAGACCCGAAGGACCGGTATCGTGAGGTATAATCTCTATGGCATAGTAGATAGAACCTCAAGTAGTTTGCTAGTTTGTCGTTTATCAAAGATCCTTCTTTTAGTCCATGTTGCCTTTGCGCCAAAAATCGTTTTTCGCCGTTTCCGCATCTCCGTAAGAACCGGGGTGAGCAACGTGGACTTACAGGTCCCGTCATCACCCGTTAGGTTACTTAACTAACGGCAGAGCGGAGGCTGGGCTAGCGCGGGTGTAAAACATAAGTGACGTCTAAAAAGCTATCATATATAGATATTTTACATTCGTCAGACGCAATAATAGGCATTCCAGATCATAGATAAACATTATTGGATTATGCAAGCAATCCGCGTTTCTTTTGAGCCTGCATCGAAAGACGGATTACACAGTTGTGATGAATAGCCATTACCCCACCCTAGACCCCTACGGGTACGGCAAACTACCCGTCAAGTACCCGAAGTGAAGCGGTCACCCTCAACAACGTGAGTAGGCCACTAAACACTTCAAAGTACCCGGTAGTTTGTGCATCCCACCTTGGGTCTATCCTAGGAGCATAAACAGTAAAAAGAAATAATACAACGGTGGCTACAACCGCAACCTGGATGTTCCCCGCAAAAATAATATTACAACATATTACAATTACATTGAATGAATGAATATAATATCCCATCTCAAATCTCGGCTAATCATCACAACAATCCAATTAAGTTCATAATCACAAACAGTTAAAATATTACAGAAATGTGCAACCCCCCGCCAACCGACATACTAGCAGTTAGGGGAGGTTTACGATCACATTAAACAGTTCACAGATATAATCAAATTAGCAAACATCGTATAATTTCGATCGATCAAACCCATTAGATTCTACTCCGAAACTTCTCTGTAAACCTGAGACCTGAGCAAAAAATAAACATTCCAGAAAAGACAAAATATTCACAGAAGAGTTACTGGGGAGATTTGGGGTGAATCGGGCTCAACTCGGCCGCAGATCCACGGCGGATCGGTGGTATCGGTCGCGGTTCCACGGCTGTTTGGACGATTCATGCACCCAAATTTCTCCAGTGTTCTTAGGTTTCCCTGCTTGTATTTTTAGAGGTCCCTGAAAAATTTTTAGACCTCGATTTAAATTCGACAGAAACTATATGAATACGATATGTTTTCCAGTTCGTTTTGCGTTCGAAATTCTTACGACTTTGCAAATAAGTTAATTATTGTTTAGCGAGGCTCTGATACCACTGTAAGTCGATGTACAACACCCCACGAGTTGCGGGGAGGCGGAAATATGAAAAACGATCTTGTTCTTTATGCAAACATCGACTAACCGAAGATCTTTACTAAACGATAACTAACAACAACCATAGAAGTTCTTAGCTACTATGAAAAGAGATTATACCTAGTGAATCGTGTCCTTCGTCTTTTCGATCTCTACGTCCTCCTCGGCCTCTTTTCCGTGATAGATGATCCACCCGAGAACCCTAATCCAAGGTTTACCTCTATGCTTGAGGTAACTAAGTTTCTCTAGTTGCTAATCAAAGGAACTTAGATGATATAGAGTTAGGTTATGGGTTAATTAGTCTATTCTAATCCTTGATCTCAACTCATGAGTGGTAGGATTAGGGTTTGAAGAGAGAGTGAGCTTGAGGAGAGAGAAGGTGAACATGATAATAATAATGAAAATGCTTCTCACTTGAATATATATGAAGCATAATGTTTAATCAAATAAATGAATAAATGTGATTATTCATCATGCTACATTAATTCAATATGAGTGATTCACTATATGAGTCATTAAGCATTTAATGATGCATTAATGATATGATGAATCACACAAAATGAGCCACAATTGCATATAATGATAATGCCACCTAAACCCACAAGTCACCATGCTTCTAGAAGCTTCCCGTAAAATTATGAGAACGCCCCTCCTATCCATGAAAATACGGAAAAACTTTAGACTGCATAAATCCAATAACCTGATACTAGAATCTGGCTTAAACCAAAGCCGGCTAGTAAAAACTGTCCGAACGTCGTACGTGCGTAAACACACGTATGCGTCCAAACCCTTGTCGTAAAACCGTACGACCTCTATATCGTTTCGCCTAGAGTAGGGAAATCTCTGTGTGGGACTCTAAAGACTCGACTACTACGCTGGCAGTGGGTTTAACCACAGACCGCAAGCGGCACTAGCTGTACGTAACGGTCCCCAGGTAGATGTCGATAAGAAGGCCGATGAGGAAACCCATCCGAACTCCTACTGAGCCTGTCCGTGACAATATCTGCGCAGTCCGGTCTGTTCATCTAAGAGTATCGCATGTATGGTCTAGGAGGGTGAACGTCAGACCCCTAATAACCGTACAAGTCATGCCGGCATGGCTCAAGACCATCCGAGAATCTACTGATCAGTCCATCAGTAATTCTCAATCAGCCCTGGCCAGGGACTTATGGTAATGACCAACCGATCACAGTGCGATATCAACTCCCTAGACCGGGAGAGACGAATCCCTAACAGTCGCTCACTGCTTCCACGTGGCTCGGGACTGTGCCCAACTAAAACCTGTTTGCACGACTCCTTTGAGCCGTGGTAGGGTAATAATAAAAGTACAGTGGGAACTCCTACGAGACAAATGACGACTTTAAGTCAACAGACTATCTGCACACATGTCACCTGAGAACTGCTATCTGACGTTAGGTATAATACCATCCAGTCAGTTCTCGGCGAGTCCTGTCCGGTGTACTCACATGAAGTGAGCATTTGTATACAATCTTAGGTGCACATCACCAATGGCTGTGGGACCAATCCATCGCCCCTCGTCAGGGTCTAGATATGTATACACTAGTCTACTCTGGAGCATCGATGCCCAGTCTCGATACTCCTGCGACCAGGGACATTTAAGGATGTGCCTATTGACTATCCAGCTCCCACAAGTATGACTGCCATCACAACGCCGGTAGTCAGACAAAACACCCTATGGGCTTTATCAACATGTTTATAAATAAAAAGTAAAATATATCACACGTTTAAGATAAAGACAAACCAAATAGCGTACTATCATTAGCAAGATTGTTATGTACATACATATCCCTAACAGTCTATACAATGAAGGCCTCTAGGGCATATATATATCCAACAAGTCATGCCTGCATTCCTGTTACTCCCTGTTTATATTATTGTTGATATTATAACGCACTGACGTCTGGGTTTTGCATGGCCCATATCATCTACCTTTGCAGCTGGCCGATCGGGAGTATTTCGGTGTACAGGCCGAGAAGTGAGGACCTGTTAGTATTTTAGTTTAGTTTTCTTTCAGCATTTTCATTCCTGATGTAAGCCCGTATTTGGGACGTACATTCCAGATTATTATTGTTTATTGGATCTTTGCTTACACATATTATTTCTTGACTCGTTTATTCTGGCTCATAGACATGTACTAGATAGTTTATTTTATTTCTACTGTTCTTGATATCTTATAGATATCCTTAATGTGACTGTGGAAGGATGTTTCCTATCCATAGGTAGCATGGTTGGCTCTGTCACGTGCCTATCTTAGCGCACTCTGTAAGCGAGGCGTGACAATGGCACAACGGGGGTGAGTTGCCAACTTAGTGAATAAAATTAACATATATCGGCTGATAATGTAAGTATGACGAAATAGAGCTAATATCAACAAGGATGAATATAATGCATGATAATATATGGAAGCATGAACGTGTACTACTATATATTTAGATCAAAACTGAAATATCGTCAATTATTTCTAAATAAGGTTCATTTTCCCGTGCCTAATATCGACACAAATCTTCTATTTCCACCAGGTATCGTTCCCCGAACGATCCTGTCATCCAATAACACCGATCGGTATCACCTAGATATCCGCCGTGTTTCACAACTGTCTCCGGTATCGAGTATCCTCGCTAGGCTCCCCGTCTCAAATGCGGCTTTCCTGCCCCTCGGTCTCGACTGGGTCCACCATGAATCCGACTGTATAGCTCCCCCACCCAGTCTGGATAACGTAAAAATCCGCGACCTTATAGCTCCCCCACTCGGTCCGGAATAAAATCAAATAATAAAAACAACATCTCATGGTGGACATCTCACATCAACATGAAGAATCACTGAATCTATTCAATAGTGTATAATAACTCAAAACCATAAATCCGAAATAATCCATTTCATCTTATATCAATATTACTAATACTTGAATATGAAACATGCTAACATCTATGCAAAATAACTATCATTACTGATGCTTAAGGTATGATATGAATCATATTTAACATAATAAGTACTAAGTGTGTATGTGACATTTTAATATCGACGAGGTATAGTGTAACATGTAGATATGTGCACGTGCAGCATGTCTCGTCGATAATTTGTGCAGTGTTCTAATAATTATTAACATGACGATGTTTATATATGAATGCATACGATCAAACATTATATACAAAGGAATAATTATAATTTAAACTTAAAAGTACGGGCGTAGCACTCCATCCATACAAAATCCCCCGGTAGATGTTTAGTCTACTCACCGGAATACGTCTTTCCTTGCGGTCTCCGAAGTTTCCGTATTCGAATCTAATATTGAAATTAACTTCGTATAAGAAACGACTAAATTCCGATACGGCGAAAATATGAAAATACAAGTTTTACGTACTAACTATACTACGTACGACTATTATAAACTATCTAATACTTATACTAACTGGATTTTGACCATTCGCTGTTCGTAACAGAAAACAGAGACGTGTCACGAAACATACGTGTCGTATTTTAGAATTTGAACCCTATTACAGATATCAGCTCCCAGATTTCATATACTGATAAAATAACTTAAACTAGCAATACCAAACATCCTAATATATATACAGAGAGCTACCATAAAAACCTCAACACCCAACTCCCACAAAAACCCGGCGAGATCGGATTTTTGGCAATTTTCGCCGGCCAAAATCCGAGGGAATGGGGTCGTCTTCCTAGGGGTTATTCTAAGTCCAATTTATAAGATGGAGGCACTGTTTGATTATGTTAATTATCATCTAAACTATAGCAGATTTAACACAGAGCCGATATTTATCAAAATACGATATATCCGATATCCGATTTCTATATTAAAATAGTACTGAACTGAAATTCTATAGAGTTTAGAGATTTTACCTACAGAAAATTACTGAAAAGTCTTCTTCCAAGATGCACAAACTCAAAGATCCTAGCTTGATGGTAGTGGTGAAAGTCCTTAGCACTTAATTCTTCTTCTCTTCTCTCTTTTCTTTTTTTTCTTTGTTGTGTTCTAAGATGTTTCTTTTTCTAAACCAGTTTATTTGCCTTAACTTGATATATATTAACTGACCCAATTGGTAAAATTAAAGGATAAGAAGTGATAAGGTAGTAGGTGGTGTCACCATGCAAGATGGTGGTGGTTTCATGCAAGGAGGAGGGGTGGCCATTAGGTTAATCAATGGTGTGGTGTCTAGGAGGTATATTTTAACCTTAACCATTATCTAACCCTCTTTCCATAAAAACCTCATACAATTCTAATTAGCATAAGGAAACTAACCTTTTCACATAAACCCCTCATTACACATATTATTATATAAACACTATTTTCTTTACTAATTTATTTCCACTTCAATTAAACAGCCCTCTCTACTATAATAAAAATTAAATAACATTTTCTACTTAAATAAATAATTTAATTAATTATCTAAAATATTTCAAAATGTTACAAGCCTCTTCCCCTTCATCCTCTTTTTCTTCTTCCTTCATTCCAAGCCTCCATCTCCATCAAAAATCCCTCAATACATCACAAAATCTCATGTTAAACTCTTCAAAACAATTCCTTGTTGGTTCTTGAGGCAAGTCTTATCTTTAGGAGGCAAGGTCAGCAAGTTTGAACCATACTTTGACCAACTTGAGGTATAAAGCCAACCTTAATTACCTTTTTACTAAACTTTAGTGTATTTAGCTTAAAGTAGTGTTTAAGTGAGATTTAATGCTAATTATGTGTTTTAAGAAGAGATTAGGTTAAGATAAGGTTTTTATGGCTTAAGTAGCTTAATTAGGTGTTGTTAGTGTTAATTAATCCAAGTCTTTTCACCAGTTTTCACTAAAACACCATATTGTTTTAAATTAGTGTTTAATTAGAGTTTTAGTTAAGAATTGTGTTCTTTTTGGGATCTGCATTTAAATCAGAAGTTTCAAACAAAAGTTGTAATTACTGGAGCATAGTTACTGAACTAGGATCACACACCCGAAGCACGAGACCCCTATTCCCCTATGTGGCCGCAAATTTATCTGTTCTGGCCGCAAATTACGGCTAGAGTGTGGAGCTGGGTGTCGAGGTTTGGTCGTTAGGTATCTGCTGTATATTTAAGGTCTTTGGTATATGCAAAATTGTCTAGTTTTACTCGTATTAAAATCTGGGACCAATTACCTATAATTTTAGTTTTGTGACTTGCGCGGCACGTACGTTCCGAGGCTTGGTTTGGTGTTTGCTGTGTATCGCAGCTAGTCGGGGTGGTTTTAGACTTTAGCACACACGTTTTGGTGCTTTGAGTGCACACGCGTTTAGCTTGCGAAGCTAGTTTTCTCGTATGGTCTTCATATCGCGTATTGTAGGATATTAGCCTTATGTGTGTTGCTTTGTGTGATTCTAGGATCGGTCGCGGAGACAACGGAGAAAGGAAAGGCGGTGATTGGATCAGACTAGCGGAGGCGTTCCGGTGAGTAGATGTACACATCTACGGGGGAATCGTTTGGATGGCGCAAGACGCCCGATAATTAGAATTTCGATTAGTACTTGCACTAATTTGCGTAGTTCCTAGTTATCCATCTCGTTGCATCGCATCAACTGTTAAATATATATATATGATATCATCTCATAGGACACTCGCACTATTACCATTGGTTTATGCTGCACGGGCACTATTCATGAGGGCACACACGCCTTGGTAAATGCTATGCCACGAACACTATATAGCTTGTTAAATCCGAATCATATCAATTGCGCCAATTATGATTTATATATTCAATTCATCAGGATGGATACGTAGGATTGCTAGTCATGTGCATTTGTCTCATTGCATCACCGTTCATGCGTAGTTTTCTAGTTCCGCATCGCATTTCATAGTGTTAATATCATAGACATTCATGTATTATGATTCTTCTCGAGAATTTCCGTATTTATGAGATTTATGGATTTGGAGAAACCGCAGGGATTTATTAATGTTTTACCATTTAAAAAATGTAAGTCGTAGTTTTCTCGTTATATGATGTATGGATAGTCCACCATGAGATTTCTCGATTCTTGAGCGGTATCATACACCCGAGTCAAGGAGGAGGAGGAACCGTCTGTGGGTGCATGGTGGACCCGGTGCGGTACCCCGGGAAAAGATGGTCGCAGATAATGGCGTTGAGCCCGGCAGAGGAGTACTACCGACCGGTTATTTATGACACGGCGGGTATCTGGAGGATACCGACGTAGTCTTGAGATTAGATATATGGGCCAGTCCGGATTGCCGGAGCCCGAGATCAGTTTTATGGGCCAGTCCGGATTGTCGGAGCCCGGTATAATAAAATAAGATATTCATATTTGGTGTCGATACTTGACACGGATTTATATTGATTTCATTGATAAAACTACAGCTAAATTACAGAAGTTTTACTAAGATAAGAATACAGATTTCCCATGGTAATCATATTCAAATCTCGTGTTGTTTATTGCATTCATGTTGCATACATACTAATGCATCACATCGTATTAGTATATGTAGGCTGTGACGAAATTGTGTACATGCTTACAATAGCCACATTAGATGTTACGTTTTACTCACGAGTTGGCAACTCACCCCCGTCGTGCTACAGTGTTTTGCAGGTCCGACCCATCAGCACAGTAGCGGCGGGCGCACCTTCTCTTTTGCTCCTTTTTGCTTGGACTTGCAGTATTGTTCGTTGGTGGGTTGCGGGGTTATTTTGTGTCCCCCATGTATCAGTATTGTATCTAGTGTACTCCATCTACCGTATCTACCACTTGTATTATTGTATTAGCGACTTAGAGATGAGACAGTGAGACTTGTACTTATATGTTGTTTCTCTGGGTCGAGCTCACTTGAGCCGACATGATGCTTTATTACTTTGTGCCTTTATTTGCATATTGTGCATGGTGATGATCTATATTGCGTGTGATTTTGAGTCCGCCTTGGGCGAAGGGCTAGCTCCCGATTGGGGATGCCTTATTTCTTGTTATACATATATTCTTGTTTTGTATCCGTTTGGGGCCAGTATTTACAAAGGAGACTCTGCCGAAATTTTCGGAAAATTGATGTTGCTTTTAAAGATTTGATGCGACTTATTTGGTTAAAAATCGATTTCTAATTTTTTTTCCTTCACTCTTCTGCTTCAATTGGTTTTGATTTCTTGGTTTTGGCTTACTTATATTATTTACGCCTCGAGACATTTCGTAATTTAAGTGCCAGTCATGCTCCGTACTTTTCGGGTTGTGACAAAGTTGATATCAGAGCGTTAGGTTTTACCTTTCTGAGTGTAGGATGGCCCTTGGTAGATGGAGTAGGTGACTTAAGCAGAGTGACGTAGAGTGTGTATGTTTCACGGCATACCTACGATACGATACTCCGCCTAAGTGACCTTAGGATATAATTTCTTGCAATTCCTTCTTCGATTCCTTATATCCTATGATTCTGTTGCACTATTCTTATTATCATGTTTCCTGTACTAGCCATTATGCCGCCGAAGGCCACGTGGGCTCAGAGGGCTGTCACCAGAGATGGGATTTGAGTGGGCTCGTCTGAGACGAGGACCGATCAGGACGGTATGCCTACCCCTCAGGGACAGATTGATCCGCCTTCCCCAGGACACATTGACAGGCTAGAGTCAGGTATGCAGGAGTTACGTCAGATGATGGGATCTTTAGTAGAGGCCAGTCGGGCACAGAGATCTGAGGATATTCCTCCCACTGTACAGACCACGATTGTACCTGCTGCCCAGACAGTTGTTCCTACTACTACCGAGACCATTCCCGTATCATTATAGGAGTTTATGAGGCTTAGGCCTCCAGTATTTACCGGCACAGATGTAGCGGAGGACCCGTAGACATTCCTCGACTGGTTGGCTAGGATTTGCCGTTGGCTGAGATGTTCTGACGATAGATAGGTGGAGCTTGCGAGTTTTCGTCTGGAGGTCCTTGTTCAGACGTGGTGCGAGTCGGTCGAGAGAGGTCGAGCTGCAGGTCTACCTCCTATGACGTGGGATGTGCTCACAGCGGTGTTTCTTGCTCGTTTCCTTCCGGAGAGCGTCCGGGATGCTCGAGCCTGTAGTTTTGAGGTTTTGCGTAAGACTCCAGGGATGACAGTGTCCGCGTATAATATCCAGTTTACTCAGTTGTCCTGATATGCTCCTTACCTGGTAGACACTGAAGAGAATCTCCTTAAGAGGTTCGTACGGGCAGTTGTTTCTAGCTATTGGCGCCCAGCACTTCGACACCTATGCAGCCGCGGTGGATGCAGCCTTACTTTTGGAGGAGCGCATTTCGGAGACTTCGGTCGTTTCAAGACCAAAGAGGACTCGTACAGATATACCAGCTCCAGTACAGTTTGGCAGAGGTATGGCAGGCAGAGGTCGTGGCGGATTCTTTCTAGGCCATGGTGATGGTCGAGGCATGACGCGAGGCCAGTTGTTCAGTTCCTATTCACCAGGTCAGCGGCCACTGCCAGTATGTTTTTGGTGTGGGAGTCCAGGTCACCTTTTCAAAAATTGTACCGCGAGGCGCCAGGGTGAGCCGACAGTTCTTTATATGACCCTTCCACCCCCACCCCCTACTGAGAGAGCTTTACTTCCTACCCCTGGTGGTGCTCCAAGCCAGGAAGACGTTCCTAGAGGCCGTGGTCGTGGCAGTCCTATTCAGATAGGACAAGAAGGCAGAGGCCGAGGCAAGGGACAGCCAGCTATTGGTGGAGGACAGGCCCGAGTGTTTGCTTTGGCTTTGCAGGATGCGCAGGCATCCAATGCCGGTTTGACAGGTACCTTGCCAGTGTGTTCTTTCGACGCACGGGTATTATTCGACCCAGGTTCCACACATTCATATATATCTACACACTTTGCACCGATGTTGGGTCGAGAGTCATCGTCGTTAGATCAGCCACTTATTGTTGTTACTCCGGTAGGCGAGTCGTTTGTTGCTCGATTTGTGTTTCGATTGTGTTCTGTTCGTATCGGGGAGGGGGATTCTTCGGTTGATTTGATTCTCCTCGATATGTTGGACTTTGATGTTCTTTTGGGCATGGACTGGCTAGCCACTTGTTATGCATCCGTGGACAGCCGTGAGAAGGCAGTCAGATTTAGTTTTCCGGGTGAGCCAGTTCTTGTTATTCAGGGAGACCGTAGCGTCACCCTTCCCAGCTTCATTTCTTCTCTTCGCGCTGGTCAGCTCTTGAGGAAAGGATGTCAGGGATTTCTAGCGTATATTTGTGATACTAAAGCTGCAGAGGTTTCGTTAGACCAGATCCCGATTGTGTGTGAGTTTCCTGATGTCTTCCCTGACGAGCTGCCTGGGTTACCTCCTGAGCGATTTTGTGTTCTGCATCGACTTGATCCCTGGTACGGGGCCTATTTCCATACCGCCTTATCGGATGGCCCCGGCGGAGCTTAGAGAGCTGAAGGATCAGTTGCAGGATTTGCTAGATAAAGGGCTTATTCGACCGAGTGTATCTCCTTGGGGTGCTCATTTTCTGTTCGTCAAGAAGAAGGACGGCAGTTTGCGTTTTTGCATTAATAACCGTTAGCTGAACCGGGTGACAGTGCGGAACAAATATCCCTTACCACGTATTGATGATTTGTTCGACCAGCTCCAGGGCGCGGGGCATTTCTCGAAGATTGACTTGCGATCAGGCTACCATCAGTTGCGGGTTCGACAGGACGATATTCCGAACACCGCTTTCCGCATGCGTTACGGGCGCTACGAGTTTTTGGTGATGTCATTCGGACTCACCAATGCCCCTGCAGCGTTTATGGACTTGATGAACCGCATTTTCAGGCCGTATCTTGATTAGTTCATCATCATATTCATTGATGACATCTTAGTATATTCCCGGAGCCGAGAGGAGCACGAGCAGCACTTGCGGATCACATTGCAGACCTTGAGAGAGCACCAGTTGTTCACGAAATTCTCTAAGTGTGCATTCTGGCTTGATAGTGTTGATTTCTTGGGTCACGTGGTTAGGAGAGATGGTATGCGTGTGGACCTGAAGAAGATCGAGGCCGTTCAACATTGGCCCAGACTAGCATCAGTTACAGAGATCCGCAGCTTTCTAGGCCTGGCCGGCTACTATCGACGTTTTGTACAGTACTTCTCCCGTATCGCTGCACCGTTGACTGGGTTGACCCGGAAGGGAGTTCCTTTTTTTTGGACTGAGGCGTGCGAGTATAGCTTCCAGCAGTTGAAGACTCGTTTAACTACTGCACCAGTGTTATCATTGCCTTTGGGATCGGGCGGTTTTGTAGTTTATTGTGATGCTTCTGAAGTAGGGCTAGGCTATGTGTTGGTGCGGCACGGTAGGATCGTCGCTTATGCTTCTCGGCAGCTGAAGAAACATAAGCAGAACTATCCCACTCATGATTTAGAGATGACTGCAGTGGTTTTCGCACTCAAGATTTGGAGACATTACCTATACGGCGAGTTGTGCCAGATATTCACGGACCACAAGAGCTTGAAGTATATCTTTCAGCAGGGAGACCTGAATCTGAGACATCGCCGTTGGATGGAGCTAGTAAAAGACTACGATTGCGAGATTCTGTATCATCCGGGTAAGGCGAATGTAGTGGCAGATGCTTTGAGTTGGAGGCCCAGAGGTAGTTTAGCTTGTTTGAGCGTAGTTCAGAAGCAGTCGTCGGCGGATTGGCAGATTTTATGCGACAGCCGAGTGCAGTTCGAGTTTACACCGACCGAGGGACAGATCGCGCATATTCGTGCACGTCCATAGTTGCTTGACCGTATCCATGAGGCACAGTACAGTGATGACCGTTTTTCAGAGATCATGGAGCAGGTTAGACAGGGCAGAGATTCCAATTTCGTGATCGATGATCAGGGGATACTACGATTTGGGACTCAACTGTGCGTACAAGATTATGAGGGACTGAGGTGTGAGATTCTTAAGGAGGGACATCGATCGGTATACAGTGTTCATCCGAGTTCCACCAAGATATATCATGATTTGAGAGACGTTTACTGGTGGGAAGGGATGAAGAGAGACGTCATAGACTTCGTTTTGAAATGCCTGACTTGTCAGTAAGTCAATGCCGAGCACCAGAGGTCAGCGGGAGAGTTGCAGCCTTTGCCCATTTCGGAGTGGAAATGGGAGCAGATTTCTCTGGACTTCATTGTGGGTCTACCCAGGACCAGTCGAGGGTATGACTCCATTTGGGTGATCGTGGATCGATTGACGAAAGCGGCTCACTTTCTGCCAGTGAAGACCACTTTTGGATTTGCTCAGTATGCCC
The DNA here is from genome assembly GCA_030015575.1 of Agapanthus africanus. Classification (NCBI taxonomy): domain Eukaryota; kingdom Viridiplantae; phylum Streptophyta; class Magnoliopsida; order Asparagales; family Amaryllidaceae; genus Agapanthus; species Agapanthus africanus. The sequence continues at coordinate 241,984,682 of CM057350.1, read as the reverse complement.
AGATTTATATCGACGAGATCGTACGATTGCATGGCGTCCCGACTTGTATTGTGTCCGACCGAGACACCCAGTTCACCAGCCGACTATGGCAGAGACTTCAAGAGGCTTTGGAAACCCGATTGAGTTTCAGCATAGCTTTTCATCTGCAGACCGACGGTCAGTTAAAGCGGACTATTCAGACTCTTGAGGACATTCTTCGAGCGTGCGTTTTAGATTTCGGTGGCAGCTGGGATCATCATTTGCCCTTGATAGAGTTCTCCTACAATAACAGCTTCCAGGAGATGATTCAGATGGCACCTTTTGAGGCGTTATATGGGAGGAGATGTCGATCGCCTTTGTATTGGACAGAGCTCAGTGAGAGCAGTATTTTAGGGCCGCAGATTGTGCAGGAGACAACCGCAAAGATCCAGTTGATTCGTGATAGGATGAGGGCGGCCCAGAGCAGGCAGAGATCTTATGCGGACCGACGTCGGTGCAGACTTGAGTTTGTTTTAGGTGATCATGTTTTCTTGAGGGTCTCTCCGATGAAGGGCGTGATGAGATTCGGGAGAAAAGGGAAGCTTAGCCCTAGCTATGTGGGCCCCTTCAAGTTCCTCGAGCGTGTTGGTGCAGTTGCTTATCGGTTGGCTCTTCCGCCCAGTTTTCCTGATCACCCCGTATTCCACGTATCGATGCTCCGCAAGTACCTTCATGACCCTTCTCATGCGATTCAATACCCGACGATCTAGCTGGAGCGCGACCTTTCTTTTACGGAGCAGCCGGTGGTCATCCTGGATCGACATGTGAAGCAATTGAGGTCAAAGGTTATACCGTCCGTAAAGGTTCTTTGGCGTGGCTCGAGCAGCGAAGAGGTCACCTGGGAGACCGAGGACGAGATGAAGAATAAATATCCCCTGCTCTTCGAAAGTACGCGTTGCTAGATTTTTAAATTCGGGGACCGAATTTCTTTAAGGGGGTAGATTGTAACGCTTTGAAAATTCATTTAGGTTAATTTCGTATTAATTAGCGATAATGCGTGTTTTTCATAAAACCTCGTTAATAATTATTTTTCACGTCGACCGGAATAAATATATTTTTAATTGTGAAATTATATAATTACATAATTATTGTGCTTTATTAAGTAACATTTAATTTATTGTTCACTTAATTATCTATTTGCTAATTTATTATTTTCTAAGCTAGATTTTAATTAATCTTGCACTAATCCAATTTTACCCTAGTTTAAAGTGTGCTTAGCAACCTTGACAAAACAACATTTATTTTGTTGCATGCCTTTCTTTTTTATTTTCCCTCATGGTTCTATTATCCTTTTTAAAAAAAGAAAACAAGGGAATTAAGAAAAAGAAATGGAAAAGGGAGAGGCATGAGGCATTAAAGAGGCATGGGGGGCTTGACTTTTGACACTCACATCCCCTCTCTCTCTCCCTCACTCCCTCCTTGCTCTCAGCAGCAGCCCCAGCAGCAGTCCCCTCCCCTTCATCCTCTTTTTCTTCTTCTTCCTTCATTCCAAGCCTCCATCTCCATCAAAAATCCTTCAATACATCACAAAATCTTATGTTAAACTCTTCAAAACAATTCCTTGTTGCTTCTTAAGGCAAGTCTTAGGTTTAGAAGGCAAGGTCAGCAAGTTTGAACCATACTTAGACCAACTTGAGGTATAAAGCCAACCTTAATTACTTTTTTTTTCTAAACTTTAGTTTATTTAGCTTAAGGTAGTGTTCGAGTGAGATTTAATGCTAATTATGTGTTTTAAGAATAGATTAGGTTAAGATAAGGTTTTTAGGGCTTAAGTAGCTTAAGTAGGTGTTGTTAGTGTTAATTAATACAAGTCTTTTCACCAGTTTTCACTAAAACACTATATTGTTTTAAATTAGTGTTTAATTAGAGTTTTAGTTAAGAATTGTGTTCTTTTTAGGATCTGCATTTAAACCAAAAGTTTCAGACGAAAGTTGCAATTACTGGAGCATAGTTACTGGACTAGGATCACACACCCGAAGCACAAGACCCCCATTCCCCTATGTGGCCGCAAATTTATCTATTCTGGCCACAAATTGCAGCCAAAGCGTGGAGCTAGGTGTCGGGGTTTGGTCGTTAGGTGTCTGCTGTATATTTAAGGTCTTTGGTATATGCAAAATTGTCTAGTTTTACTCGTATTAAAATCTAGGACCAATTACCTATAATTTTAGTTTTGTGACTTGCGCGGCACGTACGTTTTGAGGCTTGGTTTGGTGTTTGCTGTGTATCGCAGCTAGTCGGGGTGGTTTTAGACTTTAGCACACACGTTTTGGTGCTTCGAGTGCACAGGCGTTTAGCTTGCGACGCTAGTTTTCTCGTATGGTCTTCATATCGCGTATTGTAGGATATTAGCCTTATGTGTGTTACTTTGTGTGATTCTAGGATCGGTCGCGGAGACATCGGACGCGGCGCGGAAAGGAAAGGCGGTGATTGGACCATACTAGTAGAGGCGTTCCGGTGAATAGATGTACACATCTACGGGGGAATCGTTTGGATGGCGCAAGACGCCCGATAATTAGAATTTCGATTAGTACTTGCACTAATTTGCGTAGTTCCTAGTTATTCATCTCGTTTCATCGCATCAACTGTTAAATATATATATGTGATATCATCTCATAGGACACTCGCACTATTACCATTGGTTTATGCTGCACGGGCACTATTCATGAGGGCACACACGCCTTGGTAATTGCTATGCCACGAACACTATATAGCTTGTTAAATCCGAATCATATCAATTGCGCCAATTATGATTTATATATTCAATTCATCAGGATGGATACGTAGGATTGCTAGTCATGTGCATTTATCTCATTGCACCACCGTTCATGCGTAGTTTTCTAGTTCCGCATCGCATTTCATAGTGTTAATATCATAGACATTCATGCATTATGATTCTTTTCGAGTATTTCCGTATTTATGAGATTTATGGATTTGAAGAAACCGTAGGGATTTAATAACGTTTTACCATTTTAAAAATGTAAGTCGCGGTTTTCTCGTTATATGATGTATGGATAGTTCACCATGAGATTTCTCGGTTCTTGAGTGGTATCATACATCCGATTCGAGGAGGAGGAGGAGGAACCGTCAGTGGGTGCATGGTGGACCCGGTGCGCTACCCCGGGGAAAGATGGTCGCAGATAATGGCATTGAGCCCGGCAGGGGAGTACTACCGACCGGTTATTTATGACATGGTGGATATCCGGAGGATACCGACGTAGTATTGAGATTAGATATATGGGCCAGTCCGGATTGCCGGAGCCCGAGATCAGTTTTATGGGGCAGTCCGGATTGCCGGTGCCCGGTATAATAAAATAAGATATTCATATTTGCTGTCAATGCTTGACACGGATTTACATTGATTTCATTGATAAAACTACTGCTAAATTACAGAAGTTTTACTAAGATAAGAATACAGATTTCCCATGTTAATCATATTCAAATCTCGTGTTGTTTATTGCATTCATGTTGCATACATACTAATGCATCGCATCATATTAGTATATGTAGGCTGTGACGAAATTGTGTACATGCTTACGATAGCCTCATTAGATGTTACTTTTTACTCATGACTTGGCAACTCACCCCTGTCATGCCATAGTGTTTTGTAGGTCCGGCCCGTTAGCACAGTAGCGGCAGGCGCACTTCCTCTTTTGCTCCTTTTTGCTTGGACTTGCAGCATTGTTCGTAGGTGGGTTGCGGGGTTATTTTGTGTCCACCATGTATCAGTATTGTATCTAGTGTACTCCATATACCGTATCTACCACTTGTATTATTGTATTAGCGACTTAGAGATGAGACAGTGAGACTTGTACTTTTATGTTGTTTCTCTGGGTCGAGCTCACTTGAGCCGACATGATGCTTTAGTACTTTGTGCCTTTATATGCTTATTGTGCACGGTGATGATCTATATTGCGTGTGATTTTGAGTCCGCCTTGGGCGAAGGGCTAGCTCCCGATTGGGGATGCCTTATTTCTTGTTATACATATATTCTTGTTTTGTACCCGTTTGGGGGCAGTATTTACAAAGGAGACTCTGCCGAAATTTTCGGAAAATTGATGTTGCTTTTAAAGATTTGATGCGACTTATTTGGTTAAAAATCGCTTTCTAATTGGTTTTCCTTCACTCTACTACTTCAATTGGTTTTGATTTCTGTGTTTTGGCTTACTTAGATTACATACGCCTCGAGACGTTTCGTAATTTAAGTACCAGTCATGCTCCATACTTTTCGGGTCATGACATGCGCGACATCGACTTACAGTATTCTGTATCAAGCTCAACTCCGAAGGTTCCTTCGCTCGGTTAAAGTCTCGGTTATTAGCCAAGGGATAGTCTCAGACCCATGGACAAGATTTTATTGATACCTTTACCCCATCGTGAAGATGGCTTCTGTACGCCTATTGGCTTCTTTGGCTGCTACCTTTCGGCCCTTGCATCAGCTTGATATCAAGAATGTTGGATATAGTGCCTTCAAGGCAATTATTGTAATTGTAGACATGCAATTATGATAATTGAAGGAGGGCCTATACAGGAGGAAAAGGCTTTCTCAAGATGATAGTATGCTATCCGGTTTGTCTTTATCATTCATGTGTATACGTTTTACTTGCTATAACGTGCCGCTAATACATAATGATAAAACTCATAGGATCCTTGCTTGACTATCAGTATTATGATGGTGATCAAACTTGTGCGAACTAGGTAGTCCATAAGCACATACTTAAATGTCCCTAGTCGTTGGAGTATCGAGACCGGGCATCGATATACCAGAGTAGACTAGTGTATACATTTTTGACCCCGAAGAGGGGTGATAGCCTGTCTCACAGCCATTGGTGTCTGACACAAAATATTGTATACAGGTGCTCATTGGGTCATGAGTTACACTGGACGGACTCACTGAGAACTCCTAGATGGTATTATACCTATCATCAGATAGCAGCTCTCTGGTGACATGAGTATAGGGTAGTATGTTGAACTGAGATTGTCATGTGTGAGTTCCCAATGTACTTAAATTACTACCTTACCATGACTCTACTAAGTCGTGCAAATAGGTTTTAGAGGTAGTGAGCGGATTGAGGGGATCTTCTCTCCCGCTATAGGAAGTTGTTCACATTAGAATATTGCATTTAATATCTCCTATTCTTCTGCTTTTTTGTTTATACGCAAGTGCTTTTAATCCGTATTTGCTACATATTTACAGGTTACAGGTTTCTAGTCTAAAATAACGCAAATCACGAAAAATCTCTACAGTTATACCAAAATCGAGAATATCTACCAAAAACAGATAAAATCCGGGTTCCGGTCATCCACATCCATCCAGTGCCGCTTACCAGCTCAAGAGACAAGACAAATAACAGTGGTCATTCGTGTTTCGGACAAGCACAAAGCACGAGAGGGGCAGCACAAAATTTAGGTGATGCGCGGAGCTCGAGGGAGATAAAGGTCAAATGGATTAAAAGTGAAGCCATTTTGGTCTATTGGAAATCTGAAGAAATTTTGGAGTCATTTTACAATTTGGGGCCTGAAAAAAAGAAGATAAAAGCAACATGAGGAAGCACAGAAAATACGAGACCCCAATTCCACAAAACGGCGGTGGAACCACCGCCAAATATGGGTTTTTACGGCAGTTCCGCCGCCGTATCATGTCATCTCTTGACCGTCTTTTGGGGTTAGTTTGGTAATAATGTAATGGCTCAAAATATGGCCTTAGGGTTTCAGTTCTCTGCCTATAAATAGTCCAGTTTTGAGCCATGTAAAGGAAGTCTTTTTCTTTGTTAGATTTTAGTGTAGATTAGTTTGTATTTCTTCTTCTTCATCATCTTTCCTCCATAAAATTGTAGTGAGAGCTCTTGAGTGGAAGATCAATGAAGATGATGGTTTTTATTAACTTGTATTTTTAATTTCTTGTATTGTAATTTTAATTCATAGTGTAACTTTATTTGTCTGTGTTAAGTAGTTGTTGTTATTTGTTGCCCTTTTTCTTTTCTTCTTATCCGTATTTTTCTCAATCCATGATACTCTATGAAGTCCCTTGCTTAGGTGAGGGCCCAAGTAGTTAGCTTGCTACCTTTTGTAAAACCGTATTTTCCTTTCTTTCTTTTCTTCTTTCTTGTTTCTTTTCCTTTTAAATGTGTGAATAATTCCACACTTGTTAGGGGCTAAGGAAGGTTAGTATGAGGGACGGAAAAATCCATTGTGTTTCTCTTCGCCAAACATCTTGAAACGAACTTAGACCAAACAATTACAACCCTCTCACTTAGGCGTGCTATACGTGACATATAGTCACGACCTAAGTTGAGAAATCCTTTGGGCGCACTACAACGTGACATGTAGTTGCGACTTAATTGGATACATGGTTGTGGGTATTTGGCCTAGGGTTGGAAATAAGTGCACGTAGCGGACGGACAAGGGGTACTAGGAATGGATTTAGCGCTGTAAAGCTTTCTTAAACTCATAAATCCCATTCCTATGTCCTCCTAATCCCCACTACTTTCTATTATCCCAACATCTTTTTAAGAATGGTAAAAGAAAAGCACACGACTAATCTTAACTCTACTAACCAACCATAACCCTAACAAGTTTAATTGAACATATAATACGAACATTTAGGATAGATTTGAACATACATATATACATTCTTTAATTGACTCGTATAAGATACGAACAGACATACAACCATCTCCTTGTGGACGACCCGTACTCAACCAGCTAGCTACAAGCGAAACCGTCTTGATTGCGGTAAGTAAAGAACAAAGTTAGAACGCATATCATAACACATATCGCGGTTTTTCTACAACAATCAGAAGTCAATGCCGCGGTGTGTTCGGTTTGCCATTGAAAGTTCCTAGTGCCCTCGCCGCTAACCCGCGTCCAATGCGGAATTCAAAACCAAAATTTTCTTGGCACTAGAAAATTAAAACTAAGAATCTAACCAAACACCTAAACTAGAAAGCCCACAAAGATAGAAATCTCAACCTTTGTAGCGCCTTTATTTTCTCCAATTGGGTTGGATTCTAGCATGCTCTCAAGAGCTCCGGGCCGTGTTTATAAGCCGGTCTAGAGAGTGGATAAAGCCAGACCCCTAATAACGCGATATTTCGTGTCGGTGTCAAGCCCATCACCAACTGAGAAACTACTGATCCAAATAAGTAATTCTCATCCACCTTGGCCAAGGATTTCTGGTGATGGCCACCCATGCACAACACGACATCTACCCCCAATACTAGAAGAGACAAATCCCTGATGATTCACTCAATGCCTCCATGTGGCTTGGGACTGTATCCAACTAAAATCTGTTTGTACGACTCCTTTGAGCCGTGGTGTAGGGTTACTAGGCACTGTCACAAGAGTCTATAAGGCATCAACCATGCCCGATTTAAATTTTACAAGTGTCGAACAACCTAAAACGAGGATCTTTGCTAGATAATTAGGGTTAACAAAACATGTAAACAACTTTACATCTAAGAGAGAGGGATTACAACCTTTGCAGTCCGCTCCTTCGCTTCATAAGCTTCGAGTAGTAATCCCTTCGCCGCGATCCATGATCTCCCGGACTCAAGAGAGTCTTCACAAGCCGAACGATCCATGCTTGCTAGAAGTCTTCCTTTTCGAAGATGATCTACCTTGAAGAATCTTTAACACAAGCTCTCACTTCTCTAATCAAGTATTAGAGAAGTGAACACCCTAATCTAAGTGGCTAGAATAGATGAGGATGATGAAGTAGGAATTTAGCTCTCTTTTATTTTCAAATTCTTACACTAATTCATCACAAGACCAAAAGCTAGAAAGCTATTCAAGAAGGAAGAAGAGGATGAAACCTTTTGTGATGAATAATGAAAAAGTTACTATGGTTACAAAACAACCTTGAGTTAATAATATCAAGTCTTAACTCATGTAGAGAATTGACTAGGGTTAAGGGTTTGGGTTGGGTTAAATAATATCCCCAAAATATCAACACAAAATATCTTTGCTTAAAACAAAACATAAAGCTTCTAGAAGCTTCATGAAAATGCTAACCCAAATCAAACCCTAACCATGTTTAATCTCCACAAATCATGTTGCATTTATAATCATAACTTGTTACAATATTATATATCACATATATAATATATTTTTGTGACAAAAGAAAATAATACAATTAACATATATCGCATATATATCAATATAATATCCGGTGAGAAAATGAATCAATAAAGCGAGCCTATATCAGTTAATGTAACGTAATATATCACATATATAATTATAAATTAAATTATCGAATCAACACTTGATCCGACAATCTGGCTATTTCTCAAATAACCGACTAATATAATCTGTATCAGTTCATCGAATCAACACTTGATCCGATGACCCAGCTATATCACATACACCCGGCCGATATCTAATATCGCGATAATAGAATATGGTATCTCATATCGTAATATTCTCGATCCCGCACATATCACATATGTGCTCCTACTCCGTTTTGCCTGAGTCAAGAAACCACTGTGTAGGACTTTAAAGAATCGTCAATACGCTGGCAGTATGTGATGATCATATCAAACACCCACAAGCTGCAAGCGGTCAGCTAATCGTAACAGCCACCCAGGTATTGCACGATCAGAAGATCAACAAGCAAGCCTGTACATTCTCCTGTGAATCCAATCAGTAACACTATTGTACAGTCCAGTCTCTTCGTCTAATATGTCGCATATCCAGTTTACGGGTGGTAAACATCAGACCCCAGTAACCGATAAGTCGTGTCGATGTGAGGCTCATAACAGGTCGAGAAACTACTGATAACACTTACCAGTAGTACTCTATGTCAGCCCTGGCCAGGGACTTCCAGTTATAGCCAATCGAACACTGAACAATATCAACTCCCTATACCGGGAGAGACGAATCCCCTCCTATCGCTCATTGTCTCCATGTGATTCGGGACTGTACCCAAAAGCCACCATTTTGCACGCCCTCTTGGACGTGGTATGATGGAAATCAAAGCACAGTGGGAATCACACAAGACTCTATGAAGATCTCGGGTCTACAGACTAACCTGTACCAGTGTCACCAGAGAACTGCCATCTGACGTGAGGTATAATACCATCTGGGAGTTCTCGGCGAGTCCGTTCAGTATACCCAGTCTCAACTGAGCACCCGTACACCATCTTTGATGTCAAACACCGATGGATATGGGATCATCCATCGCCCATCATATGGGTCAAGATGTGTATACGCTAGTCTACTCTGGTGTATCGATGCCCTGTCTCTACACACCCTCGACTAGGAACAGTTATAGAATGTTCTCGTTGACTACCCTGGCCCCACTAGTATGATCTCATCATAGTCCCAGTAGTCGAGTACATATCCTAAGGGCTTTATCAACATGTGAGAGCAAGACAGTAAACTAATATAAGTCAACATGTTAAGATAAAGAGAAACGAAATAGCATACTATCATGTCGAGCAAGAAAGTCCTCTCTATATATATCCAAGCATCCATTATAATATACATCATATGTACAACAATGGCCTCTAGGGCATATATATAACAAATAATCTCCCACTTGCACTAAGGCCAGCTGTTGTAGTATCTCATACCCAACATCCCGAAGAGTCTCTCAAACTGTGTCTGGGGAATGGCCTTCGTGAGTGGATCCGCAGTGTTGTCCTTCATATCAACTCTCCTGACCTCGATCTCCCGGCGATCAACTATCTCCCGGATCAGGTGATACCGCCTCAGAATATGTCTGGACTTCTGATGGGACCTGGGTTCCTTGGACAAAGCCACAGCTCCATTGTTATCGCAATACAAAGGTATTGGATGCTCAATGGACGGAACCACACCAAGTTCAGAAACGAACTTCTTCATCAAGACAGCCTCTTTGGCAGCATCGTTGGCAGCGTTGTATTCAGCCTCCACCGTCGAGTCTGCAATGGTTTCCTGTTTGGAACTCTTCCAACACACCGCCCCTCCATTGAGGGTAAAGACAAATCCTGAGTGCGACTTAGAGTCGTCCTTATCCCTTTGGAAGCTCGAATCGGTAAAGGACTCCACCTGGAGTTCTCCGTTACCATACACCAAGAACATCTCTTTAGTCCTTCGCAAGTACTTAAGAATGTTCTTCACAGCTGTCCAGTAATTCTTTCCAGGATCCGCTTGATACCGACTCACTACAGTTAGTGAGTATGCTACATCGGGTCTGGTACAAATCATCACATACATGATAGAGCCTACTGCCGAAGCATAGGGTATCCCTCGCATGCGAGCTCTCTCCAAATCAGTCTTGGGAGACATCTCTTTAGAGAGAGTGAGTCCAGAGATCGTAGGTTGGTTCCCACGCATGGATTCTTCCATACTAAACCTCTTTAGTATGGTGTCAATGTACCTTGATTGGGGCAATCCCAGTATCCATTTAGATCTATCTCTATAGATCTTAATTCCCAGTATGCAGGAGGCATCACCTAGATCTTTCTTTGAGAATCTTTGTGATAAGAAGAGCTTGACCGATTGCAGCATAGGAACATCATTTCCTATCAAGAGTATGTCATCGACGTATAATACGAGGAAGACAACCTTACTGTCTGCAACCTTCTTATATATACAAGGTTCATCTACGTTTTTGATAAAGTCAAACTCTTTGACTACAACATCAAAACAGATGTTCCAACTCCGCAATACCTTCTTTAACCCGTAGATGGATTTAAGCAGCTTGCACACCTTTCCGCTGCTCCCACTATCTACGAAGCTCTCTGGCTGAGTCATGTGCACGCACTCTTCTAAATCACCATTTAGAAAGGTGGTCTTAACATCCATTTGCCAGATTTCGTAGTCATGGTATGCAGCAATAGCAAGTAAGATCCAGATAGACTTAAGCATAGCCACTGGAGAAAAGGTTTCGTCATAATCCACACCTGGTCGTTGACGAAAACCCTTTGCAACAAGTCTAGCTTTGAAAGTCTCAACTTTTCCATCTACACCAAGTTTCTTCTTAAAGATCCATTTTCTCCCAATGGGTTTTACCCCTTCAGGAGCAACTTCCAAAGTCCATACTTTATTGGTGTACATGGATTCCATCTCAGATCGCATTGCATACAGCCATTTCACAGAGTCACCACTCATGATGGCCTACTCGAAACTAGTCGGGTCATCATCTTCCATGATGCAATCCTCGCTCCCACCATCAACGAGAAAACCGTAGTATCTCTCAGGTGGATGAGAAACCCTACTAGATTGGCAGAGGGGCTGGGGTTCGTTAGGAACTACTGAATCCTCTGGTTCTACTAAATCTTCAGTTGTAATTTGTTCTGCCGGAACTTCATCCAGCTCTACCGCATTGCCACTAATTTCTTTTGCAAGAAATTCCTTTTCTAAAAAGGTGGCATGTCGAGAAACAAACACCTTTTGTTCCACGCCGTGGTAGAAAAGATATCCATGTGAATGTTTAGGATATCCTACAAACTTACAAAGAAATGACCGTGCCTCGAGTTTATCCGGATTTTGCTTTTTGACATAGGCTGGACAACCCTATATCTTAACTCGTTTAAGACATGGTCTCTTCCCACTCCATATCTCATATGGTGTGGTAGGTACAGATTTAGATGGAACTTGATTCAATAGGTATGTAGCTGTCTCCAGTGCATGTCGCCAGAAGGAAATAGGTAACTTAGCAGTGCTCATCATAGAGCACACCATATCTAATAGGGTGCGATTCCTCCGTTCCGATACACCGTTGTGTTGTGGTGTATAAGGAGGAGTAAGCTGATAGAGAATCCCATTCTCTTTGAGATAGTCCAGAAACTCATTGCTCAAGTATTCTCCTCCTCGATCAGATCGAAGGATCTTAATACTTTTGCCCGTTTGGTTCTCTACTTCGTGCTTATATTCTCTGAATTTCTCAAAAGCTTCAGACTTGTGTTTCATCAGGAACACATGTCCGTATCTTGAGAGATCGTCAGTGAATGTAATGAAGTAGGAAGAACCGTTCCTGGCATGTGTAGACATGGGACCGCATACATCACTATGTACCAGTCCTAAGAGTTCCTCAACTCTTTCTCCGTGTCCACTAAACGGAGTTTTGGTCATTTTACCTTTGAGACATGAATGGCAAGTTTCATAAGATGTTAATTCAAACGGATTCAAATATCCATCCTTATGTAACTTACCTATTCGTGTCGCATTGATATGACCAAGTCTACAATCCATAAGTAGGATTCGTTCATTTCTGAACTCTTCCTCTTGTGTGTGTTTTATACATTAAGTACTGTAGTTTGGTTGAGAATGTATATGCCATTATTTAACGATCCTGATCCTATCAACTTTTAATTCAGGAATATGTTCATAACATTATCCTGTACTACAAAATTATATCCTTCTTTGCCCAATAAAGAAACTGATATAAGATTGCATATCAGGGTGGAATGTAATGGCATTCGTTCAGAACCAATGTATTACCTTTTGGTAACACAAAGTGATATTCGCCAACAGCCTTGGCTTCAAGATCTGCACCATTCCCTATTCTTACGGAATGATCACCCATTCCCAGTTCTCTACCTTTACGTAGCCCACGTAACATATTACATATGTGGGATCCCGATCCGGTATCTAATACCCAGGACGTAGAGTGAACTGAGAAACAGTTCTCGATAACTAACACACCCGAAGAAGATGCATCATCATGCTTGTTCTTCGTTTGGGCGGCGTGAGAATCCAGATATTCTCCTATTCCCTACTCAGTCTTATAACACTTATAAGAAAGAAACCAACGTTCCCCTGCTCAATATAATAAGCGGGTTCAGTCAATACATCCATATTATTATCTTGATTAAGGCTAGACATGGTCCCTACCTGGAGAGAGAGAGAGAAGAAAACACTTTAGCGTATGCTCTTGCAAAATTAGATTGGTTATTATCTTATCTAATCATGATGTCTCCCACTTTTTTTTATCAAATCTTCCTTCAAATCCTAAAAGGTATGATTGGCCGGGATTAATTACACCCTACAATTTCGTCAATCTTTTAGCCAGATCAGTGTTGGTGCTTTGAGGGAGGTTCCCCGTTCTTTCGCACGGACCTAATTAAAATAAACCTCATTTTCCCAGAGGCTTAACCCCGTTAACACCTTTCTAGAAACCTACTTGATCGGCTAATTGTCCTATGTAAAATTCTCCCAGGAGTAACTCTTACTGGCAGTGGGTATCGGGATCCAACTATCTTATAGTAGGTATGCAATCTCATTGCAAATTTCAACACTTGAAATTCCCGATAATTCTTTTACCCCTAACTCCCTATGACCTTGACAAAGGTCAACAAACCATAGGAAGCTAGTCAAGTTCAACCCGTCATTTCTTGATTGAAATAAACCCACCCACACGACCCTTGACAAAGGCCAAAAAGGTCGTACGACTAACCTAATCCAATCGCATCACATGCTTAAACAGATAAGTACCAGTCAGCTACCGCACACTATGCCTTGACAAAGGCCAACAAACGCATCACGAGTACTAAATAGTCTTTATCTGAAATGACGGAGGGCTACGCAGGTTTTTCAGAAAACAATGAGCGTAATGAACTTGATATCGTTGTAGAAACAAGTGATTTTGAAAAGGAGTTGTTTTGAGGCTTTTCTAGTTTCGCTAAAGAGGTCACTCCCGGTGAAGGGATCTCGGCTCTTTCCTCATCGAATAAGGTGCAGGGTATATCATATATACCGCTGTGCAAAACAAGAACTATAGAAACAGTCAAAAACTAAACCGCGAGTTTGTAGCATCTGTCAGTTTAGCTAAAGAGGTCACTCCCGGTGAAGGGATCTCAGCTCTTTCCTCATCTAATAAGGTGCAGGGTATATCATATATACCGCTATGCAAAGCAAAACTGTAGCTACCCTTTTTATAAAGTTTTGATTCTACAACATCTTTTAGGTTTCTTTTCTTTTATTAATCTCATTAATAAATCCCATCAGTTATGCTTCCTAAGCATCACAGAAGAAACGAAAGTAGTAATATTTATATATCAACATATATATTTAGTATAAGCATTCGTCTCAGGCAGTAATATGATCTCATCACAGAACATTGCAGCAGAAGATAACATATGAAATATTGGATATACTAGGGCGTCCGTGTTTTACATCGAGCCTGTATAAAACACGGATTCCACGGTCACGATGAATAGCCAAATCCACATCCCTAGACCCCTACGAGAGCGGCAAGCAACTCTGCTAATTCTAGGGTTAGGAGACCCGGTCTCGACTCCTCGAGATGGCCTCCCACTGGACCCTAGAACCCGGTTACTTGTGCTCCCCTCCTTGGGTCTACCTAATGCGGAAAAGTAAATAATATACAATGGTGACATCATCCTCAACCCGGAAGTGCCCCATTAAAAAAATATTACATACAATGAATTTTATATGAATGAAAAAGAAAAAACTCTCATCTCACATAAAACCCCCGGCTATTCAGAACACGACGATCCAATATAACATATCACAGCAACACATAATATCACATATCATCAACGTAAGCAAGTATGCGTATCCCGATTGTCGTTGATGTATAGCAAAGAAGCCGGCGATACACCACATACTACGCTTACGGTCATAGAAAAGAAAGTGTAAAACTACAATATTTGGAATCCACGATTTCTTTAGACATCTTAAATCCGAAATATCACATACTTCGCATTTCATGCCTAACTATATGAATTCCACATATTGTATCACATTCCAAATAAATAGACAAAGTTAAACTTTCCAATCAAATAATCAAACACCCAAGAATTCCCAAATAGCTCAACACTTGAGCGGAGTTCAAAAAATCCCAGAACATGTCACAGCCCCAATGAACCAGCCGTAAAAGGGTCAAACCAACGCCTCACATGTGGCAACGCTAAACTACCACAAACCCTAGGGTTCATTGGCAGTTTTGACGGTCACATAATCTAGATAAGGTTACGTTCTTCTAGAGGGTCCACAGATATGCTTGCATGTTTTTCCGAAAGATTTAAACTCCAGAAAAATTCAACACTTGAACGTTTTTCGGGTCGGGAAAAAGTGAGTTATTGATATCCGTTCGAACATTTTAAAACGTTCTAAATTATCCGGAAAACTAAACGAAGTTAAACTTTTCGATCGAATCAACGAATGTAAGTCTACGGTAGCGCCCCGGCCGTCTTTCCGAGGCCAAAATGCGGAAACAAAAACTTTTCTTTACTTTTAAACCGGCGCTACCGCATACTAAATCCCCGGATCGGACCATTAAGCAACTACTAGCTAACTAGAGAAATAGGTAGAGAGCTATACCGAGCGATCCATGTCCTTCGGTCTTCGGCCACCACCCCAAGCTCCCCGCGGCAACTCCGGTCTTCATCTCCTCGTCGGAAAGGGCACCATATCGAGAAGTCTTTTTACAGGCTCCCGCTTCATCCGAAGCAAGTCGGGCACGAAGTGTGCTAGCCGACGTGCCCAAGGTTGAAGTAGAGTATGTTGTGATCACTTTGTCTCTTTGCATCCATGGCTTGGATGGAAGTTGAAGGTGTTGTCATTGGAGGAAGATAATGAGCTAGAGGAAGAAGAAGAAGAAGAAGAGAAGGCTTTCTCATCTTTTCCTTTTCTTTTTGTTGTGATAAAAAAAATGAGAGTGAGAGAGTGTTAGAAAAAGAAATACAAGAGCTAACATATCATATGGCAGCCCCCTTCTCTCTCCTCCTCATTTCAAGACACAAATCAATCCATTAATGTGACACATTTTCTAAAAAAGAGACCATGATTCATATATATATGTCCATGTCACATTAATGCATGTCTTGATGAAATTCTAGCTCATTATTTCCATTATCCAAACATTAATCCAAATGTTTTGTCCAACAAAAAGATCCAGCAACATCTAAAGTAAACTAGTGACGGATCACAAGGATACCCCTCACCTGTATATACATACCTGCATCCATATTCCTACTGAATGCGAATGCGACGAGACTAAAGTGATCCAACAAATCTAATACTAGGATCCGGCTTAAACCAAAGCCCACTAGTATGATCCTTCCGATCATGATCCGTGCAATTCCGCACGTATATGATCGAACCCTGCCATATATCATATGGCCTCTACAACGTTTCGCCCGAAACTTGAGAAACTGTCTGTGGAGGACTCTAAAGACTCGTCAATACCTTGGCTGTGGATTTAACCGCTAGCATGTCAGAGGTACTAGCTATACGTAACGGGCTACTAGGTATTGACCAAAAGAGAGGTCGATGAGCGAACTTATCCTGACACCCTACTGAGCCTGTCAGTGACAATATCCGTACAGTCCGGTCCGTTCGTCTATGAGCATCGTATGGCGGGCCTAGGGGGTTGGTAAAAGTCAGACCCCCAAAAGCAGTACAAGTCGTGTCAGAGTATAGCCCAGAACACCCTGAGATACTACTGGAATACCTACTAGTAAATATCCTGCCTTGGCCAAGGAATTCGTGTAATGGCTCTCCCAGACACAGCGCGATCTTACCCACAATACCGGGAGAGACGAACCCCTGCAGATCCGCTCACTGCCTCTATGTGGCTCGGGACTGTACCCAACTAAAACCTGTTTGCATGACTCCTTTGAGCCGTAGTAGGGTAGTAATCAAAGTACAGTGGGAACTCACACGAGACAAATGACGATCTCAAGTCGACGAACTAACCTATACACATGTCACCAGGGAACTGCTATCTGACGCTAGGTATAATACCAATTAGCATGTTCCCGGCGAATCCTGTCCGGTGTACTCATAACCCAATGAGCACCTGTATACATCTTAGGTGAACCAACTGACACCAGTGGCTTGTGAGACCGGCCACCGCCCCTCGTCGGGGTCTCGACTGTATACACTAGTCTACTCTGGAGTATCGATGCCCTGTCTCGAAACTCCCATGACTAGGGACCTTTTAAGGATGTGCTTATAGACCCCAGCTCCCACGTATATGATCGCCATCATACTGCTGGCAGTCAAGCAAGAATCCTAGGGGCTCTATCAACGTGTAATAGCGACCTGTAAGGTCACCTAAAGCAGTACACGATAATAAAGATAAACCAGATAGCATACTATCATCTTGAGTAAGACTGTCGTACTGGTATATGTCCTCCCTCAATCATTGCAATCACGTGCCTGTGATCCAATAATTGACTCTGAGGGCACTATATCCAACAATCTCCCACTTGCAGTCAAGGCTAATTATTGCGATGTCGCATACTCACAGCCTGTGTGATACCGAACACCCAACTCCTCTACTAATCAGTCTCACAAAGCCCGTTTGCGAAACTACTGCGTTCGAGGAATAGCCTCAGTAAGTGGATCCGCCCTGATGTTTCTTTCTATGTCTCTCTTTATCTCAAGTTCGCGGAGAAAGCCATCTCCCGAAATGAGCAATACCTGTCTTAGAATATGTCTGGATATCTGATGGGACCTAGTTCATAAATGAACTCCAAATCCAAACTTCTTAGACTGTATCGTCAACTGAACTTAATCAGTATCCTGTGCCATGCCTCCCTCAGTATCCGCCTGGACCACCTGTCCAAAATACTGCCTCTCGTCAGAGAGAAAACTATTACTCTGACAGTCACTCTGTCATCCAGGTCACCTTGGAAGCCTGGAATGATAACTGTCTCCTAAGAGAGGCTGTTGTTATCATATCCTTAGAACATCCACTTATGTTCTAAAACTGCTTCTGAATGTTTCTCCAGGATTGGATCAATATCGACTTATTGCATCTACTACAAAAACAACATCTGGTGTGGTACTTGACATCTCATGATCAACTCAATTGCCTAAGCAAGTGATTTGCCAATCATGCGCATTCCTCTCCCCTTTAGTCTGTAAGACACCTTTAGAGAGGGTGACTCCATCACCTGCAGGTACACTACCATGCCAGGAGTCGTCCATTCTAAATACCTTTAGAATGCTATCTAAGTACCCTGACTGGGACACTTCCTAAATCTAGATCTGAAACCATAGATCTAGTAACCAGAATATTTGATATAATATCTATATCCTATGTGGAGAAACTACTGTGTGACAACCAAAGTATAACCGATCGTAGTATAGGAATTTCACTTCCTACTGTGTGTATGTCATCCAAATACCAGGACATCACACCCTACTACCTTCTTAACAGATCCATCCCCTATTCTGATGAAGTCAAACCTATGACTGTCACATCAGAAATAGATTATCTATCTCCGCTATTTCCGCTTTAGTCCATAAATAGACATAAGCTACTTGTCCACCAATGCTTCCGCTGCTCCCACTGACTACGACAACCCTCTGGCAGAATCATATACATGTGCACTTCTAAAGCTAGTTCAGAACGACGCTATACTCATACTCCTGCAGGGTCTCATAGCCTGGAACAACAGCAATGGCAAGTCTGGGTAAACAAGAACCTCCCTGTCACCGTCTTTGAGCATACCGAAGTACCTCTCGAGTGTCTGAGCTTACCCACCATATCTGCGGAGTGGCCAATGGAATGTCAATCCAGATTGAATGTTTATGTTCTTATTAAAATTTCAGTAATCGTTTGTGGTTCTGGAATCACTTCCAGTTCCACCATACTCCCACTACTGTTTTCTGAAAAAATCCATTTTTATTAAAACTGTGGCGAGTCAAGAACAATATCACTATTGATCTTCCAGATGGTAGAAATTCAACCCTCGTCATAGCCCGGGTCAACCCACAAACAGCCATACAAAAACGTGCCTTGAGTTATCCAGAATCTGGTTTCAAGCATAAGCCGGACAACTCCCCGTACCTTAACATAGTTAAGATATGAACTATTCTATATCCAATATAGAAACAGAGGCACTGATTTAATTAGAACCAGATTCAAATCATGCAGCTGTCTCCAGTGCATGTCAACTAAATGAAGAGAAGCCGATCATCATTACTCAACTTAGGAGTGCTTCCAATTATGAGTAACCTAAAAGAGAAGCAAGTTTTCTTAATCATTACTATTAACAGAATACCATACACAAGTATCTACATCTTCGATCACCTTGATGAATCCTGATATTTGCAACACCTGGTTCTCTACTTTATTCTTATACCTATAACTTCTCAAAACTTAGACCTTGCATTTCTACGAAACACATGTCTAAGAACTAGAGAAGTCACAAGTCAACAGAATATAGTACGAGTACCAACCCCTCTGTCCTGATGGGCACTGGACAACATACAATACTCTGTATAAGTCCCTTGAGTCTAATAACTCATTCCATGTGTGTCGTAGGTTGAAAAATGTACTTATGGTTAAGAAGAATTACACCGCTGTTTAATACTCCTTACCTAACCATCCACTGATATAGGTAAATGTAATAGACATAATTTCAAAAAATTATATCTCACTCTATAAAAATAGACGTATAGATATATCAATTTGAAATTGGTGCATAATAACGGATATTCAAAACCAAATATTTGCCGTCCGGCAAACATCCCAGGCGATTTACTCAAATATCACCAATTACAACGAATCCCGATATAATGAGGACGATCACCCAATTCCCAATAACTTACTCCCACTCATCATCTGTAAAACCATACAGATGTGAGAATCAAACCTGGTAAATACATACCCTGGAGCACGGACTAATTGGGAATTCAGTTTCTTTTAACAATACACAGTGAACTGAAACATATAAATGTTTCGAAGGGGTATCCGGGTATTCCTAGTAATGTCTCTTCCATTATCAGATTCACAACTGTAACCGTATATTTCTTTGCCATCTCTCCAAATCCCTTTATAAGTCTTTAGTCATTACCTTCTGTGCACCCCTTTAGGCCAAATGGTTTTCTTCCTTCCCTACCGTTCGGCACCAGCCTATAGTTTGGAAGAAGACTATCCAATAAGCATAATGGGTGTACTCTCCTAATCCTAGGAGTACTCGTAACCTGAGAGAAGGTGAAGATAAAAGACAACTGAATAAACCTTATTCCTATTTCTCCTGAACCAGAATCCAACCCCGAACTGGAACAAGTTCCTTTCGAGTTCGTATATAACCATACGATGGAGTATCCAATAAACTGTAGATCTTCGTAGTGATACGGAGTGTTCTGGAGAAATACAAAGGTGATGTAGGATTGGCGAAGAAATACTTGGTTTGGTCGTGAATAGCAGTCGCAATTTACTTTGCCCTCTTACTAATCCCTTTATATGTCTTAACTTATTACCTTCTGTACACCATCGTTAGGCTAATTGGTTTTCCTCAGTCCCTACCGTTCGGCACCTGCCTATGGTTTGGAAGAAGACTATCTAATTAGCATAATAAGTGTACTATCCTAATCCAAGGAACACTCGCAACCTGAGAAAAGGTAAAAGGAAAAGCCAACTGAATAGTCCTATTCATTTTCTCCAGAACCAGAAACCATCCTCGAATCTGGAACAAGTTCCTTCGAGTTCGTATATAACCATACGATGGTTTTATCCAATGGAAGTGGACGTTCGTAGTAATACGGGGTGTCCTGGAGAAAAGGGTAAAAGTAGGAGTGGCAATGAGGTATGCAACTCAGACAATCCAAAAGCCAGTCTTATAAGAAGGTTCGGTCAACTTGGTCACTGAGTCATAGTCAAGGGTCGGGCCATGGTCGCCGCCAAAGAGAGAGAGAAAAGAAACACTCAGCGTGCACTCTAACCTAGATAAGAATGGTTATCAATTTATCTAATTAGGAAACCTCCCACTGTAACCTCAAATTCTCCTCCAAACCTGAAAGAAGAATTAGTCGGGATCACCCGAGGAGTAAACCAACTCATCAGTGGGAATCGGGATCCAACTATCATCACATGATAACGTGATTGAATCCACTCACGCTATCACACTCCAGAAGGTATGCGCATATCTGGCAAGTTTCAGTTTCTTTAGAAACTCCCGATGTGATTTTTACCCCATGCTCCTATGACCTTGGCTAAGGCCAACAAATCATAAGTCACATGTCAAGTTCTACCCGTCATTGTCCAGGTTGATTTGAACCTACCCGTACCTACCTTGAATTTGGCCAACAAGGCAGTATGACTGTCCCAAACCAACGCATCTATCTATGCTGCAGAAAAGTAACAAATAACTACCATACACTATGCCTTGACTTTGGCCAACAAACATAGCATGAATACTACGTGCTACCCGTCTGAAATGACGAAGGGCTACGAATGGGTTTTGGCAAAAAACCTTTAACGTAATGAACTTGATATCGTTGAAGGAACCAGATAGCTTTTATAAAAATATAGTGGCGAAAACCTTTACTAAAGAGGTCACTCCCGGTGAAGGGATCTCGGCTCTTTCCTCGTTGAATAATGTGCAAGATATTCCAACTGAATACTACGATGCAAAGCAAAAGTAATCGACTATAGTAAAGTTATTGCCCTGACGCAAACTTCTGTCCAAGGGGTCACTCCCAGTGAAGAGATCTCGGCCCTTGCCTCGTCGACCGAGGTGCTGGATATTCATAACCGAATACCACTGTGCAAAACAAAAGAGACCGTCCTTGCAATAACAGCTTTTTGAAAATTGTTCCAAAAACATCAGAATAGGTTTGTTTAGCTTGCATTGATCCGAATCAATGCAGTCCCATCAATTGATCTCACCACAAAAGAACGAAAATAATGATGTACGTATATGCCATCCGCATTCGCCACTGGGTCCCGTCATCACCCGTTAGGTTACTTAACTAACGACAGAGCGGGGACTGGACTGGTGCGGGTGCAAAACATATACAACATCTACTAGTATATATATCAATATAATAATCGCTCAAGGCGTGATAAAATGCAACATCACAGAAATGTAATAAGCATCACAGAACAATACAGATATCTGGGATCCCCGGGTTTCATAGAGCCGCTACTGAAACCCGACGTTCCCCTGGTCGTGTGGATAGCCTGTGCAATGAAATCCTAGACCCCTACGGGCGCGGAAAGTTACCCGTCAAAACTTGAAGCGGGGCAGCCTCCTTTAAAAACGTGAATGGACCACCCAGCACTTCACGGAATCCGGTAATTTGGGCACCCCTCCTTGGGTCAACCTGTACCCCCTACGAGTGCGGCGAATAGCCCGCCAATTCTAGAGTGAAGCCCCTTCCGTCTCAACGCCATGAGATGAGGGCCCGTTGCCCTCTAGAACCCGGCTACCCGTGCACCCCTTCGCGGGGTAATCATAGTACAAAAAATAAAATATATACAACGGGTACATCGACCTCAGCCCGGTCGTGCCCCAAAAGAATAATATACAATCAGGCAGTGATGGCAGTCCACATGTCGGACGCTCGCCCCGCAATATCAAATGTACAAATACAACCAAACTGTACTAACATTGCATCCAGGCTATCCACCACGACAAATCCGCAACATCACAGCACAACACAGAACATCAATGTGAATGTCACATTCGCAAATCCGTCTAAAAGAACTATAGCAATTAGACATGATTTACCGATCAAATGACATTCACGGTCGCAGATATAATGTAAATACTGTGAACTAACATGTTTAAAATTTTCGATCGACAAAATTTCCCGAAGTGGGCCCCAAGCACAACTGTAGCACTCAAAATAAATCTGGGCCCAAAAAGAATATGCCAAAAACCTCAATTCCAACACAGAAAGAACTGTAGAAATTTTGGTTGACTGTTGTCTTGGAATGGCGGCGGAACCGCGGCCAATGCATGGGTATGGCCGCGGTTCTGCGGCGGAAGAGTGGCAACATGAAACCAAATTTTCACAGATCTCTTAGAAAAGCCTGCACGTATTTCTGCAATGTACCAAATAATTTTTCGAGCACAAATAAAATTCGACAGAAAGTGCATATTTGAAACAGTGGTTTTTGGAAATTCCGTTCGATCGAGTTCTAAACACGTTAGAGCAAGCTAGTAAAGGTTAATGGCGTGTCTCTGATACCATGTAAGTGTACGGTAGCGCCCCGGCCGTCTTTCCAAGGCCAAAATATGAAAACAAAAACTTTTCTTTACTTTTAAACCGGCGCTACAGCATACTAAAACCCCGGATCGGACCATTAACCTACTACTAGCTAACTAGAGAAAGGGGTAGAGAGCTATACCGAGCGATCCGTGTCCTTCGGTCTTCGGCCACCACCCCAAGCTCCCCGCGGCAACTACGGTCTTCATCTCCTCGTCAGAAAGGGCACCACATCGAGAAGCCTTTTTACGGGCTCCCGCTTCATCTGAAGCAACTCAGGCATGAAGTGTGCTAGCCAACGTGCCCAAGGTTGAAGTAGAGTATGTTGTGATCACTTTGTCTCTTTGCATCCATGGCTTGGATGGAGGTTGAAGGTGTTGCCATTGGAGGAAGATAATGAGCTAGAGGAAGAAGAAGAAGAAGAAGAGAAGGCTTTCTCATCTTTTCTTTTTCATTTTGTTGTGATAAAAAAAATGAGAGTGAGAGAGTGTTAGAAAAAGAAATACAAGAGCTAACATATCATATGGCAGCCCCCTTCTCTCTCCTCCTCATTTCATGACACAAATCAATCCATTAATGTGACACATTTTCTAAAAAAGAGACCATGATTCATATATATATGTCCATGTCACATTAATGCATGTCATGATGAAATTCTAGCTCATTATTTCCATTATCCAAACATTAATCCAAATGTTTGGTCCAACAAAAAGATCCGGCAACATCTAAAGTAAACTCGTGACGGATCACAAGGATACCCCTCACCTGTATATACATACCTGCAACCGCATTCCGACTGAATGCGAATGCGACGAGACTAAAGTAATCCAACAAATCTAATACTAGGATCCGGCTTAAACCAAAGCCCACTAGTATGATCCGTCCGATCATGATCTGTGCAATTCCGCACGTATATGATCGAACCCTGCCATATATCATATGGCCTTTACAACGTTTCGCCCGAAACTTGAGTAACTGTCTGTGGGGGACTCTAAAGACTCGTCAATACCTTGGCTGTGGATTTAACCACTAGCACGTCAGAGGTACTAGCTATACGTAACGGGCTACCAGGTATTGACCAAAAGGGAGGTCGATGAGCAAACTCATCCTGACACCTTACTGAGCCTGTCAGTGACAATATCCGTACAGTCCGGTCCGTTCGTCTATGAGCATCGCATGGCGGACCTAGGGGGTTGGTAAAAGTCAGACCCCCAAAAGCGGTACAAGTCGTGTCGGAGTGTAGCCCAGAACACCCTAAGATACTACTGGAATACCTACCAGTAAATCTCCTGCCTTGGCCAAGGACTTTGTGTAATGGCTCTCCCAGACACAGCGCAATCTCACCCCCAATACCGGGGGAGACGAACCCCTGCAGATCCGCTTGCTGCATCCATATGGCTCGGGACTGTACCCAACTAAAACCTGTTTGCACGACTCCTTTGAGCCGTGGTAGGGTAGTAATCAAAGTACAGTGGGAACTCACACGAGACAAATGACGATCTCAGGTTGATGAACTAACCTGTACACATGTCACCAGGGAACTGCTATCTGACGCTAGGTATAATACTAACTAGCATGTTCCCGGCGAGTCTTGTCCGGTGTACTCATAACCCAATGAGCACCTGTATACATCTTAGGTGAACCAACTGACACCAGTGGCTTATGAGACCGGCCACCGCCCCTCGTCGGGGTCTCGATTATAAACACTAGTCTACTCTGGAGTATCGATGCCCTGTCTCGAAACTCCCATGACTAGGGACCTTTTAAGGATGTGCTTATAGACCCTAGCTCCCACGTATATGATCGCCATCATACTGCTGGCAGTCAAGCAAGAATCCTAGGGGCTCTATCAACGTGTAATAGCGACCTATAAGGTCACCTAAATCAGTACACGATGATAAAGATAAACCAGATAGCATACTATCATCTTGAGTAAGACTGTCCTACCGGCATAGGTCCTCCCTCAATCATTGCAATCACGTGCATGTGATCCAATAATTGACTCTGAGGGCACTATATCCAACAACGAATACATAAGATCTCTAGAAAACTCAACACTTGAGTAAGATTAAAAATTTCCAGAAGCATGTAGTAATACCTACGGATATTACCTACAAATACGTGTCCCTAATACTTAAGTATGGCCGCGAAACCGCCGCGCAAAGCATGTTCTTGCCGCGGTTCCGCGGCGACTTGAGGGTATTAGGGGTTCGTATTTCACAGTAATCCTTAGAATTCCCTGCTTAATTTTCTGAGTATTTTTAATACGGAAAAAACCAACTTTTTAGAAAATTTCCAAAGAGGGGGTTAAAATCGACGTTTCGGGGTTCGATCGGACTTTTAACATCGTATACACGTCGCCTAATGCTCTGACTAGGCTCTGATACCACTGTAGGGTTACTATGCACTGTTACAAGGATCTATAAGGCATCAACCATGCCCGATTTAAATTTTACAAGTGCCGAAAAACCTAAAGCGAGGATCTTTGCTAGATAATTAGGGTTAACAAAACATGTAAACAACTTTACATCTAAGAGAGAGAGATTACAACCTTTGTAGTCTGCTCCTTCGCTTCATAAGCTCCGAGTAGTAGTCCCTTCACTGCGGTCCATGATCTCCCGGACTCAAGAGAGTCTTCACAAGCCGAACGATCCATGCTTGCTAGAAGTCGTCCTTTTCGAAGATGATCTACCTTGAAGAATCTTTAACTCAAGCTCTCACTTCTCTAATCAAGTATTAGAGAAGTGAACACCCTAATCTAAGTGGCTAGAATAGATGAGGATGATGAAGTAGGAATTTTGCTCTTTTATTTTCAAATTCTCACACTAATTCATCACAAGACCAAAAGCTAGAAAGCTTTTCAAGGAGGAAGAAGAGGATGAAACCTTTTATGATGAATAATGAAAATGTTACTATGGTTACAAAACAACCTTGAGTTAATAATATCAAGTCTTAACTCATGTAGAGAATTGACTAGGGTTAAGGGTTTGGGTTGGGTTAAATAATATCTCCAAAATATCAACACAAAATATCTTTGCTTAAAACAAAACATAAAGCTTCTAGAAGCTTCATGAAAATGCTAACCCATATCAAACACTAACCATGTTTAATCTCCACAAATCATGTTGCATTTCTAATCATAACTTGTTACAATATTATATATCACATATATAATATATTTTTGTAACAAAAGAAAATAATACAATTAACATATATCGCAAATATATCAATGTAATATCCGGTGAGAAAATGAATCAATAAAGCGAGCCTATATCAGTTAATGTAACGTAATATATCACATATATAATTATACATTAAATTATCGAATCAACACTTGATCCGACAATCCGGCTATTTCTCAAATAACCGACTAATATAATCTGCATCAGTTCATCGAATCAACACTTGATCCGATGACCCGGCTATATCACATATACCCGGCCGATATCTAATATCGCGAGAATAGAATACGGTATCTCATATTGTAATATTCTCGATCTTCTCGATCCCTCACATATCACATATGTGCTCCTACTCCGTTTTGCCTGAGTCAAGAAACCTCTGTATAGGACTCTAAAGAATCGTCAATATGGCGGCAGTAGGTGATGATCATATCAAACACCCACAAGCTGCAAGCGGTCCGCTAAACGTAATAGCCACTCAGGTATTGAGCGATCAGAAGATCAACAAGCAAGCCTGTACATTCTCCTGTGAATCCAATCAGTAACACTACCGTACAGTCCGGTCTCTTCGTTTGATATGTCGCATATCCAGTCTAGGGGTGGTAAACGTCAGACCCCAGTAACCGATAAGTCGTGTCGATGTGAAGCTCATAACAGGTCGAGAAACTACTGATAACACTAACCAGTAGTACTCTATATCAGCCCTGGCCATGGACTTCCAGTTATAGACAAACGAACACTGCACAACATCAACTCCCTATATCGGGAGAGACGAATTCCCTCCTATCGCTCATTGCCTCCATGTGATTCGGGACTGTTCCCAAAAGCCACCATTTTACACGCCCTCTTGGACGTGGTATGATGAAAATCAAAGCATAGTGGAAATCACACAAGACTCTATGACGATCTCGGGTCTACAGACTATCCTGTACCAGTGTCACCAGAGAACTGCCATCTGACGTGAGGTATAATACCATCTGGGAGTTCTCGGTGAGTCCGTTCAGTGTACCCAGTCTCCACTGAGCACCTGTACACCATCTTTGATGTCAAACACCGATGGATATAGGATCATCTATCGCCCATCATATGGGTCAAGATGCGTATACGCTAGTCTACTCTGGTGTATCGATGCCCTGTCTCGACACACCCTCGACTAGGAACAGTTATAGGATGTACTCGTTGACTACCTTGGCCCCACTAGTATGATCTCATCATAGTCCCAGTAGTCGAGTACATATCCTAAGGGCTTTATCAACAGGTGAGAGCAAGACAATAAACTAATATAAGTCAACATGTTAAGATAAAGAGAAACCAAATAGCATACTATCATGTCGAGCAAGAAAGTTCTCTCTATATATATCCAAGTATCCATTATAATATACATCATATGTACAACAATGGCCTCTAGAGCATATATATAACTAACACGTGGTAGGATAGTAATTAAAGCACAATGGGAATTCACATGAGACAAATGGTGATCTTAGGTCGACAGACCAACCTGTACTCATGTCACCTGAAAACTGCTATCTGACAATATGTATAATACCATCTAGCTTGTTCCCGGCGAGTCCGTCCAGTGTACTCACCTCCAGTGAGCACATGTATACTATCTTAGGTGACCAATTGACACCAATGGCTTGTGAGACCGGCTACCGTCCCTCGTCGGGGTCTTTAAAAGTGTACACTAGTCTACTCCGGAGTATCGATGCCTGGTCTCGATACTCCTTCGACTAGGGACATTTAATGATGTGCTTATAGACCACCCAGCTTTTACGTATATGATCGCCATCATAATTCTGGTAGTCAAGCAAGAATCTTATAGGCTCTATCAACATGTAACAGTGATTTGTAATACCACATAATGCATGTACATGATGATAAAGTCAAACCGGATAGCATACTATCATCTCGAGTAAGACTATTTTACCCATATTTGTCCCTCACTCAATCATCATAATCGCCTGCCTGCGATTACAATAATTTACTTGAGTACATTATATCCAACAATCTCTTACTTGCACTTAAGACTAATTATTGTGGTGCCGCATACTCACAACCCGTGTGCTACCGACACCTAACTTCTCTATTAATCAGTCTCGCAAAGCATGTTTGCGAAACTATCACGTTCGAGAAATAGCCTCGGTGAGTGGCTCTACTCCAATGTTTCTATCTTTATCTCTCTATATCCCAACGTCGTGGAGAAAGACTATCTCCCGAAATGAGCGATACTTGTCTTAGAATTTGTCTGGATATCTGATGTGACCAAGTTCATAAATGAACTCCAAATCCAACAAACTTCTTAGACTGTATCCTCCACTGAATTTAATCAGTATCTTGAGCCATTCCTTCCTCAGTATCCGCTTGGACTCCCTGTCCAATATACTTCCCCTTAAAAGAGGGAAAACTATTAACTATGACAGCCACTCTGTCATCCAGGTCATCTTGGAAGCCTGAAATGATAACCGCCTCCTGAAGGAGGTTGCCATTACCATATACCAAAAACATTCTCTTATGTTCATAATTGCTTCCCAATATTTCTGCAGAATTGGATTAATATGTGCTTATTGCAGCTAGTGCAAAACCAATATGTGGTGTGGTACATGACAAAGCATGATTGACTCAATTGCCTAAGCAAGTGATATGCCCATTCATGTAAATCTCTCTCTTCATCGGTCTAGAAGACATCTCTTTAAAGAGGGGGACACCATCACCTGCGGGTACACCACCACGCCAGGAGTCGTCCATTCTAAAATACTTTAGAATAGTGTCAAAGTACCGAATTGGGACACTTCCCAAATCTAGATCTAAAACTATAGATCCAGTCACCAGAATTCCTGATATTTTGTCCAGATCCTATATGGAGAAAACACCTTGTGACAACCAAAGTATAACCGGTTGTAGTATAGGATTATCACTTCCTATAAAGAGTACACCATCCAAATATCAAGACATCACTCCCTACTACTTTCTTACCAGGTCTATCTGTTATTCTGATGAAGTCAAACTCTATGACTGTTATATCAAAAATAGATGATCTGTCTTCGCTATACTTGCTTTAGTCTATAAATGGACATAAGCTACTGGCCAACCACGCTTCCTGAAAGTATGTCTTAGTATATCTTCTAGGGTTTTATGAACATCAAGTATGCAATTTTAAAATTTTAGAGGGATAAGTCTGCTAAACAAGATCATACTAGAGATTTAGGGTTTCTAAGTTAGCAAACTAAGTGAAAAGAAACTACAACCTTTGTATTCAAGTCCTTCACTTCAATAGCTCTTTGTAGTGGTCCCTTGAACTCCTTCTAGGTCTCCGCTTGAAGAAAGAAACGAGCTTGCTCGATGTCTTCTTCGTCAAAGATGATCCACCTTGAGACAACTCACACTCAAGCTCACATTTCACTAATCAAAGTATTAGTGAAGTAAACAACCTAAACTAAATTGCTAGAGTAGTTTAGCTTGACGAAGAAGGGTTTTTGGCTCACTAAAAATCTTTTCTTTCTTTTTCTTCTTGAGTGAATAGTGTTACTAGAGAAGAAGTGAAGAGATGAAGATGAGGATAAGAATGAGCAAGTATTATGAGATAAGAATGAAAATGATAAACTTATATGAATTAGATAAAGATAAAAATGGGTCATCTAAACTAGGAGGTTCCAAAAATAACGACTCGTTGTTTCTTTAATCAAATTCAAATAAGGAAATCATTATCATCTTAACTTGTCTCCTATGTAATTCTCATACATCCATTTTCTATGTATCAACAACCATGATACAATAATATACATATTTATATCATATATATAAATATATATAAAGAGAAGAAAATCTTAAGTGAGCATAATATTAGTTAATATATATATATATATATATATATATATATATATCAAATTTTTAAATCAACACTTAATTCAATAATCCGGTTATATCATTTATAACCCGGCTAATATCATATAACTCTAGATTAGAACACGGTATCATATACTCGTATTTAATCAAGCCCCCGCACATATCTCCATACATGCCCTATTTCATTTCGCTTGAGCTAGGAAACCTTTATGTTAGACTCTAAAGACTTCCCAATACGCTAGCAGTAGGTAATGATCACATAAAAATCCTACAAATCGTCAGTGGTACTATCTAGACGTAACGACTACCCAGGTATTGAATGAATAGAAAATCAACAAGTAAACTTGTCCAAAGTCCCGTACAGCCTATAAGCAACACTTATCGTACAGCACGATCTCTTCGTCTGATATGTCGCATATCGAGTCTGGGGGGTAGAATCGTCAAACCCCAATAACTCGATAAGTCATGCCGATGTGTGGCCTATAACAAATCAATAAACCATTGATAACACTTATCAGTAAATCTCATCAGCCCTGATCAGGGACTTGCTGTTATAGCCAATCGCGTATAGCACAACATCAACTCCAAATACCGGGAGAGACGAAACCCCTCCTATCGCTCATTGCCTCCATGTGACTCCGAATTGTACCTAACTACCACCTGTTTGCAAGACTCAGTAGAGCCGTGGTAAGGAGGTAATCAAAGCACAGTGGGGACCATACAAGATACTATGATGATCTAGGGTCTACAGACTAACCTGCACAAGTGTCAACAGAGAATTGCTATCTGACGATTGGTATAGTACAATCTAGGAGTTCTCGGTGAGTACGTTAGGTGTACTCATTCTCCAATGAGCACCTGTGTACAATCATTGATGTCAAACACTAATGGTTGTGGGATCAACTATCGCCCCATGCAGGGTCATGAAACGTACACACTAGTCTACTTTGGAATATCGATGCCTTGTCTCGATACTCGCTCGACTAGGAACACTTCAAGGATGTTCTTGTGAACTATACAAGCCCCACTAGTATGATCTAAATCATAGTCTTGGTAGTCAAGCAAAACATCCTAAGGGCTTTATCAACATGTATCAGTGAAATAGTAAACTAGAGAAAATATACATGTTAAGATAAAGAGTAACCAGATAACATACTATCATGTTGAGCAAGAAAATCTTCTATATACATGTCCAAGCATCCACTATAATATACAATAATGGCCTCTAGGGCATACATATTCCTAACAATCTCCCACTTGCACTAAGACCAATTGTAGTAGTATCTCATATCCAACATCCCAAAAAGTCTCTCGAAATGCATCTGGGGAAGGGCCTTTGTGAGTGGATCTGTCGTTTTGTCCTTCGTGTCAACTCTCTTAACCTTGATCTCGCGGCGATCAACTATCTCCCGAATCAGGTGATACCACCTCAGAATATATCTGGATCGCTGATGGGACCGAGGTTCCTTGGCCAAAGCTACAGCTTCATTGTTATCACAATACAAAGGTATCATATCGACAATGGATGGAACCACACCAAGTTCAGTGATGAACTTCTTCATCCATACGGCATCTTTAGCAGCATCGTTAGCAACGATGTATTCGGCCTCCATCGTCGAGTCTACAACGGCATCTTTCTTAGAACTCTTCCAACTTACCGCCCCTTCATTGAGGGTGAAGACGAAACCCGAGACAGACTTGCTGTCATCCTTATTACTCTGGAAGATTGAATCGGTAAAGTACTCCACTTGGAGTTCTCCGTTACCATACACCAATAACATTTCTTTAGTCCTTCGCAAGTATTTAAGAATGTTCTTCACATCTATCCAGTGTTTCTCTCCTGGGTTTGATTGATACCTGCTTACCACACATAGTGCGTAAGCTATATCCGGTCTGGTACACAACATCGTGTACATGATAGATCCGACTGTAGAAGAATAGGGTATCATGTTCATGCAAGCCCTATCAAAATTGGTCTTCAGAGACATCTCTTTGGAGAGGGCGATTCCTAAGCAAGCGGGTAAGTAACTACGCTTAGAATCTTCTATACGAAATCTCTTTAGTATGGTGTCTATGTACCTTGATTGGGACAATCCCAACATCCTCTTAGATCTATCCCTATAGATCTTTATCCCCACGATGTAGGAGGCATCACCCAGATCTTTCATGGAGAACTTTTGTGGTAGGAAGAGTTTGACCAAGAGCAGCATAAGAACATCATTTCCTAACAATAGTATATCATCCACGTACAATACAAGGAAGACAACCTTACTCTCTATTACCTTTTTATATATATACAGAGTTCATCTACATTTTTTATGAAGTCAAACTCATTGACTGCTACATCAAAACAGATGTTCCAGCTCTGTGACATTTCAAAAAAATAAAACATTATTTTTGGGAATTTTTATAATTAAATAATAAAATATTGAATATTTTAATAAGGCGGTATAATTAAATACCGATAAATGGAGGGAAAATTTTGAAAATTATGGAAATTACTAAAAGAGGGTGTTTTATGTGAATTATGCGAACTTTAAGTTTTTATGATTGATTATACACTAATTTTGTGCTAATTGCGATTAAAAATCGCTAATCGGGCTTTAAACGTGTTTTGTGCACATGTCCTTTTTTTAGTACTTGTTACATTTTCTTCATGGCCTTTTCTTCATCTTATTATGCATGGTCGTTTGAATTTAAGTGAGAAGAAAAGAAAAGGAAATGAAAAAGGAAAACAAAAGAAAAAAGGATATTGATTAAACAATAAGGTATGGATGAGAGAGAGTGAGGTGGGGGGGAGGGGGGTCAAACCTTGGCCTTGGATTTGTTTCATTCACCATTTTCATCCCTATCCTCTCTCTCTTCAGCCCATGGCAGCACCTCTCCTCCCTCCTCTTCAAAACCCCCACTTCATCACTAAAAATCCATCAAAAGTCCATCCTCACTTCACTAAAATTGTGCACAAGCCCTCAAGCAACACTTTGGAACAAGAAAGTTTGCATTTTGGCACCGTGGAGGATTCATGAGTGTCAAATGAGGTAATCCCTTCACAATTAATGTAGTATTTCATTTGCTTAAGCCTCATTTCAAGTTTAAAATTGTTTTGGCGAAGTTTAGTGAACTTTGAAATCTCAAGTTGGGAATTAGGATTTGATTTGAATAGAGATTGTGTATTTGGGCTTTAGAGATGACCTTAAACCCCTCCCAATTGATAGAAACCCAGACTAACCCAACTGAAACATAAAAATACGGATTTACAGAACTTTGCAATGTCGGTTTGTGAACTTTGAGTGCGCAGGGAAATCTGGGATGACCTGGGTTGATTACGAGACTAGCAAACAACTTCAGGAGCTTAGAATTGACCCTAGGAAGACACCCTGAGAGCACGAACCCCTGAGGAGTCCCCAGGGCCGGTGAGCTTGGTTTGGCATGAGAGAGGACTCGGCCACTTGGTGAGGGTGTGGGTCCAGGTTTCTTCTGTAGGTCACATATACCCTATATATCACCCTAGTGTTGTTTGCTCACATTGTTTTCACCCTATACAAAATCTGGGACTGAATACTTGATTTACTATTTTGATTCGGATATGATTTTACGTATTTTGAATTCTGGAATCTTTTTGATTTGTGTTGTATTCGATCACTTCACGTTTGTATGTCTCTATCGGGTGTTATTTGGTTAAGTTGAGAGGGCAAACCATAGGTTTTAACCTATGTGAGTTCCGCGTGTCGTTTTAGTTACGATTTAGTTTTAATGCGATACGATACGTGTGATATGTAGGTACCCCCATGATGATTCGAGACGATAAAGGAGATGGTGGCGACATCGACATCGGCAAGCAAGATCAAGGTGAGTAGATTATATCTACGGGGGAAGTCGGGTGGATGGCGTATAGCACCCCCACAGTTCGATGTTTAGTATGCTATATATATATGATATCTTTTATGTGTGACATGGATTTTCAGGATATGATTAGGTGTTCAATGGTTAGTTTAGGGTTATTAGAAGTGAACTAGTATAGCTTCTTAGTTGCGAACCCTAGAATAGGTTTACACCCACACGCACACACATGCTTACTTTTATATACTTGTGTGTATACACACACACACACACATAGGTATGGGACGATGTGTATATATATACGTATGCCTACACTTGGATGATGAGCATAGTGGATAATATTTCGAGATGAGCCGATGAGTTTGGGCATGGTGCCATGAGATCAGTGATATGATGTGGTTCGTATTTTGAGATACGACATGAGATTTTAGCGGGCCTTTGGACGTGTGATTTACACACGCATTTATATATATAGATGGTATCAGTTTGTACTAGACTTAGACCAGTACCCCCAGTTCATGAGATATGATGATAAGGATACCAGAAAATTGATGAGATAAATATGAGATTCGACCCGTACCCAGATTTGGGATGCCGTACGACGGAATTACGTATAAGCTATATATTGATGATAGATCTACACTCTTGACTCGAGAATTTCATATTGTATATTGTATCGTATGTGATACTATTGAGGCGGGATCACCGACTATTATATTTATATATATATCGACTCAGATTTAGGTGGTTTCCATACCTTTCGATTACCTTGTTGGTTAGATCTGTAGGTTACTTAGTAGATGTTAGACCAGACCCGAGTCATACCTATTTCAAAACTAACGAATCGTGAGTATTTTTATGTCAGGTCAAGGGATTCTACGGATATTTTCAAAAGACGCACTTTTCTTAAAAACACCGTAGCCCTTATTTTTCTAAACCCCACGATTCGTGTTATTTCAAATAGCAAACCTGTATGATATATATATATATATATATATATATATGTATGTATGTATGTATTGATGTAGATTCTTCACTGTTGCGTTTATTATTCGATTTCCGCATATTCTTGCTATTCGCATCACATTGCATGTGTAAATGTGTTTATTGTTATATTAAACACATGCTGTCAGGACGCTAGCACCATTATCAATGATGCGTATGTTCCACGTACACCTGCTTGCCGGCTCACACACTTCATCATCGATAATTGCCTTGTCACTACACAGTAGGATTGTTGCATCAGGATATGACATACTTGTGTACATACATATTGTACACTCATACTTGCGTACACACATATTGTACGCCCATACTTGCATACATACGTATTTGCGCATACATAGACGATTCTGTCTTAATTTTGGAGATTTGGGAACCGCAAGATATATTTTAAAACTGATTCATTTCAATAGAGTGGTTTCCCTCGATATGTGCATATTACTATTCCATGTTGCATGAGATACTGATATGCTTACATTTCTATTATATGTCGCATACTTCATGCTTTATGATTATACGCATTGAGATATGTTGTTTCCATGATATTTCTGGATTTGAAAACCTGGCTATTTCAAAAGAAAGCATGTACTGTTTTAAAAACCCGGTTTCTCTTGATATGATATTTCAGTGCGTCCACCATGCGTTTTCTCGGTTCTGAGACGTGTGATATGTGAAACCCGATTCGAGGAAGCGGATGATTCCATTTGCGGGTACGTGTAGGGTTACTAGGAACTCTCACAAGGGTCTATTAGGTATCAACCATGCCCGATTTAAAATTTAGACATGCCGAACAACCCTAACCAAGATCTTTAAACTAGAGATTAGGCGAAACAAAGCATGTTAAACACTTTAACATCTAAGAGTTTGGGATTACAACCTTTGTAGTCTGGTCCTTCACTTCATAAGCTCTGTGTTGAGGTCCCTTCACTGCGATCATCATATACCTGGACTCTAGAGAGCCTCCACGAAGAGAATGATGCATGCTTGCTTCCGATCTTCGATAACAAAGATGATTTAGCTTGAAGTTTCATTAACACAAGCTCTCACTTACTAAAGAAGTGAACACCCTAATCTAAATGGCTAGGATAGATTAGGATGATGAAGTAGGATTTATGCTCTCTTTTATTTTCATAATCTCACCCATTTTCATCACAAAGATCAAAGCTAGAAAGCTTGGCAAGGAGGAAGAAGAAGAAGAATGAATAATAATCCTTTTGTGTTGAATAATGAAATGTTATGATAATTACTTATGCAACCATGGTTGCTAATATAAAATGAGTTAACCTTTGTAGAGAGTTAACTTGGGTTGAGGGTGTGGTTTGGGTTACAAAATATCAACAAAATATCTTAGCTCATGACAAAAAGAAAAGCTTCTAGAAGCTTCAAGAATGAGCTAACCCAAATTAAACCTAACCTTGTTTAATCTCCACTAATCATGTTGCATTAGTAATTATAACATGTTACAATATTATATATCACATATATAATATATTTTGTAACAAAAGAAAATAATACAGTTAATATATATCGCATATATATCAATGTATTACCCGAGTGAGAAAATGAATCAACAAGTGAGCTAATATTAGTTAATGTAATTTAATATATCAAATATATAATTATACATTAAATTATCAAATCAACAATTGTTCCGATAATCCGGCTATTTCATAAATAACCGACTAATATAATCGATATCAGTTCATCGAATCAACACTTGATCCGATGACCCGGCTATATCTCATATACCCGGCCGATATCTCATATCGTGAGAATCTAATACGGTATCACATACACGTATTGTTCTCGGTCCCGCACATATCATTTATGTGCTCCTACTCCGTTTTGCCTGAGCCAAGAAACCTCTGTGTAGGACTCTAAAGAATCGTTAATACGCCGGCTGTAGGTGATGATCATATCAAACACCCACAAGCTGCAAGCGGTCGGCTAAACGTAATGTTAGGCACGCTTTATTACATTTTAAAACCACTCATTTCCTATCATTTTTGTCAATAAACAGTGCTATTAATCTCTTTCTGCTCATTAGTTCAGAACACAGGTACACAGGAAAAAACACTGGAGATAGTACATAACATGAACGAAAACGACGGTTTTTAACCAGAACTGCAAACGGGCAGAATACAGATCAAGATTAAAAGAGTTTGCAACAAAGAAAGAGTGTGACCAAGTGTGAAACATGTGTTAACATGGACTTACCCATGAATTGCTCTCTGTTCATTGCTCCAGAATTCACCCACGAGATCATTTGACTAAATTGCAATTACAGGGAGATATTCAACTAATTAGAAGACTATTGTATCAAGGTGGGACCCACTCTCCAAAGACTGGCCGCCAATTTATTCAAAACAGCCGCAAATTGCGGCCCAGACAGTGTATAATTGGTTCGTTTTCTTTGTGTGGGTCCCCCATTGTGTATTTAGTCCACCTGTTGTTGTATCTTTTTATTTTGGGTTGCCTACAAATAGCAGATCTGAGATGTAGTTCAGGAATGGAATTTGGGAGCAGATATTCTGATATACTTGTGCACTTTTGTAAAAATTCTGGTTGTTCTTGGAATTAAGTTGAGTTCTTTGCCTTCCTCTGGTCTTGCAACCTCTATTTTTGAGCTTGCAAGATTAGATTTTGGTAGTTTAACTCATTACATGTATTGTGAACCATTGCAATAAACACTCATTACATTCAAGTTTGATTCTTGTATCTTTTTATTATTTCGTCGATTCTTTTGATTATTCAGTTGCGATATTCATATAATGATGTGTGAGTAGTTGCTCTTGGGCTTTGGGGAGGTAGGATGTGGAATGACTTCACTTTCAACCCCTCCCTCTTGATTCTTGCATTTTTTGCTTCTTTTCTTAACATCGGAAGTTTATTATGTTTTGCTTGATAGGATATATCATTTTGAATGGTTGCAAATCAACCTTTAACATATATCCTATCCCTTCTTTACATCTTATCGTTGCTATGTTACGACTTGAAGAAGGCGTGATTACGGAATTAAGTTACGTGTCGCAATTAGCTAGATAGGATATATAGCATTCTTGCATATAGTCTATACTTGCTACTTCACTTAACTAATTCCATATCCACTCCATTATCAACCTCATTCTTGCTAGTTTCTGTTTTTCTACCCTTGATATCGTATTTCATCCTGATACATGTTTCGAATAAATACGGCATACTTTCGCTACTCAAATGGAAACTAAAAGAATGAATCATGAATCAAAATGGAGAGTTGGGGGGTAAATGTCGTATTTCACTCTTACTGAACCTCAGCCCAAGTTTTCGTATCCCAAAACCTTGTTTCTTTTAGGCAGTACACTAAATCGTGACTAAAACACCATTCTCCAATTTATTGATACATAACTCAAAATGATGTCGTGATATCCACTCCTTGTGGTTCGACCCGTGCTTGCCGGCTCGCTACAACGCGCCGTGCACTTGCGGTTTATAAATTTTAAAACTCGATACTCACGTCGTGCACTATTTTTCCGACAAAAACCGACATATCCGACATTGACCTTATTTTCCAAAAAGCACGTCACCGTGGGTAATGAACAAGTTTTTGGCGCTGTTTCCGGGGAGTGGCAACACCACGAAGATTATTTTGAGTTATCTCTGTATATATTTTGTATAAAACAAACAAAACACCAAAAACACCTCAAATATCCGACTCGTTGCTCTCTGTGTTTTCTGTTCTGCTGTTGATATAATTGTGATAAAATTATTTTGCAGATAGAAAGGGTATACTAACAGAAATAAAAGAATACACAGAGAAAACGAAGCAATAAAACCAAAGTTTGGCCGCAATTTTATCCACATTGGCCGCAAATTGCGGCCTAACCCTGGTGTTTTGCTCCAAATTTTCTGTCACTTCTCTAATTTTCTGTTGTTAGTCCATTTCTGTATGCAAAATTATTTAATTATATATCTATAGAAATTTGGCCATAAATATCGTATTATGCACTAAATATCGTATTTTTTTTTTCAAATTCCAGATTTCAACTGAAATACGAAGTACGATTGTGCGGAGCTGAGAACAGAATTCTGGAGAAAGGCGTTACGAAGTTAACAGTGCCAAAGATCCGGGTAGATCGACCCGTACAAGCGAACATTCAAGTGATCACGGATCAAGTCAACGGGAGTTTCTAAACTCAAAAATTCAAGGCACGTATTTTTCTTAACCCCTTCTCCTCAAACCCGACGCTCCAATACTTCGATTTTGTACAGGATTTATTTTGCAAACTCCGCTGCACAAGTGCCAAAAAGAAACTAACCGTATTTTTTGCAGCGCGCCGCTTATAACATAAAAAATGATTGATTGATGATTTGAACAACTTTTATTGTTTGCGCATTGTATGAGTTTAATACGGACTTAAGGGAAAAGAACCCCAATAAGATACGGTAAGGGATTTCATCACCCTTCTTCATGGCCCACAAACCACAAAGAACGAGCATTTTCACACCCTCATTAACTTTAAAAGAAATTAGACTTTCAGCCTCTAAGGACTTCGCGCTCACTAGGGTAAGTTAAGTGTATTTCGAACACCGCCGATCGGTACATTGTTCCTGAAGTGTCTAGGAAAGTGTGAAAGGCGCAACCGCCGAAAGAGAGAAGGTTACTCTAATTAAGGAACCTCACGAAAGCGAGGGAAAACCTCCCTTCCTCTCTGCACTTACCTGGCTTCTTGATCAGTCTATCTTGCACCCGTTTCGCAGTATATTTTTACTTCAAAAGGCAAGTTTTTTTTTAGCAGGTCTAGTTGACCTAGGTGACCCTAGACTGTTTAGGTGTGTGCAGTGTGTCTTGTTTGTGATCTTGTTATACCTTGTGTGTGATATTTGTGGTTGTGAATATTTTGGTTGAAAAACATTTTTTTTTCCTTTCTCTCCTTCTTTTCTCTCAGTCTTTCCAACCACTCCCGGATAATGCATGTCAGCTTGGACTAAAGATTCACAATCTCGATTAGTTCAGTTTGTGCCTATATCTTCCGATTCTTCTTCACCTTCTGATTCCTCGGAACCTTCTGAGACCTTCTTACCTTCTGCCTCATCGGAGCCGTCCGATTCTACACCTTCACTTTCTTCTCCTACACCACCAACAATGACGGAGCAAACAATCGT
Source organism: Agapanthus africanus (assembly GCA_030015575.1). Lineage (NCBI taxonomy): Eukaryota > Viridiplantae > Streptophyta > Magnoliopsida > Asparagales > Amaryllidaceae > Agapanthus > Agapanthus africanus. The sequence continues at coordinate 241,944,753 of CM057350.1, read as the reverse complement.
TGAGCAACGGGAGGCGGCATTACAGGATAGATGTTACCCACACCGTTCATCCCTTCCTTCATGCATAGTATTGCCCACCATTGCGGCAAACAACTATGAGATCAAACCGCAATTCATACCACTACTCCCCAAATTCCACGGACTCGAGTCCGAAGATGCTTACCTGTTAATCAGTGAATTTGAAGGAGTATGTGCGATGATGAAGATTCACGGAGTTGGAGAGGATGTCGTTAAGCTCAAATTCATTCCCTTTGCGCTTAAGGATAATGGGAAAAGCTGGTTAGACAGTTTACCAGCTAGATCGATCACGGCATGGGATGACTTTGTGAAAGTTTTTCTTAAAATTTTTTACCCTATTCATAAAACCGTGCGAATTCGCAATGAACTCCACAATTTTAAACAAAAAGAGGGTGAAATTTTTTAGAAATGTTTAGAAAGATTTAAAGACATCTTAATCAAATGTCCCCATCACGGGTTAGAACAGTGGAGGTTATGTCAGATTGTCTATGAGAGGTTAGATTCCAGTTCACGCATGATGTTAGAATCCATGTGTCAATGCAAATTCCTGAGCTATGGTGCTAAGGAGGCATGGAACTTTTTGGAAGAACTGGCTGACAAAACCATCCAGTGGGAGAGTGTGAGTGAGAAACTATCTGTTACTAGGAGCGGTGCACACATAGTTGACACCTTTATGGCTGCCGAAGCCAAAATTGCCGCTCTTGTATGACGAATGGAAGTTTTAGAGGGAAAAAATTCACCGCTACCAGTCAATCAAATTTCTCTGACTTTGTGCGCTAACTGTCAGCATCCTAGCCACATAACGGATGAATGTCCGTTTCTCGTTGGGTCCCGGGGACCTGAAAATGTTAATGCGCTGTATCAGAACCAGCGCCCCAGGAACGGCCCTTTTGCACCAACGTACAACCCTGGTTGGAAGAATCATCCCAATTTTGCTTGGAATCAGGCTCCTTTTCAAAACAACAATTCAAACTCGCCTTTCCAACAATTTCAAAATTCAAATTTTCAAAACCAAAAATTGGGATATTCAACTAACCAGCCCCAGCATCCCTAACAGCCGAATCAGCACAACCCAACCTTTACACCCCTTGGGTTCTCCCAAGACGACAAGAGGGTGGCATCCATCGAAAAAGGGTTGGAAGCTTTGATTAAAACTTCTACGCAGACTTCATCTAGTGTGGCTACTTTTATGCAAACATCCGGTCAGTTGCATAGCGCTAACACTCAAGCGATAGCCAGATTAGAAATCCAAATCGGCTGCAGCAGTTAATGAACGTGAAAAGGGAACATTTCCCTCTCAACCCGTGATAAACCCAAGAGAACAGAGAAACAACAACGCTCATATTGTTCAGACGAACAATATTGAGAATGCGAACGCCGTCACCGTCCTCAGACCAGGACGAACTTTTGACAACAAGGTTGTCAACCCCAGCGAATCATCCAAGTGTGCGGTTGTCAGTTTGCCAGCACGTAGTTCATCTCCTGCTCCTCTTTGTGATCCGTCATCATCTTCATCACCTTCTTCTTCTTCTTCTCCTCCTCCTACTTCTTCTTCGTCTTCTGCTGCACATTCTTCAAAGCAACATGAGAATTCGCCACACGACCACACTGATGATCCAGCAAGAACATTCCCATCTTCTGCACCTATTCCATCTGCAGCTTTTCCAAACTCAATGTTTGGAGCTAAGGCTCCCTATCCTAATAGGTTAAAATCAAAGAAGCCTTCTGCAAACATGGAAAAGGTGTTGGATGTTTTTAAACGCTGTGAGGTCAACATTCCATTGTTGGACGTCGTCCAACAAGTTCCGGCATACGCAAAATTTCTGAAGGACTTGTGCACCCAAAAACGACGCACAAACGTCCCCAAAACCGTCTTCTTGGCCGCCACTCTGAGCGATGTTTTGTCCAAGTCCATTCCTGTGAAATATAAGGACCCAGGCTGTCCTACTATTTCTTGCACCATTGGGGACAAACAAATTAACCGAGCCTTGTTAGACTTAGGGGCAAGTGTGAACCTCCTTCCCTGCTCAGTTTACAAACAACTGGGATTAGGAGAACTCAAGCCGACCAGAGTGACTCTGCAACTGGCAGATCGTTCAACAAAAGTACCGAGGGGAGAAATTGATGATGTTCTAATCAAGGTCGGGGAATTCATATTCCCCATAGACTTCAATGTGTTGGAGACTGAGCTCGTCACCAATCACAGCGGCCAAATTCCAGTCATACTAGGACGGCCTTTCCTAGTCACATCCAACGCGTTGATAAACTGTCGTAATGGGTCCATGAAACTTTCTTTTGGGAACATGACAGTGGACCTCAACATTTTCACGCTAGGAAACCAGGAGAGTGAGAAACACGATGACACTTTTGAAGTCAACGCTGTATACGATATGTCTGAGGAGGGGACATTTGACTTCAAAAATGAGTGTCTGGACGAGACTTTTGAAGAACTGTTTTCTGAGGAGCTTCTTTTCCTTGAGAAGCTAAATCCTGAACATGCATCCTGTGCACATTGGGGCCCCCAATTTGAACCTCTTCGCAACGAACCAGCCCCTGAAGTGCGACCATCTGTAGAGGAGCCACCAAAACTTGACCTCAAAGTTCTTCTTGACCACCTTAAGTATGCGTACTTGGGAAATAATGAAACGCTTCCAGTAATAATTGCAACCGACCTTGCGCCTGAGCAAGAGTCAGCCCTCATGGATGTTCTGAGAAAGAACATGGAAGCGATTGGGTGGTCAATGGCTGATATCAAAGGAATCAGCCCTGCTATCTGCCAGCACAGAATCCATATGACTGATGATTCCAAACCCTTCAAGGATCCTCAACGGCGGCTTAACCCGGTAATGAAAGAAGCGGTAAGGAATGAAATGCTGAAGTGCCTGGACAATGGGATCATCTATCCCATATCTGATAGAAAATGGGTAAGCCCCATTCATGTAGTACCAAAGAAATCGGGACTCACCGTTGTCACGAATAAAGCAAATGAGCTAATCCCAACCCATACACAAACGGGATGGAGAGTCTGTATTGATTACAGAAAGCTCAACGCAGCAACTCGCAAGGACCATTTCCCGCTGCCCTTCATTGATCAAATGCTTGAACGCCTAGCCGGACACGCCTACTATTGCTTCTTAGATGGGTATTCCGGCTATAATCAGATCCCGATTGATCCAGAGGATCAGGACAAAACAACCTTCACTTGTCCTTTTGGTACCTTTGCCTACCGCCGCATGCCCTTTGGGCTGTGCAATGCACCCGCAACATTTCAGCGGTGCATGATAAGTATCTTCTCTGATATGGTAGAGCGATTTTTAGAGGTTTTCATGGATGATTTCTCCGTCTTTGGAGATTCATTTTCTGAGTGTTTGAGGCATCTAGAGCTAGTAATGCTACGATGTAGAGAAAAGCACCTCACACTCAACTGGAAGAAGTGTCATTTTATGGTCAAACACGGCATCGTGTTAAGCCATATCATTTCTGAAAAAGGAATTGAAGTCGATAGGGCAAAAATCGGCGTTATCTCAAGCCTCCCACCTCCACGGACTGTCCGTGACATTAGGGCATTCTTAGGCCACGCCGGGTTTTACAGGCATTTCATCAAGGATTTTAGCAAACTGGCAAGACCCTTGACTTCTTTGCTGGCCAAAGAAACACCCTTTGATTTCAACTCTGAGTGCTTTCACGCGTTCAAGCTTCTAAAGTCGGAACTCACTTCTGCTCCGATTTTAAGCGCACCAGACTGGAACGAACCTTTTGAACTAATGTGCGACGCTTCTGACTTTGCAATAGGAGCTGTCTTAGGACAACGATTTGAAAAGAAGCCGCATGTTATCCATTATGCGAGCAGGACGTTGAATGACGCACAGCTAAATTACACCACGACTGAAAAAGAACTCTTAGCTGTTGTGTTCGCACTTGAGAAATTTCGTCCCTACTTGATCGGAACCCACGTCACTATTTACACTGATCATTCTGCGCTTAAGCACCTCTTTGCAAAAATGGATGCCAAGGCCAGATTAATACGTTGGATCCTCCTTCTTCAAGAATTTGACTTAACCATCAAAGATAAAAAGGGGACCGACAATGTTGTAGCCGATCATCTGTCTCGCATACCAAATGCACCAAATGAGGAAATTCCAATCAATGAGCATTTTCCGGACGAACAACTTCTCTCCGTATCAAGTGAACCATGGTTCGCTGATATCGTGAACTTTCTAGTCACCGGAGAAACACCATCTTTTTGGCCGAATCAGGACAAGTATAAATTTCTCTCCCAGGTCAAATTCTTTTACTGGGATGAACCATACCTGTTCAAATACTATCCAGATCAGATCGTTACACGGTGCATCTCTAATTCTGAGACAAGAAGTGTTTTTTCCTTCTGCCATGATCAAGCCTGCGGGGGCCATTTCGGACCCAGAAAAACAGCTGAAAAGGTTTTGCAAAGCGGCTTCTACTGGCCGACACTTTTCAAGGATGCTTTCGAATACTGCAAAACCTGCAACCGATGCCAGCACATGGGCAAGATTGGAAAACGGAATCAAATGCCCCTACAGTCCATTCTGATTGTAGAAATTTTTTATGTTTGGGGCATTGATTTCATGGGGCCATTCCCAAACTCCATTGGGAATTTGTACATTCTGCTGGCTGTGGACTATGTGTCCAAATGGGTGGAGGCCATCCCTTGTCGAACCAACGACAACAAGGTTGTCATAAAATTCTTGAAAGAAAACATTTTTTCTCGGTTCGGTATGCCTCGCACCATCATTAGTGATAATGGAACGCTTTTCTGCAATAGATCTTTTGAATCATTGATGAAAAAGTATTCCATCAGCCACAAATTGTCAACACCCTACCATCCTCAAACTTGCGGTCAGGTTGAAGTCTCCAACAGACAAATTAAACAAATTTTGGAAAAGGCTGTCAACAATAACCGCAAGGATTGGTCGTTGAAGTTAAGTGACGCGATCTGGGCATTCCGCATACCCTTCAAAATGAACCTAGGTATGTCCCCATACCGACTCATCTTTAAAAAGGCATGTCACTTGCCTGTTGAATTAGAGCACCGCGCTTTTTGGGCAATCAAGCAGCTCAATATCGACTTGGAAAAAGCCGGCGAAACGCGAAAACTTCAATTAAACGAACTTGACGAAATATGCAATGATGCGTACGAGAACGCCAAACTGTACAAGGAAAAGACGAAAGTCTTTCATGAAAAGGCGATTCTCAGAAAAACGTTCACCGTGGGCCAAAAGGTTCTGCTCTATGACTCCCGACTTCATTTGTTTCCTGGGAAGTTGAAATCACGATGGACAGGCCCATTTTTTGTGCACACAATTTTTCCGCACGGTGCTGTTGAAATTGAAAATCAGCAAACTGGCAGTACGTTGAAAGTTAATGGCCAACGGCTAAAACCATTTTTAGAATTGCCCGCGGAAACGGGGGAGCTCATGTTTTTACATGAGCCAAGTTACATCGATTAAAACACACCCCCACGTTGTTTTCTTGTATATACTCTTTTTTGTAATTTTTAGTTTTCTTTTGCTAATTCTTTTTATAAAGGGGTGTCTTTGTAAATAACCCTTTATAACCTGTCCCAACCCCAACCCAAGACCTCATTTCTGATTTTGCCAAAACCCCAAAGCTCTCTCTTCATAAAAAACCCAATCTCAAAGAAACAGCCCCAGATCTACATCTCCGGCCGCCGGAAAATTCCATTGAGCCGCAATTTGCGGCATGATCTGCTCCGACAGCCCCGATCTCCTTTCTCCTCTGTAAGATTTCATCTCTTCTTGTTCAATTTCCACTTAGAATTTCAGATCTAAAATGGTAGCTTTCGATTGTGAGAAAAATTTCTTCGAGATTTTCTCCGACGCAACCTATGGACAGTATTTCTACAATGAAATCTGTCAAAGAGGGTGGGAGTATTTAATCTACAGAGTTTATTTGCTGTGAGGGAATTGGTAGAGGATTTTTACGAAGCTTTAAGAAATGGCAAATCGAAAGCGAACTTCATAGAATTCTTTTTCCAAGGACGACGTAGAATCTTTCAGGCCGATACCATTTCTAGAGTCACAGGTATCCCCATAAGACCCAGAAATCAAGAACCGCGGGAATTGGCGGTCTACAGGTCATTAATGGGGGAATTTGTGGAATTGAAAGATAAGGGGATGAATCCAGCCCAGATGTACCGAAACGTGCTTGCGGTTTGTCGATGGGTAAACCGCAACATCAGGGGAAAGAGCCGTGTTTCTTCCTTCCCGGCTGGGGTGGGACATATTGTGCATTGTTTGATGGAAAAGGACTAGTAATTCTGTGTTGTAACACCATTGTTCAACACAATCATGGAGGGGGTGGCCCAGAACAAACTCCTGCTGCCAGTGCTAGTAACCCAACTTGCGAAGTACTATATGCATGAGATTGAGTTTGAGGGATTTGCGACTGTTTATGCACATTGGCCAGTCGAAATAGAGAGAATTTCACAAGGATACACCGGCAGCCACTATGAGCAGAAAGTCTGGTCAAGGGAGGACCTAAGCGAACATCCGGGTCCCGAAAGCTCCACAGAGGCACTTTTGAATGAGCCAGAACCAGATAACGATAAGGACTTGCAGCGCCTGACATTTAGGAGTATTCGCCACATACTCAAGAAACAACAAAAGATGAAGGAGCAGCTAGACAGGATTGAAGCGGCTCAACAGGAATCGCATGCCGAAGCCAGCGGGAGAAAGAAGGGCAAGGGCAAAGCAAAGCGACGATGATGACATCGTCTGGCTCAAGTTTGCGGGTGGAGCTGAAGCTCGGTGGTGATAGTATTTTGTATCTGCATATAGTTTGCATTTGCATATTTCCTGCATTTCTGCATTTACTTATTGTATTTTTCTTTTCTTTTGCATGTAGTTACATTTCATATCTGCTTTTGTACTGCATTGTATAAAAATTGAAAAAATTGAAAAATTTATAAAAATTAAAAAAAAATACTAAAAATTATAAAAACTTTGTCGGTTGGCTAGTAGGGGAACATTGATTCGAAATCTGAAGGTTAAATTGAGAAGATAGAAATAACTAAATTCAAGAATTGAGATTGACAACCTGAAAAATAACCCGCCTGTGCATTTAACCTTAGCTGATACACGTCTTTTATATCACTTACACGTGTCGTATATTTTTGCTATTTAATGAATGTCTGACATGTCTGTAAAAACTTTTAAAGTGTTAAAACATCCTTAGGATCAAAAAGGTTTGGCTGAGTTAAGTAATATCGAGTATAATTCATAAAGTGACGTAGATATGAAGAATTTTATAGAAGCTTTTACAGAAGCTACAAGTCCGAAAAGTAACCCATCTGGAACTTTGTGGAGTAATTACACACCTTATCACATATAACGTCTTCTGGTTTTAAAAGAAAAAAAACTAGCTATATCTCCGTTTTACTAAAAGTGCTTAAAATTTAAAATTAGTCTTTTGTTTTGTGGTCTTGGTAACTTGGATAATTAAGTTCTTGGGGTGTCTCCACACCTAATACCCTAAAACCATCTGGTTTGGGAGTCATTGACCCAAAGCCCGCTAAGTTTCCAATCGCCTGATAAAACAAGCTAAGCAAGTGTCCTCTCCAAGTTAAAAGTCCTTATGGTTCTTTGTGGGAGTATAATCTTGGCGGTGACAAATTTTATAGTAAAACAGTTTTTTCGCGGAGATATGAAGGTTTGTATTTATTAAGACGTTTTTCACAATATTGAAGGGTGTGTATGAAAAAAAACAGGTGAAAGATAGGAGTGAACATTACGAATATGGTACTCTGTTAAAATCAATATATATTCTGACTTGAAGCCTAACTGGAGAATAAAACTTGAGAAAATCATAACTCTTTTCGAACTTGTATGATCCTTTAGATGTTTACCTTGGTCTGTAACTTTTGACATGATGACCCTAATCAAATTCTTGAAAACATGACGACACTACCACACTATCACGAAAAGACGCATATTAGCTTGTTAAACAAATTGCGAGGAGTGAAAAATAGGGTTTGATGTTTCTAACTTGGGTGATAGAAGTTCTAGCTTGGACACTTAACCTTAAGATTTGGAACAACTGTTTTCTAGCAAAACTAACTTGACTGGATTTTGTAGGTGTAATCCGCTGAAAACCCTCAGGAGACAACACTCCTCCTACTAGGGACACCTAGAGGTTTAACGGCTTATTGCACACGCTCAGTGCAATCGCTTTCCCTGCGAAAGTGCGGTTAGGATTCTCTTTTGTGAACAAATGGTTTTGCTCGGGACGAGCAAAAGATAAGTTTGGGGGTATTTGTTAGGCACGCTTTATTACATTTTAATACCACTCATTTCCTATCATTTTTGTCAATAAACAGTGCTATTAATCTCTTTCTGCTCATTAGTACAGAACACGGGTACACGGGCAAAAACACTGGAGATGGTACACAACATGAACGAAAACGACAGTTTTTAACCAGAACTGCAAACGGGCAGAATACAGATCAAGATTAAAAGAGTTTGCAACAAAGAAAGAGTGTGACCAAGTGTGAAACATATGTGAACATGGACTTACCCATGAATTGCTCTCTGTTCATTGCTCCAGAATTCACCCACGAGATCATTTGACTAAATTGCAATTACAGGGAGATATTCAACTAATCAGAAGACTATTGTATCAAGGTGGGACCCACTCTCTAAAGTCTGGCCGCCAATTTATTCAAAACAGCCGCAAATTGCGGCCCAGACAGTGTATAATTGGTTCGTTTTCTTTGTGCGGGTCCCCCATTGTGTATTTAGTCCACCTGTTGTTGTATCTTTTTATTTTGGGTTGCCTACAAATAGCAGATCTGAGATATAGTTCAGGAATGGAATTTGGGAGCAGATATTCTGATATACTTGTGCACTTTTGTAAAAATTCTGGTTGTTCTTGGAATTAAGTTGAGTTCTTTGCCTTTCTCTGGTCTTGCAACCTCTATTTTTGAGCTTGCAAGATTAGATTTTGGTAGTTGAACTCATTACATGTATTGTGAACCATTGCAATAAACACTCATTACATTCAATTTTGATTCTTGTATCTTTTTATTATTTCGTCTATTCTTTTGATTATTCAGTTGCGCTATTCATATAATGATGTATGAGTAGTTGCTCTTGGGCTATGGGGAGGTAGGATGTGGAATGACTTCACTTTCAACCCCTCCCTTTTGATTCTTTCATTTTTCACTTCTTTTCTTAACATCGCAAGTTTATTATGTTTTTCTTGATAGGATATATCGTTTTGAATGGTTGCAAATCAACCTTTAACATATATCCTATCCATTCTTTACATCTTATCGTTGCTAAGTTATGACTTGAAGAAGGCGTGATTACGGAATTAAGTTACGTGTCGCAATTAGCTAGATAGGATATATAGCATTCTTGCATATAGTCTATACTTGCTACTTCACCTAACTAATTCCATATCCACTCCATTATCAACCTCATTCTTGCTAGTTTCTGTTTTTCTACCCTTGATATCATATTTCATCCTGATACATGTTTCAGATAAATACGGCATACTTTCGCTACTCAAATGGAAAATAAAAGAATGAATCATGAATCAAAATGGAGAGTTGGGGGTAAATATCGTATTTCACTCTTACTGAACCTCAGCCCAAGTTTTCGTATCCCAAAACCTTGTTTCTTTTAGGCAGTACACTAATCGTGACAAAAACACCATTCTCCAATTTATTGATACATAACTCAAAATGATGTCGTGATATCCACTCCTTGTGGTTCGACCCTTGCTTGCCGGCTTGCTACAACGCGCCATGCACTTGCGGTTTATAAATTTTAAAACTCGATACTCGCGTCGTGCACTATTTTTCCGACAAAAACTGACATATCCGACATTGACCTTATTTTCTAAAAAGCACGTCACCGTGGGTAATGAACAAGTAACAGCAACCCAGGTATTGAGCGATCAGAAGATCAACAAGCAAGCATGTACATTCTCCTACGAATCCAATCAGTAACACTCCCGTACAGTCCGGTCTCTTCGTCTGATATGTCGCATATCTCGTCTAGGGGTGGTAAACGTTAGACCCCAATAACTTGATAAGTCGTGTCGATATGAGGTCTATAACAGTTCGAGAAACTACTGATAACACTTACCAGTAAATCTCAGCAACCCTGGCCAGGGATTTCCAATTATAGCCAATCGAACACAGCGCAACATCAACTCCCTATACCGAGAGAGACGAATCCCCTCCTATCGCTCATTGCCTCTATGTGATTCGGGACTGTACCCAAAAGCCACCTTTTTGCACGCCCTCTTGGACGTGGTATGATGGAAATCAAAGTACGGTGGGAATCACATAAGACTCTATGACGATCTCGGGTCTACAGACTAACGTGTACCAGTGTCACCAGAGAACTGCCATCTGACATGAGATATAATACCATCTGGGAGTTCTCGGCGAGTCCGTCCAGTGTACCCAGTCTCTACTGGGCACCCGTATACCTTCTCTGATATCAAACACCAATGGATATGGGATCATCCATCGCCCATCATATGGGTCAAGAAGCGCATACGCTAGTATACTCTGGAGTATCGATGCCCTGTCTCGGTACTCCCACGACTAAGAACATTTGAAGGATGTACTTGACGACTACGCTGTCCCTAGTAGTATGATCCGCATCATAGTCCTGGTAGTCAAGTACTCATCCTAAGGGCTTTGTCAACATATAACATAGAGACAATCAGAGTACATGTTAAGATAAAGTACAACCAGATAGCATACTATTATGTTGAGCAAGAAAGACCTCCCTATATATGTCCAAGCATCCATTACAATATACATCATATGTACAGTAATGGCCTCTAGGGCATACATATAACTAACAATCTCCCACTTGCACCAGGGCCATCTGTTGTGGTATCACATACCTAACAATTAGCTGTGGTTGAAGTATCTCATACTCAACCATCCCATAAAAGTCTCTACTGGGAAAAAGGCCTTTGTGAGTGGATCCGCGCTGTTGTCCTCTATCTCTACTCTTCTAACCTCGATCTCCCTGGAGATCAACCATCTCCATGATCAGGTGATACTGCCTAAGAATTATATCTGGATTTCTGATGGGACGGGGGTTCCTTGGCATAAGCCACAACTCCATTGTCACACAATGGTTGGAACGAAGTTCATCTCATGAACTTATATATATCCAGACTGCCTCTTTGGTAGCATCCTTGGTAACGATGTATCTTGCCTTTAATCGTCTAGTAAGTCACGGTATTTAGCTTGGAACTCTTCCAACATACCGTCCCTCCACTGAGGGTAAAGGAAATGCCTGCGACTGACATTCAGTCGTCCTTATCACCTTGGAACCTTTCCAGTGATTCTCCCCAGGATCGATTGATACCATCTCACTACAACTAGTGAGATTCCTAACATCCAATTAGATCTATCTCATAGATCCATAACCCAGGATTTAGGAGGTATCACCTTGATCCTATATGGAGAATCTTTGTGATAAGAGGAGATTGGCCGAGCGTAGCATAGGAAACTCCTTCCCTATCAAGAGTATGTCATCCACGTACTCTACGAGGATCACCACCATATTCTCTACCACCTTTTTGTATATACTTGGTTCATCTACCATTTTGATGAAGTCAAACTCTTTGACTACTGTTAGTGTAAATGCCCTAGAGGCCATTACTGTATCATACTAGTTTGTATATTACTTAATGGAAGCATGGGATATTCACAGTTGTATAGACAATCTTGTTCAAAATGGTAGTATGCTACTTGGTTTGTTTCTACTTTAATGTATGCATGTGTTTCTTTTAGCATATCGCCTATACACATTAGTGGAGCCCTTAGGATCTTTGCTTGATTACCAGCGTTATGATGGCAGTCACACTAGTGGAGGCTGGGTAATCTACAAGCACATCCTTATACAGGTCCCTAGTCGTAGGATTATCGAGACGGGGCATCGATACTCCGGAGTAGACTAGCATATGCTCTTCTCATCCCAGCAGGGGAGATGGTCTATCCCACAGCCATCAGTACGTCGTACTGGAGATAGTATGCGGGTGCTCGTTAGGTTACGAGTACACTGGACAGGACTCGTCGGTAACTGTTGGTTGGTACTATACCTATCGTCAGATAACAGTTCCCAGGTGACAAGAGTACAGCTTAGTCCGTCGACTTGACACTGCTACTTCACCTCGAGTGTGTTCCCACTGTACTTTGATTACTACCCTACCACGGCTCAAAGGAGTCGTGAAAACAGGTAGTAGTTGGGTGCAGTCCCGAAGCACTTGGAGGCAATAGCGGTTAGACAGGATTCGTCTCTCCCGGTATTGGGGGTTGATATCGCGCTTTGTCTAGAAGAGCCATTACACATAGTCGTCCCTGGCCAGGGCAAGCGAGAATTACTGGTAGTGTTTCCAATAGTTTCTCAGGGTGTTCTGGGATACACTCCGGCACGACTTGTACCGCTATTAGGGGTCTGACGTTTACCGCCCCCTAGGCCCGACATGCGATACTCTCATACGAACAGACCGGACTGTACGGAGATTGTCATATTCAGGCTCAGTAGGAGTTTAGATGGGTTCACCTCATCAGTCTTCTTATCGACATCTACCTGGGGACCGTTACGTACAGCTAGTACCGCTTACGGCCTGTGGTTAAACCCACTGCCAGCATAGTGTCGAGTCTTTAGAGTCCCACACAGAGGGCTGTTCGCCTTTGGGCAAAACAGATTAGAGGTCGCATGGTTTTGCGACAGGGTTCGTTCACATCCGCGCACTTGGGCACGCTTGGTGTCCGGGCAGTTATTTCTAGCGGGCTTTGGTTTAAGCCAGATCCTAGTATATGTTTTGGGATTGGTTTTATCTCATTGTATTCGTGTTTCTCGGAACACGGATGAGGGTGTGTATGCACAGTTGACATAGGCAGAGGCAGAGGATTCTCATTAGGGTTGTTGACCGTTAACTTTTTCTAAACCCTAATGAGAATAAGAAATATGATTAATAATATTAATTAAGGATTATTGTTCCATGGTTGAGTTGAACATTTGATTTTTGTTGACTTGTTGACTTTGTTGACCGGTTGACCATTGTGGACTTGTTGACCATCATCGTTTCATTTCAATGATGCTTCTTGTTCTTTGCAAAATGCATTAAATGCATGAAATTATAATGGTCATTGAAACTAACCATCACAATTCTTAATTATTATTATCATCATCATTATTCTTAGTTTTGTGAGCATGGTTGTAAATTATTATCTCATTCTCACTTGCTCACTCTCTCTCATCCAAAGCTCATCCTTTTCCTCTCTCTCAAAGCTCTCATGTCTCATGTATTCAGAACCATGAGCTATTGAGATAAAACCACTAAAACTCCTCTCTACTCACTCTAGATTTCTAGGTTTAGCAAGCCAAGCACTTTAGTTGCCTCTCGGTTGAGGTAGGAGCTCAAGGTAGAGGCTTTCGGGTGGATCCTTCTTCGACAAAGAGGAGACCGTGAGGTGGAGCCGTTCAAACCACTCCAAGGAGCAAGAAGAGAAGGAGTTCAAGACCTAGGTATAACCCTCTAACATAGTAGTTAAACTTGTAGTTAGTTTGCTAGGTTTTTGTTTAGCAAAGATCCTATTTTCTAGTCCATGTTGCTTTATCATAAAAATCGTTTTTTACCGTTTCCGCCTCCCCGTAAGAACCGGGGTGGGCAACGTGGACTTACAGTGGTATAAGAGCCTAGCTAAACAACAACTAGCATGTTAGCAAAGTATTTAGAATTTCAGTCCGAAAAAAATCGCAAAACACGTCCGAAAACATAACTTTTTCTGATTTTAAAAACCGCTCCAAAAATAATTCCACATATCTTAAAAATCGGCTCAGGGTTTTGTAAGAACTGTTAGTTATATGTATGCCCTAGAGGCCATTACTATACATAGGATGTATATTGTAGTGGATGCTTGGACATATATAGGGAGGACTTTCTTGCTCGACATGATAGTATGCTATCTGGTAGCTCTTTACCTTAACGTGTACACTGATTGTCTCTCTGTTACATGTTGGTAAAGCCCTTATGATGTGTACTTGACTACTTGGACTATGATGCGGATCATACTAGTGGGGACATGGTAGTCCATAAGTACATCATTCAAGGTCCCTAGTCGTGGGTGTATCGAGACGGGGCATCGATATACCAGAGTAGACTAGCGTATACCTTCTCGACCCATACAGATGGGCGATGGATGATCCCATATTGTAACGTTTTGAAAATCGTTTCGGTGAAATTTCGAAAAAACGGTAAAATAGGGGGTTTTCGGTAAAAAGTCAAAATACAAATATTTTTATTATAAAAATTAAATATACATATTCTAGCTATGTAATTGCTATTATTTGGTGTTTATTGAGCCGCTGGTGAAATTTCAAATTTTCTGAAAAAAATATTATTTTATTATTATTTTAAGCCGTCACTAATACATTTAATTAGGGAAAATTACAAATTGGAATGAGTTGAAACAAATTTTGTGCATCATAAAACATTAAATAAAATTTTATCATATGGTTTTTGGAACGAAATCATTTGCCAGAACGGTTTAGAAATTATTGAAGAAAAATGGCTTTTTTTTAGCGTAAATGGATGTTTGGGGTATTGTATTTATCATTTTTCATCACCCCACACCCGTACCCACACCCACACACCCCCATTCACTTCTCCCCTTGGCTGAATTCAGCAGCCACCATATTTTTCCCCACTTGAAAAAGAAATGAAAGAAAAGAAAAGAAAATGGATAAATTAGTTAGACTTTTGACTTTGGTTGGACTTTGACTTTCTCCCCCCACTTTCTCTACCTCCCTCTCTCTCCTCTCCCCCTCCCATTCCAGCCAACCCCCCTCTCCTACAGCAGCAGCAGCCCCCCCCCATTTCCCTTCTCTTTTCTCCTCAAAACTTCATGAATAATTGCCCAAAATCCATCAAAAAAAATCCCAAAACCCAAATCCGACTCCTACCCATTTTAGGTTAGCCCGTATAGCATGGATCTTTGTGAAAAGAGAGCATTTTGGAGGGCCATGGATGCTTGTGGATCTTCAAATATTTTTGGGTATAATTCTAAACCTTTTTGCTTAGTTTGTTACTTAATTTCTTAAAACTAATTTAATTAAGTGTTAATTTGGTTTATGTGAGTTTAATTGCATGATTAAAGATTTTAGTTAGGGTTTGTTGTGGAAATGAGTTGTGTTTGATTGTGCATGGTTTAGTGATGTGGATTAACATATTTAGTTTTGTAGAAAACTAATCTAGTTGTTAATTACAAGTTGTTACTTGAAAAATGTCCAAATTAAGCTTTTTGTTGCAAACTAGGTTTTTTGATTTAATTCGAAATATGAGATTAAAAATATGGTTAGGGTTTTTATCATATTATTAACTTTATTAAGTGTATTTTAACACTTTAGTTCATGGAAATCCAACCTAAATTGGAGTTTGTGTATTTTTGCTATGAAATTGTTAAAAAAGGGTATTTTGTAAACTAGAATATTAGGGTTTTTGGAATTTAATGAGATTAAATTCCGGAAATTGTTTCTATGACTTATTTAAGATATTTAATAAGTATATTGGCCGCTACATTCATTTAAATATCATGTTTTGTACAAAAACGGCGAATTGTGCCTGCTAGATTTACGGAAAAATGACTTTTTAAGTGAAATTGGGGTTTTTGTGAGTTTTAACCTAGTTTATATTAAAATTAGTGTTCGTGAATGTGCAAATAAGTGTGATTGGATTTTTCTCGATGGTTTGACGTTTGTACATCGACATCGAGGGTTGGGTTGACTATTCTTGCATGCGTAGGCGATAGGTTTGGACCTATGCGTGATACGCATGCCGATTTGATTTTCGTATGCCGTTTCGATTTCGAATTTAGTTTTAATGCGATACGGTGCGTTATGATATGTAGGTACCCCATGTGGACTTCGAGACGACAAGCAAGCGCGTGGCGACGTCGGCACCGGCTAGCGAGGACCAGGTGAGTAGATTTATATCTATGGGGAGAAGTCGGGTGGATGGCGTATAGCACCCCCGCAGTCCGTAGTGGTGTATACGGATGCGTATACACACCAACAATTTTTATATGTTATTTGGGATTAATAACGATGCTTAGGATGGATATTGGTGTGTTGGATTATTTTATCGTTGCGAACCCTAGGGTAGTGTTGCACTACACATACACACATACATACTTGCATACTTTCCTATTGATATATGCTCATGGGATTCTTTATAGTTATGTGTTCACATGGGTATGGGACTATGTGTTCACATACGGATTGAGGATGATACTTGGGATTGAGCTGAGTCGATGAGATTTGATTTGAGACCGTGAGATCGGTGATATAGCAGGGTTCGTATCTTAGATACGACATGACGTTGTAGCGGGTCCTTGACGTAGTGTTTCATACACGTCCATCCATACGTAGGCGGTATCAGTATGGTACTAGACGTAGATCAGTACCCCGATCATGATAATTGATAAAGAGGATACCAGGTGAATAGTTTGATGAATGTGATATTGACCCGTACCCAGATTTGGGATGCCGTACGACGGATTTACGTACGAGCTATATTGATGATTGATCCGCACTCTTGACTTAGGATGCCTGATTATAGATATGGTATCAGCTATGATATTATTGAGGCGGGATCACCGACTATACATATACAGGTAGGTATATGTATCGACTCAGATGTTAGGCGGTTTCCTTACCTGTAGTCCAGCTTGTTAGCTTAGCCCTTTAGTTTAGTTTAGTTGTTAGATTAGATTCGATTCTTACCTATTTCAAAACTAACGAATCGTGGGTATTTTAAAAGACAGCCCAAGGGATCCTACGGATATTTCAAAAGACGTATCTTTTCATAAAAACACCGTAGTCCCTATTTTCAAAACCCCATGACTCGTGTTATTTCAAAAGGCACCATTTGTAGGACTTATATTAGATTAATACTGATTAGTTATCGTTGTGTCTAGTATTCAGCTCCCGCACATTATTGCTGTTCGCTCTGCCTCGCATACTTATTTTGCTGCATATTCCATTATTGATATCATGCTGTTAGGACACCAGCACCATTACCGATGATGCGTATGTACCACGTACACTTACTTGCCGGCTCACACATATCTTCATCGGTAATTGCCATGTCACGTACACCTTAGAAAATATTATTGCTTGACATAGCATGTTAACTAATAGTTTAGACATTGTAGTTATTACCTGCTACTTCATGCATACTGTTATTCATTGTTATGCCGCATTCATGGATTCTCATGCATATATTCACTATTTTACGTGTTATTGAGGTTTCGGATTCAGATTTCCATGAGATTTTCTGGATTTGGAGGAAAACCGCAAAAACATAAATAAACCTTTTCTCTCTTTTAAAATAAAAAGTGCGGTTTTCCCATGATGTATGAGTCGTCCACCATGAGTTTGCTGATGGATTTCGAGACCCGATTCGAGGAGACGGATGAACCGTTTCGGGTACATGGTGGACCCGGTAAGGTACCCCGGGGCAAGAAGCGCGTGATGATGACGATGTAAGCCTGGTAGGGGAGCACTACCTACTGGTGATATTACCCGACGCATCGGATATCCGGAGGATACCGTCGTAGTCTTGAGATGGATGGTAGGGGCCGGTCTGGATTGACGGCGCCCTAGATATTGTGATTGAGACATTGAGATTGAGACTTGAGGTACATAGATTGTGACACAGAGATATCGAGGTATTTAGACACTTGTTTTGTGTCGATGCTGGGCACTGTTTTATGCTGATTTCATATATGGTACCTCATTTCTTTTAAAATTCAGAAATCTCACTGATTTATGAAACCAGTTTTATTCAGTACATGCATTCTGTTTCATGCATTCATACATCATCCATATGATATATTGCTACCTGAGGCACTGACACGGGCACATAAGATCACACTCGGTTAGATATTACCCTAGCCATTGTTATAGGCTGTATGTTTTACATATATTTGCGGTTATATTGTGATCATTGACCCAAGTTGCGTTATTTATGCGATTTCTTTCCGTAGATGTTTTTCTATTCACGAGTTGGCAACTCACCCCCGTTGTGCCCCAGTTTCTTGCAGGTTTGCCGTACAGGTTTCATTACGGCTTTGCGGGCTCAGTTTCATTCGGGTGACTTGTTAGTAGGTGGGTTTTTCTTGTATCGTACCCATCATATTACCTTGTATAATATTATTCCGTTGTATCTAGTAAATTCCATCAACTAAACATGTATTTTTTTGAGATAGAGACCAGTGATGTTATTCTTTCGACCTTAGAGTCGCGCGTTATATTTCTGTGGATTTCTGGTGGTTTTGAGTTTCTTTTTGAGTTTTGATCCTCGCCGTTGGCGTTGTATATTATATTGCTTGTGTGGTTGTGACCGTCGATTGACGAAGAGCTAGCTCCCACTTGGGGATGCCTTTTTCTTGATTTCATATACTATTCATGTTGTATTCCGTTTGGGGGCCAGTATTTACAAAGGAGACTCTACCGAAATTTTCAGTAAATTTTTGATGTTTTAAAAACCGCATAATTCGGCTTATGCTATTGAAACTACTTGCTTTAAGTTGGTTTTTCCTGCACTCTACTATTTTTCTTGGTTTGGATTTCTGGGTTTTCGGTTTACTTAGATTACGTACGCCTCGAGACGTTCGTAGTTTAAGTGCCGGTCATGTTCCGTACTTTCGGGTCGTGACAAAGTTGGTATCAGAGCGTTAGGTTTTTACCTTCGGAGCGTAGGATGACCCTTGGTTGATGGAATAGGTAACTAAAGTAGAGTGACGTACCGTGAGTATGTTCCGCGGCATACTTACGACACGCCACTCCACTTAAGGAGCCTTAGGATGTACATTTCTTTGTTCAGTATTATATTCATTCCGATCTAGCCTCATCAGTACCAGTTATGGTTTTGCTTCCACGATTACGGGCAGGGAGAGCTACGGCTAGAGTTGCGGTCAGCACAAGCTCGTTACGAACGAGGACAGACCAGGGCGTAATTCCGGCGACACACGATTGCAGAGATGTGTCTTTTTGTTGTGTTTTCACGCCATGAGCGTTTAGATAGATCGCTGTACGAGATTTCTCGGACGTGCCGATCAGTACCAGAGGATCGAGCCAATGATAGAGGCCAACCAGATTTTGATGACCGTTGGTGTATTGCTTATTCATGATGTTTGAGGCACTGTTCAGCGTGCAGACGAGTGAGCTAGTTATTGCTGCGAACGACGAGATATCGCCCCAGATGTTGGAGCTATTACAGTACGAGTTGTACTAAGAGATGATAGAAGGTCGCTAGTCACCCGATGATGAATGACTAGGACAGGTGGTTCGTTCGCTACCCCGATGCGAGGTCATCAGATAGATTGATTCCAGCTAGAGACGACTTCACGCGGAGACGTTGGGAGTCGACAGAGACGATCGAATGTCAGAAACCTACTATTCCAAGTTTAAAGTATTCGGAAAGACATGCAGGCAATTCTATGGTCCCTCTAGAAGAATGAAACCCTAACTCGACTTAATGACCGTATGAAAGCCTTTGAACCTTAGGGTTTGCGGCAGTTCTGCGGCGCCATTAGTGAGGCTTGGGTTTGCCCTTCTACGGCTGGACCACCGATGATGTGGTATGTACTCGATACTATTAAACTGTGCCCAAGATGTTGAGCCTTTGGGGGATTATGAGGTTTTGACAATCGATTGGATGGTTCGACTTAATTCGGATGTTAGGTGGTGAGATGCATTTCTTGGGAGACTCCCGATACGAGGATAGCCGTTGGAGCTCAGTCCATGCAGCCACGATGAGACGAGTCCGAAGCAGTCGACATTAGAGAAAATGGAGTAAGAGGATCGTACAAGATCTGGATATGATGACGTTTCCCTCCGCCGACATCAGAGATGCGATGCACATGCCGTGGCAGAGTACTGGATATACCTTCCAGAAGGAGTCGCGATGGGTGTGCAGCCGTTCCAGAGCAAGATGCAGATATAGGAAAGGACGATGACTTCCGAACAGTTGGCAGAGACGAGACATGGAAGAGACCGTGAGCAGGGTTCGTTCCAGGACTCTGCTGCAATGATACTTGCACCCATGATCAGATGTGTCATGTACATTCAGAGAGCCAGAGGCCGACGCCAGTGATATGCTGTCTTACGAGTGGTTATGATGATTGACCGGGAGATGACAAGAGACGTGCCAGAACTGGATCATCCCCGTTAGCACACCCGACAGGGCCGATAAGCCGATGGACCGAAAGATTGGTAATTCACAGTGAAGACCTTGACCCAGGAGTGGTCATGGTTAAGCACATCAGCAGGACAGAGTTCATGATCATCGACGAGACGTCCCATTAGTGACCGTGACAGTTGGCCGAGATTCTTAGAGGATGCGCTTGAGCGGTACTGTTCCGCCATTATTGATTTCGATGTTTTGGGTGATTTATTCGTATGATTTGATTTTGATGATTGAGGATTTACGATCTTTGCACAGTGTTGCACTTGATATCGTTTTCGTGCTTTAGTTTCACATGTTTGTGATTTTACGGTTTTAAACAGTTGAGTTGGTTTTGTGTGTATGCATGCACACGAATTGGTTCCTGCACTCTGTATAGTTATTATATGCTTGCAGTGTAGTGATACGCCTTTTATGCACTTAGATGCACTGGACTTCGATTTCGATTGTGATACTCGATATTTGTTTTGTGCACCTTGTGCACCTGATTGATTTTGCGCATGTTCGGCGCTTGATATTGGATTTCATGATTTCGTGCACGATGGATGCACCTGATTTGGATTTTCGCGCATGTTGGGCGCATGTTTTGAAGGGTGATTTTGGTGCACACCAGAGGCACTAAATTGAGAATTTTTCGTGCATGTCAGATGCACCTGATTTTACTGTCAGGCACACATGTTGCCTACGACAGATGTTTCGTGCACACCCGATGCACTTAGATCTTGTTTCTGTGCACTTGTATGGCACGTATATGGATTTTGATTTCCGTGCGCACCAGACGCACGTTGCATTCATGTGCATATTTTGGGATTGATTTTGTATAGAGCAGTACGTTTTTATGATATTGCTATGTGTTTTCGTACTGAGCAGGACTAGTCAGAGGACAGTACCTGAATATATTTTTGCATGCATTGATAGTTATTGAAGGGGATTTCCAAAAAGCGAGCTATAGCCTCAGTATTTACCTACGTGTCTGATATGACACGAAATGTTTAAAACAAGGAGACCCTTCTAAATTGTTTCCAAAACGGCGGAACGTACATTTCAAACAAAGGTATATATGTATATAGTTATTTTCTTATGATAGACGTCCACCACTGTGTAGTGTTATACGCGTTGCACAGCGACTTAAAGAGATTTGGCATGCATTTCCTTCAGATACTTACAGATATAGATTCGATATTTACATGTATAGTTTCGAGTTACGTCATATTGGTTTTGATTTGGATTTGGCATTGATGTCTTCTCCATGACTCCGATGATTGCGGGATGCTTGACGGAGTTTTGATTTGAGTTATATGCTCATTTTTTTATGCGCATGCGCTGCGCTACGATTTGTTTTATGTATTTACAATTTCGGAGCCCCGGCGACTTAATGGTTTTGGTTTAGATGTTTTAGTATTTGGGGGAAGTTTTAATTTAAATTCGGGGACCGAATTTCTTTAAGGGGGAAGATTGTAACGTTTTGAAAATCGTTTCGGTGAAATTTCGATAAAACGGCAAAATAAGGGGGTTTTCGTTAAAAAGTCAAAATACAAATATTTTTATTATAAAAATTAAATATACATATTCTAGCTATGTAATTGCTATTATTTGGTGTTTATTGAGCCGCTGGTGAAATTTCAAATTTTCTGAAAAAAATATTATTTTATTATTATTTTAAGCCGTCACTAATACATTTAATTAGGGAAAATTACAAATTGGAATGCGTTGAAACAAATTTTGTGCATCATAAAACATTAAATAAAATTTTATCATGTGGTTTTTGGAACGAAATCATTTGCCAAAACGGTTTAGAAATTATTGAAGAAAAAAGGCTTTTTTTTAGCGTAAATGGATGTTTGGGGTATTGTATTTATCATTTTTCATCACCCCACACCCGTACCCACACCCACACACCCCCATTCACTTCTCCCCTTGGCTGAATTCAGCAGCCACCATCTTTTTCCCCACTTGAATTTCAAAGGAAAGAAATGAAAGAAAAGAAAAGAAAATGGATAAATTAGTTAGACTTTTGACTTTGGTTGGACTTTGACTTTCTCCCCCCACTTTCTCTACCTCCCTCTCTCTCCTCTCCCCCTCCCATTCCAGCCAACCCCCCCTCTCCTACAGCAGCAGCAGCCCCCCCCCCCATTTTCCTTCTCTTTTCTCCTCAAAACTTCATGAATAATTGCCCAAAATCCTTTAAAAAAAATCGCAAAACCCAAATCCGACTCCTACCCATTTTAGCTTAGCCCGTATAGCATGGATCTTTGTGAAAAGAAAGTATTTTGGAGGGCCATGGATGTTTGTGGATCTTCAAATGTTTTTGGGTATAATTCTAAACCTTTTTGCTTAGTTTGTTACTTAATTTCTTAAAGCTAATTTAATTAAGTGTTAATTTGGTTTATGTGAGTTTAATTGCATGATTAAAGATTTTAGTTAGGGTTTGCTGTGGAAATGAGTTGTGTTTGATTTTTCATGGTTTAGTGATGTGGATTAACATATTTAGTTTTATAGAAAACTAATCTAATTGTTAATTACAAGTTGTTACTTGAAAAATGTCCAAATTAAGCTTTTTGTTGCAAACTAGGTTTTTTGATTTAATTCGAAATATGAGATTAAAAATATGGTTAGGGTTTTTATCATATTATTAACTTTATTAAGTGTAGTTTAACACTTTAGTTCATGGAAATCCAACCTAAATTGTAGTTTGTGCATTTTTGCTATGAAATTGTTAAAAAAGGGTATTTTGTAAACTAGAATATTAGGGTTTTTGGAATTTAATGAGATTAAATTCCGGAAATTGTTTCTATGACTTATTTAAGATATTTAATAAGTATATTGGCCGCTACATTCATTTAAACATCATGTTTTGTACAAAAACGGCGAATTGTGCTTGCTAGATTTACGGAAAAATGACTTTTTAAGTGAAATTGGGGTTTTTATGAGTTTTAACCTAGTTTATATTAAAATTAGTGTTCGTGAATGTGCAAATGAGTGTGATTGGATTTTTCTCGATGGTTTGACGTTTGTACATCGACATCGAGGGTTGGGTTGACTATTCTTGCATGCGTAGGCGATAGGTTTGGACCTATGCGTGATACGCGTGCCGATTTGATTTTCGTATGCCGTTTCGATTTCAATTTAGTTTTAATGCGATACGGTGCGTTATGATATGTAGGTACCCCATGTGGACTTCGAGACGACAAGCAAGCGCGTGGCGATGTCGGCACCGGCTAGCGAGGACCAGGTGAGTAGATTTATATCTACGGGGAGAAGTCGGGTGGATGGCGTATAGCACCCCCGCAGTCCGTGGTGGTGTATACGGATGCGTATACACACCAACAATTTTTATATGTTATTTGGAATTAATAACGATGCTTAGGATTGATATTGGTGTGTTGGACTATTTTAGCGTTGCGAACCCTAGGGTAGTGTTGCACTACACATACACACATACATACTTGCATACTTTCCTATTGATATGTGCTCATGGGATTCTTTATAGTTATGTGTTCACATGGGTATGGGACTATGTGTTCATATACGGATTGAGGATGATACTTGGGATTGAGCTGAGTCGATGAGATTTGATTTGAGGCCGTGAGATCGGTGATATAGCAGGGTTCGTATCTTAGATACGACATGACGTTGTAGCGGGTCCTTGACGTAGTGTTTCATACACGTCCATGCATACGTAGGCGGTATCAGTATGGTACTAGACGTAGATCAGTACCCCGATCATGATAATTGATAACGAGGATACCAGGTGAATAGTTTGATGAATGTGATATTGACCCGTACCCAGATTTGGGATGCCGTACGACGGATTTACGTATGAGCTATATTGATAATTGATCCGCACTCTTTACTTGGGATGCCTGATTATAGATATGGTATCAGCTATGATATTATTGAGGCGGGATCACCGACTATACATATACAGGTAGGTATATGTATCGACTCAGATGTTAGGCGGTTTCCTTACCTGTAGTCCAGCTTGTTAGCTTATCCCTTTAGTTTAGTTTAGTTGTTAGATTAGATTCGATTCTTACCTATTTCAAAACTAACGAATCGTGGGTATTTTAAAAGACAACCCAAGGGATCCTACGGATATTTCAAAAGACGTATCTTTTCATAAAAACACCGTAGCCCCTATTTTCAAAACCCCATGACTCGTGTTATTTCAAAAGGCACCATTTGTAGGACTTATATTAGATTAATACTGATTAGTTATCGTTGTGTCTAGTATTCAGCTCCCGCACATTATTGCTGTTCGCTCTGCCTCGCGTACTTATTTTGCTGCATATTCCATTATTGATATCATGCTGTTAGGACACCAGCACCATTACCAATGATGCGTATGTACCACGTACACTTACTTGCCGGCTCACACACATCTTCATCGGTAATTGCCATGTCACGTACACCTTAGAAAATATTATTGCTTGACATAGCATGTTAACTAATAGTTTAGACATTGTAGTTATTACCTGCTACTTCATGCATACTGTTATTCATTGTTATGCCGCATTCATGGATTCTCATGCATATATTCACTATTTTACGTGTTATTGAGATTTCGGATTCGGATTTCCATGAGATTTTCTGGATTTGGAGGAAAACCGCAAAAACATAAATAAACCGTTTCTCTCTTTTAAAATAAAAAGTGCGGTTTTCCCATGATGTATGAGTCGTCCACCATGAGTTTGCTGATGGATTTCGAGACCCGATTCGAGGAGACGGATGAACCGTTTCGGGTACATGGTGGACCCGGTAAGGTACCCCGGGGCAAGAAGCGCGTGATGATGACGATGTGAGCCTGGCAGGGGAGCACTACCTACCGGTGATATTACCCGACGCGTCGGATATCCGGAGGATACCGTCGTGGTCTTGAGATGGATGGTAGGGGCCGGTCTGGACTGACGGCGCCCTAGATATTGTGATTGAGACATTGAGATTGAGACTTGAGGTACATAGATTGTGACACAGAGATATCGAGGTATTTGGACACTTGTTTTGTGTCGATGCTGGGCACTGTTTTATGCTGATTTCATATATGGTACCTCATTTCTTTTAAAATACAGAAATCTCACTGATTTATGAAACCAGTTTTATTCAGTACATGCATTCTGTTTCATGCATTCATACATCATCCATATGATATATTGCTACCTGAGGCACTGACACGGGCACATGAGATCACACTCGGTTAGATATTACCCTAGCCATTGTTATAGGCTGCATGTTTTACATATATTTGAGGTTATATTGTGATCATTGACCCAGGTTGCGTTATTTATCCGATTTCTTTCCGTAGATGTTTTTCTATTCACGAGTTGGCAACTCACCCCCGTTGTGCCCCAGTTTCTTGTAGGTTTGCCGTACAGGTTTCATTACGGCTTTGCGGGCTCAGTTTCATTCGGGTGACTTGTTAGTAGGTGGGTTTTTCTTGTATCGTACCCTTCATATTACCTTGTATAATATTATTCCGTTGTATCTAGTAAATTCCATCAACCAAACATGTATTTTTTTGAGATAGAGACCAGTGATGTTATTCTTTCGACCTTAGAGTCGCGCATTATATTTCTGTGGATTTCTGGTGGTTTTGAGTTTCCTTTTGAGTTTTGATCCTCGCCGTTGGCGTTGTATATTATATTGCTTGTGTGGTTGTGACCGTCGATTGACGAAGAGCTAGCTCCCGCTTGGGGATGCCTTTTTCTTGATTTCGTATACTATTCATGTTGTATTCCGTTTGGGGGCCAGTATTTACAAAGGAGACTCTGCCGAAATTTTCAGTAAATTTTTGATTTTTTAAAAACCGCATAATTCGGCTTATGCTATTGAAACTACTTGCTTTAAGTTGGTTTTTCCTGCACTCTACTACTTTTCTTGGTTTGGATTTCTGGGTTTTCGGTTTACTTAGATTACGTACGCCTCGAGACGTTCGTAGTTTAAGTGCCGGTCATGTTCCGTACTTTCGGGTCGTGAAACATATCCATTGGTGTTTGACATCAGAGAAGATATACGAGTGCTCAGTGGAGACTGGGTACACTGGACGAACTCGCCGAGAACTCCCAGATGGTATTATACCTCACGTCAGATGGCAGTTCTCTGGTGACACTGGTACAGGTTAGTCTGTAGACCCGAGATCGTCATAGAGTTTTGTGTGATTCACACTGTGCTTTGATTTCCACCTTACCACGTCCAAAAGGGCGTGCAAAATGGTGGTTTTTGGGTACAGTCCCGATTCACATAGAGGCAATGAGCGATAGGATGGGATTCGTCTCTCCCGGTATAGGGAGTTGATGTTGCGCTGTGTTCGATTGGCTATAACCGGAAATCCCTGGCCAGGGTTGCTGAGATTTACTGGTAAGTGTTACCAGTAGTTTCTCGAACTGTTATAGGCCTCATATCGACACGACTTATCGAACTATTGGGGTCTGACGTTTACCACCTCTAGGCAAGATATGCGACATATCAGACGACGAGATCGGACTGTACGGTAAGTGTTACTGGTTGGATTCACAGGAGTGTGAGCGGGCTTGCTCGTTGATCTTCTGATCGCTCAATACCCGGGTGGCCGTTACGTTTAGCAGACCGCTTGCGGCTTGTGGGTGTTTGATATGATCATCACCTACTGCCGGCGTATTGACGAGTCTTTAGAGTCCTACACAGAGGTTTCCTGGCTCAAGCGAAACGAAATAGGAGCGCATATGAGATATGTGCGGGACCGAGAATAATGCGTGTATTTGATACCGTATTCTATTCTCGCGATGAATGTATCGATTGGTTGTATGCGATATAACCTAGTTATCGAATTAAGGATTGATTCGATAAGTCGATACATTGGATATTAGTCGGTCATATGCGATATGACCGGATCGTTAAATTAAGTGTTGATTTAATGATTTAATATATAATTATATATTTGATATATTACTTTGTATTAACTAGTATTGGTTTACTTAAGATGGATTTTCTCACTTGATGTGCACATTGTATATATGATATAGTTTTGTGCACTAGTTTGTATCATGTTTGATGATACATGCAAACTTGGGTGTGTTTGCTTTTAAACTATGATTTAGGTTAATGGTTAGGGTTTTAAATGTTTTATTTATTTTCTTTATGCATTTATTTTTGGACAAGAAATGAAATGGTTGCTTCTTTTGTTTTTTGTTGAAGCTTCATGAAGCTTTGAAAGCTTGACCATTTTGTTTCTTTCCTTAACCCTAACCATTTACTTAACCTTAGTTTATTCTCTACATGTGTTTATCTAACCCATGGTTGCAATATGATAAGGCATCACTTGATTTTCTATTTGAATTAATTCATTTTTCCTTTTCTTTCTTCTTCTTCTTCATGAAGAAGAAAGAAAACCCTTGCAAGAAATAATCAAGTGATGATTCCAAGTGAGAAATCCAAATCCAAAGTGAACCCACTTCTTATTTCTTCATCCTCTACCACTTCCCATGTAGTATAGGGTGTTTTCTTCACAAGTTTCATGACTTGGTGAAGTTGGAGCTTGATCTTGAGTTCCTCGACGTAGATCATCTTCGGCATCGAAGTCAACGACCTAACCCGATCTTTTCTCCGATGAAACCACCGCGAGAGTCTAGGATCCGATGATCACAGCGAAGGGACATCGTCACGGAGCTATGGAGGTGAAGGACCAGATCTACAAAGGTTGTATTTCCGTTCACTTAGTGTAAATGTGATTTACTTTCATTCGGTTTCGCCTAAACTCTAGTTAACGATCTTTGCTTAGGGTTTCTCGGCACCTAAAATTTGAATTTGGCCTGGTTGATGCCTTGTGGAACCTCTTGAGTGTGCCTAGCAACCCTACAGTGGTATCAGAGCCTAGCTAGAGCTTTAGGCGATGTGTAGACGATGTTAGAAACCCGATCGAACCCGAAACCCTAATTCAAAACCACTCTCTGTACATTTTCTGAAAAAGTGGTTTTTTCCAAATTAAAAATATGCAAAAAAATAAGCAGGGTTTTATATGAATTACTGTGCAAAACAGGGTTCTAACTCCATCAAACTGCCACGGAACCGCGGCCTTACCCAACCTATCGCGGCGGTTCCGCGGCCATATTGTTGCTTCGTTGACTAAACTTTGCACAGTAATGTTTCTATTTGACTCCTGTGTTTTCTGGGTAATTTTAATCTTTACTCAAGAGTTGAGTTTTCTGGGTTGTATTGGGGATTCGATGATTCGATCGGAATCTTTAACTGCGTCTATGAGTTTTTCCGGGAAATTTAGAATATGTTGAAAAGTTCGACCGGATATAAATACCCACTTTTTCCCCTGTCGGGAAATTTCCAAGTGTTGGATCTTTCCGTAGTTTAATAACGTTCTAAGTAGTGCAAGTAACGCGATGGACCCTCTAGAAGACAACAAACCTTAACTCGATTATGTGACCGTCTTGAACTGCCCTTTGAACCTTAGGGTTTGGGGCAGTACGGCGTGCTACATGTGAGGCGTTGGCTTGACCCTTCTACAGTTGGACCGTTGGTTCTGTGGCACGAAGTGAATGTTCTTAAACTTATTTCATGTGTTGAGCTGTTTCGGGAAAACTTGGGTGTTTGACTGTTCGATCGGAAAGTTTAACATTTTCTGTTTATCTGGAATGTGATACAATATTTGGAATCCACAAATAGTTATGAGATAACTGAATGAATGTTATAAACATAGCAGTTTAGTCTCACTTGATTGGTTGCCACAGAATTTTGATGCGATCAAAAGTCCGTCGCAATCGCGTAGCGTACGTGGATACTCGCCGGGTAAACTTAATAGACAGCCTCACCCCATAGTCCCGACCAAGTGACTGTAGGAGAACCCTGTCGCCGAAAGCATCCGTTCGGGTGCTCGTGGCAGCGGTGTTCCGCCTTGGTGCACTTCGTCGACGGCGTCGGGGGTGCGGCCGCCAACTAAAGTTTGCGACGAGCATTCGATCAGGATGTCTGGAATCTTGTTGAATTGCCCGACTTGGTATTGAAAAGAGTTTTCGATAATGAGACTAAAATGCGGGGTTTATAATTGTTAGGCATGCGATGTCTAAGGAATTCATTTTGTTAAGCATGCGATGTCTAAAGAGTTTGCGGATTCCAACTGTTGTAGTTTTACACTTTCTTTTCTGTGACCGTAAGTGTAATATGTGATATCGTTGGTTTCGTTGCTATATGTCAACGACAATTGGGATATGTAGGGTTCTTAGGCACTCTCAAGAGGTCTCACAAGGCATCGACCATGCCAATTTCAAATTTTATGGGTGCCGAGAAACCCTAATACGGATCGTAGACTAGACGTTTAGGCGAAATACGAAACTAGTTAACACTTTAACTAAGGGAGAGAGACTACAACCTTTGTAGATCCGGTTCTCCACTTCCTTAGCTCCACGTAGGCGTCCTCTCACTGCCCATCTCGAATCCCGAACTCAAACGTCGGCTTCATCGGAGAATAGGGCGGACTAGGTCGTCGGCTTCGTGCCGAAGATGATCTACGTCGAGGTTGCACAAGTTCAAGCTCCAACTTCACTAAGTTGTGAAACTTGTGAAGAAAACACCCAAAACAACTTGGCAAGAGGTAGAGGGTGAAGAAATAGGAGGTGGGTTCACTTTAGAATTGGATTTCTCTCACTTTAGCTCAAGTTGCCATTGATGGACCTTAAGCTTTTCTTGAAGAAGAAGATGATCAAGAAGAAAAAGAATATGATAAGTGTTATTTAAAAATGAAACTAATATGAATACTTATCATATCTTGACCATGGTCAAGTGTAGAGATTAAACTAAGGTTAGTTGGAATGGTTAGGGTTAAGGATGAGATAAGGATGGTGGACTTTGTCAAAGCTTCAAGAAGCTTGAACATAGAAACAAAATAAGCCACCATTCTTAACTAAATCCTTTCCAAATAAATAAACAAATAAATAAATGAAAAACCAAAACCCTAATCATCATTTAACCATGGTTTAATCCTTTACACTTAACCACATTATCAAGTATCATCAAACATGATACAAATATGTGCACAAAAGTATATCACATATACTTCTTGCACATCAAGTGAGAAAAAATCCATTTAAAGTGAACCAATACTAGTTAATGCAATGCTATATATCAAATATATAATTATACATTAAATCATTAAATCAACATTTGATTCAATGATCCGGTCATGTCGCACATAACCGACTAGAATCAAATGTATCGATTTAACGAATCAATGATTCGATAACTAGGTCATATCGAATATAACCAATCGAAACATATATCGCGAGAATGAAATGCGGTATCACATACACGCATTATTCTCGGTCCTGCACATATCTCATATACGCTCCTATTTCGTTTCGCTTGAGCCAGGAAACCTCTGTGTAGGACTCTAAAGACTCGTCAATACGCCGGTAGCAGATGATGATCATATCAAGCACCCACAAGCCGCAAGCGGTCTGCTAAACGTAACGGCCATCCGGGTATTGAGCGATCAGAAGATCGACGAGCTAGCCCGCTCACACTCATGTGAATCCAACCAGTAACACTTACCGTACAGTCCGGTCTGTTCGTCTGATATATCGCATATCAAGTCTAGGGGTGGTATACGTCAGACCCCAATAACCGATAAGTCGTGCCGATGTGAGGCTCATAACGGGTCGAGAAACTACTGGTAACACTTACCAGCAAATCTCTGATCATCCCTGGCCAGGGACTTCCCTGTTACGGCCAATCGAGCACTGCGCAACATCAACCCCCAATACCGGGAGAGACGAAACCCCTCCTATCGCTCATTGCCTCCATGTGACTCGGGACTGTACCCAAAGACCACCGTTTTGCACGCCCTCATGGACGTGGTAAGGTGGAGATCAAAGTACAGTGGGAATCACACAAGACTCCATGACGATCTCGGCTCTACAGACTAACCTGTACAAGTGTCACCTGAGAACTGCCATCTGACGTGAGGTATAATACCATCTGGGAGTTCTCGGCGAGTCCGTCCAGTGTACCCAGTCTCCACTGAGCACCCGTATACCATCTCTGATGTCAAACACCAATGGATATGGGATCATCCATCGCCCATCTCATGGGTCGAGAAGCATATACGCTAGTCTACTCTGGTATATCGATGCCCCGTCTCGATACACCCACGACTAGGGACCGTGAAGGATGTACTTATGGACTACCATGTCCCCACTAGTATGATCTGCATCATAGTCCAGGTAGTCAAGTACACATCCTAAGGGCTTTACCAACATGTAACTATAAGACAGTATAAAAAGACAAGTGTACATGTTAAGATAAAGAGTAACCAGATAGCATACTATCATGTCGAGCAAGAAAGTCATCTCTATATATGTCCAACAAACCAATATAATATACATCATCTGTACAATACTGGCCTCTAGGGTATACATACAACTAACAATCTCCCACTTGCACTAGGGCCAGCTGCTGTAGTATCGCATACCGAGTATCCCGAAAAGTCTCTCAAACTGTATTTGGGGAATGGCCTTCGTGAGTGGATCCGCCGTGTTGTTCTTCGTGTCAACTCTCCTGACCTCGATCTCCCGGCGATCAACTATCTCCCGGATCAGGTGATACCGCCTCAGAATATGCCTGGATCGCTGATGGGACCTGGGTTCCTTGGCCAAAGCCACCGCTCCATTGTTATCGCAATACAAAGGTATTGGATGCTCAATGGATGGAACCACTCCAAGTTCAGTAATGAACTTCTTGATCCAGACAGCCTCTTTGGCAGCATCGTTGGCAGCGATGTATTCAGCCTCCATCGTCGAGTCTGCCACGATTTCCTGCTTGGAACTCTTCCAGCTAACTGCCCCTCCGTAAAGGGTAAAGACAAAGCCCAACTGCGACTTAGAGTCGTCCTTATCACTCTGGAAGCTCGAATCGGTAAAGGACTCCACTTGGAGTTCTCCGTTACCATACACCAAGAGCATCTCTTTAGTCCTTCGTAAGTACTTGAGAATGCTCTTCACAGCTGTCCAGTGACTCTCTCCAGGATCAGCTTGATACCTGCTCACTACACTTAGTGAGTATGCTACATCGGGTCTGGTACATAGCATCGCATACATGATAGAGCCTACAGCCGAAGCATAGGGTATCCCTTGCATGCGAGCTCTCTCCAAATCAGTCTTGGGAGACATCTCTTTGGAGAGAGTGACTCCAGAGATCGTGGGCAAGTTCCCACGCTTGGATTCTTCCATACTAAACCTCTTTAGTATGGTGTCAATGTACCTGGATTGGGACAATCCCAATATCCGTTTGGATCTATCTCTATAGATCCTTATTCCCAATATGCAGGAGGCATCACCAAGATCTTTCATCGAGAATCTTTGTGATAAGAAGAGCTTGACCGATTGCAGCATAGGAATATCATTTCCTATCAAGAGTATGTCGTCCACGTACAATACGAGGAAGACAACCTTACTCTCTGCTACCTTCTTGTAGATACAAGGTTCATCTAAGTTTTTGACGAAATCAAACTCTTTGATAACGACGTCAAAGCAGATGTTCCAACTCCGCGATGCTTTCTTTAATCCATAAATGGATTTAAGCAGCTTGCACACCTTTCCGCTGCTCCCACTGTCAACGAAGCCCTCTGGCTGAGTCATGTACACGCACTCTTCTAAATCACCATTTAGAAAGGCGGTCTTAACATCCATTTGCCAGATTTCGTAATCATGATATGCAGCGATGGCAAGCATGATCCGGATGGATTTAAGCATAGCTACTGGAGAAAAGGTTTCGTCATAGTCCACACCTGGTCTTTGACGAAAACCTTTTGCAACAAGTCTAGCTTTGAAAGTCTCCACTTTCCCATCTACACCAAGTTTCTTCTTGAAGATCCACTTGCTCCCAATGGGTTTTACCCCTTCAGGAGCAACGTCCAAAGTCCATACTTTGTTGGTGTACATGGATTCCATCTCGGACCGCATAGCATCCAGCCATTTCACTGAGTCCCTACTCGTGATGGCCTGCTCGAAGCTAGTTGGGTCATCATCCTCCATGATGCAATCCTCGCTTCCACCGTCAATGAGAAAACCGTAGTATCTCTCTGGTGGACGAGAAACCCTACTAGATCGGCGGAGAGGCTGGGGTTCATCGAGTTCTACTGAATTCTCTGGTTCTACCAAGTCTTCTGTTATAGTTTGTGTCGCTGGAACCTCTTCCAGTTCTACCTCAATGCCACTTATCTGATTCATAAGAAAACTTTTTTCTAAGAAAGTGGCATGTCGAGAAACAAACACTTTTTGTTCCTCGGAGTGGTAGAAGATATCCCCTCGCAAATGTTTGGGATATCCAACAAACTTACATAAAACAGACCTTGCCTCGAGCTTGTCCGGATTTTGTGTTTTAACATAGGCCGGACAACCCCATATCTGAATAAAATTAAGACATGGTCTCTTGCCATTCCATATCTCATATGGAGTGGTAGGCACTGATTTGGTCGGAACTCTATTCAGTAGGTATGCAGCAGTTTCCAGTGCATATCCCCAGAAGGAAATAGGTAACTCAGCTGTACTCATCATAGAGCGCACCATATCTAATAGGGTGCGATTTCTCCGCTCCGATACACCGTTGTGCTGTGGTGTATAAGGAGGAGTAAGCTGAGAGAGAATCCCATTCTCTTTTAGATAATCTCTGAATTCGTTACTTAAGTATTCTCCTCCTCGATCAGATCGAAGGATCTTAATACTTTTGCCCGTTTGGTTCTCTACTTCATGTTTATATTCTCTAAATTTCTCAAAAGCTTCTGATTTGTGTTTCATCAGGAACACATATCCGAATCTAGAGAGATCGTCAGTGAATGTAATGAAGTACGAAGAACCATCCCTGGCATGTGTAGACATGGGACCGCATACATCACTATGTATTAGTCCCAAGAGTTCGGTAACTCTTTCTCCGTGTCTTGTAAATGGAGTTTTGGTCATCTTGCCTTTGAGACATGACTGGCAAGTGTCATAAGATGAAAATTCAAATGAATTTAAATATCCATCCTTATGCAACTTAGCAAGTCGTGTCACATTGATGTGACCCAGTCTACAATGCCACAAGAAAGATTCGTTTAGTTCAGAACTCTTTCTCTTGTGTGTGTTTTGTAAATTGAGGACCGTATTTTGATTGAGACTGAATATGCCATTATACAACGAGCCTGATGCAACCAATTTTTGATCTAGGAATATGTTCATAACATTACCCTGTAATACAAAATTATACCCTTCTTTACTTAATAAAGAAACTGATATAATGTTGCACATCATGTTCGGTATATAATAGCATTCATTTAGAATCAGTGTATCACCACTTGGTAATACAAGGTGATATTCGCCAACTGCTTTGGCTGCAACATTTGCCCCATTCCCTACTTGAACGGAATGATTACCTTTTCCCAGTTCTCTACCTTTTCGTAGCCCATGTAACTGTTTACATATGTGGGATCCTGATCCGGTATCTAATACCCAGGACGTAGGGTGAACTGAGAAACAGTTCTCAATAACTAACACACCTGTAGAAGATGCATCAACATGCATGTTCTTTTGGACGGCTTGAGAATCCAGATATTCTCCTGTTTCCTGTTCATTCTTATAACACTTATAAGATAGAACGGGTTCAACGTTCCCCTGCACAGTATAACATGCGGGTTCGGTCAATACATCCATATTATTATCTTCATTAGGACATGAAATGGTCGCTACCTGGAGAGAGAGAGAAGAAAACACTTTAGCGTATGCTCGTGCAAGATCAGATTGGTTATTATCTTATCTAATCAGGATGGCTCCCACTGCTTTTCATCAAATCTTCCTTCAAACCCTAAAAGGAAAGACTAGCCGGGATTAATTACACACTACAAGTTCGCCAATCTTTCAGCCAGGCCAGTGTCGGTACTTTGAGGGAGGTCCCCCGTGCTTTCACACGAACCTAATTAATGTAAACCTCGTTTTCCCAGAGGCGTAACCTCGTTAACACCTTTCTAGACACCTACTTGATCGGCTAATTGCAATGTGTAAAACTCTCCCAGGAGTAACTCTTACTCGCAGTGGGTATCGGGATCCAACTATCTCATAGAAGGTATGCAATCTTATTGCAAATTTCAACACTTGAAATTCCCGATAATATTTTGCCCCTAGCGTCCTATGACCTTGACGGAGGCCAAACAACCCATAGTCCGCTAGTCAAGTTCAACCCGTCATTTCCTGATTGAATTAAACCCACCCGCACGACCCTTGACGGAGGCCAAACAACGCCGTACGAATACCCTAATCCAATCGCATCATATGCAAGCAGATAAGCACTAGTTAGCTACCGTACACTGCGCCTTGACGGAGGCCAAACTACCGCAGCACGAATACTAACTAGTACTTATCTGAAATGACGGAGGGCTACGCAGGTTTTTCATAAAAACCATGAGCGTAATGAACTTGATATCGTTGTAGAATCAAATGAAGTTTTGAAATGGAGTGATTTTGAGGCTTTTCTAGTTTTGCTAAAGGGGTCACTCCCGGTGAAGGGATCGTCGGCCCTTTCCTCGTCGAATGAGGTGCGGGATATATTATATATATCACTGTGCAAAGCAAAACTCAAAAACAATCAAAAGCAAACCGAGTGTGTAGCATATGCCAGTTATTGCTAAAGGAGTCACTCCCGGTGAAGGGATCTCGGTCCTTTCCTCATCGAATAAGGGGCAGGGTATATCATATATACCGCTATGCAAAGTAAGAATTGTAGCTACCTGTTTTGTTTAAAATTTGATTCTACAACATCTTAGGTTTCTTTTCATTCATTAATCACATTAATGAAGTCCCATCATTTAAATACCTAAACATCACAGATAAATACGACGTACACTTATGCCATCCGCATTCGCCTCGATGTCCCCTCGTGCACCGTTAGGTTAGGTAACTAACGACAGAGCAGGTCAGGGCTAGTGCGGGTGCAAAACATAAGTAACGTCTATATAATATATCATATATACTATATATAGTATCTATCACAGAAAATCACATGATCATATCACAGATATCGGAGCAGAAGAAACATATGAAACATTGGATATACTAGGACGTCCGTGTTTTCAATACGAGCCAGTATAAAACACGGATTCCACGGTCGTGATGAATAGCCAATCCCACATCCCTAGACCCCTACGAGAGCGGCAAGCAACCCTGCCAATTCTAGGGTTTGGAGACCCGGACTCGACTCCTCGAGTTGGTCTCCCACTGGACCCTAAAACCCGGTTACTTGTGCTCCCCTCCTTGGGTCTATCCTAGTGCAGAAAAGTAAATAATATACAAAGGGTGACAACTTCCGCAACCTGGAAGTGCCCCAAATAAAAGAATATTACATACAAGTTTTTACATGAATGAAAATGAAAAACACTCATCTCACATAAAAACCCTCGGCTATTCGAACACGACAATCCAATATAACATATCCAGCAACACATAACATCACATGTCATCAACGTAAGTAAATATGCGCATCCCAATTGTCGTTGACATATAGCAACGAAACCGGCGATATCACATATTACACTTACGGTCACAGAAAAGAAAGTGTAAAACTACAACAGTTGGAATCCGCAACCTCTTTAGACATCACATGCCTAATCAAATGAAATACTTAGACATCACATGCCTAACAATTATAAACCCCGCATTTTAGTCCCATTATCGAAAACTCTTTTCGATATCAAGTGAAACTAAACCTCTAGATTTATAACATTCATCCAGTTATCTCATAACTGTTTGTGAATTCCAATTATTGTACCCAATTCCGGATAAATAGAATATATCAAACTTTCCGATCGAACATTCGAACACCCAAGTTTTCCCGACACCGATCAACACATGAAATAAGTTCAAAGACATTTACTTCATGCCTCAGTACCAACGGTCCAGCCGTAGAAGGGTCAAGCCAACGCCTCACATGTGGCACGCCGTACTGCCCCAAACCCGAAGGTTCAAAGGGTAGTTCAAGACGGTCACATAATCGAGTTAAGGTTTGTTGTCTTCTAGAGGGACCATCGCGTTACTTGCACTACTCAGAACGTCTTTAAACCACAGAAAAATCCAACACTTGGAATTTTTCCGGCAGGGGAAAACTTGGGTATTTATATCCGTATCCAACTTTTTAACATATTCTAAAGTTATCCGGAAAAACACTTAGACAAGGTTTGATAATCCGATCGAATCGTCGATTCCCAATACAACCCCAGAGCACTCAAGCCTTGAGTCAAATTAAAAATTCCCAGAAAACTCAGCATAATTTATCAGGAATTACTGTGCAAAAATTTAGGGCTGACGTCACCATAGAGCCGCGGAACCGCCGCAGAAGCCATGCTTCTGCCGCGGTTCCGCCGCCCAGTGTACTGTTCATTGGAAACAAATTGCACCGTAATTCTAAGAATTCTTTGCTGAATTTTTTAAGCATTTTTAATATGGAAAAATCCCAGATTTTAGAAAAAGTCCAGAGAGCTCATGGGTTTTAGGGTTTCGGGTTCGTTCGGACTTCAAACTCCGTCTAGACTTCGCCTAAGGCTCTAGCTAGGCTCTGATACCACTGTAGGGTTCCTAGGCACTCTCAAGAGGTCTCACAAGGCATCGACCATGCCAATTTCAAATTTTATGGGTGCCGAGAAACCCTAATACGGATCGTAGACTAGACGTTTAGGCGAAATACGAAACTAGTTAACACTTTAACTAAGGGAGAGAGACTACAACCTTTGTAGATCCGGTTCTCCACTTCCTTAGCTCCACGTAGGCGTCCTCTCGCTGTCCATCTCAAATCCCGAACTCAAATGTCGGCTTCATCGGAGAATAGGGCGGACTAGGTCGTCGGCTTCGTGCCGAAGATGATCTACGTCGAGGTTGCACAAGTTCAAGCTCCAACTTCACTAAGTTGTGAAACTTGTGAAGAAAACACCCAAAACAACTTGGCAAGAGGTAGAGGGTGAAGAAATAGGAGGTGGGTTCACTTTAGAATTGGATTTCTCTCACTTTAGCTCAAGTTGCCATTGATGGACCTTAAGCTTTTCTTGAAGAAGAAGATGATCAAGAAGAAAAAGAATATGATAAGTGTTATTTAAAAATGAAACTAATATGAATACTTATCATATCTTGACCATGGTCAAGTGTAGAGATTAAACTAAGGTTAGTTGGAATGGTTAGGGTTAAGGATGAGATAAGGATGGTGGACTTTGTCAAAGCTTCAAGAAGCTTCAACATAGAAACAAAATAAGCCACCATTCTTAACTAAATCCTTTCCAAATAAATAAATGAAAAACCAAAACCCTAATCATCATTTAACCATGGTTTAATCCTTTACACTTAACCACATTATCAAGTATCATCAAACATGATACAAATATGTGCACAAAAGTATATCACATATACTTCTTGCACATCAAGTGAGAAAAAATCCATTTAAAGTGAACCAATACTAGTTAATGCAATGCTATATATCAAATATATAATTATATATTAAATCATTAAATCAACATTTGATTCAATGATCCGGTCATGTCGCACATAACCGACTAGAATCCAATGTATCGATTTATCGAATCAATGATTCGATAACTAGGTCATATCGAATATAACCAATCGAAACATATATCGCGAGAATGAAATGCGGTATCACATACATGCATTATTCTCGATCCTGCACATATCTCATATGCGCTCCTATTTCGTTTCGCTTGAGCCAGGAAACCTCTGTGTAGGACTCTAAAGACTCGTCAATACGCCGGTAGCAGATGATGATCATATCAAGCACCCACAAGCCGCAAGCAGTCTGCTAAACGTAGCGGCCATCCAGGTATTGAGCGATCAGAAGATCGACGAGCTATCCCGCTCACACTCCTGTGAATCCAACCAGTAACACTTACCGTACAGTCCGGTCTGTTCGTCTGATATGTCGCATATCAAGTCTAGGGGTGGTATACGTCAGACCCCAATAACCGATAAGTCGTGCCGATGTGAGGCTCATAACGGGTCGAGAAACTACTGGTAACACTTACCAGCAAATCTCTGATTAGCCCTGGCCAGGGACTTCCCTGTTACGGCCAATCGAGCACTGCGCAACATCAACCCCCAATACCGGGAGAGACGAAACCCCTCCTATCGCTCATTGTCTCCATGTGACTCGGGACTGTACCCAAAGACTACCGTTTTGCATGCCCTCATGGACGTGGTAAGGTGGAGATCAAAGTACAGTGGGAATCACACAAGACTCCATGACGATCTCGGGTCTACAGACTAACCTGTACAAGTGTCACCTGAGAACTGCCATCTGACGTGAGGTATAATACCATCTGGGAGTTCTCGGCGAGTCCGTCCAGTGTACCCAGTCTCCACTGAGCACCCGTATACCATCTCTGATGTCAAACACCAATGGATATGGGATCATCCATCGCCCATCTCATGGGTCGAGAAGCATATACGCTAGTCTACTCTGGTATATCGATGCCCCGTCTCGATACACCCACGACGAGGGACCTTGAAGGATGTACTTATGGACTACCATGTCCCCACTAGTATGATCTGCATCATAGTCCAGGTAGTCAAGTACACATCCTAAGGGCTTTACCAACATGTAACTATAAGACAGTATAAAGAGACAAGTGTACATGTTAAGATAAAGAGTAACCAGATAGCATACTATCATGTCGAGCAAGAAAGTCATCTCTATATATGTCCAAGCATCCAATATAATATACATCATCTGTACAATACTGGCCTCTAGGGCATACATACAACTAACAGGATACGCATGTTTAGTTACGTTGATGACATGTGATGTTATGTGTTGCTGGATATGTTATATTGGATCGTCGTGTTTGAATAGCCGGGGTTTTTTATGTGAGATGAGTGTTTTTCATTTTCATTCATGTAAAAACTTGTATGTAATATTCTTATATTGGGGCACTTCCAGGTTGCGGAAGATGTCACCTTTTGTATATTATTTACTTTTCCGCACTAGGATAGACCCAAGGAGGTGGGCACAAGTAACCGGGTTCTGGAGTCCAGTGGGAGACCAACTCGAGGAGTCGAGTCCGGGTCTCCTAACTCTAGAATTGGTAGGGTTGCTTGCCGCTCTCGTAGGGGTCTAGGGGTGTGGGTTTGGCTATTCATCGCGACTGTGGAATCCATGTTTTATACTGGCTCGTATTGAAAACACGGACGTCCTAGTATATCCAATGTTTCATATTATTCTTCTGCTGCGATATCTGTGATGTGATCATGTGATATGTTCTGTGATAAATACTGTATATAGTATATATGATATATTATATAGGCGTTACTTATGTTTTACACCCGCGCTAGCCCTGCCCTGCCCTGCCGTTACTTACCTAACCTAACGGTGCACGAGGGGACATCGAGGCGAATGCGGATGGCATAAGTGTACGTCGTATTTATCTGTGATGTTTAGGTACTTAAATGATGGGACTTCATTAATATGATTAATGAAAGAAAAAGAAACCTAAAGATGTTGTGGAATCGAATTTCAAAAATAAAACAGGTAGCTACAGTTCTTGCTTTGCACAGCGGTATATATGATATATCCTGCACCTTATTCGATGAGGAAAGGGCCGACGATCCCTTCACCGGGAGTGACCCCTTTAGCAATAACTGGCAGATGCTATACACTCGGTTTGTCTTTTGATAGCTTCTATAGTTTTTGCTTTGCGCAGTGATATATATGATATATCCCGCACCTCATTCGACGAGGAAAGGGCCGACGATCCCTTCACCGGGAGTGACCCCTTTAGCAAAACTAGAAAAGCCTAAAAAACACTCCATTTTAAAATCATTTGATTCTACAACGATATCAAGTTCATTACGCAATAGGTTTTCAGAAAAACCTGTCGTAGCCCTCCGTCATTTCAGATAAGTAGTAGTTAGTATTCGTGCTACGTTTGTTGGCCTGCGTCAAGGCGTAGTGTGTGGTAGCTAACAAGTATTTATCTGCTTATGCATATGATGCAGATTGGATTAGGGCAGTCATGCGACTTTGTTGGCCTGCGTCAAGGGTCGTGCGGGTAGGTTTAATTCAATCAGGAAATAATGAGTTGAACTTGACTAGCGCACTATGGTTTGTTGGCCAGCGTCAAGGTCATAGGACGCCAGGGGCAAAATTATAGGGAATTTCAAGTGTTGAAATTTGCAATGAGATTGCATACCTTCTATGAGATCGTTGGATCCCGATACCCACTGCGAGTAAGAGTTACTCCTGGGAGAGTTTTATACATTACAATTAGCCGATCAAGTAGGTGTCTAGAAAGGTGTTAACGAGGTCACGCCTCTGGGAAAACGAGGTTTACATTAATTAGGTTCGTGCGAAAGCACGGGAGACCTGCCTCAAAGTACCGACACTGGCCTGGCTGAAAGATTGGCGAACTTGTAGTGTGTAATTAATCCCGGCTAGTCTTTCCTTTTAGGGTTTGAAGGAAAATTTGATAAAAACAGTGGGAGCCATCCTGATTAGATAAAATAATAACCAATCTATTCTTGCAAGAGAGCACGCTGAGTGCTTTCTTCTCTCTCTCTCCAGGTAGCGACCATATCACGCCTTAATCAAGATAATAATATGGATGTATTGACCGAACCTTCTTGTTATACTGAGCTGGGGAACGTTGGTCCCGCTCCAACTTATAAATGCTATAAGACAGAGCAGGAAATTGGGGAATACCAGGATTCCCATACCGCCCAAACGAAGAAAGTGCATATGATGCATCTCCTTCGGGTGTGTTCATTACAGAGAACTGTTTCTCAGTATCCTTTACGTCCTGGGTATATGATACCGGATCAGGATCGCGCATATGTAATCTGTTACATGGGCTACAGATAGGTAAAGAACTGAGAACGAATGATAAGTTTCATGAGACAGAAAACGGTGCAAGTGTTGCAGCCAAGTCTGTTGGTCACTGTCACCCTGTATTACAAATACGTTGATTCTGAACAAATGTTATTAGATACCGAACCTGATATACAAAATCATATCAATCTCTTTATTTATTAAAGAAAGGATATAATTTTGTATTGTTGGATAATGTTTTGAACATTTCCTATATCAAAAGTTGATCGGTTCAGGCACGTTATCTAAAAGCATTGACGTTCTAAATCAAACTACAGTTCTTAGTATACAGAACACACACAAGAGGAAGAGTTCAGAAATGAACGAATCCTTTTTGAGGTATTGTAGACTAGGTCATATCAATGCGACCCGACTAGCTAAAGTTACATATAGATGCATATTTAAATTAGTTTGAATTTACACCATGTGAAACTTGCTGTTCATGTCACAGAGATAAGATGACCATAGCTCTGTTTAATGGAAACAGAGAAAGAGTTAGTGAACTCTTGGGACTGATACATGATGATGTATGTAAGGTCCCCTGTCTGCACATGCCAGGACCGGTTCTTTGTACTTCATTACATCCTCTGATAGTCTCTCAAGATTCAGCCATATGTTCCTGTTGAAACATAAGTCTGAACCTTTTGAGATATTCACAGAATATAAGTTAGAAGTAGAGAACCAAAATACGGGTATAAGTATTATGTGTTAGTTGTGTGTATGCCCTAGAGGCCAGTATTGTACAGATTATGTATATTATATTGGATGCTTGGACATATATAGAGATGACTTTCTTGCTCGACATGATAGTATGCTATCTGGTTACTCTTTATCTTAACATGTACACTAGTCTCTTTATACTGTCTTATAGTTACATGTTGGTAAAGCCCTTAGGATTTGTACTTGACTACCTGGACTATGATGCAGATCATACTAGTGGGGACATGGTAGTCCATAAGTACATCCTTCAAGGTCCCTAGTCGTGGGTGTATCGAGACGGGGCATCGATATATCAGAGTAGACTAGCGTATACGCTTCTCGACCCATGAGATGGGCGATGGATGATCCCATATCCATTGGTGTTTGACATCAGAGATGGTATACGGGTGCTCAGTGGAGACTGGGTACACTGGACGGACTCGCCGAGAACTCCTAGATGGTATTATACCTCACGTCAGATGGCAGTTCTCAGGTGACACTTGTACAGGTTAGTCTGTACACCCGAGATCGTCATAGAGTCTTGTATGATTCCCACTGTGCTTTGAT
The DNA here is from genome assembly GCA_030015575.1 of Agapanthus africanus. NCBI lineage: Eukaryota > Viridiplantae > Streptophyta > Magnoliopsida > Asparagales > Amaryllidaceae > Agapanthus > Agapanthus africanus. The sequence continues at coordinate 241,901,325 of CM057350.1, read as the reverse complement.
CTCCACCTTACCACGTCCATGAGGGCGTGCAAAACGGTGGTCTTTGGGTACAGTCCCGAGTCACATGGAGGCAATGAGCGATGGGAGGGGTTTCGTCTCTCCCGGTATTGGGGGTTGATGTTGCGCTGTGCTCGATTGGCCGTAACAGGGAAGTCCCTGGCCAGGGCTGATCAGAGATTTGCTGGTAAGTGTTACCAGTAGTTTCTCGACCAGTTACGAGCCTCACATCAGCATGACTTATCGGGTTATTGGGGTCTGACGTTTACCACCCCTAGACTTGATATGCGACGTATCACACGAAGAGACCGGACTGTATGGTAAGTGTTATTGGTCGGATTCGCAGGAGTGTGAGCGGGCTAGCTCGTCGATCTTCTGATCGCTCAATACCCGGGTGGCCGTTACGTTTAGCAGACCGCTTGCGGCTTGTGGGTGCTTGATATGATCATCATCTGCTACCGGCGTATTGACGAGTCTTTAGAGTCCTACACAGAGGTTTCCTGGCTCAAGCGAAACGAAATAGGAGCGCATATGAGATATGTACGGGACCAAGAATAATGCGTGTATGTGATACCGCATTTCATTCTCGCGATATATGTTTCGATTGGTCATATTCGATATGACCTAGTTATCGAATCATTGATTCGATAAATCGATACATTGGATTCTAGTCGGTTATGTGCGACATGACCGGATCATTGAATCAAATGTTGATTTAATGATTTAATGCATAATTATATATTTGATATATTGCATTGCATTAACTAGTATTGGTTCACTTTAAACGGATTTTTCTCACTTGATGCACATTGTATATGTGATATGCTTTAGTGCACTACTTTGTATCATGTTTGATGATACTTGATCATATAGTTAAGTTTATAGAATTAATCCATGGTTAATTTGATAATTAGGGTTTTGCATATTCATTTATTTATTTATTTGTTTATTTATTTATTTGAAATGGATTAAGATAAGAATGGTGGCTTTATTTGTTTTATATTGAAGCTTCATGAAGCTTTGACTTTGCTAACCATCCTTATCTTCATGCTTAACCCTAACCCATCCAAGTGACCATGGTTAATTCTCTACACTTAACCCTAGTTCAAGTTATGATAAGTATTTGATTTAAATTTATTTTTATCACAAGACTTATCATATTCTTTTCTTGAGCTCCATCTTCTTCTTCTTCTTCAAGCTTGCTACTCTAATGGCAACTTGAGATTTAGTGAGAGAAATCCAAATCTAAAGTGAACCCACCTCCTATTTCTTCATCCTCTACCTCTTGCCAAGTTGTTTTGGGTGTTTACTTCACAAGTTTCACAATTTTGTGAAGTCGGAGCTTGAGTTTGTGCAACCTCGACGTAGATCGTCTTTGACACGAAGCCGACGACCTATTCCGCACGTTTCTCCGATGAAGCCATCACGAGAGTTCAAGCTTCAAGATGGACAGCGAGAGGACGCCCTTGCGGAGCCGTGGAGGTGGATATCCGGATCTACAAAGGTTGTAATTTCCGTATCCCAGTAGTTAAGTGTTAACTAAGTTTTCATTTCGCCTAAACATCTAGTTTAAGATCCGTAGTCTAGGGTTTCTCGGCACAAAAAATTTTAAATTGGCATGTTCGATGCCTTGTGAGACCTTACTAGAGTGCCTAGGAACCTTTCACTAGTATCAGAGCCTAGCTAGAGCCTTAGGCGAAGCGTAGACGGAATTTGAAGTCCGAACGACCCAAAACCGAAACCCAAAATATGCTCTCTGTACTTTTTTGAAAACAGTAGATTTTTCCAAATTAAAAATTGCTAAAAAATTCAGCAGGAAAAAATAAGAATTACGGTGCAAAAATTTTCTGGTGAACAGTGTTTTTCGCGGCGGATCAGCGGCAGAAGCATGGCTTCTGCGGCTGATCAGCGGCCAATTGGTGACGTCAGCCCACTTTGTTTGCACAGTAACTCCTGATAAATTCTGCTGAGTTTTCTGGGAATTTTTAATATTGATTCAAGAGTTGAATTTTCTGCAATTGTTTTGGGGATTCGGTGTTTCGATCGGGGTATCAAATTTTGTCTATTTGGCTTTCCGGATAAATTTTAGAATATGTTAAAAAGTTCGACCGGATATAAATACCCAATTTTTCCCCTGTCGGGAAATTTCCAAGTGTTGGATTTTTCCGTAGTTTAACGACGTTCTAAGTAGTGCAAGTAACTCGATGGTCCCTCTAGAAGACAACAAACCTTAACTCGATTATGTGACCGTCTTGAACTGTCCTTTGAACCTTCGGGTTTGGGGCAGTACGGCGTGCCACATGTGAGGCGTTGGCTTGACCCTTCTACGGCTGGACAGTTGGTACTGAGGTACGAACTGAATGTTGTTAGACTTATTTCATGTGTTGATCTGTATTGGGAAAACTTGGGTGTTCGATTGTTCGATCGGAAAGTTTAACATTTTCTGTTTATCTGGAATGTGATACAATAATTGGAATTCACAAGTAGTTATGAGATAACTGAATGAATGTTATAAATCTAGCAATTTAGTCCCATATGATATTGAAAAGAGTTTTCGATAATGAGACTAAAATGCGGGATTCATATCTGATTAGGCATGTGATGTCTAAAGCCGTTGCGGATTCCAATTTTTGTAGTTTTACACTTTCTTTTCTGTGACCGTAAGTGTAGTATGTTCATATCGCCGGTTTCGTTGCTATACGTCAACGACAATTGGGGTATGCATACTTACTTACGTTGATGACATGTGATGTTATGTGTTGCTGGATATGTTATATTGGATCGTCGTGTTTGAATAGCCGGGGTTTTTTATGTGAGATGAGTGTTTTTCATTTTCATTCATGTATAAAAACTTGTATGTAATATTCTTTCATTTGGGGCGCTTCCAGGTAGCGGAAGTTGTCACCCTTTGTATATTATTTACTTTTCCGCATTAGGATAGACCCAAGGAGGGGAGCACAAGTAACCGGGTTCTGGGGTCCAGTGGGAGACCAACTCGAGGAGTCGAGTCCGGGTCTCCTAACCCTAGAATTGGCAGGGTTGCTTGCCGCTCTCGTAGGGGTCTAGGGGTGTGGGATTGGCTATTCATCACGACCGTGGAATCCGTGTTTTATACTGGCTCGTATTGAAAACACGGACGTCCTAGTATATCCAATATTTCATATGTTTATTCTGCTGCGATATCTGTGATGTGATTCTGTGATGGATATAGTATATAGTATATATGATATATTATATAGACGTTACTTATGTTTTACACCAGCGCTAGCCCTGCCCTGCTCTGTCGTTAGTTACCTAACCTAACGGTGCACGAGGGGACATCGAGGTGAATGCGGATGGCATAAGTGTACGTCATATCTATCTGTGATGTTTAGGTATTTAAATGATGGGACTTCATTAATGTGATTAATGAAAGATAAGAAACCTAAGATGTTGTAGAATCGAATTTTAAAATAAAACAGGTAGCTACAGTTCTTGCTTTGCACAGCGGTATATATGATATACCCCGCACCTTATTCGATGAGGAAAGGACCGAGATCCCTTCACCGGGAGTGACTCCTTTAGCAATAACTGGCAGATGCTACACACTCGGTTTGCTTTTTACTGCTTTTGTGTTTTTGCTTTGCACAGCGATATATATGATATATCCCGCACCTCATTCGACGAGGAAAGGACCGAGATCCCTTCGCCGGGAGTGACTCCTTTAGCAAAACTAGAAAAGCCTCAAAATCACTCCATTTCAAAACTTCATTTGATTCTACAACGATATCAAGTTCATTACGCTCATGGTTTTCAGAAAAACCTGGCGTAGCCCTCCGTCATTTCAGATGAGTAGTAGTTAGTATTCGTGCTACGTTTGTTGGCCTGCGTCAAGGCGTAGTGTGCGGTAGCTAACTAGTATTTATCTGCATATGCATATGATGCAGATTGGATTAGGGTAGTCGTGCGACTTTGTTGGCCTGCGTCAAGGGTCGTACGGGTGGGTTTAATTCAATCAGGAAATGACGGGTTGAACTTGACTAGCGCACTATGGTTTGCTGGCCTGCGTCAAGGTCATAGCACGCTAGGGGCAAAAGCATTATCGGGAATTTCAAGTGTTGAAATTTGCAATGAGATTGCATACCTTCTATGAGATAGTTGGATCCCGATACCCACTGCGAGTAAGAGTTACTCCTGGGAGAGTTTTACACATTGCAATTAGCCGATCAAGTAGGTGTCTAGAAAGGTGTCAACGGGGTTAAGCCTCTGGGAAAACGAGGTTTACATTAATTAGGTTCGTGCGAAAGCACGGGGGACCTCCCTCAAAGTACCGACACTGGCCTGGCTGAAAGATTGGCGAACCTGTAGTGTGTAATTAATCCCGGCTAGTCTTTCCTTTTAGGGTTTGGAGGAAGATTTGATAAAAAGCAGTGGGAGCCATCCTGATTAGATAAGATAATAACCAATCTGATCTTGCACGAGCATACGCTAAAGTGTTTTCTTCTCTCTCTCTCCAGGTAGCGACCAGTTCATGCCTTAATCAAGATAATAATATGGATGTATTGACCGAACCCGCATGTTATACTGTGCTGGGGAACGTTGGTTCCGTTCATTCTTATAAGAGTTATAGGAATGAACAGGATATAGGGAAATACCAGGATTCCCATGCCACCCGAATGAAGAAAGTACATGTTGATGCATTTTCTTCGGGTGTGTTCGTTACTGAGAACTGTTTCTCTATTTTCTCTACGTCCTGGGTATTAGATACCGGGTCAGGATCCCATATATGTAATCAGTTACATGGGCTTAGAAAAGGTAGAGAACTTGGAGAAGGTGATAAAGACATAAGAGTTAGAAATGGTGCAATTGTTGCAGCTAAGACTGTCGGGGAATATCACCTAGTATTACCAACTGGTGATACATTGGTTCTGAACGAATGCTATTACATGCCGAACCTGATATGCAACATTATATCGGTTTCTTTACTGAATAAAGAGGGATATAATTTTGTATTGCAGGACAATGTTATGAATATTTTCCGTGACCAAAAGTTGGTTGGATCAGGCACGTTATGCAATGGCATTTATGTTCTAAATCAATCAACAGTTCTGAGCATAACAAACACACACAAGAGGAAGAGTTCAGAACTGAACGAATCCTTCTTGTGGCATTGTAGACTGGGTCACATCAATGTGACACGACTAGCTAAGTTGCATAAAGATGGATATTTAAATCCGTTTGAATTTTCATCTTATGACACTTGCCAGTCATGTCTCAAAGGCAAGATGACCAAAACTCCGTTTACGGGACACGGAGAAAGAGTTACCGAACTCTTAGGACTGATACATAGTGATGTATGCGGTCCCATGTCTACACATGCCAGGAATGGTTCTTCATACTTCATTACATTCACTGACGATCTCTCTAGGTTCGGGTATGTGTTCCTGATGAAACACAAATCAGAAGCTTTTGAGAAATTTAGGGAATATAAGCAAGAAGTTGAGAACCAAACCGGAAAAAGTATTAAAATCCTTCGATCTGATCGAGGAGGAGAATACTTAAGCAATGAATTCCTGGACTTCCTAAAAGAGAATGGGATTCTCTCTCAGCTGACTCCTCCATATACACCACAGCACAACGGTGTATCAGAACGGAGGAACCGCACCCAATTAGATATGGTGCGCTCTATGATGAGCACAGCTGAGTTACCTATTTCCTTCTGGGGATATGCACTGGAAACAGCTGCAGACCTATTGAATATGGTTCCCACCAAAACCGTGCCGACCACACCATATGAGATATGGAAAGGAAAGAGACCATATCTTAATTATGTTAAGATATGGGGTTGTCCGGCCTATGTAAAAACGCAAAATCCGGACAAACTCGCGGCAAGGTCCATTCTGTGTAAGTTTATTGGATATCCCAAACATTCGCGAGGGTATATCTTCTACCACCCTGAGGAACAAAGAGTGTTTGTTTCTCGGCATGCCACCTTTTTAGAAAAGGAATTTCTTGAAAAAGAGATTAGTGGTCATGAGGTAGAACTGGAAGAGGTTCCAGCTGCACAAGCTACAACAGAAGATCTGGTGGAACCAGAGGATTCCATAGTTCTCGATGAACCCCAGCCTCTCCGCTGATCTAGTAGGGTTTCTCGTCCACCTGAGAGATACTACGGTTTTCTCATTGACGGTGGAAGCGAGGATTGCATCATGTAGGATGATGACCCAACTAGCTTCGAGCAGGCCATCACGAGTGGGGACTCAGTGAAATGGCTGGATGCTATGCGGTCTGAGATGGATTCCATGTACACCAACAAAGTATGGACTTTGGAAGTTGCTCCTGAAGGGGTAAAACCCATTGGGAGCAAGTGGATCTTCAAGAAGAAACTTGGTGTAGATGGGAAAGTGGAGACTTTCAAAGCTAGACTTGTAGCAAAGGGTTTTCGTCAAAGACCAGGTGTGGACTATGACGAGACCTTTTCTCCAGTGGCTATGCTTAAATCCATCCGGATCATGCTTGCCATCGCTGCTTATCATGATTACGAAATCTGGCAAATGGATGTTAAGACCGCCTTTCTAAATGGTGATTTAGAAGAGTGCGTGTACATGACTCAGCCAGAGGGCTTCGTAGACAGTGGGAGCAGCGGGAAGGTGTGCAAGTTGCTTAAATCCATTTATGGATTAAAGCAAGCATCGCGGAGTTGGAACATCTGCTTTGACGTCGTTATCAAAGAGTTTGATTTCGTCAAAAATACAGATGAACCTTGTATCTACAAGAAGGTGGCGGAGAGTAAAGTTGTCTTCCTCGTATTGTACGTGGACGACATACTCTTGATAGGAAATGATATTCCTATGCTGCAATCGGTCAAGCTCTTCTTATCACAAAGATTCTCAATGAAAGATCTTGGTGATGCCTCCTGCATATTGGGGATCAGGATCTATAGAGATAGATCCAAACGGATTTTGGGATTGTCCCAATCCAGGTACATTGACACCATACTAAAGAGGTTTAGTATGGAAGAGTCCAAGCGTGGGAACTTGCCCACGATCTCTGGAGTCACTCTCTCCAAAGAGATGTCTCCTAAGACTGATTTGGAGAGAGCTCGCATGCAAGGGATACCCTATGCTTCGGCAGTAGGCTCTATCATGTATGCGATGCTATGTACCAGACCCGATGTAGCATACTCACTAAGTGTAGTGAGCAGGTATCAAGCTGATCCTGGAGAGAGTCACTGGACAGCTGTGAAGAGCATTCTCAAGTACTTGCGAAGGACTAGAGATATGTTCTTGGTGTATGGTAACGGAGAACTCCAAGTGGAGTCCTTTACCGATTCGAGCTTCCAGAGTGATAAGGACGACTCTAAGTCGCAGTCGGGCTTTGTCTTTACCCTTTACGGAGGGGCGGTTAGCTGGAAGAGTTCCAAGCAGGAAACCGTGGCAGACTCGACGATGGAGGCTGAATACATCGCTGCCAACGATGCTGCCAAAGAGGCTGTCTGGATCAAGAAGTTCATTACTGAACTTGGAGTGGTTCCATCCATTGAGCATCCAATACCTTTGTATTGCGATAACAATGGAGCGGTGGCTTTGGCCAAGGAACCCAGGTCCCATCAGCGATCCAGGCATATTCTGAGGCGGTATCACCTGATCCGGGAGATAGTTGATCGCCGGGAGATCGAGGTCAGGAGAGTTGACACGAAGAACAACACGGCGGATCCACTCACGAAGGCCATTCCCCAGATACAGTTTGAGAGACTCTTCGAGATGCTCGGTATGAGATACTACAGCAGCTGGCCCTAGTGTAAGTGGGAGATTGTTAGTTGTGTGTATGCCCTAGAGGCCAGTATTGTACAGATTATGTATATTATATTGGATGCTTGGACATATATAGAGATGACTTTCTTGCTCGACATGATAGTATGCTATCTGGTTACTCTTTATCTTAACATATACACTAGTCTCTTTATACTGTCTTATAGTTACATGTTGGTAAAGCCCTTAGGATTTGTACTTGACTACCTGGACTATGATGCAGATCATACTAGTGGGGACATGGTAGTCCATAAGTACATCCTTCAAGGTCCCTAGTCGTGGGTGTATCGAGTCGGGGCATCGATATACCAGAGTAGACTAGCGTATACGCTTCTCGACCCATGAGATGGGCGATGGATGATCCCATATCCATTGGTGTTTGACATCAGAGATGGTATACGGGTGCTCAGTGGAGACTGGGTACACTGGACGGACTCGCCGAGAACTCCCAGATGGTATTATACCTCACGTCAGATGGCAGTTCTCAGGTGACACTTGTACAGGTTAGTCTGTAGACCCGAGATCGTCATAGAGTCTTGTATGATTCCCACTGTGCTTTGATCTCCACCTTACCACGTCCATGAGGGCGTGCAAAACGGTGGTCTTTGGGTACAGTCCCGAGTCACATGGAGGCAATGAGCGATGGGAGGGGTTTCGTCTCTCCCGGTATTGGGGGTTGATGTTGCGCTGTGCTCGATTGGCCGTAACAGGGAAGTCCCTGGCCAGGGCTGATCAGAGATTTGCTGGTAAGTGTTACCAGTAGTTTCTCGACCCGTTACGAGCCTCACATCAGCACGACTTATCGGGTTATTGGGGTCTGACGTTTACCACCCCTAGACTTGATATGCGACGTATCAGACGAAGAGACCGGACTGTATGGTAAGTGTTACTGGTCGGATTCGCAGGAGTGTGAGCGGGCTAGCTCGTCGATCTTCTGATCGCTCAATACCCGGGTGGCCGTTACGTTTAGCAGACCGCTTGCGGCTTGTGGGTGCTTGATATGATCATCATCTGCTACCGGCGTATTGACGAGTCTTTAGAGTCCTACACAGAGGTTTCCTGGCTCAAGCGAAACGAAATAGGAGCGCATATGAGATATGTGCGGGACCGAGAATAATGCGTGTATGTGATACCGCATTTCATTCTCGCGATATATGTTTCGATTGGTCATATTCGATATGACCTAGTTATCGAATCATTGATTCGATAAATCGATACATTGGATTCTAGTCGGTTATGTGCGACATGACCGGATCATTGAATCAAATGTTGATTTAATGATTTAATGCATAATTATATATTTGATATATTGCATTGCATTAACTAGTATTGGTTCACTTTAAACGGATTTTTCTCACTTGATGCACATTGTATATGTGATATGCTTTAGTGCACTACTTTGTATCATGTTTGATGATACTTGATCATATAGTTAAGTTTATAGAATTAATCCATGGTTAATTTGATAATTAGGGTTTTGCATATTCATTTATTTATTTGTTTGTTTATTTATTTATTTGAAATGGATTAAGATAAGAATGGTGGCTTTATTTGTTTTATATTGAAGCTTCATGAAGCTTTGACTTTGCTAACCATCCTTATCTTCATGCTTAACCCTAACCCATCCAAGTGACCATGGTTAATTCTCTACACTTAACCCTAGTTCAAGTTATGATAAGTATTTGATTTAAATTTATTTTTATCACAAGACTTATCATATTCTTTTCTTGAGCTCCATCTTCTTCTTCTTCTTCAAGCTTGCTACTCTAATGGCAACTTGAGATTTAGTGAGAGAAATCCAAATCTAAAGTGAACCCACCTCCTATTTCTTCATCCTCTACCTCTTGCCAAGTTGTTTTGGGTGTTTACTTCACAAGTTTCACAAGTTTGTGAAGTCGGAGATTGAGTTTGTGCAACCTCGACGTAGATCGTCTTTGATACGAAGCCGACGACCTATTCCGCACGTTTCTCCGATGAAGCCGTCACGAGAGTTCAAGCTTCAAGATGGACAGCGAGAGGACGCCCTTGCGGAGCCGTGGAGGTGGATATCCGGATCTACAAAGGTTGTAATTTCCGTATCCCAGTAGTTAAGTGTTAACTAAGTTTTCATTTCGCCTAAACATCTAGTTTAAGATCCGTAGTCTAGGGTTTCTCGGCACAAAAAATTTTAAATTGGCATGTTCGATGCCTTGTGAGACCTTACTAGAGTGCCTAGGAACCTTTCACTATGTCCTTTGATGTGATCAAGGAGGAGAATACTTGTGCATAGAATTTCTGGACTATTCTAAAGGAGAATGAGATTCTCTCTCAGCATTACTCCTCCGTATACACCATAGCACGATGGTATATCGAGGTGGAGCAATAGCACCCTATGTGATATGGTGTGCTCTATGATGAGTACTACTGAGTTTCCTATTTCCTTTTGGGAGTTATGCACTTGAGAAGCTGCATACCTATTGAATAGGGTTCAAATCAAATCAGTTGCCTACCACTTCATATGTGATATGGAAAGGGAAGAGCCCATATCTTAAGTTGGTTAAGATTTGGGGTTGTCCAGCCTATGTCTAAAAGCAAAATCCGGACAAGCTCGAGGTTAGGTCTGTTATGTAGAACTGGAAAGGTTCCAGCTATACAAACTACAGCAGATGATTTGATAGAACCAAAGGATTCAATAGTAACAAACGAACCTCAGCCTCTCCGCCGATCTAGTAGGGTTCCTCACCCTCCTGAGAGATACTTCGGTTTCTCTATGACAGTGGGAGCGAGGATTGCATCATGAGATGATGACCCAACTAGTTTCGGGCTGGCCATCGGGAGTGGGACTCTGTAAGAATGGCTGGATGCTTAGCGATCTGAGATGGAATCCTTATACACCAACAAAGTATGGACTTTGGTTGCTATATCTGAAGGGTTAAATCCCCATCAGGAGCAAGTATATCTTGAGAAGATTACTTGGTGTACATGGAAAAGTTGAGACTTTCAAAGATAGACTTGTTAAAGGTCTGCATCATTGACCAGGTATGGATTATGTTGAAACCTTTTCTAAGGATCTATGTTTAAGTCCATCCAGATCCTACTTGCCACGGCTACATACCATGACTACGATATCTGGTGGTTGGGTGTCATGACTGCTTTTCTAAATGATGTTTTGGAAGAGAACGTCTATAATTTCACAGCCAGAGGGCCTCGTAGACAGTGGGAGCAGCGGAAACGTGTGCAAGATGTTTTATGTGATAAAAAAGGCATCGCGGAGTTGGAACATCTGTTTTGATGAGTTAGTCAAAGAGTTTGACATCATCAAAATGGTAGATGAACCTTATATATACAAAAAGGTAGTAAAGAGTATAGTGGTGATCATCGTAGAGTATGTGGATGACATACTCTTGATAGGGAAGTAGTTTTCTATGCTACGCTCGATCAATCTCCGCTTATCATAAGGATTCTCCATATAGGATCAAAATGATACCTCCTAATCCCTGAGTTTTCATCTATGAGATAGATGTAATTGGATGTTAGGATTCTCACTAGATGTAGTGAGATGGTATCAATCAATCCTGGGGAGAATCACTAGAAGTGTTCCAGGGTGATAAGGACGACTGAATGTCAGTCACAGGCATTGTCTTTACCCTCTATGGAGGGACGGTATGTTGGAAGAGTTCCAAGCTAGATACTGTGACATACTACACGATTAAAGGCAAGATACATCACTACTTAAGATGCTACCAAAGAGACAGTCTGGATGTATATTAGTTCATGAGATGAACTTTGTTCCCTCCATTGTGTGACAATGGAGTTGTGGCTTATGCCGAGGAACGCCCGTCCCATCAGTGATCCAGACATATTCTAAGGCAAGTGTCACCTGATCATGGAGATAGTTGATCTCCAGGGTGATCGAGGTTAAGAGAGTGGACTCAGAGGACAACACGGCGGATCCACTCACAAAGGCCTTTTCCCAAAGAGAGACTTTTATGGGATGGTTGAGTATGAGATACTACAACCACTGCTATCAGATGGCCCTAGTGCAAGTGGGAGATTGTTAGTTATATGTATGCCCTAGAGGCCATTACTATACATGGGATGTATATTGTAGTGGATGCTTGGACATATATAGGGAGGACTTTCTTGCTCGACATCATAGTATGCTATCTGGTTGCTCCTTACCTTAACGTGTACACTGATTGTCTCTCTGTTACATGTTGGTAAAGCCCTTAGGATGTGTACTTGACTACCTGGACTATGATGCGGATCATACTAGTGGGGACATGGTAGTCTATAAGTACATCCTTCAAGGTCCCTAGTCGTGGGTGTATCGAGACGGGGCATCGATATACCAGAGTAGACTAGCGTATACCTTCTCGACCCATACAGATGGGCGATGGATGATCCCATATCCATTGGTTTTTGACATCAGAGATGATATACGGGTGCTCAGTGGAGACTGGGTACACTGGACGGACTCGCCGAGAACTCCCAGATGGTATTATACCTTGCGTCAGATGGCAGTTCTCTGGTGACACTGGTACAGGTTAGTCTGTAGACCCGAGAGCGTCATAGAGTCTTGTGTGATTCCCACTGTGCTTTGATTTCCACCTTACCACGTCCAAAAAGGCATGCAAAACGGTGGTTTTTGGGTACAGTCCCGATTCACATGGAGGCAATGAGCGATAGGAGGGGATTCGTCTCTCCCTGTATAGGGAGTTGATGTTGCGCTGTGTTCGATTGGCTATAACCGGAAATCCCTGGCCAGGCTTGCTGAGATTTACTGGTAAGTGTTACCAGTAGTTTCTCGAACTGTTATAGACCTCATATCGACACGACTTATCGAGTTATTGGGGTCTGACGTTTACCACCCCTAGGCAAGACATGCGACATATCAGACGACAAGACCGGACTGTACGGTAAGTGTTACTGGTTGGATTCACAGGAGTGTGAGCGGGCTTGCTCATTGATCTTCTGATCGCTCAATACCCGGGTGGCCGTTACGTTTAGCAGACCGCTTGCGGCTTGTGGGTGTTTGATATGATCATCAACTGCTGCCGGCGTATTGACGAGTCTTTAGAGTCCTACACAGAGGTTTCCTGGCTCAAGCGAAACGAAATAGCAGCGGATATGAGATATGTGCGGGACCGAGAATAATGCGTGTATGTGATACCGTATTCTATTCTCATGATGAATGTATCGATTGGTTATATGCGATATAACCTAATTATCGAATCGAGAATTGATTCGATAAGTCGATATATTGGATATTAGTCGGTCATATGCGATATGACCGGATCGTTAAATCAAGTGTTGATTTAATGATTTAATGTATAATTATATATTTGATATATTACTTTGCATTAACTAGTATTGGTTCACTTAAGATGGATTTTCTCACTTGATGTGCACATTGTATTTATGATATAGTTTTGTGCACTAGTTTGTATCATGTTTGATGATACATGCAAACTTGTGTGTGTTTGCTTTTAAACTATGATTTAGGTTAATGGTGAGGGTTTTAAATGTTTTATTTATTTTCTTTATGCATTTATTTTTGGACAAGAAATGAAATGGTTGCTTCTTTTGTTTTTTGTTGAAGCTTCATGAAGCTTTGAAAGCTTGACCGTTTTGTTTCTTTCCTTAACCCTAACCATTTACTTAACCCTAACCATTTACTTAACCCTAGTTTATTCTCTACATGTGTTTATCTAACCCATGGTTGCAATATGATAAGGCATCGGTTGATTTTCTATTTGAATTAATTCATTTTTCCTTTTCTTTCTTCTTCTTCTTCTTGAACAAGAAAGAAAACCCTTGCTAGAAATAATCAAGTGATGATTCCAAGTGAGAAATCCAAATCCAAATTGAACCCACTTCCTATTTCTTCATCCTCTACCACTTGCCATGTAGTATAGGGTGTTTTCTTTACAAGTTTCATGACTTGGTGAAGTTGGAGCTTGATCTTGAGTTGCCTCGACGTAGGTCATCTTCGGCATCGAAGTCAACGACCTAACCCGATCTTTTCTCCGATGAAACCACCGCGAGAGTCTAGGATCCGATGATCGCAGCGAAGGGACATCGTCACGGAGATATGGAGGTGCAGGACCGGATCTACAAAGGTTGTATTTCCGTTCACTTAGTGTAAATGTGATTTACTTTCATTCGGTTTCGCCTAAACTCTAGTTAACGATCTTTGCTTAGGGTTTCTCGGCACCTAAAATTTGTATTTGGCATGGTTGATGCCTTGTGGAACCTCTTGAGTGTGCCTAGCAACCCTACAAGAACGTACAGCAAAAACGAGCCATTAGATCGGTCAACGCGCCGCGGAACCGCGGCGAGACCATGCGTCTCGCGGCGGATCCGCGGCCGAGTTGACTCGGCCGCGGCTCGGATTTGCTGCAGTATGTTCAATGTTCTGTTTTGGGATTTTTAAAGTATTTTGTTTCTGTCAAGATTTTCCAGAGAACAAAGTTGTGTTTGGGGTAGTTACAAATCCGTATTTTTGATCGATGTTCTGTAGACTTTTGCTAATGGGTTATATCTGTGATGTGATATATGCACTGAACGTCAACTAATCGATATACGTCGATTAGTGGGGGTTGTGCATATCTGTGATCTGTGATCTGTAATATTGATGGATTGTGTATATGAACTCGTTGGATTATCGCGGATGAATAGCCGGGGGTTGTGAGATGAGAGTTTTCTTTATCTTTCATTTGATGTAATATGTAAATTGATGTAATATTATTTCTATGGCCGCACATCCGGGATGAGGTTGTAGCCGCCATTGTATATTATTTCTTTTACTGTTTTTGCTCCTAGGATAGACCCAAGGTGGGGTGCACAAACTACCGGGTACCTCGAAGTGTCGAGTGGCCTACTCACGTTGTTGAGGGAGCTTGCTTCACTTCGGGTACTTGGCGGGTAGTTTGCCGCACCCGTAGGGGTCTACGGTGGGGTTTGGCTATTCATCGCGACCGTGTAATCCGTCTTTCGTTGCAGGCTCGAACGAAACTCGGATTCCTAGTATATCCAATGTGTTCATCTGTGATCTGGAATGGCTATCATTACATCTGACGAATGTATATATCTATATATGATATTTAGTAGGCGTTGCTTATGTTTTGCATCTGCGCTAGTCCAGCCCCCGCTCTGTCGTTAGTTAAGTAACCTAACGGGTAATGACGGGGCCCCGTGGCGAATGCGGATGGCGTAAGCGTGCGTCATATTTTCGTTGTTTTCTGCAATGGTAGGATTAAATGATGGGACGCATTAAATTAATGCAAGAAAATAAACCAAAGTAAAGTCATTGGAACAATTTCAAAACCACTCAGTTTCTTTTCAAAACAGAAAACTTTTAAAACGCGGAGCTTGAACCACTCTTTTTAAAAGCTATTAAGGTTCCTTCAATTATATCAAGTTCACTACGTTCACGGTTTCGTCAAAACCATTCGTAGCCCTCCGTCATTTCATATGAATATTCAATAGTATTCAAGCTATGTTTGTTGACCTTCATCAAGGCATAGTGATTGATAGCTGTTGGGTGTTCATATGTAGCATAGATAGATGTGTTGGTTTGGGACAGTCGTATTACCTTGTTGACCTTTGTCAAGGGTATAAACGGGTGGGTTCAAATTAACCTGGACAATGATGGGTAGAACTTGACATGTGACTTATGATTTGTTGACCTTCATCAAGGTCATAAGAGCATGGGGCAAAAATCCACATCGGGAGTTTCTAAAGAAACTAAAACTTGCTAGCGCTGCATACTATTTGGAGTGTGATGATTCTGGTAGGATTCCTTCAATTTTATCACACGATGATATTTGGATCATGATCCTACTGTGAGTATATGCTACTCCTCGGGAACTTTCTCACTTAACGATCAATGCTATAAACCAAGTAGGTGTCTAGAAAGGTGTTGGCGGGGCTATGCCCACAGGGAAAAGAGGTTATTTATTTAAGTAACTTCGCGAAAGCGTTGGAAAACCTCCCTCGAAGTACCAACACTAGCCTGGCTGAACGGTTAAGCAAGTATTGTACGGTTAGATTGATCCCGACTAATTCTCCTTTTTTGGTTTGAGGAAGGATTCGAGAATCAGTGGGAGCCATCCTGTTTAGATAAACTAAAAACCAATCTAAACTTGCAAGAGCATCATGCTGAGTGTTTTTTCTCTCTCTCTCTTAATTGTAGCGACCCGGTGACCATACATAGGTTACATCTAGATAATAAAATGACTGAATCTGACTGTTATGACTGGCAAAGGTCTGTCCAGATGTCCATTGCCCATAACGAGCTGGGACACCACTTAACTAATCAAACCCCTGCCGTCTCAGGACCAGTTTCCCCTGTCACGGGTATTGATATCCGTAAGATATCGGAAAAAGACTGTGCGAATGCCAAGTGCCTCGTGTTGGCCTCAGTTGATGGTGCATACCAGAGGCAATACGAGAAGATGGACTTAGTTTCTATTTTCCTCCATAACAAATATTTATATGGGGAGCAATCTCGTATCGCAAGATATGAGACCTCGAATGAATTGCTTCAAGCGAGGTTGGCTATCGGGTCATCTGTAGGGGGCAACGTCCTTATAGAGACCAGCTATTTTGATGAGCTCACGGACCTGAAGACCACGTTGAAGAACGGGTCAAATACTGACTTGATTCTACAGTCTCTGCCCTCTACTTATACCCTGAAGGAAACCAGGGTAGTAGAAGGAAAGGGAAGAGCAAAAGTTTCGGGACTGGATGTAGTAAAGGAGGGACGTTCCTATTGTTACGGGAATGAACATTGGCAGAAGGATTGCAGGGCTAGCAAAGCCAGTAGCCAGGATTCGAAGCATGTTGTGTCTTCGGCTTCGGGTGTGTTCGTAGTAGAAAACTGTATGTCAGTTAACCCTACTTCCTGGGTATTGGATACCGGATCAAGATCTCACATCTGTAATTCATTACAGGCTCTGAGAAACCTTAGGGTTATCAGGATAGGTGATATGACTCTCAGGGTTTCCAACGGAATGAGCATGGACGCTGAATCCGTAGGGGAATATCATCTTGGACTGACAACTGGGCATATATTGATTCTGCGTAACTGTTTGTATGTACCTAGTGCAACTTGTAATATCATATCTGTGTCCTTACTTTCTAAGGAAGGATATGATTTTAATTTTGTAAGCGATGTGGTCCACATCCATCTAAATCAAGTTCTGATTGGGTCAGGTACATTAGAAAATGGGATATATGTATTGAATCAAGCTCAGATTTTCAGTGTCCAGAACACACTTAAAAGAATGTCTCCGGTAACAAATCAGGCTTTCTTATGGCATTGTAGACTGGGTCATATTAATGAGACACGGTTAACAAAGTTACATAAAGAGGGATACTTTAATCCGTTCGAGTATCAGTCTTATGCTACTTATGAATCTTGTCTCATGGGAAAGATGACAAAGACTCCGTTCACTGGACACGGAGTAAGAGCGAGTGAGCTCTTGGGACTCATACACAGTGACGTGTGTGGTCCAATGTCTACACATGCACGAAATGGTTATTCATACTTCATTACTTTTACGGATGATTTCTCTAGGTATGGACATGTCTTCCTGATGAAGTATAAATCCGAGGCCTTTGAGAAATTTCGGGAATACAAGAATGAAGTTGAAAAACAAACAGGCAAAAGTATCAAGACACTGAGATCTGATCGAGGTGGTGAATACTTGAGTGCCGAGTTTATGGGCTACTTAAAAGAGAATGGAATTCTCTCTCAGCTTACTCCTCCATAGACACCACAACACAACGATGTATTGTAAAGACGGAATCGAACTCTATTGGATATGGTTCGTTCCATGAAGAGTAAGGCTGAGTTACCGCGATCTTTCTGGGGTTATGCACTAGAAACAGCTGCATATCTTTTGAACAAGGCTCCAACCAAGACTGTGCCTACCACCCCATATCAGATATGGAGTGGGAAGAAACCCTGTCTTAAGTATCTTAAGACATGGGGATGTCCAGCTTTTGTAAAGAAGCAGCATGCGGACAAGCTCGAGGCACGCTCAGTACTGTGTAAGTTTGTGGGATACCCCAAGAACTCCAGGGGGTATCTTTTCTATTCCGCGGAGGAACAAAAAGTTTTTGTTTCCCAGCATTCCCTCTTCTTGGAAACTGAATTTTTAGAAAGTCAGATAAGTGGGAGCGCAATAGAACTGGAAGAAATTCCAGAACCACAAGCTATTACTGAAAGCTTGGAAGAACCAGAAGTTTCAGAAGAACTGGACATCCCAGCGCCACTCCGCAGGAGTAGTAGGCAGTCTCATCGGCCGGAAAGATACTACGGTTTTCTCATAGACGGGGATAGAGAGGATTGCACTATTGATTATGATGAGCCTACTCGCTTCCAGCAAGCCATTCAGAGCGGTGACTCGGTAAAATGGCTGGATACAATGCGGACCGAGATGGAGTCCATGTACACCAACAAAGTTTGGACTTTGGACTTTGCTCTAGAAGGGTAAAACCTGTAGGCTGCAAATGGATCTTTAGAAAGAAGATTGGTGTAAATGGGTAGGTTGAAACCTATAAAGCTAGACTTGTTGCAAAAGGTTTTCATCAAAGACCTGGTTTGGACTATGACGAGACCTTTTCTCCAGTGGCTATGCTTAAATCCATTCGGATCCTTCTTGCCATTGCTGCCTTCCACGATTATGAGATCTGGCAGATGGACGTAAAGACAACTTTCCTAAATTGAAATTTGGAAAAGTGCGTCTATATGGATCAGCCGGAGGGATTCATTCAGAGTGGGAGCAGCGGTAAAGTGTGCAAGTTGCTTAAGTCTATCTATGGACTGAAGCAGGCATCGCGGAGTTGGAACATCTGCTTTGATGATACTGTCGAAGAATTCGACTTTATCAAAAACCCAGATGAACCATGCATTTACAGTAAGATTGTAGGGAGAACTGTGGTATTCTTCGTTTTGTACGTGGATGGCATTCTCCTAATAGGAAATGATATTCTTATGCTACAGTCAGTCAAAGGATTCTTGTCACAGAGGTTCTCCATGAAGGACCTGGGCGATGCCAACTACATTCTGGGGATCCAGATCTATCGTGATAGATCCAAGAGGATGTTGGGACTTTCGCAGTCCAGGTACATCGACACAATACTTAAACGATTCAGTATGGAATATTCAAAGCGTGGTAATCTACAGGCTTGTCACGGAATCACCCTCTCCAAAGATATGTCTCCCAAGACTAATTTGGAAAGGGCTCGGTTGTCATCTTTACCCTACGCATCAGCGGTAGGCTCTATAATGTATGCGATGTTGTGTACCAGACTAGATGTAGCATACGCATTGAGCATTGTAAGCCGGTATCAGTCGGACCCAGGGGAGAAACACTGGATAGCAGTAAAGAACATCCTTAAGTACCTGAGAAGGACTAAGGAGATGTTCTTGGTGTATGGCGGAAAAGACCTCCAGATCGAGGCCTTTGCTGACTCCAGCTTCCAGAGTGATAAGGATGACTCCAAGTCCATGTCGGGTTATGTCTTTACCCTCAATGGAGGGGCGGTTTGCTGTAAGAGTTCCAAGCAGGAAACCATTGCGGACTCAACTATGGAAGCGGAGTACATAGCTTCTTGCGATGCCGCAAAGGAAGCTGTCTGGATGAAGAAGTTCCTCACGGAGCTTCAGGTGGTTCCTACCATTGTTGATCCAATACCGCTGTATTGTGAAAACAACGGCACTATAGCTTTAGCGAAGGAACCCAGGTCCCATCAGAAGTCCAGGCTGTTAGTTGTATGTATGCCCTAGAGGCCAGTATTGTACAGATGATGTATATTATATTGGATGCTTGGACATATATAGAGAGGACTTTCTTGCTCGATATGATAGTATGCTATCTGGTTGCTCTTTATCTTAACATGTATACTTGTCTCTTGATACTGTCTTATAGCTATATGTTGATAAAGCCCTTAGGATGTGTACTTGACTACCTGGACTGTGATGCAGATCATACTAGTTGGGCAATGGTATTCCATAAGTGCATCCTTCAATGTTCCTAGTCGTGGGTGTATCGAGACAGGGCATCGATATACCAGAGTAGACTAGCGTATACGCTTCTCGACCCATGAGATGGGCGATGGATGATCCCATATCCATTGGTGTTTGACATCAAAGATGGTATACGGGTGCTCAGTGGAGACTGGGTACACTGGAAGGACTCGCCGAGAACTCCCAGTTGGTATTATACCTCACGTCAGATAGCAGTTCTCTGGTGACACTTGTGCAGGTTAGTCTGTAGACCCAAGATCGTCATAGAGTCTTGTGTGATTCCCACTGTGCTTTGATTTCCACCTTACCACGTCCATGAGGGTATGCAAAACGGTGGTTTTTAGGTACAGTCCCGAGTCAAATGGAGGCAATGAGCGATAGGAGGGGTTTCGTCTCTCCCGGTATTGGGGGTTGATGTTGCGCTGTGCTCGATTGGCCGTAACAGGGAAGTCCCTGGCCAGGGCTGAGTTAGAGATTTACTGGTAAGTGTTACCAGTAGTTTCTCGACCCGTTATGAGCCTCACATCGGCACGACTTATCGGTTATTGGGGTCTGACGTTTACCACCCCTAGACTTGATATGCGACATATCAGACGAGGAGACCGGACTGTACGGTAAGTGTTACCGGCATGCTTTTACAGGAGTTGGAGCGGGCTTGCTTGCTGATCTTCTGATTGCTCAATACCCAGATAGCCGTTACATCCAGCTCGTACCGCTGACGGCTTATAGGTGCTTGATGTGATCATCACCTACTGCCGGCGTATTGACGTGTCTTTAGAGTCCTACATAGAGGTTTTACTGGCTCAGGCAAAACGAAATAGGAGCGCATATGTGATATGTGCGGGACCGAGAATAGTGCGTGTATGTGATACCGTGTTCTATTCTCACGATTTTTTGTATCGGTCGGTTATATATGATATAGCCGGGTTATCGAATCAAGTGTTGATTCGATAAGTAGATACAATGTTTGTTAGTCGGTTATATGTGATATGACCGGATTATTAAGTCAAGTGTTGATTTAATGATTTATTGTATAATTGTATATTTGATATACTAGTTTACATTAACTAACACATGTTCACTTAATGTTTTTTCTCACATGTACACAACTTTAATATATATGTGATATATATTAAAATGTGTTATCTTTTTGTATCATGGTTGATGATACATCATCCATGGGTGTATGAGACTTACACTATGCTAATTTTTAGTTTGGGTTTTAATATTTAAAGTAATTACAAAATCAAGTGGAGGATTAGAAAATGCATGAAGCTTGTGGAAGCTTGTGGATGTATTGACTAATTCTACTTGAGTTTGTTTTTACTATGGATATTTATTAACCCAACCATAACAATTAGCCATGGGTTAAGTCTCTACAAGAGTTAGTATATGATACTCACTAACCATGGTTAGCTCACTCACTTGATCATTATCCTCATATCTTTCTTTTGTTCATCTTCTTCTTAGTTCGAAAAGGAAAAAAGGCTTGCTAGGGTTTGATCCAAAATGAGAATCATTGTGAGAAATAAAATTCCAAAGAGAACCCACTTCCTATTTCTCCATCCTCTACTAGATTAGCACTTTAGTTTAGGGTGTTTGCTTCACTAATTCTCTAGTTAGTGAAGTAGTAGCTTGAGTCGGTATTCCCTCGACGTAGATCATCTTCGGCCTCGGAGACTTCAAGCAAGGACGTGTCTTTCACCTCGTGAAGCCATGCAAGAGCCCGTGAGAACCATGATCGCAGCGAAGGGACTACGAAAAGGAGCCTTAGAAGTGAAGGACCGATCTACAAAGGTTGTATTTCGCATACCCTTAGTCGTAAAGTTGTTTACTTGCATATGAAACCCTAATTTTCTAGCAACGATCTTGTTTAGGGTTATTCGGCACGGCTAAATTTTTTAAATGGGCATGTTTGATGCTTCCTTAACCCTTGTTAGAGTGCCTAGTAACCCTACAGTGGTATCAGAGCCTAGCTAGAGCATTAGGCGATGTGTTAACGAAGTTAAAACCCCGATCGAATCCGAAAACGTCAAAGTTAACCCCCTCTCTGGATATTTTTTCAAAACTGTGTTTTTTCTGAATTAAAAATACCTAAAAAATTCAGCAGGGTTTTCTAAGCATCACTGTGCAAAACGAGCACCTAAATCGTACGAACCGCCGCGGTTCCGCGGCAATACCCTGTTTGTGCCGCGGAAACGCGACCGTACAGTGACATTGGGATTTTATGTTTGTACAGTAATGTTCACTTCTGTTATTGGATCTTTATGGGTATTTTTAATTTGACTCAAGTGTTGACCATTCTGGGGTTTATTTTGTATTCGTTAATTCGATCGGGAATTTTAAGTTCGTTATTGTTTTCCGGATAATTTAAAAAGTATTAAAATGTTCGAACGGATATCATTAACTCATTATTTCACGGCACGAAAAACATTCAAGTGTCGAATTTTTCTCGGGTTTAAATCTTTCGGAAAAACGTGCATGTGACGCGATGGACCCTCTAGAAGACAACAAACCTTAACTAGATTATGTGATCATCTTGAACTGCCTTTTGAACCTTAGGGTTTGAGGCAGTACGGCGTGCCACATGTGAGGCGTTGGCTTGACCCTTCTACGGCTGGACCATTGCTACTGTGACGTATTCTGGAATTTTTGAACTCCGCTCAAGTGTTGAGTTATTATGGAAATCTTGGGTATTTTATTATTCGATCGGAAAGTTTAATACTGTCTATTTATCTGGAATGTGATACAATATGTGGAATTCATACAGTTAGGCATGAAATGCGAAGTATGTGATATTTCGGATTTATGATGTCTAAAAAGATTGTGGATTCCAAATGTTGTAGTTTTACACTTTCTTTTCTGCGACCGTAAGTGTAATATGTGATATCGCCGGTTTCGTTGCTATATGTTGTAGGGTTCCTAGGCACGCTAATGAGGTCTCACAAGGCATCAACCATGCCAATTTCAAATTTTACGGGTGCCGAGAAACCCTAATACGGATCGTTAACTAGATATATAGGCGAAACAATGAAACTAGTTTACAACTAAACTAAAAGAACGGAAATACAACCTTTGTAGATCCGTTTCTCCACCTCCATAGCTCCATGATGAAGTCCTCTCCGCTGTCCAAATCGAACCATGACTCTAGCATCGGCTTTATCGGAGAAAGAGCGGGCTAGGTCATCGACGACGATGCCGAAGATGATCTACGTCGAGGCATCACTAGATCAAGCTCCAACTTCACCAAGTCATGAAACTTGTGAAGAAAACACACTCTACTACTTGGCAAGAGGTAGAGGATGAAGAAATAGGAAGTGGGTTCACTTTAGAATTGGATTTCTCACTCATATTCTCAAGTTGCCATTGATGGTGGCATAGTTTCATTCTTGAAGAAGAAGAAGAAGATGAAGATGATAACATGATAAGTTAATTAAAAGGAATAATTGTTAGTTATGTATATGCCCTAGAGGCCATTGTTGTACATTTGATGTATATTATGATGGATGCTTAGATATATACAGAGAGGACTTTCTTGCTCGTCATGATAGTATGCTATTTGGTTTCACTTTATCTTAACATGTTGACTTGTATTGGTTTACTGTCTTTCTCTCACATGTTGATAAAGCCCTTAGGATATGTACTCGACTACTGGGATTATGATGAGATCATACTAGTGGGGCCATAGTAGTCGATGAGTACATCCTATAACTGTTCCTAGTCGAGGGTATATCGAGACAGGGCATCGATACACCAGAGTAGACTAGCGTATACGCATCTTGACCCATATGATGGGCGATGGATGATCCCATATCCATCGGTGTTTTGACATCAAGGATGGTGTACGGGTGCTCAGTGGAGACTGGGTACACTGGACGGACTCGCCGAGAACTCCCAGTTGGTGATATACCACACGTCAGATGGCAGTTTTCCGGTGACACTGGTACAGGGTAGTCTGTAGACCCGAGATCGTCATAGAGTCTTGTGTGATTCCCACTATGCTTTGATTTCCACCTTACCACGTCCAAGAGGGCGTGCAAAATGGTGGCTTTTGGGTACAGTCCCGAATCACATGGAGGCAATGAGCGATAGGAGTGGATTCGTCTCTCCCGGTATAGGGAGTTGATGTTGTGCTGTGTTCGATTGGCTATAACTGGAAGTCCCTGGACAGGGCTGATATAGAGATTTACTGGTAAGTGTTGCTAGTAGTTTCTCGACCTGTTATGAGCCTCACATCGACACGACTTATCGGTTACTGGGGTCTGACGTATACCACCCCTAGACTTGATATGCGATATATCAGACGAACAGACCGGACTGTACGGGAGTGTTACTGATTGGATTTACAGGAGAACGGACAGGCTAGCTTGTTGATCTTCTGATCGCTCAATACCTGGGTGGCTGTTACGTTTAGCTGACCGCTTGCAGCTTGTGGGTGTTTGATATGATCATCACCTGCTACCGGCGTATTGACGATTCTTTAGAGTCCTACACAGAGGTTTCTTGGCTCAGGCGAAACGGAGTAGAGGCACATATGTGATATGTGCAGGACCGAGGATAATGCGATATGAGATACCGTATTATATTCTCGTGATATTTAGATATGAATCGGGACATCGGATCAAGTGTTGATTCGATGAATCGGTACATGATATATTAGCCGGTTATATTCGATATAGCCGGATCATTGGATCAAGTGTTGATTCGATGATTTAATGTATAATAATATATATGATATATTGTATTACATTATCTAATATTGGCTCGCTTTATTATTTCATTTTCTCACTAGATGTTACATTGATATATATGCGATATATGTTAATTGTATTATTTTCTTTTGTTACAAATATATAATATATATGTGATATATATTATTGTGACATGATATGATTTGTTATTAAACATGTTTAAGGATGATTAAATAGGATTAGGGTTTGATTAGGGTTAGCTTCTTCTTGCACATTCTAGAAGCTTTTCCTTTTGTCTTGGTTAAGATATTATGGTTGATACTTATCCTTAACCTAACCAAACCCTAACCCTAGTTTATTCTCTACAACTTCTTAGCCACTCATCCTTGACCATGGTTGAAGATCAATCATATAGATTTCTTTTCTATTCATCAAAAAAGGATTATCTTTTCTATTATCATCTTCTTCTCTCTTGAGTTCTAAAAGAAAATACTTACTAGTTAATTCTTTTGTGATGATTTCAAGTGAGAAAGTGAATAAAAAGAAAGCATAAATACTACTCCCTCATCCTCATCTTATCTAGCCCATGAGATTAGGGTGTTCATCTCTTTAGAGTGAGAAAGCTTGGGTTTTTGCAACTTCGACGTAGATCATCGGAGATTCGGAACACTTCAAGCTAGTATGGATCGTTCGAGTCGTGGAGCCTCTCTTGAGTCCGGGAGATCATGGATCGCGGCGAAGGGACTTCTACTCGGAGCTTGTGAAGCGAAGGAGCGGACTACAAAGTTTGTAATCCCTCACACTTAGCATTAAAGATATCATCTTGCATGCTAAACCCTAATAATCTAGCAAAGATCCCGTCTTTGGGTTGTTCGGCACGTCTAAAATTTTATCCGGGCATGTTTGATGCCTTATGAACCTTCTCAAGAGTGCCTAGGAACCCTTCAGTGGTATCAGAGCCTAGCTAGAGCATTAGGCGACGTGTTTACGAAGTTAAAACTCCGATCGAACCCGAACCGACGAAATTTACCCCCTCTCTGGAAATTTTTCAATATCTGGGGTTTTTCTGAATTAAAAATACCTGAAAAATACAGCAAGAAAAGATAAGAATTATTGTGAAATTCGTGCCTCTAATTCGATCATGTGGCCGCGGAATCGCGGCAACCACCCCCCATTGGCGGCGGTTCCGCGGCAATATAAGTGAATTAGCCACGGTTATTTGCACAGTAATTCTTGTCTCTGTGTTTACTATTTTAT
Source organism: Agapanthus africanus (assembly GCA_030015575.1). NCBI lineage: Eukaryota > Viridiplantae > Streptophyta > Magnoliopsida > Asparagales > Amaryllidaceae > Agapanthus > Agapanthus africanus. The sequence continues at coordinate 241,875,571 of CM057350.1, read as the reverse complement.
GGATATTTTTAATCTGACTCAAGTGTTGAGTATTCTGGGGTTTATTTTGTAATCGTAGATTCGATCGGAATATTTAAATTCGTTATTATTTCCGGATATTTAGAAATTGTTAAACTATTTGAACGGATATCATTAACTCACTGTTTCCCGGTACGGCAAACTTTCAAGTGTTGAATTTTTATTGGGTTTAAATCTTTCGGAAAAATTGTACAAGTTAAGCAGTGGACCCTCTAGAAGACAACAAACCTTAACTCGATTATGTGACCGTCTTGAACTGCCTTTTGAACCTTCGGGTTTGGGGCAGTACGGCGTGCCACATGTGAGGCGTTGGCTTGACCCTTCTACGGCTGGATCACTGGTACTATGACATATTCTGGGATTATTTGAACTCCGCTCAAGTGTTGAGCACTTTGGGAAATTTTGGGTATTTGATTATCTGTTCGAAAAGTTTAATACTGTCTATTTATCTGGAATGTGATACAATATGTGGAATTCATTATGTTAGGCATGAAATGTGAAGTATATGATATTTCGGATTTGCGATGTCTAAAGTGGTTGTGGATTCCAAATATTGTAGTTTTACACTTTCTTTTCTGTGACCGTAAGTGTAGTATGTAGTTGTATTGCCGGTCTTCGTTGCTATACATCGGCGACGATCGGTGTATGCATACTTACTTACGTTGATGATATGTGATATTATGTGTTGCTGAGATATGATGTGCAGGATTGTCGCGATTGAATAGCCGGGGGTTTTATGTGAGATGAGAGTTTTATATTTTCATTCATGTAAATTCAAATGTAATATTCTTTTATTTGGTGCACTTCCAGGTTGAGGTTGATGCCACCAGTGTTGTATATTATTTACTTTTCCGCATTAGGATGGACCCAAGGAGGGGAGCACAGGTGACCGGGTTATGTGGTTCAGTGGGAGGCCATCTCGAGGAGTCGAGATCGGGTCTCCTAAACTCCAAAATTGGTAGGGTCGCTTGCCGCTCTCGTAGGGGTCCAGGGTGTGGGCTTGGCTATTCATCGCGACTGTGGAATCCATATTTTCTATTGTTGGCTAAGTAGTAAATACGGACGTCCTAGTATATCCCACATTATATCTATGTTTCTGCTGCGATATCTGTGATGTGATCATTTGATATGTTCTGATGGATACAGTATATAGTATATATGATATATTATATAGATGTTACTTATGTTTTACACCCGCACTAGCCCTGGCCTACTCTGTCGTTAGTTACCTAACCTAACGGTGCACGAGGGGACATCGAGGCGAATGCGGATGGCATAAGTGTACGTCGTATTTATCTGTGATGCTTAGGAAGCATAAGCTGATGGGATTTTATTAATGAGATTAATAAAAAGAAAAGAAACCTAAAGATGTTGTAGAATCAAAAACTTTATAAAAATGGTAGCTACAGTTTTGCTTTGCACAGTGATATATATGATATATCCTTCACCTTATTCGATGGGGAAAGAGCCGAGATCCCTTCACCGGGAGTGACCTCCTTAGCGAAACTGGCAGATGCTACAAAACCCGGTTTGTCTTTTGATTGCTTTTAGAGTTTTGCTTTGCACAGTGATATATATGATATATCCTGCACCTTATTCGATGAGGAAAGAGCCGAGATCCCTTCACCGGGAGTGACCTCTTTAGCAAAACCAAGAAAAGCTTCAAAAACACTCCTTTTTCAAAAACTACACGATTCTACGACGATATCAAGTTCATTACGCTCAGGGTTTTTTGAAAAACCTGCGTAGCCCTCCGTCATTTCAGATAGATATTATTTAGTATTCGTGCTATGTTTGTTGACTTAGTTAAGGCATAGTGTACGGTAGCTAAGTAATGTTTATCTGCTATAACATGAGATGTGATTGGATTAGGGTATTCGTACGGCCTTGTTGACTCAGTTAAGGGTCGTACGGGTGGGTTTAATTCAATCGGGAAATGTACGGGTTGAACTTGACTTGCGATTTATGGTTTGTTAACTTAGTTAAGGTCATAGATCGCTAGGGGCAAAATATTATCGGGAATTTCAAGTGTTGAAATTTGCAATGAGATTGCATACCTTCTATGAGATAGTTGGATCCCAATACCCACTGCGAGTAAGAGTTACTCCTGGGAGAGTTTTACACAGGACAATTAGTCAATCAAGTAGGTGTCTAGAAAAGTGTTAACGGGGTTACGCCTCTGGGAAAACGAGGTTTACTTTAATTAGGTCCGTGCGAAAGCACGGGGAACCTCCCTCAAAGTACCGACACTGATCTGACTGAAAGATTGACGAAATTGTAGGGTGTAATTAATCCCGGCTAATCTTACCTTTTAGGGTTTGAAGGTAGATTTGATAAAAACAGTGGGAGACATCCTGATTAGATAAGATAATAACCAATCTAATCTTGCAAGAGCATACGCTAAAGTGTTTTCTTCTCTCTCTCTCCAGGTAGCGACCATGTCAGGCCATAATCAAGATAATAATATGGATGTATTGACTGAACCCGTTTATTATACTGTGCAGGGGAACGTTGGACCCGTTCTTTCTTATAAGAGTTATAAGACTGAACAGTAAATAGGAGAATATCTGGATTCTCACGCCGCCCAAAAGAACATGAATGTTGATGCATCTTCTTCAGGTGTGTTAGTTATTGAGAACTGTTTCTCAGTTCACCCTACATCCTGGGTATTGGATACCGGATCAGGATCCCCCATATGTAAATTGTTACATGGGCTACGTAAAGGTAGAGAACTGGGAAAAGGTGATCATTCCGTTCAAGTAGGGAACGGTACAAGTATTGCAGCCAAAGCAGTTGGCGAATATCACCTTGTATTACCAAGTCGTAATACACTGATTCTAAATGAGTGCTATTATATACCGAACATGATGTGCAACATTATATCAGTTTCTTTATTAAGTAAAGAAGGATATAATTTTGTAGTAAAGGATAATGTTATGAACATATTCCTAGATCAAAAGTTGATTGCATCAGGCTCGTTACATAATGGCATATTCATTCTGAATCAGAATACAGTCCTGAATATACAAAACACACACAAGAGGAAAAGTTCAGATATGAACGAATCCTACTTGTGGCATTGTAGACTTGGTCATATCAATGCGACACGACTGGCTAAGTTACATAAGGATGGTTATTTGAACCCGTTCGAATTATCATCTTATGACACTTGCCATTCATGTCTCAAAGGAAAAATGACCAAAGCTCCGTTTAGTGGACACGGAGAAAGAGTTACTGAACTCTTAGGACTAATACATAGTGATGTATGCGGTCCCATGTCTACTCATGCCAGGAACGGTTCTTCCTACTTCATTACATTCACTGACGATCTCTCTAGATACGGACATGTATTTCTGATGAAACACAAGTCTGAAGCTTTTGAGAAATTCAGAGAATATAAGCATGAAGTAGAGAACCAAACGGGCAAAAGTATTAAAATTCTTCGATCTGATCGAGGAGGTGAATACTTAAGCAGTGAGTTCCTAGATTATCTAAAAGAGAATGGGATTCTCTCTCAGCTTACTCCTCCATATACACCACAGCACAATGGTGTATCGGAACGAAGGAATCGGACCCTATTAGATATGGTACGATCTATGATGAGCAATGCTGAGTTACCTATTTCCTTCTGGGGATATGCGCTTGAGACAGCCATATACATATTGAATCTAGTTCCGTCTAAATCTGTACCTACCACACCATATGAGATATGGAGTGGGAAGAGACCATATTTTAAACGAGTTAAGATATGGGGTTGTCCGGCCTATGTCAAAAGACAAAATCCAGACAAACTCGAGGCACGATCAGTTCTTTGCAAATTTGTGGGATATCCTAAGAATTCTCAAGGATATATTTTCTATCACGCTGAGGAACAAAAAGTGTTTGTTTCTCAATATGCCACCTTTTTAGAAAAGGAATTTCTTGCAAAAGAAATTAGTGGCAAAGAGGTAGAGCTGGAAGAGGTTCCAGAAACACAAATTGCAACTGAAGATTTAGTAGAACCAGAGCATTCAGTAGCACCTGACGAACCCCAGCCTCTCCGCCGATCTAGTAGGGTTTCTCATCCACCTGAGAGATACTACGGTTTTCTCATTGATGGTGGAAGCGAGGATTGCATCATGGAAGATGATGACCCGACTAGTTTCGAGCAGGCCATCACGAGTGGTGACTCTGTGAAATGGCTGGATGCAATGCGATCTGAGATGGGATCCATGTACACCAATAAAGTATGGACTTTGGAAAATGCTCCTGAATGGGTAAAACCCATTGGGAGCAAGTGGATTTTTAAAAAGAAATTTGGTGTAGATGGAAAAGTTGAGACTTTCAAAACTAGACTTGTAGCAAAGGGATTTCGTCAACGACCAGGTGTGGACTATGACGAAACCTTTTCTCCAGTAGCTATGCTTAAGTCCATCCGGATCTTACTTGCCATTGCTGCATACCATGACTACGAAATCTGGCAAATGGATGTTAAGACCGCCTTTCTAAATGGTGATTTAGAAGAGTGCGTGTACATGACTCAGCCAGAGGGCGTCGTAGATAGTGGGAGCAGCGGAAAGGTGTGCAAGCTGCTTAAATCCATTTATGGGTTAAAGCAAGCATCGCGGAGTTGGAACATCTGTTTTGATGTAGTAGTCAAAGAGTTTGACTTCATCAAAAACATAGATGAACCTTGTATCTATAAGAATGTAGAAGAGAGTAAGGTTGTCTTCCTCGTATTGTACGTGGATGACATACGCTTGATAGGAAATGATATTCCTATGCTGCAATCAGTCAAGCTCTTCTTATCACAGAGATTCTTAATGAAAGATCTAGGTGATGCCTCCTGTATATTAGGAATTAGGATCTATAGAGATAGATCCAAACGGATACTGGGATTGTCCCAATCCAGGTACATTGACACCATACTAAAGAGGTTTAGTATGGAAGAATCCAAGCGTGGGAACCAACCCACGATCTCTGGACACACTCTCTCCAAAGAGATGTCTCCCAAGACTGATTTGGAGAGAGCTCTCATGCAAGGGATACCCTATGCTTCGGCAGTAGGCTCTATCATGTATGCGATGCTATGTACCAGACCCGATGTTGCATACTCACTAAGTGTAGTGAGTCGGTATCAAGCAGATCCTGGAGAGAGTTACTGGACAGTTGTGAAGAACATTCTCAAGTACTTGCGAAGGACTAGAGACATGTTCTTGGTGTATGGTAACGGAGAACTCCGGGTGGAGTCCTTTACCGATTCCAGCTTCCAGAGTGATAAGGACGACTCTAAGTCGCATTCGGGTTTTGTCTTTACCCTCAAAGGAGGGGCGATATGTTGGAAGAGTTCCAAACAGGATACCGTTGCAGCCTCGACGATGGAGGCTGAATACATCGCTGCCAACGATGCTGCCAAAGAGGCTGTCTGGATGAAGAAGTTCATCACTGAACTTGGTGTGGTTCCATCCATTGAACATCTAATACCTCTGTATTCCGATAACAATGGAGCTGTGGCTTTGGCCAAGGAACCCAGATCCCATCAGAAATCCAGACATATTCTGAGGCGGTATCACCTGATCAGGGAGATAGTTGATCACCGGGAGATCGAGGTCAGGAGAGTAGATACGAAGGACAACACTGCGGATCCACTCACGAAGGCCATTCCCCAGATACAGTTTGAGAGATTATTCGGGATGCTAGGTATGAGATACTACAGCAGCTGGCCTTAGTGCAAGTGGGAGATTGTTAGTTATGTATATGCCCTAGAGTCCATTGTTGTACATTTGATGTATATTATGATGGATGCTTAGATATATACAGAGAGGACTTTCTTGCTCGTCATGATAGTATGCTATTTGGTTTCACTTTATCTTAACATGTTGACTTGTATTGGTTTACTGTCTTTCTCTCACATGTTGATAAAGCCCTTAGGATATGTACTCGACTACTGGGATTATGATGAGATCATACTAGTGGGGCCATAGTAGTCGATGAGTACATCCTATAACTGTTCCTAGTCGAGGGTATATCGAGACAGGGCATCGATACACTAGAGTAGACTAGCGTATACGCATCTTGACCCATATGATGGGCGATGGATGATCCCATATCCATCGGTGTTTTGACATCAAGGATGGTGTATGGGTGCTCAGTGGAGACTGGGTACACTGGACGGACTCGCCGAGAACTCCCAGTTGGTGATATACCACACGTCAGATGGCAGTTTTCCGGTGACACTGGTACAGGGTAGTCTGTAGACCCGAGATCGTCATAGAGTCTTGTGTGATTCCCACTATGCTTTGATTTCCACCTTACCACGTCCAAAAGGGCGTGCAAAACGGTGGCTTTTGGGTACAGTCCCGAATCACATAGAGGCAATGAGCGATAGGAGGGGATTCGTCTCTCCCGGTATAGGGAGTTGATGTTGTGCCGTGTTCGATTGGCTATAATTGGAAGTCCCTGGCCATGGCTGATATAGAGATTTACTGGTAAGTGTTGCTAGTAGTTTCTCGACCTGTTATGAGCCTCACATCGACACGACTTATCGGTTACTGGGGTCTGACGTATACCACCCCTAGACTTGATATGCGACATATCAGACGAACAGACCGGACTGTACGGGAGTGTTACTGATTGGATTCACAGGAGAACGGACAGGCTAGCTTGTTGATCTTCTGACCGCTCAATACCTGTGTGGCTGTTACGTTTAGCTGACCGCTTGCAGCTTGTGGGTGTTTGATATGATCATCACCTGCTACCGGCGTATTGACGATTCTTTAGAGTCCTACACAGAGGTTTCTTGGCTCAGGCGAAACGGAGTAGAGGCACATATGTGATATGTGCAGGACCGAGGATAATGCGATATGAGATACCGTATTATATTCTCGTGATATTTAGATATGAATCGGGACATCGGATCAAGTGTTGATTCGATGAATCGGTACATGATATATTAGCCGGTTATATTCGATATAGCCGGATAATTGGATCAAGTGTTGATTCGATGATTTAATGTATAATAATATATATGATATATTGTATTACATTATCTAATATTGGCTCGCTTTATTATTTCATTTTCTCACTAGATGATACATTGATATATATGCGATATATGTTAATTGTATTATTTTCTTTTGTTACAAATATATAATATATATGTGATATATATTATTGTGACATGATATGATTTGTTATTAAACATGTTTAAGGATGATTAAATAGGATTAGGGTTTGATTAGGGTTAGCTTCTTCTTGCACATTCTAGAAGCTTTTCCTTTTGTCTTGGTTAAGATATTATGGTTGATACTTATCCTTAACCTAACCAAACCCTAACCCTAGTTTATTCTCTACAACTTCTTAGCCACTCATCCTTGACCATGGTTGGAAGATCAATCATATAGATTTCTTTTCTATTCATCAAAAAAGGATTATCTTTTCTATTATCATCTTCTTCTCTCTTGAGTTCTAAAAGAAAATACTTACTAGTTAATTCTTTAGTGATGATTTCAAGTGAGAAAGTGAATAAAAAGAAAGCATAAATACTACTCCCTCATCCTCATCTCATCTAGCCCATGAGATTAGGGTGTTCATCTCTTTAGAGTGAGAAAGCTTGGGTTTTTGCAACTTCGACGTAGATCATCGAAGATTCGGAACACTTCAAGCTAGTATGGATCGTTCGAGCCGTGGAGCCTCTCTTGAGTCCGGGAGATCGTGGATCGCGGCGAAGGGACTTCTACTCGGAGCTTGTGAAGCGAAGGAGCGGACTACAAAGGTTGTAATCCCTCACACTTAGCTTTAAAGATATCATCTTGCATGCTAAACCCTAATAATCTAGCAAAGATCCCGTCTTTGGGTTGTTCGGCACGTCTAAAATTTTATCCGGGCATGTTTGATGCCTTATGAACCTTCTCAAGAGTGCCTAGGAACCCTTCAATAATAAAAATGAATACTTATCATATCATAACCTTAGTTAGGTGTAGAGAATAGACCATGGTTAGTTATGATGGTTAGGGTTAAGCAAGAGACAAGAATGGTGGATTAGGTCAAAGCTTCATGAAGCTTCAACAAAACAACAAATAAAGCCACCATTCTTTTCTTATCATTTCCAAAATGAATAAACAAATAAAAGAATGAATAAGCAAAACCCTAATCATCATTTTAACCATGGTTTAGTTCTTTACACTTAACCAAATAAGCATGTATCATCAAACATGATACAATCATGTGCACAAAAGTATATCACATATACAACTTGCACAATTCAAGTGAGAAAATCCATTTAAAGTGAACCAATACTAGTTAATGTAAAGTAATATATCAAATATATAATTATACATTAAATCATTAAATCAACACTTGATTCAATGATCCGGTCATGTCGAACATAACCGACTAGTATTCAATGTATCGACTTATCAAATGAACGCTTGAATCGATAACTAGGTTATATCGCATACAACCATTCGATACATTCATCCCGAGAATAGAATACGGTATCACATACACGCATTATTCTCGGTCCCGCACATATCTCATATGCGCTCCTATTTCGTTTCGCTTGAGCCAGGAAACCTCTGTGTAGGACTCTAAAGACTCGTCAATACGCCGGCAGCAGGAGATGATCATATCAAACACCCACAAGCCGCAAGCGGTCTGCTAAACGTAACGGCCACCCGGGTATTGAGCGATCAGAAGATCGACGAGCAAGCCCGCTCACACTCCTGTGAATCCAACCAGTAACACTTACCGTACAGTCCGGTCTGATCGTCTGATATGTCGCATATCTCGCCTAGGGGTGGTAAACGTCAGACCCCAATAGCTCGATAAGTCATGCCGATATGAGGTCTATAACTATTCGAGATCTTCTGGTAACACTTACCAGTAAATCTCAGCAACCCTGGCTAGGGATTTCCTGTTATAGCCAATCGAACACAGCGCAACATCAACTCCCTATACCGGGAGAGACGAATCCCCTCCTATCGCTCATTGCCTCTATGTGACTCGGGACTGTACCCAAAAACCTCCGTTTTGCACGCCCTCTTGGACGTGGTAAGGTGGAAATCAAAGAACAGTGGGAACCACACAAGACTCTATGACGATCTCGGGTCAACAGACTATCATGTACCAGTGTCACCAGAGAACTGCCATTTGACGTAAGGTATAATACCATCTGGGAGTTCTCGGCGAGTCCGTCCAGTGTACCCAGTCTCCACTGAGCACCCGTATATCATCTCTGATGTCAAACACCAATGGATATGGGATCATCCATCGCCCATCTGTATGGGTCGAGAAGGTATACGCTAGTCTACTCTGGTATATCGATGCCCCGTCTCGATATACCCACGACTAGGGACTTTGAAGGATGTACTTATAGACTATCTGTCCCCACTAGTATGATCTGCATCATAGTCCAAGTAGTCAAGTACACATCCTAAGGGCTTTACCAACATGTAACAGAGAGACAATCAGTATACACGTTAAGGTAAAGAGCAACCAGATAGCATACTATCATGTCGAGCAAGAAAGTCCTCCCTATATATGTCCCAGCATCCACTACAATATACATCCTATGTACAGTAATGGCCTCTAGGGCATACATATAACTAACAATCTCCCACTTGCACTAGGGCCATCTGTAGCTGTGGTTGCAGTATCTCATACTCAACCATCCCATAAAAATCTCTCTCTGGGAATAGGCCTTCGTGAGTGGATCCGCCGTGTTGTCCTCTGAGTCTACTCTCCTAACCTTGATCACCCTGGAGATCAACCATCTCCATGATCAGGTGATACTGCCTTAGAATATATTTGGATCATTGAAGGGACGGACGTTCCTTGGCATAAGCCACAACTCCATTGTCACACAATGGGAGGAACTAAGTTCATCTCATGAACAAATATACATCCAGACTGCCTCTTTGGTAGCATCTTAAGTAGCGATGTATCGAACCTTTATCGTCTAGTATGCCACGGTATCTAGCTTGGAACTCTTCCAACATACCGTCCCTCCACTGAGGGTAAAGACAATGCCTGTGACTGACATTCAGTCGTCTTTATCACCCTGGAACCCATCCAGTGATTCTCCCCAGGATCGATTGATACCATCTCACTACATCTAGTGAGTATCCTAACATCCAATTACATCTACCTCATATATGAATACTTAGGATTTAGGAGGTATCACTTTGATCGTATATGGAGAATCCTTGTGATAAGCGGAGATTGACCGGGCGTAGCATAGGAAACTCCTTCCCTATCAAGAGCATGTCATCCATGTACTCTACGAGGATCGTCACTATACTCCCTACTACCTTTTTGTTTATACAAGGTTCATCTACCATTTTGATGATGTCAAATTCTTTGACTAACACATCAAAACAGATGTTCCAACTCCGCGATACTTTCTTTATCCTATAAAGCATCTTGTACACGTTTCTGATGCTCCCACTATTTACGAAGCCCTCTGGCTGTGTACTTATAGACGCTCTCTTCTAAAACATCACTTTAGAAAAGCAGTCATGACACCCAACCGCCAGATATCGTAGTCATGGTATGTAGCCGTGGCAAGTAGGATCTGGATGGACTTATGCATAGCTACTTGAAAAGGTTTCATCATTATCCAGGCCTGGTCGATGACGAAAAGTTTTAACAAGTCTAGCTTTGAAAGTCTTAACTTTTCCATCTACACCAAGTAATCTTCTCAAGATATACTTGCTCCTGATGGGGATTTAACCCTTCAGATATAGCAACCAAAGTCCATACTTTGTTGGTGTACATGGATTCCATCTCAGATCGCTAAGCATCCAGCCATTCTTACAGAGTCACACTCCTGATGGCCAGCTCGAAACTAGTTGGGTCATCATCTCATGATGCAATCTTCACTCCCACTGTCATAGAGAAACCGAAGTATCTCTCAGGTGGGTGAGGAACCCTACTAGATCGGCGGAGAGGCTGAGGTTCGTTGGTATCTACTGAATCCTTTGGTTCTACCAAATCATCTGTTGTAATTTGTATAGTTGGAACTTTTCCAGTTGTACATAACAGACCTTGCCTCGAGCTTGTCCGGATTATGCTTTTAGACATAGCCCGGACAACCCCAAATCTTAACTAACTTAAGATATGGGCTCTTCCCTTATCATATCTCATATGAAATGGTAGGCAACTGATTTAATTTGAACCCTATTCAATAGGTATGCAGCTTCTCAAGCGCATATCTCCCAAAAGGAAATAGGAAACTCAGTAGTACTCATCATAGAGCACACCTTATCATATAGGGTGTGATTGCTCCGCCCCGATATACCATCGTGCTATAGTGTATACGGAGGAATAATGCTGAGAGAGAATCTCATTCTCCTTTAGAATAGTCCAGGAATTCTGTGCTCAAGTATTCTCCTCCCTGATCGCATCAAAGGACATAATACTTATACCCGTATTTTGGTTCTCTACTTCTATCTTATATTCTGTGAATATCTCAAAAGGTTCAGACTTGTGTTTCAACAGGAACATATGTCTGAGTCTCGAGAGATCATCAAAGAATGTAATGAAGTTTAAAGAACCGGTCTTGGCATGTGTAGACAGGGGACCTTTCATACAACAGCATGTATCAATCCCAAGAGTTTACTAACTCTTTCTCTGTTTCCAATAAACAGAGCTATGACCATCTTTTCTTTGTGACATGACTGGCAAGTTTCATAAGATGTAAATTCAAACTAATTTAAATATGCATCTAAATGTAACTTCAGCTAGTCGGGTCGCATTGATATGACCTAGTCTACAATGCCTTAAGAAGGATCCGTTCATTTCTGAACTCTTCCTCTTGTGTGTGTTCCGTATACTAGGAACTGTAGTTTGATTTAAAACTTCAATGCTTTTAGATAACGTGCCTGAACCGATCAACATTTGATATAGGAAATGTTCAAAACATTATCCATCAATACAAAATTTTATCATTTCTTTACTACTAAAGAGACTGATATGATTTTGTATATCAGGTTCGGTGTCTAATAGCATTTGTTCAGAATCAATGTATTGGTAATACAGGGTGACAGTGACCAACAGAGTTGGCTGCAACACTTGCCCCGTTTTCTGTCTCATGAAACTTATCACCCGTTCTCAGTTCTCTACCTTGCTGTAGCCCTATGTAACAGATTACATATCTGGGATCCTGATCTGGTATCACATACCCAGGACGTAGAGAATACAGAGAAACAGTTCTATGTAATGAACACACCCGAAGATGATGCATCAGCATGCACTCTCTTCGTTTGGGCGGCACGGGAAATCTGGTATTCCCCAATTTCCTGCTCTGTCTTATAACAATTATAAGTTGGAGCGGGACCAACGTTCCCCAGCTCAGTATAACAAGCGGGTTCGGTCAATAATCCATATTATTATCTTAATTAAGGCGTGATATGGTCGCTACCTGGAGAGAGAGAGAAGAAAACACTCAGCGTGCGCTCTTGCAAGATCAGATTGGTTATTATTTTATCTAATCAGGATGGCTCCTACTGCTTTTTATCAAATCTTCCTTCAAACCCTAAAAGGAAAGACTAGCCGGGATTAATTACACACTACAAGTTCCCCAATCTTTCAGCCAGGCCAGTGTCGGTACTTTGAGGGAGGTCCCCCGTACTTTCGCACGAACCTAATTAATGTAAACCTCGTTTTCCCAGAGGCGTAACCCCGTTGACACCTTTCTAGACACCTACTTGATCGGCTAATTGTAATGTGTAAAACTCTCCCAGGAGTAACAATTACTCGCAGCGGGTATCGGGATCCAACTATCTCATAGAAGGTATGCAATCTCATTGCAAATTTCAACACTTGAAATTCCCGATAAAATTTTGCCCCGAACGATCTATGACCTTGACAAGGTCAACAAACCATAGACCGCAAGTCAAGTTCAACCCGTCATTTCTTGATTGAATCAAACCCACCCGCACGACCCTTGACAAGGTCAACAAGGCCGCACGACTACCCTAACTCAATCTGCATCGTATGCATAAGCAGATAAATACTGGTTAGCTACCGCACACTGCGCCTTGACAAGGTCAACAAACGCAGCACGAATACTAAACAGGACTTATCTGAAATGACGGAGGGCTACGACAGGTTTTTCTGAAAACCTATTGCGTAATGAACTTGATATCGTTGTAGGATCGAATGAATTTTGAAATGGAGTGTTTTTTAGGCTTTTCTAGTTTTGCTAAAGGAGTCACTCCCGGTGAAGGGATCGTCGGTCCTTTCCTCGTCGAATGAGGTGCGGGATATATCATATATATCACTGTGCAAAGCAAAAACACTTAAAAGCAATCAAAAGACAAACCGAGTGTGTAGCATCTGCCAGTTATTGCTAAAGGAGTCACTCCCGGTGAAGGGATCTCGGTCCTTTCCTCATCGAATAAGGTGAAGGATATATCATATATACCGCTGTGCAAAGCAAGAACTGTAGCTACCTGTTTTATTTTTGAAATTCGATTCCACAACATATTAGGTTTCTTTTATTTTCATTAATCACATTAATGAAGTCCCATCATTTAAGTACCTAAACATCACAGATAAATACGACGTACACTTATGCCATCCGCATTCGCCTCGATGTCCCCTCGGGCACCGTTAGGTTAGGTAACTAACGGCAGAGCGGGGCAGGGCTAGCGCGGGTGTAAAACATAAGTAACGCCTATATAATATATCATATATACTATATACAGTATCTATCACAGAACATCACATGATCACATCACAGATATCGCAGCAGAAGAAACATATGAAATATTGGATATACTAGGACGTCCGTGTTTTCAATACGAGCCAGTATAAAACACGGATTCCACGGTCGCGATGAATAGCCAAACCCATACCCCTAGACCCCTACGAGAGCGGCAAGCAACCCTACCAATTCTATAGTTAGGAGACCGGGACTCGACTCCTCGAGTTGGTCTCCCACTGGACTCCAGAACCCGGTTACTTGTGCTCCCCTCCTTGGGTCTATCCTAGTGCGGAAAAGTAAATAATATACAAACGGTGACATCTTCCGCAACCTGGAAGTGCCCCAATAAAAGAATATTACATACAAGTTTTTACATGAATGAAAATGAAAAACACTCATCTCACATAAAAACCCCCGGCTATTCAAACACGACGATCCAATATAACATATCCAGCAACACATAACATCACATGTCATCAACGTAAGTAAATATGCGCATCCCAATTGTCGTTGACATATAGCAACGAAACCGGCAATATCACATATTACACTTACGGTCAAAGAAAAGAAAGTGTAAAACTACAATAGTTGGAATCCGCAATCTGCATAGACATCGCATGCCTAATCAAATGAATTCCTTAGACATCACATGCCTAACAATTATAAACCCCGCATTTTAGTCTCATTATCGAAAACACTTTTCAATATTAAGCCGGGTAATTCAACAAGATTCCCGACATCCTGATCGAATGCTCGTCGAAAACTTTAGTAGACGGCTGCACCCCCGATACCGTCGACGAAGTGCACCAAGGCGGAACACCGCTACCGCGAGCACCCGAACGGATGCTTTCGGCGACGGGGTTCTCCTACAGTCACTTAGTCGGGGCTAAGGGATGTAGCTGTCTAATAAGTTTATCCGGCGAGTATCCGCGTACGCTACGTGATTGCGACGGACTTTTGATCACATCAAAATTCCGTGGCAACCGATCAAGTGAGACTAAAGTGCTATGTTTATAACATTCAAATCAATTATCTCATAACTGCTTGTGAATTCCAATTATTGTATCACATTCCGGATAAGATAGAAAATGTTAAACTTTCCGATCGAACAATCGAACACCCAAGTTTTCCCGATATTGCTCAACACATGAAACAAGTCTAAAAACATTCAGTTCGTGCCTCAGTACCAACGGTCCAGCCGTAGAAGGGTCAAGCCAACGCCTCACATGTGGCACGCCGTACTGCCCCAAACCCGAAAGTTCAAAGGGCAGTTCAAGACGGTCACATAATTGAGTTAAGGTTTGTTGTCTTCTAGAGGGTCCATCGCGTTACTTGCACTACTTAGAACGTCGTTAAAGTACGGAAAAATCCAACACTTGGAAATTTCCCGACAGGGGAAAAATTGGGTATTTATATCCGGTCGAACTTTTTAACATATTCTGAAATTTATCCGGAAAGCCACATAGATAAAATCTGATACTCCGATCGAAACACCGAATCCCCAAAACAACCCCAGAAAATTCAACTCTTGAATAAATATTAAAAATTCCTATAAAACTCAGCACCAGAAAAGAGGAATTACTGTGCAAAAAATATTGTGCATTTTGAATAGTAGGCGGCGGAACCGCGGCAGAAGCCATGCTTCTGCCGCGTTTCCGCGGCGGTTTAGACGCATCATGAGCTCGTTTTGCACCATAATTCTTAGATCTTCCTGCTGAATTTTTTAGGAATTTTTAATCTGGAAAAATCCCAGTATTTGAAAAAAGTCCAGAGAGCATGAAATTTTAGGGTTTCGGGTTCGTCCGGGTTTCAAACTTCGTCTACGCATCGCCTAAGGCTCTAGCTAGGCTCTGATACCACTGTAGGGTTCCTAGGCACGCTAATGAGGTCTCACAAAGCATCAACCATGCCAATTTCAAATTTTACGGGTGCCGAGAAACCCTAATACGGATCGTTAACTAGATATATAGGCGAAACAATGAAACTAGTTTACAACTAAACTAAAAGAACGGAAATACAACCTTTGTAGATCCGTTTCTCCACCTCCATAGCTCCATGATGAAGTCCTCTCCGCTGTCCAAATCGAACCATTACTCTAGCATCGGCTTCATCGGAGAAAGAGCGGGCTAGGTCATCGACGACGATGCCGAAGATGATCTACGTCGAGGCATCACTAGATCAAGCTCCAACTTCATCAAGTCATGAAACTTGTGAAGAAAGTGAAGGTTCATAAGGCATCAAACATGCCCGGATAAAAATTTAGACGTGCCGAACAACACAAAGCCGGGATCTTTGCTAGATTATTATGGTTAAACATGCAAGATGATAACTTTTATCTAAGTGTGAGGGATTACAACCTTTGTAGTCCGCTCCTTCGCTTCACAAGCTCCGAGTAGAAGTCCCTTTGCCGCGATCCACGATCTCCCAGACTCATGAGAGGCTCCACAACTCGAACGATCCATGCTAACTTGAAGTGTTCCAAATCTCCGATGATCTACGGCGAAGTTGCAAAGACTCAAGCTTTCTCACTCTAAAGAGATGAACACACTAATCTCATGGGCTAGATGAGGATGAGGATGAGGATGAGAGAGTAGTATTTATGCTTTCTTTTTAAATCATTTTCTCATAATTATCCATCACATAAAGAATTTCTAGTGAGCTTTTTCAAGAGAGAAGAAGATGATCATGGAAATGATAATGATAAAGATAAATCCTTTTGTGATGAATAGAAATAAAAGTATATGATTGATGTATAAACCATGGTCAAGGATGAGTGGCTAAGAATGTGTAGAGAATAAACTAGAGTTAGGGTTTGGTTGGGTTAGAAATGTGTCATCACAAAATATCTTAACCATGACAAAAGAAAATGCTTCTAGAAGGTGCATGAAGCAACTAACCCTAATCAAACCCTAACCTTATTTAATCATCCTTAAACATGTTTAACAATTAATCATATCATGTCACAATAATATATATCACATATATATTATATATTTGCAACAAAAGAAAATAATACAATCAACATATATCGCATATATATCAATGTATCATCCAGTGAGAAAATGAAATAATAAAGCGAGCCAATATTAGATAATGTAATACAATATATCATATATATTATTATACATTAAATCATCGAATCAACACTTGATCCGACGATCCGGCTATATCGAATATTACCGACTAATATATCATGTACCGATTCATCGAATCAACACTTGATCCGATGTCCCAGTTCATATCTAAATATCGCAAGAATATAATACGGTATCTCATATCGCATTATTCTCGGTCCTGCACATATCACATATGTGCCTCTACTCCGTTTTGCCTGAGCCAAGAAACCTCTGTGTAGGACTCTAAAGAATCGTCAATACGCCGGTAGCAGGTGATGATCATATCAAACACCCACAAGCTGCAAGCGGTCAGCTAAACGTAACAGCCACCCAGGTATTGAGCGATCAGAAGATCAACAAGCTAGCCTGTGCGTTCTCCTGTGAATCCAATCAGTAACACTCCCGTACACTCCGGTCTGTTCGTCTGATATGTCGCATATCAAGTCTAGGGGTGGTATACGTCAGACCCCAGTAACCGATAAGTCGTGTCGATGTGTGGCTCATAACGGGTCGAGAAACTACTAGTAACACTTACCAGTAAATCTCTATATCAGCCCTGGCCAGGGACTTCCAGTTATAGCCAATCGAACACAGCACAACATCAACTCCCTATACCGGGCGAGACGAATCCCCTCCTATTGCTCATTGCCTCCATGTGATTCGGGACTGTACCCAAAAGCCACCGTTTTGCACGCCCTCTTGGACGTGGTAAGGTGGAAATCAAAGCACAGTGGGAATCACACAAGACTCTATGACGATCTCGGGTCTACAGACTACCCTGTACCAGTGTCACCGGAGAACTGCCATCTGACGTGTGGTATATCACCATCTGGGAGTTCTCGGCGAGTCTGTCCAGTGTACCCATTCTCCACTGAGCACCCGTACACCATCTCTGATGTCAAACACCGATGGATATGGGATCATCCATCGCCCATCATATGGGTCAAGATGCATATACGCTAGTCTACTCTGGTGTATCGATGCCCTGTCTCGATATACCCTCGACTAGGAACCGTTATAGGATGTACTCATCGACTACCATGGCCCCACTAGTATGATCTCATCATAGTCCCAGTAGTCGAGTACAAATCCTAAGGGCTTTATCAACATGTGAGAGAAAAACAGTAAACCAATACAAGTCAACATGTTAAGATAAAGTGAGACCAAATATCATACTATCATGACGAGCAAGAAAGTCATCTCTATATATATCCAAGCATCCATTATAATATACATCATATGTACAACAATGGCCTCTAGGGCATATACATAACTAACAGAAAACACACTCTACTACTTGGCAAGAGGTAGAGGATGAAGAAATAGGAAGTGGGTTCACTTTAGAATTGGATTTCTCACTCATATTCTCAAGTTGCCATTGATGGTGGCATAGTTTCATTCTTGAAGAAGAAGAAGAAGATGAAGATGATAATATGATAAGTTAATTAAAAGGAATAATAAAAATGAATACTTATCATATCATAACCTTAGTTAGGTGTAGAGAATAGACCATGGTTAGTTATGATGGTTAGGGTTAAGCAAGAGACAAGAATGGTGGATTAGGTCAAAGCTTCATGAAGCTTCAACAAAACAACAAATAAAGCCACCATTCTTTTCTTATCATTTCCAAAATGAATAAACAAATAAAAGAATGAATAAGCAAAACCCTAATCATCATTTTAACCATGGTTTAGTTCTTTACACTTAACCAAATAAGCATGTATCATCAAACATGATACAATCATGTGCACAAAAGTATATCACATATACAACTTGCACAATTCAAGTGAGAAAATCCATTTAAAGTGAACCAATACTAGTTAATGTAAAGTAATATATCAAATATATAATTATACATTAAATCATTAAATCAACACTTGATTCAATGATCCGGTCATGTCGAACATAACCGACTAGTATTCAATGTATCGACTTATCGAATCAACACTTGAATCGATAACAAGGTTATATCGCATACAACCATTCGATACATTCATCCCGAGAATAGAATACGGTATCACATACACGCATTATTCTCGGTCCCGCACATATCTCATATGCGCTCCTATTTCGTTTCGCTTGAGCCAGGAAACCTCTGTGTAGGACTCTAAAGACTCGTCAATACGCCGGCAGCAGGTGATGATCATATCAAACACCCACAAGCCGCAAGCGGTCTGCTAAACGTAACGGCCACCCGGGTATTGAGCGATCAGAAGATCGACGAGCAAGCCCGCTCACACTCCTTTGAATCCAACCAGTAACACTTACCGTACAGTCCGGTCTGATCGTCTGATATGTCGCATATCTCGCCTAGGGGTGGTAAACGTCAGACCCCAATAGCTCGATAAGTCGTGTCGATATGAGGTCTATAACTATTCGAGAAACTACTGGTAACACTTACCAGTAAATCTCAGCAACCCTGGCCAGGGATTTCCTGTTATAGCCAATCGAACACAGCGCAACATCAACTCCCTATACCGGGAGAGACGAATCCCCTCCTATCGCTCATTGCCTCCATGTGACTCAGGACTGTACCCAAAAACCACCGTTTTGCACGCCCTCTTGGACGTGGTAAGGTGGAAATCAAAGCACAGTGGGAACCATACAAGACTCTATGACAATCTCGGGTCAACAGACTATCCTGTACCAGTGTCACCAGAGAACTGCCATCTGACGTAAGGTATAATACCATCTGGGAGTTCTCGGCGAGTCCGTCCAGTGTACCCAGTCTCCACTGAGCACCCGTATATCATCTCTGATGTCAAACACCAATGGATATGGGATCATCCATCGCCCATCTGTATGGGTCGAGAAGGTATACGCAAGTCTACTCTGGTATATCGATGCCCCGTCTCGATATACCCACGACTAGGGACTTTGAAGGATGTACTTATAGACTATCTGTCCCCACTAGTATGATCTGCATCATAGTCCAGGTAGTCAAGTACACATCCTAAGGGATTTACCAACATGTAACAGAGAGACAATCAGTATACACGTTAAGGTAAAGAGCAACCAGATAGCATACTATCATGTCGAGCAAGAAAGTCCTCCCTATATATGTCCCAGCATCCACTACAATATACATCCTATGTACAGTAATGGCCTCTAGGTCATACATATAACTAACATATGTCAACGACAATTGGGATGCGCATATTTACTTACGTTGATGACATGTGATGTTATGTGTTGCTGGATATGTTATATTGGATCGTCGCGTTCTGAATAGCCGGGTTTTTTTTATGTGAGATGAGGGTATTTATTTTCATTCATGTAAAATTTAAATGTATGTAATATTCTTTTATTGGGGCACTTCTGGGATGAGGTTGATGTCACCATTTGTATATTATTTACTTTTCCGCACTAGGATAGACCCAAGGAGGAGAGCACAAGTAACCGGGTTCTAGAGTCCAGTGGGAGACCAACTCGAGGAGTCGAGTCCGGGTCTCCTAACTCTAGAATTGGTAGGGTTGCTTGCCGCTCTCGTAGGGGTCTAGGAGTGTGGGTTTGGCTATTCGTCGCGAGCGTGGAATCCGTGTTTTATAGAGGCTCAAAATAAAACACGGACGTCCTAGTATATCCAATGTTTCTTATGTTTCTTCTGCTGCGATATCTGTGATGTGATCATTTGATGTGATGTGATAAATACTGTATATCGTATATATGATATATTATATAGACGTTACTTATGTTTTACACCCGCGCTAGCCCTGCCCCGCTCTGCCGTTAGTTACCTAACCTAACGGTGCACGAGGGGACATCGAGGCGAATGCGGATGGCATAAGTGTACGTCGTATTTATCTGTGAGGTTTAGGTGACTTAAATGATGGGACTTCATTAATGTGATTAATGAAAGAAAAGAAACCTAAAAGATGTTGTAGAATCAAAACATTATAAAAAGGGTAGCTACAGTTTTGCTTTGCATAGTGGTATATATGATATACCCTGCACCTTATTCGATGAGGAAAGAGCCGAGATCCCTTCACCGGGAGTGACCTCTTTAGCAAAACTGGAAGATACTACAAAACTCGGTTTGGTTTTTGATTGCTTTTGGAGTTTTGCTTTGCATAGTGATATATATGATATGTCATGCACCTTATTCGATGAGGAAAGAGCTGAGATCCCTTCACCGGGAGTGACCTCTTTAGCAAAACTAATGAAAGCCTCAAAATCACTCCATTTCAAAATTCACTCGATTCTACAACGATATCAAGTTCTTTACGCTCATGGTTTTCTGAAAAACCTGCGTAGCCCTCCGTCAATTAAGATAAGTAATATTTAGTATTTGTGTTGCGGTAGTTTGGCACGCGTCAAGGCGTAGTGTACGGTAGCTGATTATTACTTATCTGTAGCATGAGATGCGATTGGATTAGGGTATTCGTACGGCGTTGTTTGGCATGCGTCAAGGGTCGTACGTGTGGGTTTAATTCAATCACGAATTGTACGGGTTGAACTTGACTAGCGGACTATGGGTTGTTTGGCATGCGTCAAGGTCATAGCACGCTAGGGGAAAAATATTATCGGGAATTTCAAGTGTTGAAATTTGCAATGAGATTGCATACCTTCTATGAGATAGTTGGATCCCGATACCCACTGCGAGTAATTGTTACTCCTGGGAGTGTTTTACACAGGACAATTAGCCGATCAAGTAGGTGTCTAGAAAGGTGTCAACGGGGTTACGCCTCTGGGAAAACGAGGTTTACTTTAATTAGGTCCGTGCGAAAGCACGGGGAACCTCCCTCAAAGTACCGACACTGGCCTGGCTGAAAGATTGGCGAAGTTGCAGGGTGTAATTAATCCCGCCTAGTCTTTCCTTTTAGGGTTTGAAGGAAGATTTGATAGAAACAGTGGGAGCCATCCTGATTAGATAAAATAATAACCAATCTTATCTTGCAAGAGCATACGCTAAAGTGTTTTCTTCTCTCTCTCTCCAGGTAGCGACCATATCATGCCTTAATAAAGATAATAATATGGATGTATTGACTGAACCCGCATGTTATACTGTGCAGGGGAACGTTGGACCCATTCTATCTTATAAGTGTTATAAGACTGAACAGGAAACAGGAGAATATTTGGATTCTCACGCCGCCCAGACGGAGAACATGCATGTTGATGCACCTTCTTCAGGTGTGTTAGTCATTAAGAACTGTTTCTCAGTTCACCCTACGTCCTGGGTATTATATACCGGATCAGGATCCCACATATGTAAACTGTTACATGGGCTACGGAAAGGTAGAGAACTAGGAAAAGGTGATCATTCCGTTCAAGTAGGGAATGGTGCAAGTATTTCAGCCAAAGCAGTTGGCGAATATCACCTTGTATTACCAAGTCGTAATACACTGATTCTGAATGAGTGCTATTATATACCGAACATGATGTGCAACATTATATCAGTTTCTTTACTGAGTAAAGAAGGATATAATTTTGTGGTACAGGATAATGTTACGAACATCTTCCTAGATCAAAAGTTGATTGCATCAGGCTCGTTACATAATAGCATATTCATTCTCAATCAAAATACAGTCCTCAATTTACAAAACACACACAAGAGGAAGAGTTCAGAAATGAACGAATCCTTCTTGTGGCATTGTAGACTTGGTCATATCAATGCGACACGACTAGCTAAGTTACATAAAGATGGATATTTGAATTCGTTCGAATTATCATCTTATGATACTTGCCATTCATGTCTCAAAGAAAAAATGACCAAAGCTCCGTTTAGTGGACACGGAGAAAGAGTTACTGAACTCTTTGGGCTGATACATAGTGATGTATGCGGTCACATGTCTACACGCCAGGAACGGTTCTTCTTACTTCATTACATTCACTGACGATCTTTCAAGATTCAGGCATGTGTTCCTGATGAAACACAAGTCTGAAGTTTTTGAGAAATTCAGAGAATATAAGCACGAAGTAGAGAACCAAACGGGCAAAAGTATTAAAATCCTTCGATCTGATCGAGGAGGTGAATACTTGAGCAATGAATTCCTGGACTTCCTAAAAGAGAATGGAATTCTCTCTCAGCTAACTCTTCCATATACACCACAGCACAACGGTGTATCGGAACGGAGGAACCGCACCCTATTAGATATGGTGCGCTCAATGATGAGTACAGCTGAGTTACCTATTTCCTTCTGGGGATATGCGCTTGAGACAGCCATAGACCTATTGAATAGAGTTCCTACCAAATCTGTTCCTACCACTCCATATGAGATATGGAAAGGGAAGAGACCACATCTTAATTACATTAAGATATGGAGTTGTCCGGCCTATGTCAAAAGACAAAATCCGGACAAACTCGAGGCAAGATCAGTCTTATGTAAGTTTATAGGATATCCCAAAAATTTACAAGGGTATATCTTCTACCATCCCGAGGAACAAAAGGTGTTTGTTTCTCGACATGCCACTTTTTTAGAAAAAGGTTTTCTTATGAAACAGATTAGTGGCATTGAGGTAGAACTGGAAGAGGTTCCAGTGACACAAACTATAACAGAATACTTGGTAGAAACAGAGGATTCAGTAGTACCCGACGAACCCCAACCTCTCCGCCGATCTGGTAGGGTTTCTCATCCACCTGAGAGATACTACGGTTTTCTCATTGATGGTGGAAGCAAGGATTGCATCATGGAGGATGATGACCCAACTAGTTTCGAGCAGGCCATCACGAGTGGTGACTCAGTGAAATGGCTAGATGCAATGCGGTCCGAGATGGAATCCATGTACACCAACAAAGTATGGACTTTGGAAGTTGCTCGTGAAGGGGTAAAACCCATTGGGAGCAAGTGGATCTTCAAGAAAAAACTTGGTGTAGATGGGAAAGTGGAGACTTTCAAATCTAGACTTGTTGCAAAGGGTTTTCGTCAAAGACCTGGTGTGGACTATGACGAAACCTTTTCTCCAGTGGATATGCTTAAATCCATCCGGATCATGCTTGCCATCGCTGCATATCATGACTACGAAATCTGGCAAATGGATGTTAAGACCGCCTTTCTAAACGGTGATTTAGAAGAGTGCGTGTACATGACTCAGCCAGAGGGCTTCGTAGATAGTGGGAGCAGCGGGAAGGTGTGCAAGCTGCTTAAATCCATTTATGGATTAAAGCAAGCATCGCGGAGTTGGAACATCTGCTTTGACGTCGTTATCAAAGAGTTTGATTTCGTCAAAAACGTAGATGAACCTTGTATCTACAAGAAGGAGGCAGAGAGTAAGGTTGTCTTCCTCGTATTGTACGTGGACGACATACTCTTGATAGGAAATGACATTCCTATGCTGCAATCGGTCAAGCTCTTCTTATCACAAAGATTCTCAATGAAAGATCTTGGTGATGCCTCCTGCATATTGGGAATTATGATCTATAGAAATAAATCTAAAAGGATATTGGGATTGTCCCAATCCAGGTACATTGACACCATACTAAAGAGGTTTAGTATGGAGAGTCCAAACGTGGGTTTTTACCCACGAACTCAGGGCTCACTCTCTCCAAAGAGATGTCTCCCAAGACTGATTTGGAGAGAGCTCGCATGTAAGGGATACCCTATGCTTCGGCTGTAGGCTCTATCATGTACGCGATGCTATGTACCAGACCCGATATAGCATACTCACTAAGTGTAGTGAGTAGGTATCAAGCTGATCCTGGAGAGAGTCACTGGACAGCTGTGAAGAGCATTCTCAAGTACTTGCGAAGAACTAAAGAGATGCTCTTGGTGTATGGTAACGGAGAAATCCAAGTGGAGTCCTTTACCGATTCGAGCTTCCAGAGTGATAAGGACGACTCTAAGTCGCACTCGGGATTTGTCTTTACCCTTTACGGAGGGGCGGTTAGCTGGAAGAGTTCTAAGCAGGAAACCGTGGCAGACTCGACGATGGAGGCTGAATACATCGCTGCCAACGATGCGGCCAAAGAGGCTGTCTGGATCAAGAAGTTCATTACTGAAATTGGAGTGGTTCCATCCATTGAGCATCTAATACCTTTGTATTGTGATAACAATGGAGTGGTGGCTTTGGCTAAGGAACCCAGTGTTGGAGATAGTGCCCTCAGAGTCAATTATTAGGTCACAGGTACGTGATTGTAATGATTGAAGGAGGACCTATCCCGGTAGGACAGTCTTACTCGAGATGATAGTATGCTATCTGGTTTACCTTTATCATCGTGTACTGTTTTAAGTGACCTGACACGTCGCTATTACACGTTGATAGAGCCCCTAGGAATCTTGCTTGACCACCAGCAGTATGAGGGCGATCATATAAGTGGGAGCTGGGGTCTATAAGCTTATCCTTAAAAGGTCCCTAGTCGTGGGAGTTTCGAGACTGGGCATCGATACTCCATTAGTAGACTAGTGTATACAGTCGAGACCCCGACGAGGGGCGGTGGCCGGTCTCACAAGCCACTGGTGTCAGTTGGATCACCTAAGATGTATACAGGTGCTCATTGGGTTATGAGTACACCGGACAGGACACGCCGGGAACATGCTAGTTGGTCATATACCAGACGTCAGATGGCAGTTTCCTGGTGACATGTGTGCAGGTTAGTTCATCGACCTGGGGATCGTCATTTGTCTCGTGTGAGTTCCCACTGTACTTTGATTACTACCCTACCACGGCTCAAAGGAGTCGTGCAAACAGGTTTTAGTTGGGTACAGTCCCGAGCCACATGGAGGCAGTGAGCGTATCTTCAGGGGTTCGTCTCTCCCGGTATTGGGGGTGAGGTCGTGCTGTGTCTAGGAGAGCCATTACACAAAGTCCTTGGCCAAGGCAAGGAGATTTACTGGTAGGTATTCCAGTAGTATCTCAGGGTGTTCTGGGCTACACTCCGACACGACTTGTACCGCTTTTGGGGGTCTGACTTTTACCAACCCCCTAGGCCCGCCATGCGATACTCATAGACGAACGGACCGGACTGCACGGATATTGTCACTGACAGGCTCAGTAGGGTTGTCAGGCTGAGTTCACTCACAGACGTCCCTTTTAGTCAATACCTGGTAGCCCGTTATGTATTGGCTTATACCTCTAACGTGCTAGTGGTTAAATCCACAACCAAGGTGTTGATGAGTCTTTAGAGTCCCCCACATTCAGTTACTCAGCTTTCGGGCGAAAGGTTGTAGAGGCCGTATGGAGATATGGCAAGGTCCGATCAGATACGTGCGGTATTGCACGGATCAGGATCGGACAGTTTGTACTATAGGCCGTATGGTTATATGGCAGGGTTCGATCAGATACGTGCGGTATTGCACGGATCAGGATCGAACAGATATTACTAGCCGGTTTTGGTATAAGCCGGATCCTAGTATAGTACAGTGTAGATTTTGTCTCATTGCATTTGTATTTCGGTCGAAATACAGATGCGGGTGTGTATGCACAGTATCGGGGTTTTTCCTGTAATTTATTACGGGACCTGTTTTCTGGAGTTGCCAGTTTGCTTTCCGTTTCGGCCGATTTCCATTGTTCCGTTCATTGGCCGAAGATTGGTGGAGGAGGGCTTATTTGCATTGTTGCAAATAAGTATTTGTGGAGGGGGTCTTTGCTTATTGGTTGGATCATGATGGTTTTCATGATGAGCACCATCACTTGACTTCTTCTTCTTCTCATGATGGCTTGACTTTTTGAAGCCATCATGCATGAGATGATGGTTGCCTTTGTGTGTTGGATTTGTGGTGATCATTTGATTTTTCCTCATCATTTTTTGCTTTCCAACCACCCCCCTTGTCTTGGTTCTTTCTCTCTCCAATCACACATGGTAAAATGGGGGGGCCGGCCATTTTAGTGTGAGGGGGTTGATTCATTTTGTGTGGCATTTTTCATATTGTGCTAAGAAAAAGAGCTCTCTAGTTGATCTCCAAAATCCCTTCTTTCCTCCACCAAATGGCAATTCCACAACCCCAAAAGTGAGACTTGAGGACTACATATTCTACAGCGAATCTTGGGCACGTCGAGTAGCCGGCTTCATGCCCGAGTTGCCTCGGCATTGAGGTGGGAGCCCGTAAAAGAAGTAGGCGATGTGGTGCACTTCCGGCGACGAGGAGGAGACGGGACATTCCGCAGGAGATTGGGACGACGACGAGAAGACCGGAGGACTTGGATCGTCGGTATATCTCTTTCCCATCTTATTGTTAGCTAGGACTAGTTAGTGGTTCGATCCGGGTATTAGTGCGCGGCGGTTTGCCAGTTCAAGAAAATTTAAGTTTATCACCGCTTCCGCATTTGGCCGTCGGATTGACGGCCGGGGCGCCGCCGTGCACTTACAGTGGTATCAGAGCCTCGCCATTAACTTAGTCTAGCTTGGTGTAGTGTGTTTTTCTGTTTCGATCGATCGAATGTTTCAAAACTACATTTTTGTTAGCATCAGTTTTCTGTTGGAAATTTTTGGTGTCGAAAAATTTTTCAGGTTGTAAAATATTGATGTACTGGAAAATCTAAGAGCTCTGTAAAAATTCGACGAAGTAACTCCACAGTGGGAGCGCGGAACCGCCGCGAAAACCTCCTTCCCGCCGCCCTTCCGCCGCACACTGTGGAGATCACTTCACCAATTTTTTACAGAGGCCTTCTGGGCTTAAAATATGGGTTTTGGAATATTAAAATTGGGCCCAGGTTTTCTGTGAGTGCTACAGTTTTGATTGGGGGCCCACTTGTTAATTTTTGATCGATCGGATATTTTAAACACATTTTTCACAGTATTTACATTATATCTGCGACCGTGAATGTCACTTGATCGGTAAATCCGGTCTAACTGCTATAGCCCGGTTAGACGGATTTGCGAACGTGACTTTCACGTTGATGTTTTGTTTTTGCTGTGATGTTGCGGATCGGTCGTGGGGGATAGCCTGGATGCAATGCTAGTACAGTTTTGTTGTATTATGTACATTTGATATTGCGGGGCGAGCGTCCGACATGTGGACTGCCGTCACTGCCTGTTTGTATTATTATTTTGGGGCACGACCTGGTTGCGGTCGATGTACCCGTTGTATGTATATTTTACTTTCTGTACTAGGATTGCCCCGCGGAGGGGTGCACGGATAGCCGGGTTCTAGAGGGCAACAAGCCCGCATCTCATGGCATTGAGACGGAGGGGGCTTCACTCTAGGATTGGCGGGCTATTCGGCGCACTCGTAGGGGGTACAGGTTGACCCAGGAGGGGTGCCCAAGTTACCGGATTCCGTGAAGTGCTGGGTGGTCCATTCACGGCGCTGAAGGGGGCTGCCTCGCTTCAGGTTTTGGCGGGTGACTTGCCGCGCCCGTAGGGGTCTAGGATTTCTTTGCACAGGCTATCCACACGACCAGGGGAACGTCGGGTTTCAGCGGCTCTGTGAAACCCGGGGATCCCAGATATCTGTATTGTTTCTGTGATGCTGTACATTTCTGTGATGTTGCATTTTATTCACGCCTTGAGCGAATATAATATATTGGTATATATATTAGTAGATGTTGTATATGTTTTGCATCCGCGCTAGTCCAGTCCCCGCTCTGTCGTTAGTTAGCTAACCTAACGGGTAATGACGGGACCCAGTGGCGAATGCGGATGGCATATACGTACATCAGTATATTTTCGTTCTTTTTGGTGTGATCAATTGATGGGACTGCATTGATTCGGATCAATGCAAGTTAAAACAAACCTAATCTGATGTTGTTGGAACACTTTTCAAAAAGCTGTTATTGCAAGGACATTTACTTTTGTTTTGCATCGTGGTATTCATTGGAATATCCTGCTCCTCAGTCGACGAGGCAAGGGCCGAGATCCCTTCACCGGGAGTGACCCCTTGGACAGAAGTTTGCGTCAGGGCATTAACTTCACTATAGCCGATTACTTTTGCTTTGCATCGCGGTATTCATTTGGAATATCCTGCACCCCATTCTACGGGGAAAGAGCCGAGATCCCTTCACAGGGAGTGACCTCTTTAGCAACGGTTTTCGTCACTATATTTTTAAAAGCTATCCGTTCCTTCGACGATATCAAGTTCATTGCGTTAAAGGTTTTCGCCAGAAACCATTCGTAGCCCTCCATCATTTCAGTTAAATATTCGGTAGTATTCAAGCTATGTATTTTGACCTCACGCCAAGGCATAGTGTTTGGTAGCTGCCGGATATTTATCTGTTGCATAGATAGATGCGTTGGTTTGGGACAGTCGTACTACTATTTTGGCCTACGTCAAGGGTATGTACGGGTGGGTTCAAATTAACCTGGATAATGATGGGCTGAACTTGACATGTGACTTATGATATTTTGACCTCACGCCAAGGTCATAAGAGCATGGGGCAGAAATCTCATCGGGAGTTTCAAAAGAACTGAAACTTGCCAGATATGCGCATACCTTCTGGAGTGTGACACCGTGAGCGGATTCCGTCACGTTATCATGCGATGATAGTTGGATCCCGATTCCCACTGATGAGTTAGTTTACTCCTCGGGTAACCCCGACTAATTCTTCTTTCAGGTTTGGAGGAGAATTTGAGGTACAGTGGGAGGTTTCCAGATTAGATAAATTGGTAACCATTCTGATCTAGGTTAGAGTGCACGCTGAGTGTTTCTTTTCTCTCTCTCTCTGGCAGCGACCATTTGACCCGACCCTAAGACTTTGACTCAGTGACCAAGTTGACCGAACCTTCTTGAACACCGGCTTTTGGATTGTCAGAGTTGCAGACCTCATTGCCACTCCTACTTTTACCCTTTTCTCCAGGACACCCCGTATTACTACGAACGTCCACTTCCATTGGACAAAACCATCGTATGGTTAGATACGAACTCGAAAGAATTTATTCGAGGATGGTTTCCGGTTCTGGAGAAAACGGATAGGATTATTCAGTTGTCTTTTCCTTTTACCCTCTCTCAGGTTACGAGTACTCCTTGGTTTAGGGGTAGTACACCTATTACGCAAATTGGATTGTCTTCTTCCAAACCTTAGGCTGGTGCCGACCGGTAGGGAATGAAGAAAACCAATTAGCATAACGATGGTGTGCAGAAGGTATTAAGTTCAGACAAAGCAAGGGATTAGTAAGAGGGCAAAGTAAATTGCAACAGATTTTCACGACCAAACCAAATATTTCGTTACCACTCCCACATCACCTTTGTATTTCTCCAGGACACTCCGTATCACTACGAAGATCCACAGTTTATTTGGATACTCCATCGTATGGTTATATACGAACTCGAATGGAACTTGTTCCAGTTCGGGGATGGATTCTGGTTCAGGAGAAATAGGAATAAGGTTTATTCGGTTGTCTTTTATCTTCACCCTCTCTCATTGCGAGTGTTCCTAGGATTGGGACAGTACACCCATTATGCTTATTGGATAGTCTTCTTCCAAACCATAGGCTGGTGCCGAACGGTAGGGAAGGAAGAAAACCATTTGGCCTAAAGGGGTGTGCAGGAGGTAATGACTAAAGACATATGAAGGGATTTGGAGAGGTGGCAAAGAATTATACGGTTACAGTCGTGAATTTGGAAGAGGCATTACTAGGAATACCGGGATACCCCATCGAAACATTTCAATGTTTCAGTTTCACTGTGTACTATTAAAAGAAAACTGATTTCCCGATTAGATACTTACTCCAGGGTATGTATTTACCAGGTTTGATTCTCACATCTGTATGGTTTTACAGATGATGAGTGGGAGTAGGTTATTGGGAATTGGGTGATCATCCTCATTATATCCGGATTCGTTGTAATCGGCGATATTTGAGGAAATCACCTGGGCTGTTTGCCGGTCGGCAAATATTTCGTTTTGAATATCCGCTGTTATGCACCAATTTCAAATTGATATATCTGTACGTCTATTTTCATAGAGTGAGATATACCTTTCTGAAATTATGTCTACGACATTTACCTATATCAGTGGATGGTTAGGTAAGGAGTATTAAACAGCGGTGTAATTCTTCTTAACCATAAGTACAGTTTTCAACCTACGACACACAGTGAATGAGTTATCAGACTCAAGGGACTTATACAAAGGATTGTATGTTGTCCAGGGTCCATCAGGACAGAGGGTTGGTCCTCGTACTATATTCGGTTTACTTATGACTTCTCTAGTTCTTAGACAGTTGTTTCGCGGAAACACAGGGTCCAAATTTTGAGAAGTTATAGGTATTTGAATAGAGTAGAGAACCAGGTATAGCAAGTATCGGGATTCTTCAAAGAGATCGAAGATGTAGATACTTGTGTATGGTATTCAGTTGATAGTAATGATAAAGAGAACTTGCTTCTCTTTCAGGTTACTCATAATTGGAAGCATTCCTAAGTTGAGCAACACTGATAGACCTCCTTCCATTTAGTTGACATGCACTGGGGACAGCTGCATGATTTGAATCTGGTTCAATTAAATCAGTGCCTCTGTTTCTATATGGGATATAGAACAGTTCATATCTTAACGGTGTTAAGGTACGGGGAGTTGTCCGGTTTATGATTAAAACCAGACACTGGACAACTCAAGGCACGTTTCTGTAATGGCTGTTTGTGGGTTGACCCAGGCTATGACGAGGGTTGACTTTCTACCATCTGGATGAACAATAGCGATATTGTTCTAGACTCGCCACAGTTTTATTAAAGATGGATTTTTTCAGAAAAGAGTAGTGGGAGTATGGTAGAACTGGAAGTGATTCCAGAACCACAAACGATTACTGAAGATTTGATAAGGAACCTAAAGATTCAATCTGGATTGACATTCCATTGGCCACTCCGCAGATAAGGTGGGTAACTTCAGGCACCCGAGAGGCACTACGGTAGCCTCAAGGACGGTGACAGGGAAGTTCTTGTTTACCCACAATTGCCATTGCTGTTGTTCCAGGTTACGAGACCCGGCGGGAGGATGAGTATAGCGTCGTTCTAAACCAGTTTTAGAAGTGTACGTCTATATGACTCTGCCAGAGGGTTGTCGTAGTCAGTGGGAGCAGCGGAAGCATTGGTGGACAGGTTGCTTATGTCTATTTATAGACTAGAGCAGATGTAGCGGAGAAAGATCATCTATTTCTGACATGACAGTCATAGGTTTGACTTCATCAGAATAGGGGATGGATCTGTTGAGAAGGTAGTAGGGTGTGATATCCTGGTATTTGGATGATATACACTGAGTAGGAAAAGAAACTCCTACACTACGATCGGTTATACTTTGGTCGTCACACAGTTGTTTCTCCACAAAGGAAATGGATTTTATATCAGACATACTGGTTACTAGATCTATGGTCTTAGATCTAGATTTGGGTGGTTTCCCAATCAGGGTACTTGACAGCATTCTAAGAGTATTTAGGATGGACGACTCCTGGCACGGTAGTGTACTTGCAGGTAATGGAGTCACCCTCTCCAAAGGTGTCTTACAGACTAAAGGGGAGAGGGACGGGCATGATTGGCAGATCATTTGCTCAGGCAATTGAGTCAATCGTGAGATGTCAAGTACCACACCAGATGTTGTTCTTGCACTGGATGCAATAAGTTGACATTAATCCAATCCTGGAGAAACAGTCGGAAGCAGTTTTAGAACATAAGTGGATGTTCTAGGGAGATGATAACGACAGCCTCATTCAGGAGACAGTTATCATTCCAGGCTTCCAAGGTGACATGGACGACAAGGAGGTTGTCAGAGTTATAGTTTTCCTTCTGATGAGGGGCAGTATTTTGGACAGGTGGTCCAAGGCAATACTGAGGGAGGCATGGCGCGCAGGATACTGATTAAGTTCAGTTGACGATACAGTCTAAGAAGTTTGGATTTGGAGTTCATTTATGAGCTAGGTCCTATCAGACATCCAGACATATTCTGAGACAGGTATTGCTCATTTCGGGAGATGGCTTTCTCCGCGAACTTGAGATATAGAGAGACATAGAAAGAAACAACCAAGCGGATCCACTCACTGAGGCTATTCCTCGAACGCAATAGTTTCGCAAACGAGCTTTGTGAGACTGACTAGTAGAGGAGTTGGGTGTTCGGTATCACACGGGCTGTGAGTATGCGACATCGCAATAATTAGCCTTGAGTGCAAGTGGGAGATTGCTGGAGATAGTGCCCTCAGAGTCAATTATTAGGTCACAGGTACATGATTGTAATGATTGAAGGAGGACCTATCCCGGTAGGACAGTCTTACTCGAGATGATAGTATGCTATCTGGTTTACCTTTATCATCGTGTACTGTTTTAAGTGACCTGACACGTCGCTATTACACGTTGATAGAGCCCCTAGGATTCTTGCTTGACCACCAGCAGTATGAGGGCGATCATATAAGTGGGAGCTGGGGTCTATAAGCTTATCCTTAAAAGGTCCCTAGTCGTGGGAGTTTCGAGACTGGGCATCGATACTCCATTAGTAGACTAGTGTATACAGTCGAGACCCCGACGAGGGGCGGTGGCCGGTCTCACAAGCCACTGGTGTCAGTTGGATCACCTAAGATGTATACAGGTGCTCATTGGGTTATGAGTACACCGGACAGGACTCGCCGGGAACATGCTAGTTGGTCATATACCAGACGTCAGATGGCAGTTCCCTGGTGACATGTGTGCAGGTTAGTTCATCGACCTGGGGATCGTCATTTGTCTCGTGTGAGTTCCCACTGTACTTTGATTACTACCCTACCACGGCTCAAAGGAGTCGTGCAAACAGGTTTTAGTTGGGTACAGTCCCGAGCCACATGGAGGCAGTGAGCGTATCTTCAGGGGTTCGTCTCTCCCGGTATTGGGGGTGAGGTCGTGCTGTGTCTAGGAGAGCCATTACACAAAGTCCTTGGCCAAGGCAAGGAGATTTACTGGTAGGTATTCCAGTAGTATCTCAGGGTGTTCTGGGCTACACTCCGACACGACTTGTACCGCTTTTGGGGGTCTGACTTTTACCAACCCCCTAGGCCCGCCATGCGATACTCATAGACGAACGGACCGGACTGCACGGATATTGTCACTGACAGGCTCAGTAGGGTTGTCAGGCTGAGTTCACTCACAGACGTCCCTTTTAGTCAATACCTGGTAGCCCGTTATGTATTGGCTTATACCTCTAACGTGCTAGTGGTTAAATCCACAACCAAGGTGTTGATGAGTCTTTAGAGTCCCCCACATTCAGTTACTCAGCTTTCGGGCGAAAGGTTGTAGAGGCCGTATGGAGATATGGCAAGGTCCGATCAGATACGTGCGGTATTGCACGGATCAGGATCGGACAGTTTGTACTATAGGCCGTATGGTTATATGGCAGGGTTCGATCAGATACGTGCGGTATTGCACGGATCAGGATCGAACAGATATTACTAGCCGGTTTTGGTATAAGCCGGATCCTAGTATAGTACAGTGTAGATTTTGTCTCATTGCATTTGTATTTCGGTCGAAATACAGATGCGGGTGTGTATGCACAGTATCGGGGTTTTTCCTGTAATTTATTACGGGACCTGTTTTCTGGAGTTGCCAGTTTGCTTTCCGTTTCGGCCGATTTCCATTGTTCCGTTCATTGGCCGAAGATTGGTGGAGGCGGGCTTATTTGCATTGTTGCAAATAAGTATTTGTGGAGGGGGTCTTTGCTTATTGGTTGGATCATGATGGTTTTCATGATGAGCACCATCACTTGACTTCTTCTTCTTCTCATGATGGCTTGACTTTTTGAAGCCATCATGCATGAGATGATGGTTGCCTTTGTGTGTTGGATTTGTGGTGATCATTTGATTTTTCCTCATCATTTTTTGCTTTCCAACCACCCCCCTTGTCTTGGTTCTTTCTCTCTCCAATCACACATGGTAAAATGGGCGGGCCGGCCATTTTAGTGTGAGGGGGTTGATTCATTTTGTGTGGCATTTTTCATATTGTGCTAAGAAAAAGAGCTCTCTAGTTGATCTCCAAAATCCCTTCTTTCCTCCACCAAATGGCAATTCCACAACCCCAAAAGTGAGACTTGAGGACTACATATTCTACAGCGAATCTTGGGCACGTCGAGTAGCCGGCTTCGTGCCCGAGTTGCCTCGGCATTGAGGTGGGAGCCCGTAAAAGAAGTAGGCGATGTGGTGCACTTCCGGAGACGAGGAGGAGACGGGACATTCCGCAGGAGATTGGGACGACGACGAGAAGACCGGAGGACTTGGATCGTCGGTATATCTCTTTCCCATCTTATTGTTAGCTAGGACTAGTTAGTGGTTCGATCCGGGTATTAGTGCGCGGCGGTTTGCCAGTTCAAGAAAATTTAAGTTTATCACCGCTTCCGCATTTGGCCGTCGGATTGACGGCCGGGGCGCCGCCGTGCACTTGACTAAAAATTAGTACACTATGCTAATTTTTAGTTTGGGTTTTAATATTTAAAGTAATTACAAAATCAAGTGGAGGATTAGAAAATGCATGAAGCTTGTGGAAGCTTGTGGATGCATTGACTAATTCCACTTGAGTTTGTTTTTACTATGGATATTTATTAACCCAACCATAACAATTAGCCATGGGTTAAGTCTCTACAGGAGTTAGTATATGATACTCACTCACCATGGTTAGCTCACTCACTTGATCATTATCCTCATCTCTTTCTTTTGTTCATCTTCTTCTTGGTTCAAAAAAGAAAAAAAGGCTTGCTAGGGTTTGATCCAAAGTGAGAATCATTGTGAGAAATAAAATTCCAAAGAGAACCCACTTCCTATTTCTCCATCCTCTACTAGATTAGCACTTTAGTTTAGGGTGTTTGCTTCACTAATTCTCCAGTTAGTGAAGTAGTAGCTTGAGTCGGTATTCCCTCGACGTAGATCATCTTCGGCTTCGGAGACTTCAAGCAAGGACGTGTCTTTCGCCTCGTGAAGCCATGCAAGAGCCCGTGTGAACCATGATCGCAGCGAAGGGACTATGACAAGGAGCCTTAGAAGTGAAGGAACGATCTACAAAGGTTGTATTTCGCATACCCTTAGTCGTAAAGTTGTTTACTTGCATATGAAACCATAATTTTCTAGCAACGATCTTGTTTAGGGTTATTCGGCACGGCTAAATTTTTTAAATGGGCATGTTTGATGCTTCCTTAACCCTTGTTAGAGTGCCTAGTAACCCTACACAGGCACATTTTGAGGCGGTACCACCTGATCAGGGAGATCGAGGTGAAGAGAGTAGATTCGGAGAATAAAACTGCAGATCCACTCACGAAGGCTATACCCCAGACTCAGTTCGAGCGTCTGATCGAGATGATAGGTCTTCGATACGCCAGTACATGGCCCTAGTGCAAGTGGAAGATTGTTAGTGTATATGCCCTAGAGGCCATTACTGTATCATACTAGTTTGTATATTACTTAATGGAAGCTTGGGATTTTCACAGTTGTATAGACAATCTTGCTCAAAATGGTAGTATGCTACTTGGTTTGTTTCTACTTTAATGTGTGCATGTGTTTCTTTTAGCATATCGCCTATACACATTAGTGGAGCCCTTAGGTTCTTTGCTTGATTACCAGCGTTATGATGGCAGTCACACTAGTGGGGCTGGGTAATCTACAAGCACATCCTTATACAGGTCCCTAGTCGTAGGATTATCGAGATGGGGCATCGATACTCCGGAGTAGACTAGCGTATGCGCTTCTCATCCCAGCAGGGGAGATGGTCTGTCCCACAGCCATCAGTACGTCGTACTGGAGATAGTATGCGGGTGCTCGTTAGGTTACGAGTACACTGGACAAGACTCGTCGGGAACTGTTGGTTGGTACTATACCTATCGTCAGATAAAAGTTCCCAGGTGACAGGAGTACAGCCTAGTCCGTCGACTTGACACTGCTACTTCGCCTCGAGTGTGTTCCCACTGTACTTTGATTACTACCCTACCACGACTCAAAGGAGTCATGCAAACAGGTAGTAGTTGGGTGCGGTCCCAAATCACTCGGAGGCAGTAGCGGTTAGACATGATTCATCTCTCCCGGTATTGGGGGTTGATATCGTGCTGTGTCTAGGAGAGCCATTACACATAGTCGTCCCTGGCCAGGGCAAGCGAGAATTACTGGTAGTGTTTCCAGTAGTTTCTCAGGGTGTTCTGGGATACACTCCGGAACGACTTGTACCGCTATTAGGGGTCTGACGTTTACCGCCCCCCTAGGCCCGACATGCGATACTCTCAGACGAACAGACCGGACTGAACGGAGATTGCCATATTCAGGCTCAGTAGGAGTTCGGATGGGTTCACCTCATCAGTCTTCTTATCGGCATCTACCTGGGGACCGTTACGCACAGCTAGTACCGCTTGCGGCCTGTGGTTAAACCCACTGCCAGCGTAGTGTCGAGTTTTTAGAGTCCCACATAGAGGTCTGTTCTCCTTTGGGCAAAACAGAGTAGAGGTCGCATGGTTTTGCGACAGGGTTCGTTCACATCCGCGCACTTGTGCACGTTCGGTGTCCGGGCAGTTATTACTAGCGGGTTTTGGTTTAAGACAGATCCAAGTATATGTTTTGGGATTGGTTTTATCTCATTGTATTCGTGTTCCTTAGAACACGGATGCGGGTGTGTATGCAAAGTTGACAGAGGCAGAGGATTCTCATTAGGGTTGTTGACCGTTGACTTTTTCTAAACCCTAATGAGAATAAGAAATATGATTAATAATATTAATTAAGGATTATTGTGCCATGGTTGAGGTGAACATTTGACTTTTGTTGACTTGTTGACTTTGTTGACCGGTTGACCATTGTGGACTTGTTGACCATCATCATTTCATTTCAATGAAGCTTCTTGTTCTTTGCAAAATGCATTAAATGCATAAAATGATAATGGTCATTGAAACTAACCATCACAATTCTTAATTATTATTATTGTCATCATTATTCTTACTTTTGTGAGCATGGTTGTAAATTATTATCTCATTCTCACTTGCTCACTCTCTCTCATCCAAAGCTCATCCTCTTCCTCTCTCTCAAAGCTCTCATGTCTCATGTGTTGAGAACCATGAGCTATTGAGATAAAACCACTAAAACTCCTCTATACTCACTCTAGAGTTCTAGGTTTAGCAAGCCAAGCACTTTAGTTGCCTCTCAGTTGAGGTAGGGGCTCAAGGTAGAGGCTTTCGGGTGGATCCTTCTTCGACAAAGAGGAGACCGCGTGGTGGAGCCGTTCAAACCACTCCAAGGAGCAAGAAGAGAAGGAGTTCAAGACCTTGGTATAACCCTCTAACATAGTAGTTAAACTTATAGTTAGTTTGCTAGGTTTTTGTTTAGCAAAGATCCTCTTTTCTAGTCCATATTGCCTTGTCATAAAAAATCATTTTTTACCGTTTCCGCCTCCCCGTAAGAACTGGGGTGGGCAACGTGGACTTACAACTACCACATCAAAACAGACGTTCCAACTCCGCGATGCCTGATTTATCACATAAAACATCTTGCTCACGTTTTCGCTTCTCCCACTATCTACGAAGCCCTGTGGCTGTGTACTTATAGACGCTCTCTTCCAAATCATCATTTAGAAAAGCAGTCATGACACCCAACCGCCAGATATCGTAGTTATGGTATTTAGCCGTGGCAAGTAGGATCTGGATGGACTTAAACATAGCTTTGAAAGTCTCAACTTTTCTATGTACACCAAGTAATCTTCTCAAGATATACTTGCTCCTGATGGGGATTTAACCCTTCAGATAAAGCAACTAAAGTCCATACTTTGTTGGTGTATAAGGATTCCATCACAGATCGCTAAGCATCCAGCCATTCTTACAGAGTCCCACTCCTAATAACCAGCTCGAAACTAGTTGGTTCATCATCTTATGATGCAATCCTCGCACCCACTGTCATAGAGAAAACCGAAGTATCTCTCAGGTGGGTGAGGAACCCTCCTAGATCAGCGGCGAGGCTGAGGTTCGTTGGAAACTATTGAATCCTTTGGTTCTACCAAATCATCAGCTGCAGTTTGTATAGCTGGAACTCTTTCCAGTTATACCTCATGACCAATAATTTCTTCACAAGAAATTCCGTTTCACAAAGGTGGCATGCTGAGAAACAAAGCATCTTTTGTTCCATGGTTTGGAAGAAGATATTCCCTTGCGAATACTTGGGATATCCAACAAACTTCCACAGAACTGACCTTGCCTCGAGCTTGTCCGGATTTTTCTTTTGACATAGGCCGGACAACCCCAAATCTTAACTTACTTAAGATATGGGCTCTTCCCATTCCATATCACATATGAAGTGATAGGAAACTGATTTAATTGGAACCATATTCAATAGGTATGCAGCTTCACAAGTGCATAACTCCCAAAAGGAAATAGGCTACTCAGTAGTACTCATTATAGAGCACACCATATCACATAGGGTGTGATTGCTCCGCCCCGATACACCGATGTGCTGTGGTGTATTCGGAGGAGTAATGCTGAGAGAGAATCTCATTCACCTTTAGAATATTCCAGGAATCCCGTGCTTAAGTATTCTCCTCCTTGATCACATCAAAGGACATAATACTTATACCCATTTTTCGTTCTCTACTTATATCTCATATTCATTGAATTTCTCAAAAGGTTCAGACTTGTATTTCAACAGGAACACATGTGCGAATCTTGAGAGACCATCAGTGAATATAATGAAGTATTAAGAACCAGTCTTGGCATGTGTAGACAGGGGACTTTCATACATCAGCATGTATCAATCCCAAGTGTTCACTAACTCTTTCTCTGTTTCCAATAAACGGAGCTGTAGTCGTCTTATCTTTATGACATGACTGGCAAGTTTTTATAAGATGTAAATCCAAACTAATTTAAATATGCATCTTTATGTAACTTCAGCTAGTCGGGTCGCATTGATATGACCTAGTCTACAATGCCTCAAGAAGGATTCGTTCATTTCTGAACTATTCCTCTTGTGTGTGTTCTGTACGTTAAGAACTGTGGTTTGATTTAGAACGTCTATACTTTTAGATAACGTGCCTGATCCGATCAACTCTTGATATAGGAAATGTTCAAAACATTATCCAACAATATAAAATTATATCCTTCTTTACTAATAAAGAGACTGATATGATGTTGTATATCAGGTTCGGTATCTAATAACATTCGTTCAGAATCAATGTATTCTGGTAATACAGGGTGATAACTAGCAACAGACTTGGCTGCAACACTTGCACCATTTTCTATCTCATGAAACTTATCACCCGTTCTCAGTTCTCTACCTATCTGTAGCCCATGTAACAAATTACATTTGCGGGATCCTGATCTGGTATCTCATACCCAGGACGTAAATGATACTGAGAACAGTTCTCTGTAATGAACACACCCGAAGATGATGCATCAACATGCACTTTCTTCGTTTGGGCGGCACGGGAAATCTGGTATTCCCCAATTTCCTGCTCTATCTTATAACAATTATAAGTTGAAGCGGTACCAACGTTCCTTAGCGTAGTATAACAAGCGGGTTCGATCAATACGTCTGTATTATTATCTTGATTAA
This sequence comes from Agapanthus africanus, assembly GCA_030015575.1. NCBI lineage: Eukaryota > Viridiplantae > Streptophyta > Magnoliopsida > Asparagales > Amaryllidaceae > Agapanthus > Agapanthus africanus. The sequence goes on along the minus strand of CM057350.1, from coordinate 241,835,442 downwards.
GGCGTGACATGGTCGCTACCTGGAGTGAGAGAGAGAGAAGAAAATACTCAGTGTGCCCTTTTACAAGATTAGATTGGTTATCAATTTATCTAATCAGGATGTCTCCCACTGTTTTAGTCAAATCTTCCTTCAAACCCTAAAAGGAAAGACTAGCCGGAATTAATTACACTATACAAGTTTGCCAATCTTTCAGCCAAGCCAGTGCTGGTACTTTGAGGGAGGTTCCCCGTGCTTTCGCACGGACCTAATTAAAGTAAACCCCATTTTCGCAGGGGCGTAACCCCGTTAACACCTTTTTAGACACCTACTTGATCGGCTAATTGTAATATGTAAAACTCTCCCAGGAGTAACTCTTACTCGCAGCGGGTATCGGGATCCAACTATCTCATAGAAGGTATGCAATCTCATTGCAAATTTCAACTCTTGAAATTCCCAATAATATTTTACCCCAAGCCTCCTATGACCTTGACAAAGGCCAACAAACCATAGGCTGCTTGTCAAGTTCAACCCGTCATTTCCTGATTGAATTAAACCCACCTACACGACCCTTTACAAAGGGTAACAAAGTCGCACGACTACCCTAACTCAATCACATCATATGTTTATACAGATAAGCAGTAATCATCTATCGCACACTACACCTTGACCAAGGTCAACAAACGCAGCACGAATACTAAATACTACTTATCTGAAATGACTGAGTGCTACAACAGGTTTTTAAGAAAACCCTTTGCGTAATGAACTGGATATCGTTGTAGAATCGAGCAATTTTAATAGGAATGTTTTTTAGGCCTTTTCTAGTTTTGGTAAAGAGGTCACTCCCGGTGAAGGGATCATCGGCTCTTTCCTCAACGTATAAGGTGCAGGATATTTCACAAATATCACTATGCAAAGCAAAAACTATAAAAACAATCAAAAGACAAACCGAGTTTGTAGTATCTGCTAGTTTCGCTAAAGAGGTCACTCCCGGTGAAGGGATCTCGGCTCTTTCCTTATCGAATAAGGTGCTGGATGTTCTACAAGGAACACCGCTATGCAAAGCAAGAACTAGAGCTACCTGTTTTTGAGACAAATTTCTACAACATCTTTAGGTTTCTTTTTAGTTTCATTAATCTCATTAATGAAGTCCCATTTTATTATGCTTCACAAGTATCACATTTGAAACGAAATCTGCAATATAACATATATCTCATATATATAATATAAACATTCGTCTTAGGCTGTAATATGATCTCATCACAGAACATTGCAGCAGAAGAACATATATGAAATATTGGATATACTAGGAGGTCCATGTTTTTAATACGAGCCTGTATAAAACACGGATTCCACGGTCGCGATGAATAGCCAAACCCACATCCTTAGACCCCTACGAGAGCGGCAAGCAACACTGCCAATTCTAGGGTTAGGAGACCCGGTCTCGACTCCTCGAGATGGTCTCCCACTGGACCTCAGAACCCGGTTACTTGTGCTCCCCGCCATAGGTCTACCTAATGCGGAAAAGTAAATAATATACAATGGTGATATCATCCTCAGCCCGGAAGTGCTCCAATAAAAGAATATTACATACAAATGAATTTTACATGAATGAAAATGAAAAACTCTCATCTCACATAAAACCCCCGGCTATTCAAACACGACGATCCAATATAACATATCACAGCAACACATAATATCTCATATCATCAACGTAAGTAAGTATGCATACACCGATTGTCGTTGATGTATAGCAACGAAAACCGGCGATACAACTACATACTACACATACGGTCACAGAAAAGAAAGTGTAAAACTACAACAGTTGGAATCCGCAACCTCCTTAGACATCGCATGCCTAACCAAATGAATTCCTTAGATATCGCATGCCTAACAATTATAAACCCCGCATTTTAGTCTCAATATCGAAAACACTTTTCAATATCAAGTCGGGCAATTCAACAAGATTCCCGACATCCTGATTGAATGCTCGTCGCAAACTTTAGTAGACGGCCGCACCCCCGGATGCCGTCGACGAAGTGCACTAAGGCGGAACACCGCTGCCGCGAGCATCCGAACAGATGCTTTTGGTGACGAGGTTCTCCTACAGTCACTTGGTCGGGGCTATGGGGCATGGCTGTCTATCAAGTTTACCCGGCGAGTATCCGCGTACACTACGTGATTGCGACGGACTTTTGATCACATAAAAATTCCGTGGCAAACGATCATCTGAAACTGAACTGCTAGATTTATAACATTCAAATTAGTTATCTCATAACTACTTGTGGATTCCAAATATTGTATCACATTCCAGATATATAGATAATGTTAAACTTTCTGATCAAATAAACAAACACCCAAGATTTCCCAAATAGTTCTCAACACTTGAAATTAGTTTTAAAAACATCCATCACATGCCACAGTACCAATGGTCCAGCCGTAGAAGGGTCAAGCGAACGCCTCATATGTGGCAACGCCGTAGTGCCACAAACCCTAAGGTTTAGAGACGGTTCAGACGGTCACATAATCGAGTTAAGTTTTGTTGTCTTCTAGAGGGTCCACCGCGTTACTTGCACGACTTAGAACGTTCTTAAACTACGGAAAAATCCAACACATGGAAATTTTCCGGCAGGGGAAAAAGTGAGTTATTGATATCCGGTCGAACTTTTTAACGCGTTCTAAAATTACCCGGAAAAACTAAACGAAGTTATACTTTACGATCGAATCAACAAGTTCCCAATACAACCCAGAAAACTCAACACTTGAGTATAATTAAAAATTCCCAGAAACAAATAGAAAAACATACGGATTTTACTATGCCAAAAACAAAACCTGATGCTACTGTTTGGCCGTGGAACCGCCGCCCAAGCCATGGTACGGCCGCGGTTCCACAGCGCTTTAATGGTGTTAGAGTCTCGTTTTGCACATTAATCCTTATATTTCCCTGCTTAATTTTCTGAGTATTTTTAATACGAAAAAAATCAACATTTGAATAATTTTCCAGAAACTAGGGATTTACGGGTATCCGGAGTTCGATCGGACTTTAAACTTCGCCTAAAGCTCTAGCTTGGCTCTGATACCACTGTAGGGTTACTAGGCACTCTCACAAGGGTCTATTAGGCATCAACCATGCCCGATTTAAAATTTAGACGTGCCCAACAACCCTAACCAAGATCTTTAAACTAGAGATTAGGAGAAACAAAGCATGTTAAACACTTTAACATCTAAGAGTTTGGGATTACAACCTTTATAGTCCGGTCCTTCACTTCATAAGCTCCATGTTGAGGTCCCTTCGCTGCGATCATCATGTACCCGGACTCTAGAGAGGCTGCACGAAGAGAATGATGCATGCTTGCTTCCGATCTTCGATAACAAAGATGATCTACCTTGAAGTTTCATTAACACAAGCTCTCATTTACTAAAGAAGTGAACACCCTAATCTAAATGGATAGGATAGATTAGGATGCTGAAGTAGGATTTATGCTCTCTTTTATTTTCATAATCTCACTCATTTTCATCACAAAGATTAAAGCTAGAAAGCTTTGCAAGGAGGAAGAAGAAGAAGAATGAATAATAATCCTTTTGTGTTGAATAATGAAATGTTATGATAATTACTTATGCAACCATGGTTGCTAATATAAAATGAGCTAATCTTTGTAGAGAGTTAACCAGGGTTGAGGGTGTGGTTGTAGGGTTCCTAGGCACTCTTGTGAAGGTTCTAAAGGCATCAAACATGCCCGGATAAAATTTTAGACGTGCCGAACAACCCAAAGCCGGGATCTTTGCTAGATTATTAGGGTTTAACATGCAATAAGATAACTTTTATCTAAGTGTGAGGGATTACAACCTTTGTAGTCCGCTCCTTCACTTCACAAGCTCCGAGTAGAAGTCCCTTTGCCGCGATCCACGATCTCCCGGACTCATGAGAGGCTCCACGACTCGAACGATCCATTCTACCTTGTCGTATTCCAAATCTCCGATGATCTACCTTGAAGTTGCTTCGACTCAAGCTTTCTCACTCAAAAGAGAAGAACACCCTAATCACATGGGCTAGATGAGATGAGGATGAGAGAGTAGTAATTTAGCTTTCTTTTTATATCATTTTCTCATAATCTTTCATCACATAAGAATTTTCAAGAGAGCTTCTTCAAGAGAGAAGAAGAAGATGATAATGGATAATCAAAAGATAATGATAATCATTTTCTTTTGTGATGAATAGAAATATAAACATATGATTGATCTTTAACCATGGTCAAGGATGAATGGATGAGAACAAGTAGAGAAACAACTAGGGTTAGGGTTTGGTTGAGTTAATAATGTGTCATCACAAAATATCCTAACCTTGACAAAAGAAATAGCTTCTAGAAGGAACTTGAAGCTACTAACCCTAATCAAACCCTAACCTCAATTAATCATCCTTAAACATGTTTAACAATTAATCATATCATGTCACAATAATATATATCACATATATATTATATATTTGCAACAAAAGAAAATAATACAATTAACATATATCGCATATATATCAATGTATCATCCCGCGAGAAAATGAAATAATAAAGTAAGCCAATATTAGTTAATATAATAATATATCATATATATTATTATATATTAAATCATCGAATCAACACTTGATCCGACGATCCGGCTATATCGAATATAACCGACTAATATATCATGTACCGATTTATCGAATCAACACTTGATCTGATGTCCCGGTTCATATCTAAATATCGCGAGAATATAATACGGTATCCCATATCGCATTATTCTCGTTCCTGCGCATATCACATATGTGCTTCTACTCCGTTTCGCCTGAGCCAAGAAACTTCTGTGTAGGACTCTAAAGAATCGTCAATACGCCGGTAGCAGGTGATGATCATATCAAACACCCACAAGCTGCAAGCGGTCAGCTAAACGTAACAGCCACCCAGGTATTGAACGATCAGAAGATCAACAAGCTAGCCTGTGCGTTCTCCTGTGAATCCGATCAGTAACACTCCCGTACAGTCCGGTCTGTTCGTCTGATATGTCGCATATCAAGTCTAGGGGTGGTATACGTCAGACCCCAGTAACCGATAAGTCGTGTCGATGTATGGCTCATAACGGGTCGAGAAACTACTAGTAACACTTACCAGTAAATCTCCATATCAGCCCTGGCCAGGGACTTCCAGTTATAGCCAATCGAACACAGCACAACATCAACTCCCTATACCGGGAGAGACGAATCCCCTCCTATCGCTCATTGCCTCCATGTGATTCGGGACTGTACCCAAAAGCCACCGTTTTGCACGCCCTCTTGGACGTGGTAAGGTGGAAATCAAAGCACAGTGGGAATCACACAAGACTCTATGACGATCTCGGGTCTACAGACTACCCTGTACCAGTGTCACCGGAGAACCGCCATCTGACGTGTGGTATATCACCATCTGGGAGTTCTCGGCGAGTCCGTCCAGTGTACCCAGTCTCTACTGAGCACCCGTATACCATCTCTGATGTCTAACACCGATGGATATGGGATCATCCATCGCCCATCATATGGGTCAAGATGCGTATACGCTAGTCTACTCTGGTGTATCGATGCCCTGTCTCGATATACCCTCGACTAGGAACAGTTATAGGATGTACTCATCGACCACCGCGGCCCCACTAGTATGATCTCATCATAGTCCCAGTAGTCGAGTACAGATCCTAAGGGCTTTATCAACATGTGAGAGTAAAACAGTAAACCAATACAAGTCAACATGTTAAGATAAAGTGAAACCAAATAGCATACTATCATGACGAGCAAGAAAGTCATCTCTATATATAACCAAGCATCCATTATAATATACATCATATGTACAACAATGGCCTCTAGGGCATATACATAACTAACAATCTCCCACTTGCACTAAGGCCAGCTGCTGTAGTATCTCATACCTAGCATCCCGAATAATCTCTCAAACTGTATCTGGGGAATAGCCTTCGTGAATGGATCCGCAGTGTTGTCCTTCGTGTCTACTCTCCTGACCTCGATCTCCCGGCGATCAACTATCTCCCTGATCAGGTGATACCGCCTCAGAATATGTCTGGACTTCTGATGGGACCTAGGTTCCTTGGCCAAAGCCACAGCTCCATTGTTATCGCAATACAGAGGTATTGGATGCTCAATGGATGGAACCACTCCAAGTTCACTAATGAACTTCTTGATCCAGACAGCCTCTTTGGCAGCATCGTTGGCAGCGATGTATTCAGCCTCCATCGTTGAGTCTGCAACGGTATCCTGTTTGGAACTCTTCCAACATACCGCCCCTCCATTGAGGGTAAAGACAAAACCCGAATGCGACTTAGAGTCGTCCTTATCACTTTGGAAGCTGGAATCGGTAAAGGACTCCACCTGGAGTTCTCCGTTACCATACACCAAGAACATCTCCTTAGTCCTTCGTAAGTACTTGAGAATGTTCTTCACAGCTGTCCAGTGACTCTCTCCAGGATCTTCTTGATACCGACTCACTACACTTAGTGAGTATGCTACATCGGGTCTGGTACATAGCATCGCATACATGATAGATCCTACTGCCGAAGCATAGGGTATCCCTTGCATGCGAGCTCTCTCCAAATCAGTCTTGGGAGACATCTCTTTGGAGAGAGTGAGTCCAGAGATCGTGGGCTGATTCCCACGTTTGGATTCTTCCATACTAAACCTCTTTAGTATGGTGTCAATGTACCTGGATTGGGACAATCCCAATATCCGTTTAGATCTATCTCTATAGATCATGATTCCCAATATGCATGAGGCATCACCTAGATCTTTCATTGAGAATCTTTGTGATAAGAAGAGCTTGACTGATTGCAGCATAGGAATATCATTTCCTATCAAGAGCATGTCATCCACGTACAATACGAGGAAGACTACCTTACCCTCTGCTACCTTCTTATATATACAAGGTTCATCTATATTTTTGATGAAGTCAAACTCTTTGACTACAACATCAAAACAGATGTTCCAACTCCGCGATGCTTGCTTTAACCCATAAATGGATTTAAGCAGCTTGCACACCTTTTCGCTGCTCCCACTATCTACGAAGCCCTCTGGCTGAGTCATGTACACGCTCTCTTCTAAATCACCGTTTAGAAAGGCGGTCTTAACATCCATTTGCCAGATTTCGTAGTCATGGTATGCAGCAATGGCAAGTAAGATCCGGATGGACTTAAGCATAGCCACTGGAGAAAAGGTTTCGTCATAATCCACACCTGGTCGTTGACGAAAACCCTTTGCTACAAGTCTAGCTTTGAAAGTCTCAACTTTTCCATCTACACCAAATTTCTTTTTAAAGATCCACTTGCTCCCAATGGGTTTTACCCCTTCAGGAGCATTTTCCAAAGTCCATACTTTGTTGGTGTACATGGATTCCATCTCAGATCGCATTGCATCCAGCCATTTCACAGAGTCACCACTCGTGATGGCCTGCTCGAAACTAGTCGGTTCATCATCATCCATGATGCAATCCTCGCTTCCACCATCAATGAGAAAACCGTAGTATCTCTCAGGTGGACGAGAAACCCTACTAGATCTGCGGAGAGGCTGGGGTTCGTCGGGTACTACTGAATCCTCTGGTTCCAATAAATCATCTGTTGTAGTTTGTGTCGCTGGAACCTCTTCCAGTTCTACCTCATTGCCATCAATTTCTTTCATAAGAAAACCTTTTTCTAAGAAAGTAGCATGTCGAGAAACAAACACCTTTTGTTCCTCGGGGTGGTAGAAGATATACCCTTGTGAATTTCTGGGATATCCTACAAACTTACATAAGACTGATCTTGCCTCGAGTTTGTCCGGATTTTGTCTTTTGACATAGGCTGGACAACCCCATATCTTAACATACTTAAGAGATGGTCTCTTCCCTTTCCATATCTCATATGGAGTGGTAGGCACTGATTTGGTAGGAACCATATTCAATAGATGTATCGCTGTCTCAAGCGCATACCCCCAGAAGGAAATAGGTAACTCAGCCTCACTCATCATAGATCGTACCATATCTAATAGGGTCCGATTCCTTCGTTCCGATACACCGTTGTGCTGTGGTGTATAAGGAGGAGTAAGCTGAGAGAGAATCCCATTCTCTTTTAGATAATCTAGGAACTCACCGCTCAAGTATTCACCTCTTCGATCAGATCGAAGAATCTTAATACTTTTGCCCGTTTGGTTCTCTACTTCGTGCTTATATTCTCTGAATTTCTCAAAAGCTTCAGACTTGTGTTTCATCAGGAACACATGTCCGTATCTAGAGAGATCGTCAGTGAATGTAATGAAGTAGGAAGAACCGTTCCTGGCATGCGTAGACATGGGACCGCATACATCACTATGTATCAGTCCTAAGAGTTCGGTAACTCTTTCTCCGTGTCCATAAAACGGAGCTTTGGTCATTTTTCCTTTGAGACATGAATGGCAAGTATCATAAGATGATAATTCGAACGGATTCAAATAACCATCCTTATGTAACTTAGCCAGTCGTGTCGCATTGATATGACCAAGTCTACAATGCCACAAGTAGGATTCGTTCATATCCGAACTTTTCCTCTTGTGTGTGTTTTGTATATTCAGGACTGTATTCTGATTTAGAATGAATATGCCATTATGTAACGAGCCTGATGCAATCAACTTTTGATCTAGGAATATGTTCATAACATTATCCTGTACTACAAAATTATATCCCTCTTTACTCAATAAAGAAACTGATATAATGTTGCACATCATGTTCGGCATATAATAGCACTCATTTAGAATCAGTGTATTACTACTTGGTAATACAAGGTGATATTCGCCAACTGCTTTGGCTACAACACTTGCACCGTTCCCTACTTGAACGGAATGATCACCTTTTTCCAGTTCTCTACCTTTACGTAGCCCATGTAACTGTTTACATATGTGGGATCCTGATCCGGTATCTAATACCCAGGACGTAGGGTGAACTGAGAAACAGTTCTCAATAACTAACACACCTGAAGAAGATGCATCAACATGCATGTTCTTCTGGGCGTCGTGAGAATCCAGATATTCTCCTGTTTCCTGTTCAGTCTTATAACTCTTATAAGAAAGAACGGGTCCAACATTCCCTAGCTCAGTACAATAATTAGGTTTAGTCAATACATCCATATTATTATCTTGATTATGGCCTGAAATGGTCGCTACCTGGAGAGAGAGAGAAGAAAACACTTTAGCGTATGCTCTTGCAAGATTAGATTGGTTATTATCTTATCTAATCAGGATGTCTCCCACTGTTTTTATCAAATCTACCTTAAAACACTAAAAGGTAAGATTAGCCGGGATTAATTACACCTTACAATTTCGTCAATCTTTCAGCCAGATCAGTGTCGGTACTTTGAGGGAAGTTCCCCGTGCTCTCGCACGGACCTAATTAATGTAAACCTCGTTTTTCCCAGAGGCGTAACCTCGTTAACACTTTTCTAGACACCTACTTGAATGACTAATTGTCCTGTGTAAAACTCTCCCAGGAGTAACACTTACTCGCAGTGGGTATCGGGATCCAACTATCTCATAGGAGGTATGCAATCTCATTGCAAATTTCAACACTTGAAATTCCCGATAATGCTTTTACCCCTAGTGTTCTATGACCTTGACGAATGCCAAACAACCCATAGTCCACTAGTCAAGTTCACCCCGTACATTTCTTGATTGAATTAAACCCATCCGTACGACCCTTGACGAATGCCAAACTACGCCATACGAATACCCTAATCCAATCTGCATCATATGCATAAGCAGATAAATACTAGTTAGCTACCGTACACCACGCCTTGACGAATGCCAAACTACCGTAGCACGAATACTAAGTAGTACTTATCTGAAATGACGGAGGGCTACGCAGGTTTTTCAGAAAACCCTGAGCGTAAAGAACTTGATATCGTCGTAGAATCATATGTTTTTGAAAAGGAGTATTTTTGAGGCTTTTCTTAGTTTCGCTAAAGGGGTCACTCCTGGTGAAGGGATCGTCGGCCCTTTCCTCATCGAATAAGGTGCAGGATATATCATATATACCGCTGTGCAAAGCAAAACACTAAAAGCAATCAAAATACAAACCGCGTTTTGTAGCATCTGCCAGTTTTGCTAAAGGAGTCACTCCCGGTGAAGGGATCTCGGTCCTTTCCTCATCGAATAAGGTGCAGGATATATCGTATATATCACTGTGCAAAGCAAAACTGTAGCTACCCTTTTTATTAAGTTTTGATTCTACAACATCTTTAGGTTTCTTTTCTTTTATTAATCTCATTAATAAAAATCCCATCAGCTTATGCTTCCTAAGCATCACAGAAGAAACGAAAGCAGTAATATTTATATATCAGCACATATATATAGTATAAGCATTCGTCTCAGGCAGTAATATGATCTCATCACAGAACATTACAGCAGAAGAAGATATATGAAATATTGGATATACTAGGACGTCCGTGTTTTCAATACGAGCCTGTATAAAACACGGATTCCACGGTCGCGACGAATAGCCAAACCCACATCCCAAGACCCCTACGAGAGCGGCAAGTAACACTGCCAATTCTAGGGTTAAGAGACCCGGTCTCGACTCCTCGAGATGGCCTCCCACTGGACCCTAGAACCCGGTTACTTATGCTCCCCTCCTTGGGTCTACCTAATGCGGAAAAGTAAATAATATACACTGGTGACATCAACCGCAACCAGGAAGTGCCCCAAAAAGAATATTACATTACAAAAGAATTTTACATGAATGAAAATAAAAACCCTCATCTCACATAAAACCCCCGGCCATTCAGAACGCGACGATCCAATATAACATATCACAGCAACACATAATATCTCATATCATCAACGTAAGTAAATATGCGCATCCCAATTGTCGTTGAATCATATAGCAACGAAACCGGCGATATCACATATTACACTTACGGTCACAGAAAAGAAAGTGTAAAACTACAATATTTGGAATCCATAATCACTTTAGACATCGTAAATCCGAAATATCACATACTCCGCATTTCATGCCTAACTCTATGAATTCCACATATTGTATCACATTCCAGATAAATAGACAGTATTAAACTTTTCGAACAGATAATCAAACACCCAGAATTTCCTAAACTGCTCAACACTTGAGCGGGGTTCAAATAATCCCAGAATATGTCACAGTACCGGTGATCCAGCCGTAGAAGGGTCAAGCCAACGCCTCACATGTGGCACGCCGTACTGCCCCAAACCCGAAGGTTCAAAAGGCAGTTCAAGACGGTCACATAATCGAGTTAAGGTTTGTGTCTTCTAGAGGGTCCACCGCTTAACTTGTACAATTTTCCGAAAGATTTAAACCCAATAAAAATTCAACGCTTGAAAGTTTGCCGTGCCGGGAAAAAGTCGGTTAATGATATCCGTTCAACTAGTTTAACAATTTCTAAATATCCGGAAAGAAATACGAATTTAAAATTTCCGATCGAGTCTACTATTACAAAACAAACCCCAGAATTTTAAACACCTGGAACAGATTAAAAATATCCAGAAGCATCAGCAAGTACCTACGGGCCATACCATGAAGCCACGTGTCATGATCTCATCAATCCGCGGCGGAAGCGCGGCGCAAGCATGGCTTGCGCGGCGCTTCCGCGGCTGTTTAGTGGAATTAGGGGCTCGGGTTTCATGGTATGTCTTAGAATTCCCTGCTGATTTTTTTACATATTTTTAATACAGAAAAATCCCAAAATTTAAAAAATTTCCAGAGAGGGGTCAAGTTTCGTCGTTTCGGGTTCGATCGGAGTTTTAACTTCGTAAACACAACGCCTAATGCTCTAGCTAGGCTCTGATACCACTGTAGGGTTCCTAGGCACTCTTGTGAAGGTTCTAAAGGCATCAAACATGCCCGGATAAAATTTTAGACGTGCCGAACAACCCAAAGCCGGGATCTTTGCTAGATTATTAGGGTTTAACATGCAATAAGATAACTTTTATCTAAGTGTGAGGGATTACAACCTTTGTAGTCCGCTCCTTCACTTCACAAGCTCCGAGTAGAAGTCCCTTTGCCGCGATCCACGATCTCCCGGACTCATGAGAGGCTCCACGACTCGAACGATCCATTCTAGCTTGTCGTATTCCAAATCCGATGATCTACCTTGAAGTTGCTTCGACTCAAGCTTTCTCACTCAAAAGAGAAGAACACCCTAATCACATGGGCTAGATGAGATGAGGATGAGAGAGTAGTAATTTAGCTTTCTTTTTATATCATTTTCTCATAATCTTTCATCACATAAGAATTTTCAAGAAAGCTTCTTCAGGAGAGAAGAAGAAGATGATAATGGATAATCAAAAGATAATGATAATCATTTTCTTTTGTGATGAATAGAAATATAAACATATGATTGATCTTTAACCATGGTCAAGGATGAATGGATGAGAACAAGTAGAGAAACAACTAGGGTTAGGGTTTGGTTGAGTTAATAATGTGTCATCACAAAATATCCTAACCTTGACAAAAGAAATAGCTTCTAGAAGGAACTTGAAGCTACTAACCCTAATCAAACCCTAACCTCAATTAATCATCCTTAAACATGTTTAACAATTAATCATATCATGTCACAATAATATATATCACATATATATTATATATTTGCAACAAAAGAAAATAATACAATTAACATATATCGCATATATATCAATGTATCATCCCGCGAGAAAATGAAATAATAAAGTAAGCCAATATTAGTTAATATAATAATATATCATATATATTATTATATATTAAATCATCGAATCAACACTTGATCCGACGATCCGGCTATATCGAATATAACCGACTAATATATCATGTACCGATTTATCGAATCAACACTTGATCTGATGTCCCGGTTCATATCTAAATATCGCGAGAATATAATACGGTATCCCATATCGCATTATTCTCGTTCCTGCGCATATCACATATGTGCTTCTACTCCGTTTCGCCTGAGCCAAGAAACTTCTGTGTAGGACTCTAAAGAATCGTCAATACGCCGGTAGCAGGTGATGATCATATCAAACACCCACAAGCTGCAAGCGGTCAGCTAAACGTAACAGCCACCCAGGTATTGAGCGATCAGAAGATCAACAAGCTAGCCTGTGCGTTCTCCTGTGAATCTGATCAGTAACACTCCCGTACAGTCCGGTCTGTTCGTCTGATATGTCGCATATCAAGTCTAGGGGTGGTATACGTCAGACCCCAGTAACCGATAAGTCGTGTCGATGTATGGCTCATAACGGGTCGAGAAACTACTAGTAACACTTACCAGTAAATCTCCATATCAGCCCTGGCCAGGGACTTCCAGTTATAGCCAATCGAACACAGCACAACATCAACTCCCTATACCGGGAGAGACGAATCCCCTCCTATCGCTCATTGCCTCCATGTGATTCGGGACTGTACCCAAAAGCCACCGTTTTGCACGCCCTCTTGGACGTGGTAAGGTGGAAATCAAAGCACAGTGGGAATCACACAAGACTCTATGACGATCTCGGGTCTACAGACTACCCTGTACCAGTGTCACCGGAGAACCGCCATCTGACGTGTGGTATATCACCATCTGGGAGTTCTCGGCGAGTCCGTCCAGTGTACCCAGTCTCTACTGAGCACCCGTATACCATCTCTGATGTCTAACACCGATGGATATGGGATCATCCATCGCCCATCATATGGGTCAAGATGCGTATACGCTAGTCTACTCTGGTGTATCGATGCCCTGTCTCGATATACCCTCGACTAGGAACAGTTATAGGATGTACTCATCGACCACCGCGGCCCCACTAGTATGATCTCATCATAGTCCCAGTAGTCGAGTACAGATCCTAAGGGCTTTATCAACATGTGAGAGTAAAACAGTAAACCAATACAAGTCAACATGTTAAGATAAAGTGAAACCAAATAGCATACTATCATGACGAGCAAGAAAGTCATCTCTATATATAACCAAGAATCCATTATAATATACATCATATGTACAACAATGGCCTCTAGGGCATATACATAACTAACAGTGGTTTGGGTTACAAAATATCAACAAAATATCTTAGCTCATGACAAAAAGAAAAGCTTCTAGAAGCTTCAAGAATGAGCTAACCCAAATCAAACCCTAACCTTGTTTAATCTCCACAAATCATGTTGCATTAGTAATTATAATATGTTACAATATTATTTATCACATATATAATATATTTTGTAACAAAAGAAAATAATACAGTTAACATATATCGCATATATATCAATGTATTACCCGAGTGAGAAAATTAATCAATAAGTGAGCTAATATTAGTTAATGTAATTTAATATATCAAATATATAATTATACATTAAATTTTCAAATCAACACTTAATCCGATAATCCGGCTATTTCACAAATAACCGACTAATATAATCTGTATCAGTTCTTCGAATCAACACTAGATCCGATGACCCGGCTATATCTCATATACCCGGCCGATATCTCATATCGTGAGAATCTAATACGGTATCACATACACGTATTGTTCTCGGTCCCGAACATATCATATATGTGCTCCTACTCCGTTTTGCCTGAGCCTAGAAACCTCTATGTAGGACTCAAAAGAATCGTCAATACGCCGGCAGTAGGTGATGATCATATCAAACACCCACAAGCTGCAAGCGGTCAGCTAAACGTAACAGCCACCCAGGTATTGAGCGATCAGAAGATCAACAAGCAAGCCTGTACATTCTCCTACGAATCCAATCAGTAACACTCCCGTACAGTCCGGTTTCTTCGTCTGATATGTCGCATATCTCGCCTAGGGCAGTAAACGTCAGACCCCAGTAGCTTGATAAGTCGTGTCGATATAAGGTCTATAACAGTTCGAGAAACTACTGATAACACTTAACAGTAAATCTCAGCAACCCTGGCCAGGGATTTCCAGTTATAGCTAATCGAACACAGCGCAACATCAACTCCCTATACCGGGAGAGACGAATCCCCTCCTATCGCTCATTGCCTCCATATGATTCGGGACTGTACGCAAAAGCCACCTTTTTGCACGCCCTCTTGGACGTGGTATGATGGAAATCAAAGCACAGTGGGAATCACACAAGACTCTATGACGATCTCGGGTCTACAGACTGACCTGTACCAGTGTCACCAGAGAACTGCCATCTGACGTGAGGTATAATACCATCTGGGAGTTCTCGGCGAGTCCGTCCAGTGTACCCAGTCTCTACTGAGCACCCGTATACCTTCTCTGATGTTAAACACCAATGGATATGGGATCATCCATCGCCCATCATATGGGTCAAGAAGCGCATACGCTACTCTACTCTGGAGTATCAATGCCCTGTCTCGGTTCTCCCACGACTAGGAACATTTGAAGGATGTACTTGACGACTACGCTATCCTCACTAGTATGATCCACATCATAGTCCTGGTAGTCAAGTACTCATCCTAAGGGCTTTATCAATATGTAACATAGAGACAATCAGAGTACATGTTAAGATAAAGTACAACCAGATAGCATATTATCATGTCGAGCAAGAAAGTCCTCCCTATATATGTCTAAGCATCCATTACAATATACATCATATGTACAGTAATGGCCTCTAGGGCATACATATAACTAACATGGTGGACCCGGTATAGTACCCCGGGGCGAGAGAGAGATTTCGTATGGATGACGATGAGCCTGCCAGAGGGATACCTACCGGTGATTGTATTTGGGCTCGGCGGATATCCGGAGGATACCGACCGGAGTCGAGAGATGATATGGGCCGATCCGGACTGACGGAGCCCGTGGGCCGATCCGGACCGACGGAGCCCTATATATATGAGGATTTTCGTGCCGATGCTGGGCACGGGTTTCATGATGTTTTCGAGTGTCGATGCTAGACACCTAGGTTTCATGATTTTGATGTGTCGCGAGAGACACATGTTGATTTATATCCTCATACTTCCATGCATATGCTTTATGATATTTACCTGCATGATGTTTTATGTCATTGGGTGACACGTGGACGAGATCCACATACATACAGACATTGATTACACAGTTGGATGATATCCACGTATTTAGACTTCATGATATAGTTGACACTGATTTCATGTTGATTACATTGATCACACCTCATATTTATGATATGTTGCTACCTGAGGCACTGGCACGAGCACTTGGTACTACACTTATGTATAGATGTTTACCCTTGCCACCTTATCATACTTCAGACTTATTCATATTGAGGATATATATATTACTGATCGTTTGACCTAGGATGAGTCATACATACGATTTCTGCTCTATGATGTTTTCTATTCACGAGTTGGCAACTCACCCCCGTTGTGCCACAGTTCTTGCAGGTTTTGCCGTACAGGTTTCGTTACGGCTTTGCTGGCACACTGCTTCCTTTCTGGGTGATTGCTTTGGTAGGTGGGTTCTCTCGCATCGTGACCACCCTTGTATTTATTTTAATCAGTTGTATCTAGTAATTCTATCAACCAGACTTGTATATTTATTTCAGATTTAGAAAACCAGTTGTGTATTATTTCGACCTTAGAGTCACGTGTTGTAGTATTATGGTTTTCTTGATGATCTTGAGTTTCCATTTGAGTTTTGATCCTCGCCCTTCGGCGTTGTATATTATATTGCTTGCGCGGTTGTGACCGTCGATTGATGAAGAGCTAGCTCCCGCTTGGGGATGCCTTTTATCATTATGCATATATTATTCTTGTTGTACCCCGTTTGGGGCCAGTTTTTACAAAGGAAACTCTGCCGAAATTTTCAGAAAAGACTTGAGATTTTAAAAATGCATATTCGGCTTACATATTTAAAAATCTTGTTTTTAAAACATGTTTTCTTCACTTCTTTAAAACTAGTTTTCCTTCATTTATTATTTAAAATGGTTTTAGATTTCTGGGCTTTTGGCTTACTTGAATTAGATGGGGTCCTATAGACTTCATATGATTCAAGGGCCAGTCACGTGCTATTTCGGGTCATGACAAAGTTGGTATCAAAGCTCTAGGTTAACCTTGGTTCAAGTCTAAGTTTGACTATGCGGAGCCTATAACGTTTATATATATTCGGAACTTAGGCTTGACCTTACAGAACTTAGACTTAGTCGGGGGGTATTAGACCCGAACTTTCGTCTCATAGGTTGACCTTGATTGATGGAGTAGGTGACTTCAGTAGAGTGACATACCGTGTGTATGTTCTGCTGCATACTTACGATACGCCACTCCACTTAAGGAGCCTTAGGATGTACATTTCCTTGCACAGTATTATATTCATTCCTATAATCTATCTTCATCGATATTAGTTATGATTTTGCTGCCACGATTGCACGGGCATAGAGAGCTATGGCTAGAGTTGCGGTCGGCATGAGCTCGTCACGGACGAGGACTGACCAGGGCGTGATTCCAGGGACATACGATTTCATAGAGAGGCGTCGTCTTATTGTGTTATCGCGCCATGAGCATTGATGGATCGCTTTTACGAGATTTCTCGGACGTGCAGATTAGCACCAGAGGATTGAGCCACTGATAGAGGCCAGCCGGAATGTGATCACCATTGATGTATCACTTATTCATGATGACTGAGCCACTGTTCAGCGTGCAGACGAATATGCCAGTTGTTGCTGTGAACGATGAGATATTGCCCTAGATGTTGGAGCTATTGCAGTATGAGTTGTACTTAGAGATATAATAGAAGGTCGCTAGTCACCCGAGGATGAAAGACTAGGACATGTGGTTCGTTCGCTTACCCCGATGCGAGGTCATCAGATAGATTGATTCCAGCTAGAGACGACTTCACGCAGGTACGTTGAGTGTCGATGAAGACGATCGAATGTCAGGAACCTATTTTGAAATTTAAAATATTGGGAAGACAATGCAAGTAATGCTATGGACCCTCTAGAAGAATGAAACCCTAACTCGATGTAATGACCATGGAACACCTTTGAACCTTAGGGATTGCGGCAGTTTAGCGGTGCCATTAGTGAGGCTTGGGTTTGCCCTTCTACGGTTGGTCCACAGGTGCTGTGGCATGTAATGGAGTACTATTAAACTGTACCCAAGATGTTTAGCTCTTGGGGGAATTATGGAACCTTGACCAATCGATCGAAAGGTTCGACATCTTTCGGACATCATGTGATGTGATGCATTGCTTGGGTGACTCCGGATACGAGTATAGCTGTTGGAGCACAATCCATGCAGCCACGAAGAGACGAGTCCGAAGCGGTCGACATCAGAGAAAAGTGGTGTAAGAGGTTCGTACGAGATCTAGATGAGATGACGTTCCACTCCGCCGACATCAGAGATGTGATACGCATGCAGAGGCGTTGTATATGGATATATCTTCCAGAAAAAGTCGAGATGAGTTTGCAACCGTTCCGGAACAAGAAACAGATTTAGTGAAGGAAGATGACTTCCGGGCAGTTCGGCAGAAGCGAGATTTGAGAGAGACCTCGACAGGACCTTTCCGGAATACTATGCGAGAAGACTTGGAACCAGGAGAGGTCATATTGCGCACACCCAGCAGGCCAGAGTGCGGCATCGTCGACGAGATAGTTGGCCAGAGATCTTTAGAGGATGTGCCAGAGTGGGACTGTTTCCGTCGTCATTCCATATTGAACCGTTGAGCCGAGGAGCTATGTACTTAGCAATCTGCAGTGAGAGACGGGAGCTTCAGGGCGCCAGACGACAGGCCATGAACAGGAGGCAAGTAGATATCTGCTCTGCTAGCATTGGATGCACCGACACCTTCTCGACCTTGAAGGAGGACATATCGACGACGGTAATTATGATTTGTAATTTGGTGATTCGATTATCACGTATCCATCACCGTAGATTTCGGTATTTTGGGCGATCTATTCGCATGATTTAGTCTTGATGACTGAGTTTCATGATATTTGTTTTTGTGCACCACGGTTGCACCTGATTTCGATTATGATATTGATGTTGATTTCTTGCACTCTGTGCATTTGATTTGGGTTCTTGCGCATATTTGGCGTGCTTGGATTGGATTTTGCGTATGTTGGGCGCTTGATATGGATTTCGTGATTTCGTGCATGTTGGATGCACATGAATTAGATTTTATTCGTGCATGATGGATGCACCTGATTTGGATTTTCGCGTATGTTGGGCGCATGTTATGAGATGCGATTTTGGTGCACACCAGATGCACTAAGTCGGGATTCTTCGTGCATATCAGATGCACCTGATATTGTTGTCAGGCACACCCGTTGCCTTTGACAGGTGTTTCGTGCACACCCATTGCACTTAGATTTTTGTTTTATGCCCACGTAGGGCACATTTGTTGATTTCGATTTCCGTGCGTACCAGACGCATAGGGTATTCTTATATACATTTTGGGATTTATTCTTATGGAGCAGTACATTTTTATGATATTTGCTATTTGTTTTCGTACTGAGCAGGACTAGTTAGAGGACAATACCAGGGTATATTTGCATGCATTGATAGTTATCGAAGGGATTTCCAAAAAGGAAGCTATAGTCTCAATATTTACTTACATGTACGATACGACACGAAACGATTAAAATAAGGAAACCCTTCTAAATTGTTTTCAAAAACGGCGGGACGTACATATTAAACAAAGGATAAGTATATATATATATATATAATTATTTTCTTACAATTGACGTCCGCCACTGTGCCGCGATACGCGCATCGCACAACAACATGAAAGGTTTGGCATGCATTTCCTTCAGATATTTACATGTATAGATTTGATGTTTACCTGTATAGTTTTGATGTATATCATATTGGTTTCGTTTTGGATTTGACAGTGTGTCTTCACCATGACTCTGATGATTGCGAGTTTCTTGACGGAGTTTTGATTTTGAGTTATCTGCTCATTATTCATGCGCATGCGTTGCTTTATGATGCGTTTTATGTATTGATGATTTCGGAGCCCCGACGACTTAGACTTTTTACTGAAATGTTTTACGATTGAGGGGTTTAAATTTAAATTCGGGGACCGAATTTCTTTAAGGGGGGAAGATTGTAACATTTCAAAAAAATAAAACATTATTTTTGGAAATTTTTATAATTAAATAATAAAATATTGAATATTTTAATAAGGCGGTATAATTAAATACCGATAAATGGGGGGGAATTTTGGAAAATTATGGAAATTACTAAAAGAGGGTGTTTTATGTGAATTATGCAAACTTTAAATTTTTATGATTGATTATACACTATTTTTGTGCTAATTGCGATTAAAAATAGCTAATCGGGCTTTAAGCGTGTTTTGTACACATGTCCTTTTTTAGCACTTGTTACATTTTCTTCATGGTCTTTTCTTCATCTTATCATGCATGGTCGTTTGAATTTAAGTGAGAAGAAAAGAAAAGGAAATGAAAAAGGAAAACAAAAGATAAAAGGAAATTGATTAAACAATAAGGTATGGGTGAGAGAGAGTAAGGTGAGGGGGGGTAAAACCTTGGTCTTGGCTTTGTTTCATTCACCATTTTCATCCCTATCCTCTCTCTCTTCAGCCCATGGCAGCACCTCTCCTCCCTCTTCTTCAAAACCCCCACTTCATCACTAAAAATCCATCAAAAGTCCATCCCCACTTCACTAAAATTGTTCACAAGCCCTCAAGCTACACTTTGGACCAAGAGAGTTTGCATTTTGGTGCTGTGGAAGATTCATGAGTGTCAAATGAGGTAATCCCTTCACAATTAGTGTAGTATTTCATTTGCTTAAGCCTCATTTCAAGTTTAAAATCGTTTTGGTGAAGCTTAGTGAACTTTGAAATCTCAAGTTGGGAATTAGGATTTGATTTGAATATAGATTGTGTATTTGGGCTTTAGAGATGACCTTAAACCCCTCCCAATTGATAGAAACCCAGACCAACCCAACTGAAACCCAAAAATACGTATTTACAGAACTTTGCAATGTCGGTTTGTGAACTTTGAGTATGCAGGGAAATCTGGGATGACCTGGGTAGATTACGAGACTAGCAAACAACTTCAGGAGCTTAGAATTGACCCTAGGAAGACACCCTGAGAGCACGAACCCCAGAGGAGTCCCTAGGGCCGGCGAGCTCGGTTTGGCATGAGAGAGGGCTGGGCCACTTGGTGAGGGTGTGGGTCCAGGTTTCTTCTGTAGGTCACATATACCCTATATATCACCCTAGTGTAGTTTGCTCACATTGTTTTCACCCTATACAAAATCTGGGACTGAATACTTGATTTACTGTTTTGATTCGGATATGATTTTACGTATTTTGAATTCTGGAATCTTTGTGATTTGTTTTGTATTCGATCACTTGACGTTTGTACGTCTCTATCGGGTGTTATTTGGTTAAGTTGAGAGGGCAAATCATAGGTTTTGACCTATGTGAGTTCCTTGTGTCGTTTTGGTTTCGATTTGGTTTTAATGCGATACGATACGTGTGACATGTAGGTACCCCCATGATGATTGGAGACGATAAAGGAGATGGTGGCGACATCGACATCGGCAAGCAAGATCAAGGTGAGTAGATTATATCTACAGGGGAAGTCAGGTGGATGGCGTATAGCACCCCCGCAGTTCGATGTTTAGTATGCTATATATATATGATATCTTTTATGTGTGACATGGATTTTCAGGATATGATTAGGTGTTCAATGGTTAGTTTAGGGTTATTAGAAGTGAACTAGTATAGCTTCTTAGTTGCGAACCCTGGAATAGGTTTACACCCACACGCACACACATGCTTACTTTTATATACTTGTGCGTATATAAGGATACGTATATATATATATACACACACACATAGGTAAGGGACGATGTGTATATATATACGCATGCCTACACTTGGATGATGAGCATAGTGGATGATATTTGGAGATGAGTCGATGAGTTTGGGCATAGTGCCATAAGATCGGTATATGACATGGTTCGTATTTTGAGATACGACATGAGATTTTAGCGGGCCTTTGGACATGTGATTTACACACGCATTTATATATATATATGGTATCAGTTTGTACTAAACTTAGACCAGTACCCCCAGTTCATGAGATATGATGATAAGGATACCAGATAATTGATGAGATAAATATGAGATTCGACTCGTACCCGGATTTGGGATGCCGTACGACAGAATTACGTACGAGCTATATATTGATGATAGATCCGCACTCTTGACCCGAGGATGTCATATTGTATATTGTATCGTATGTGATACTATTGAGGCGGGATCATCGACTATTATATTTATATATATATCGACTCAGATTTATGTGGTTTCCATACCTTTCGATTACCTTGTTAGTTAGATCTGTAGTTTACGTAGTAGATGTTAGACTAGACCCGAGTCATACCTATTTCAAAACTAACGAATCGTGAGTATTTTTAAGACAGGTCAAGAGATTCTATGGATATTTTCAAAAGACGCATCTCTTCTTAAAAACACCGTAGCCCTTATTTTTCTAAACCCCACGATTTGTGTTATTTCAAATGGAAAAACTGTATAATATATATATATATATATATATATATGTATTGATGTAGATTCTTCACTGTTGCGTTTATTATTCGATTTCCGCATATTATTTCTATTCGCATCGCATTGCATGTGTAAATGTGTTTATTGTTATATTAAACCCATGCTGTCAGGATACCAGCACCATTATCGATGATGTGGGTACACCTGCTTGCCGGCTCACACACTTCATCATCGATAATTGCCATGTCACTACACAGTAGAATTATTGCATCAGGATATGACATACTTGTGTACATACATATTGTACACTCATACTTGCGTACACACATATTGTACCCCCATACTTGCATACATAGAAGATTCTGGCTTGATTTTGGAGATTTGGGAACCGCAAGATATATTTTAAAACTGATCCATTTTAAAAGAGCGGTTTCCCTCGATATGTGCATATTACTATTCCATGTTGCATGAGATACTGATATGCTTACATTTCTATTATATGTCGCACACATCATGCTTTATGATTATACGCATTTCTATTATATGTCGCATACATCATGCTTCATGCTTTAAGACCCACAATACTACATGATAACATGAAAATGTGAATGCATGAAGTGTCTAAGTAATAAATGCAATGTCTAAACTAGCACAATGAGAGTAATCACACAATATTATATTGATCTAGCCATTAGCTGATTATATCAATAAAAGATAATATGTTCGAAAGTGTACGTGACATGGCAATTACCGATGATGATGTGTGTGACCCGGCAAATAAGTGTACATGGAACATGCTCATCAACGGTAATGGTGCTAGTGTCCTAACAGACAGAGTTTCATATTAGCTAAAGATACATATGTGTGAACATGCAATGCGATGAATACAACATGAATATAACAGTGAATGTGTAGTAAACGCACAACTAGAGAGTACATACTAATTATGAGTCATACAGTTTGTTGTTTGAAAAGGCACGAATCATGATTTTTAGAAAATTAGGGGCTACGGGGTTTTTAAGAAAAGATATGTCGTTTGAAAAATCCGTAGTATCCCTCAGGCTATCTTTAAAAATGAGCACGATTCATTAGTTTTGAAAATAAGTATGGTTCGAGCCTAATCTAATATCTACCTAACCAGCTAAGGGACTAACTAAAGAAAACTAGTAGAAAGGTAAGAAGAATCCTCCTAAATTCTGAGTCGATATCTCTAGTAGTCGGCGATCCAGCCTCAATAGCGTCAAGTACATAGTACGACTTTCTTGAGTCAAGAGTACAGATCAACCATCACATCTATGTCTCGTACGGTAAAATCCATCGTATGACATCCCAAAATCGGGGTATGGGTCAACTATCACATATATACATCATCGTTCGTATAGTATCATCGTCAAACAATATCGTGATCAAGGGTACTGTATTATAATCGCATAAATCCCAATATCATCGAACATATATCATCGTCTGTGTAAACATACATCGTCAAATGATCCACTAAAATATCATGTCATATATCATATCGTGATTAAGTCACATATTACAATCCGGGTTCTATTCTAGAGTCTCGTACATTCCGATGTCATCAACGCATATTATCGTTTATATAAATATATTTTATATAATCTCATTGCCCAACGATCCGCTACTATCATAACACATCTCATGTCATAACTCGATCATCTATCCAATGAATCACGGCATCAAGCCTAGTCATATCGACACATCCCCATGTATCATATAACCTCCTCATATCACATGTATATGTTGTATATAAATATATATATATATATATATACCTACACACATTCATATATACACACACACACACACACACATATACACCAAGTCAAGTTTAGGTATGTGCGAGTGTGTGTGTCTACATGAAACCTACGAATTCCCTCCAAGGAAGTCATCCTCTTGTTAAGTCTTTCTAAATCAGTCTAGTCCAACCTAAAGTCTTCAATAGGACCCTACTCGCCAAGAATCTAAGGTCACGTCCGACTTCCTAATAACAGTATGTAATATCCCTATTCTACGTTTGCGGGGGTGCTATACGCCATCCACCCGACTTCCCCCGTAGATATGCATCTGCTCACCTGGTCCTTGTCTGCCGAAGTCGATGTCGCCATCCTCTTCTTCATCGTCCGAAGTCCACGTGAGGGGTACCTATACGCAAACATTTATAATATTGTAAACCGAATCGCGGATAAAACCAAAACGGCGCACGAAACGCGCATAGGTTAAAACCTATGACCCGCTCATGCAAAGGAACCAAATAAACCTCGATATCGGCGTACAAACGCCGATTGATCGAGATAAAACACAAACGTACAAATCGTAGTTCCAAAACTCACTAATTATAATATAAACGGGGATTAAATCATCAAAACCTTAAAATAAATTAAATCGATTTAGTTCCGAAAACCTAAAAAGCACTAAATTTTCGTTTTAATTCGAAACTTGTTGTTTTAATAAAACTAATGGCCATAGTATTCACTAAATATCATAACTAAGTCATATAAACCATTTCTATAATTTATTCTCATCAATTTGTATTGAATTGAAAATTCTAGTTTTCAAAAATATCAAATTTTAACACTTTTTAAAGCAAAATTCACAATTCAACAACTAAGCTAGATTTTGCACATTTTAAATTGTTAAACCACTCATGGAAACCTTAATGATGTGCTAAAAACCCTAACTTGATTTTAATCCCACATTTTAAATTAATTTCTAAAACCTAGTTTGCAGAATTAGCATATTTATCCCAATTTTAAAGTAAAAACTAGCAAACTAGTAACTAGATTTGGTTTTGCATTCCATTAACATGTTAATCTACTCACTAAAACTATAATCTAATGACAAAAACCCTCACTATAATTTTATCTCACCAATTTATATTAATTTTAAAATCCTAGTATGCAAAATTATCAAATTTTAACAATTTTGAAGCAACAATTTGCAACACTAAACTAAATTTTGCATGTCATAAAGTGTTAAACTACATATTGTAATCATGATCAATTTATAAAAACCCTAACTTAGTTTTAAATCCCTCTCTTGAATTTTAAATCTTAACATTAAAACCATAATTAAACTCCTAATTAAGTTGATTCAAAGTATTTAACCAAAAATTAAACACTAAGGGTTAGGATTTTTATACCTCACAATCTTAAGAGATCAAACTTGAGTTCTTGGTCTTCTAAATTGCTCTCTAGCTCCAAGATCCATACTTGTATGGAAAAAGAATGAAGGGTAGAGATTTAATTGGGAATTAGTGGTGTAGAATTTTGATTTTTGTTGAATTTTTGATGAAATTTTATATGAGAATGAGTTTTGAAAAAAATTGGGGTGGCTTCAAGATGAGGCTCGGCCACAATGGAGAAGGGGGAGAGAGAGTGAGGATGTGAATTGGTGGAATTGTGTAGAACTTCCTTAATTATTTACATCTATTTATGTCTTTTCAATAATTTATTAAATTTTGTTTATTTTCTTTTCTAAATCAATCCTAGAAAAGTCTATAGCCATGGAAAGTTTTGGAAAAGAATTTTTCATGCTACACACTTGATTTCAATATGTCATGGTTCACTTTTGCTTAATTAACGTATTCAAATTTGTAATTTACACTAATTTAATGTATAATTAAAGCGTTTGTTAATATTTGAATTTAATTAATTAAAGGAAAATATTTAAGTAAACTAATAATTTATAAGTGACCAAATAAATACCAAATACTATCAATTACATAGTTAAAATAGGCGTATTTAATTCTATATTGAAAAATAATTATAGTTGAGTTTTATGGAAAATACTGTTTGTTTTACCGATTATCAGAAAATTACCCTAAAGGATTTTATTTAATTATTTATTTATTTTTAAAACGTCACAATCTTCCCCCCTTAAAGAATTTCGGTCCCCGAATTTAAATTAAAACTCCCCCCTAATACAAAAACATTTAGCAAAACACTCAAATCGTTGGGACTCCAAAATCATCAATACATAACTAAAAATCAACTCCGTCAAGCATAACACAATCATCAGAGTTATAGTGAAAATACAATTTCAAAGTCCAATACGAAAAAAAACATGAAATACATCGAAAATATAACTTGTATATAGTGCGCAACGTAGTAAAATCGTCCAAACATCTGAATAGAGAAGCATGCAAAAACACTTAGGTACTGGTCTCAGGATAGTCCTGCTCGATTATTAAACCAAAGTAAATATCATAAAAACGTACTGCTTAAGAAATCAACCCCAAATACAGCATACAAAAACACCACGTGCGTCCGGTGCACACGAAAATCGAAACCAAATACAGAAGCCACAAATAAGCACAGAAACAAAACTGAGTGCAACTGGTGTGCATCAAAAACATCTATCAAGTGCAACGGGCGTGCACGACAACAATATCAGGTGCATCTAGTCTGCACAAATCCCGATTTAGTGCATCTGGTGTGCACAAAATCGCATCAAGTGCGCCAAGTGTGCGCAAGAATCTCAATCAAGTGCACATGGTGCACGAAAACATATACCGAATATCAAAATCAAAATCACAGGACGAAAAGTGCATGAAAACTATGCCGAAGCATACGTCAAAATCATGTACAACCCATATGCACGAAATCAAATTAATATCTCAAAATGTATAAAACCAAATCGAGTGCACTGGGTATGCACAAAACAACATCAATACAACTGATATATGAAACACGAATAGAGTGTCATGAATGTACATATAGGAAATACCAATCATAGAACAAAATCCTCAAAATACCAAAATCCAATCAACGGAAATATGAAATCCAAATCACCAAATCGCAATCACTGTCGTCAATGTGTGCCTTTTCTAATGTCAACTGATTCGAACTCGTCTCCTCATAACTGTGCTGATTGCGCTACAAACGGCTATGCTCATATCTAGAGTCTCCCACGTAATCTATTTCTTCACCTGATATCTGGACTACGTTAAACTTTTCAATCGATTTATCAAAGTGCCATAATTCCCCGAGAGCTTAACACTCAAGTACAGTTTAAAAATATCCAGTATATGCCACAGCACCTGCGGACCAGCTATATAAGGGCAAACCCAAGCCTCACTAATGGCACCGCGGAACTGCTGTAAACCCTTAGTTTCAAAGGCGTTCTCATGGTCATTATGTCGAGTTAGGGTTTCATTCTTTTAGAGGGTCCATAGAAATACCTGCATATTCTTCCGAATACATTAAACTTGGGAAAATGGGTTTCTGACATTCATTTGAACCTTTTAACTTCGTCTGGACAACATGTGAATACCCTTCGTCCGCACGCTAAAGAATGCTTCAACCCTCCAGAATAGGCAATACCCTAACGGTCATCGCATTCGAACCGCAGCTCCCTCTGCTTGTGCGACCGTGGTAACAAAAACCACCATCCGACATTGACGAAGATAGATCATAGGAACGAATAGAATACAATGCAAAGAAATGTTCATTCTAAGGTTTCTTAAGAAGAGTAGCGTATCGTAAGTATATCGCGGATCATACCCACGGTACGTCACTCTATCAAAGTCACCTACTCTATCAACCAAGGTCAACCTAGACTTCGACAAAGGTTAAACCTAGTGCTCTGATACCAACTTTGTCACGACCCGAAGGTACGGAACGTGACCGGCACTTAAATTACGAAACGTCTAAAGGCTAACGTAATCTAAGTAAGCCAAAGCCCAGAAATGTAAACCATTTAAAGGAAGAAGTGTAGGAAAACATGTTTTAAAAGCAACATCAAATTTCTCAAAAATTTCGGCAGAGTCTCCTTCGTAAAAACTGGCCCCAAACGGGTACAAATAAGAATATATACATAAGCAACAATTAAATGGCATCCCCAAACAGGAGCTAGCTCTACGCCAAAGGAGGAAACAACCAAACAATGCACTATAATATACAATGCCGAAGGGCGACGCTCAAAACTCAAAAGAAAACCAAATCCACCAGATACCATAATAATACAAGCGCGACTATAAGGTCGAAATAAAACAACTGGTCTTCTAAATCTATCAGTAATATAAGTCTGGTTGATGGAGCTTACTAGATACAAATGAAATAAAAAAAGTACAACGGCGGTCCTGATACAAGTGAACCAACCTACCAAGCAATCACCCTAAATGAAATGGTGTGCCAGCAAGCCGCCAAAGAAACCTGTACATCTGAACCTGAAAGAAAAATTTGGCACAACGGGGGTGAGTTGCCAACTCATGAGTAGAAGACATCTGCGAGTAGAAATCGCATACACGACGATCTCCTAGGTCATAATAATATATTTAATATAACACTAGTCATCTAGTAGTGGCAGGGTAATAATCTAAGCGTAAGTGCAATGCTCAGTGCTCGTGTCAGTGCCTCAAGTAGTAACATGTCATGTGTATGAGTATGCATGCACCATGAATGTAAAACAATCAACCATGAAATCTGGATATATCTGTATAAGAAATCTTTAACTTTTATCATAGTAAAGTTTGTATGGTAATCCGAAACATCATCAATGAAATCCATGGAAATCCATGTCAAGCATCGACACAAAACATGTAAATCTCAAAGTCTCAATACCTCATAGTCTAAATATCTCATAGTCTCAATATTTCGGGCTCCTTCAGTCCGGATCGGACCATTTCATCAAATCTCACGACAACGGTCGGTTTCCTCCGGATATCCGCCGCGCCAGACATCACCGGTAGGTAGTCTTCCCCTGCCAGGCTCATTGTCTACAACTCGATCTTCTTGCCGTGGGGTACCATACCGGGCCCACTATGTTAGTGTTTATGCCCTAGAAGGCCATTACTGTATCATACTAGTTTGTATATTACTTAATGGAAGCTTAGGATATTCACATGTATATAACAGTCTTGCTAAACATGGTAGTATGCTACTTGGTTTTTCTATCTTAATATGTGAGTGTACGTATTGATAGAGCTCTTAGGATCTTGCTTGTCTACCAGCGTTGTGATGGCAGTCACACTAGTGGGGGCTGGGTAGTCTACAAGCACATCCTTATTTAGGTCCTTGGTCGTTGGATTATCGAGACAGAGCATCGATATCCGGAGTAGACTAGTGTGTACGCTTCTCATCCCAGTTGGGGAGATGGTCTGTCCCACAGCCGTCAGTACGTCGTACTGGAGATAGTATGCAGGTGCTCGTTAGGTTACGGGTACACCGGACAGGACTCACAAGGAACTGTTGGTTGGTTTGATACCAGTCGTCAGTGAGCAGTTCCCAGGTGACATGAGTACAGCGTAGTCCGCAGACTTGACACTGCTACTTCGCCTCGAGTGTGTCCCACTGTTCTTAGATTGCTACCCTACCACGGCTCAAAGGAGTCGTGCAAACAGGTAGCAGTTGGGTGCAGTCCCGAGCACTTGGAGGCAATGGCGGTTAGACAGGATTCGTCCCTCCCGGTATTGGGAGTAGATATCGTGCTGTGTCAGAGAGCCATTACGCAAAGTCCCTGGCCAGGGCAAGCGAGATTTACTGGTAGGTTCCAGTAGTTTCTCAGGGTGTAATGGGCTTCACTCCGACACGACTTATACCGCTATTAGGGGACTGACGCTTGCCGCCCCCCTAGGCCCGATATGCGATAGTCTTGGACGAACGGACCGGACTGTATGGAGATTGTCACATCAGACTCAGTAGGAGTTCGGATGGGTTTCCTCATCGGCCTTCTTATCGACAACTACCTGGGGACCGTTACGCACAGCTAGTGCCGCTTGCGGTCTGTGGTTAAACCCACTGCCAGCGTAGTAGTCGAGTCTCTAGAGTCCCACACAGAGAGTTTCCTACTCCAGGCGAAACGATATAGAGGTCGCATGGTTTTGCGACAAAGGGTTCGGACGCATACGTGCGTTTACGCACGTATGACTTTCGGACAGTTTTTTACCAGTCGGCTTTGGTTTAAGCCAGTTACTGGTATCCGGTTATTGGATTTTTACAGTCTAAAGTTTTTCCGTATTTTTGCGGATTGGAGGGGCGTTCTCGTAATTGTACGAGAAGCTTCTAGAAGATGTGACTAAGGAGGTTAAGGTGACATAAGCTTTGGATAAGATTAGTGATGTCATGAGGGTGATTCATCATGATCATTAATGCACCATAAATGCTTAATGACTCATGTTAGTGAATCACCTCTTTTCATTTATGAAGCATGCTTATTCATTTCTTTTACTCATTATTCTAAAATAAGAATGCTTCATAATATATTATGATACACTCTCTCTCATCTCATTATCTCATCTCACATTCTCTCTCCTCAAGCTCTCATCTTCAAGAGACTAATCCTTAATCCTCATGTGTTGAGATCAAAGGTTTAGTTAGACTTAAACATCCATAACCTTCACTCTATATCATCCTTTCTTCTTTGATTAGCAATCAAAGTAGATTAGTTACCTCAAGTTAGAGGCGTAGCTTGGTGTTTTGCTCTCGGGTGGATCGTCTACTACCTAGAGAAGGCCGAGGAGAACAAGGAGATCGTAAAGACGAAGGACTAGTTTCATTTGGTATAATCCCTAAACACAATAGTTAAGAAACACTTTGTGTACGGTTATTTATAGTTTAGCTTCGATTTAAGCGGTTAGTCGATGTTCGTTCTTTAAACATGATCGTTTTTGAAAATTCCGCCTCCCCATAAGTACTGGGGTGTACTACATCGACTTACAGTGGTATCAGAGCCTCGCTAAACACTAAATAACTTGATTGCAAATTTGTACGAATTTCAAACGGAAAAACGAAGCCGGAAAACCCTAAAAGTTACAAGTTTCTGTCGAATTTAAAATGATGTCCTAAAATTGTTCAGGTGATCTCAGAAAGCTTGTAAAGGGTCCAGAAGAACACCCAAGAAATTAGAGCCCATGAATCGGCTAAAGCGCCGCGGAAGGGCGGCGGATCGCACCGATCCGCCGCGCTTCCACGGCCGGGTTGCCGAGTCATGGACTCGTATTTCTTGTGTGGGTCCTATCTGGTATTTGGGGTTCTCTGGAATATTTAATATTTGCCCAGGTTTCAGTTTAACAGAGCAGTTTTTGGAGCAATATTAATGTCGTTTAATCGATCGAAATTGTACAGTATTTGCATGTTGGATTATATCTGTGATTGATAAATGTGTTCGTAAACCTCCCCCAACTGCTAGTATGTCGGTTGGCAGGGGGTTGCACATTTCTGAAATGGTTATATCTGTTTGTGCATATAAACTGTATTGGACTGTTGTGGTGTATAGCCGGGGTTTGCAATGGGTTATTGTAACAACCCCAAAATCTTTATACATTTGTATTATCCCTCTTCAATAATGTACCGTATTTATTTGTACTTGGTATTTTCCGTTTTCTCTTAAATTTATTATTATTTTATTCCTCAATCTATTATGTATATTTTTCTAGGTAGAATTTCTTTTTCTTATATTTAAGTTTTTAACTTCTCATTCTTATTTTTCCTTTCATAAATATTTAACCCAAATCCATTATTCTTATTCTCTACAGCCCATCTAAAAAGCCCACTTTCTTTTTTAAGCAACATCATATATTTAATTCTAATTAAATATGTGCATGAACAACCTTGTAGCTCATTGGTTAAGTCCTTGCATTGTTATTCCATAAGTCACATGTTCAAATCCCCTTCTTGCAATTATTTTTTATCATTTTTTATTCTTCTCATAACCTACAAATGAGACCTTTCATTTCCAAAATGAATGGTGACCTTTCATTTCTCTTTTAATTCTCATATTGAATGCATATATTATTATACATAATTCACCATTACACCATCTTTATTGTCCTCCTCCATCTTTTCCTTCCTCATATTTTTTATCTCTCACTTCTCCCTCTTCACCTAGAGTCCAAGAAGAAGAACATGAAGAAGTCTTAAAGAAGGTCTCGCTACTAACGCGAGGCTATCGGCGGATAGACAAGCCCGGTGACAATACCGGCTTGTGCATGTAAGTCCTTTCTCTCTCCTTTCCCCCCACCTCTATTTTCCTCTTGTCATGCATCGTGAACCCCCTATTCTTTTCATATCATAATCCATAAGAGAAGATACACATAAACATATATATATACATATACATAAGTTTAGATATATATAATTCTATATGGTTTAATAATATCTAATTATCTCTTGTTCAAATTAAAGTATTTTTAATTCTTTGTTCATGACTAGGAATGTTTATTACAAGTTGTGAGAACACAAATTTCATGCCACAATATATCTATAATGTCACATGAAATCGGTTTGTTTATTAAAAGAAAAATAGAAGCCTGCATAAAATACTAGTAATCTTTCTGCCGATTTTAGTATACACATCAATACCTTTAGCTTTAAAATAATTTTTAGAAATTAATAAATTTCACGGAATTTACATATGATAGATTATATTATTTTATACATGCTGTAAAAATTTTAGATTGATCCTCATAACGGTTTAGGAATTACATCGTATTTATTCACTGATCGTAAAACAGAAAACTGCAGTTATCGGTCAATTTCTAGGACATATAACTTGGTATACCGGTATCCAAATTGAGCAAACTCAGGTGTTTTTGATATCTACATCGAATGATCTAGATTTTCTTAGTTTTATAGTTTTACTGAAAACCCATCTAAGATAAAGAAAACTGCGTTACAATATTAAGTTACGGATCTGGACAGAATCTGTTCTGATTCGCACACTGTTTTTAAATTGGACATAACTCGAACACCCGATGTCCGTTTGTGACAAAATTTAGATGTGTAGATGCACCATTGATAGAACTATAATTTTATATATATTATATTACTTAGGAATTCATGAAACAAGCTGTTATAGGCTTTGCAATACAATATATAGTTGCTGTTCTTTTTATACTCTTGTCTCTTGTGTATTTATATTGCTTAGCTACGCTTAGCGTATGTATTTCTGAGTACATACGTAGCGGACCTCGTCGCGTCCACTTCGCCGTACACTGGGAAGCGGGGCGTGACAGTTATTGTTTAATTCATTTGTTGGAAATGTAATTTGTTGTAATATTATTTTTGCGGGGCACATCCAGGTTGCGGTTGTAGCCACCGATGTATTATTTCATTTTACTGTTTTTGCTCCTAGGACTGACCCAAGGTGGGGTACACAAACTGCCGGGTGGGTAGTTTGCCGTACCCGTAGGGGTCGAGGGTGGGGTAACGGCTATTCATCACAACTGTGTAATCTGTCTTTTCTTGCAGGCTCAAAAGAAATACAGATTGCTTGCAAATCCAATATTGTTTATCTGTGTTCTGGAATGAATATCATTGCGTCAGACGAATGTAAAATATCTATATTTATGATAGCTATTTAGACGTTATTTATGTTTTACACCCGCGCTAGCCCAGCCCCCGCTCTTTCGTTAGTTAAGTAACCTAACGGGTGATGACGGGACCCAGTGGCGAATGCGGATGGCATAAGAGGACGTTGTATTTTCGTTGTTTTCTGCAATGATAGGTTAATGATGGGACGCATTATCTATAATGCAAAGAAAAACAAACCAAAGTTTAAATCGTTGGAACAATTTAAAAGAAACCACTCGGTTAATTTAAAAACAGATATTTTTTAAATGCGGAGCTTTAACCACTCCTTTTAAAAGCTATCAGGTTCCTTCGGTTATATCAAGTTCACTACGTTCACGGTTTCGCCAAAACCATTCGTAGCCCTCCGTCATTTCATTTGGGTATTCAGTAGTATTCAAGCTATGCATTTTGGCCAAAGTCAAGGCATAGTGTTTGGTAGCTGCTGGGTTTTCATTTGTTACATAAGATAGAT
The DNA here is from genome assembly GCA_030015575.1 of Agapanthus africanus. Taxonomy (NCBI): domain Eukaryota; kingdom Viridiplantae; phylum Streptophyta; class Magnoliopsida; order Asparagales; family Amaryllidaceae; genus Agapanthus; species Agapanthus africanus. The sequence continues at coordinate 241,801,247 of CM057350.1, read as the reverse complement.
GAGTTGGTTTGGGACAGTCGTATTACCATTTGACCAAAGTCAGGGGTATATACGGATGGGTTCAAATTGACAAGATAATGACGGGTAGAACTTGACATGTGACTTATGACATTTTGACCAAAGCCAAGGTCATAAGAGCATGGGGCAAAAATTCATATCGGGAATTTCTAAAGAAACTGAAATTTGCAAAGAGATGCATACCATTTGGAGTTTGATGAATGTTGGTAGGATACCTTCAACATTATCATACGATGATATTTGGATCCCGGTCCTACTGTGAGTATATGCTACTTATCAGGATATTCGTCACTTAACGATCAATGCTATAAACCTAGTAGGTGTCCAGAAAGGTGTCAGCGGGGTTACGCCCCCAGAGAAAAGAGGTTATTTAATTAAGGAACTTCGCGAAAGCGTTGGAAAACCTCCCTCGAAGTATCGACACTGGCCTGGCTGAACGGTTAAGCAAGTATTGTACGGTAAGAATAGTCCTGGCTAATTCTTCTTTTATGGTTTGAGGAAGGATTCGAGAAACAGTGGGAGCCATCCAGTTTAGATAAACTAAAAACCACTCTAAACTTGCAAGAGCATCATGCTAATGAGTTTTCTTCTCTCTCTCTCCTAATTGCAGCGACCCTGAAAATGACTGGACTTAAGTTACTTTTAGAAAAAAATATACTGACGGGGCCAAACTATAAAGATTGGCTGCGGAATGTCAAAATGGCTTTGACCTATGACAAACTGGGGTACGTCCTCACCGCTACGGCACCTGCTGTCCCTGATCCCAAATCCAGCAATGCGGATAAGGAAATCCGCAAAACCTGGGATTTAGATTGTGCGAGAGCCAAGTGCGTCGTGCTTGCCTCTATGGACAATGAACATCAGAGGAGGCACGAGGATATGTCCCTGGATGGCATATTTCTCCATACAAAGGAACTTTATGGAGAGCAATCTCGTATAGCAAGATACGAGACCTCTAAGAACTTGTTTCGAGCGAGGTTGGCTGTCGGGTCATCGGTAGGTGAACATGTCCTACAGATGATCGGCTATATTGAAGAGCTCGCAGACCTTGGGACGACTTTGGATAATGAGCTGTATACAGACCTTATTCTCCAGTCCCTTCCTCCCACCTACGCCCAGTTTATCCTCAACTTCAATCTTCAAGGAAAAGAAGTTGAACTTGCGGAACTTCTGAACATGTTAAGGAGTGCAGAGGGCACCTTGCAGAAGGCAAGGGAAACACCCGCTATGTTTGTTGGCGGTGTATCTTCTTCCGGGTCCAAGGCTAGGGCCAAAGGAAGGAAGAAGAAGGCCGCACCCAAACATAGAGGAGGTGTTAGTAAGGTGGGAAAGAAGGGAAAGAAAAAGTTTGCAGCACCGGTAGTTGGCCTGGATGAGTGCTTCCATTGTCACAGGAAAGGGCACTGGAAGAAGGATTGCAAGGCGTGGAACGCCAAGAACCAGAAACCGAAGCAAGCTGTGGCTTCGACTTCAGGTGTGTTTATAATTGAGAATTGTCTGTCGATCAACTCTACTTCCTGGGTATTGGATACCGGATCAGGATCTCATATTTGCAATTCATTGCAGGCACTGAGAAACCGTAGAGTGCTAAAGGAAGGTGATATGATCCTCAGGGTTGCTAACGGAGCTAGCGTGGGAGCTGCGTCCGTCGGGGATTATCACCTAGGATTGACGAGTGGACATATTTTGGTTTTACATAACTGTTATTTTGTACCAAGTTTAATGTGTAATATCATATCGGTTTCCTTGTTATCAAATAAAGGTTATGATTTCACGTTTGTAAGAGATGTTGTTAACATCCACCTTAATCATGGTTTGATTGGGTCCGGTACTCTAAATAACGGCATATATGTGTTAAACCAACTCCAAATTTTCAATGTCCAGAACACACTAAAAAGAAAGTCTCCAGATTTAAATAAAGCTTTCTTATGGCATTGTAGACTGGGTCACATCAATGAGAGAAGGTTGACTAAGTTGCATAGAGAAGGATATTTGGACACGTTCGAATATCAATCTTATGACACTTGTCAATCTTGTCTCAAAGGAAAGATGACAAAGACTCCATTTACTGGACAAGGAGTAAGAGCGAGCGAGCTCTTAGGACTCATACACAGCGATGTATGCGGTCCAATATCTACACATGCAAGAGGTGGTTTTTCCTACTTCATTACTTTTACAGATGATTTCTCTAGGTATGGACATGTTTTCTTAATGAAGCATAAATCCGAGGCCTTTGAGAAATTCAAGGAATATAAGAGTGAAGCGGAAAACCAAACAGGCAAAAGTATTAAGACACTAAGATCTGATCGAGGTGGAGAATACTTAAGTGCCGAGTTCCTAGGTTACCTAAAAGAGAAAGGAATTCTCTCTCAGCTTACTCCTCCATACACTCCACAGCATAACGGTGTATCGGAGAGACGGAATCGAACCCTATTGGATATGGTACGATCCATGATGAGTAATGCTGAGTTACCGCGATCTTTCTAGGGTTATGCGCTAGAATCAGCGGCATATCTTCTGAACAGGGCTCCTACCAAGACTGTGCCTACCACTCCATATCAGATGTGGACTGGGAAGAAACCCCATCTTCAGCATATGAAGATTTGGGGATGTCCAGCTTTTGTTAAAAAGCAGCATGTGGACAAGCTCGAGGCACGATCAGTAAAATGTATGTTTGTGGGATATCCAAAGAACTCCAAGGGATATTATTTCTATTACGCAGAGGAACAAAAGGTTTTTGTTTCTCGTAATGCCCATTTTCTGGAAAATCAGTTTTTAGAAAAGGAAATAAGTGGGAGCGAAATAGAACTGGAAGAAATTCCAGAACCACAAACTGCTACTGAAAGTTTGGTAGGACCAGAGGTTCAAGAAGAACAGAACATTCCCGCACCCCTCCGCAGGAGTAGTAGGCCGTCTCATCCGCCTGAGAGATACTACGGTTTTCTCATAGATGGGGATAGAGAGGATTGCATCATAGATGATGATGAACCTACTGACTTCCAGCAGGCCATCCAGAGCGACGACTCGGTACGATGGCTAGATGCAATGCGGACCGAGATGGAGTCCATGTACACCAACAAAGTATGGACTTTGGACTTTGCTCCAAATGGGGTAAAACCCATAGGATGCAAATGGATCTTCAAGAAAAAGATTGGTGTAGATGGACAGGTGGAAACCTATAAGGCTAGACTTGTTGCAAAGGGTTTTCGTCAAAGACCTGGTTTGGACTATGACGAAACTTTTTCTCCAGTGGCTATGCTCAAATCCATTCGGGTCCTTCTTGCTATTGCTGTCTTCCATGATTATGAAATCTGGCAGATGGACGTAAAGACGGTTTTTCTGAATGGAAATTTAGAAGAGAGCGTCTATATGGATCAGCCAGAGGGTTTCAATCAGAGTGGGAGCAGCGGGAAAGTATGCAAGCTGCTTAAGTCTATTTATGGACTAAAGCAGGCATCGCGGAGTTGGAACATCTGTTTTGATGAGAAAGTCAAAGAATATGACTTTATCAAAAATCCAGATGAACCGTGCATATATAGTAAAGTTGTGGCCAGAAGTGTCGTATTCCTCGTCTTGTACGTGGATGACATTCTATTGATAGGAAATGACGTTCCTATGCTACAATCTGTCAAAGGATTCTTGTCACACAGGTTCTCCATGAAAGACCTGGGTGATGCCTCTTACATTCTGGGGATCCGGATCTATCGTGATAGATCCAAGAGGATGTTGGGACTTTCGCAGTCCAGGTATATCGACACTGTACTGAAAAGATTCAGTATGGAAGATTCTAAGCGCGGTAATCTACCGGCTTGTCACGGAATCACCCTCTCCAAAGAGATGTCTCCCAAGACTGATTTGGAAAGGGAACGCATGTCTATTATACCCTACGCTTCTGCGGTAGGCTCTATAATGTATGCGATGTTGTGTACCAGACCAGATGTAGCTTACGCACTGAGCGTGGTAAGCCGGTATCAGTCAGACCCAGGGGAGAAACACTGGATAGCAGTAAAGAACATTCTCAAGTACCTGAGGAGGACTAAGGAGATGTTCTTGGTTTACGGCGGAAAAGACCTCAGGTTGGAGGCCTTTGCTGATTCCGGCTTCCAGAGTGATAAGGACGATTCCAAGTCCATGTCGGGTTATGTCTTTACCCTCAATGGAGGGGCGGTGTGCTGGAAGAGCTCCAAGCAGGACACCGTTGCCGACTCGACGATGGAAGCGGAGTATATAGCTGCTTGCGATGCCGCAAAAGAAGCAGTCTGGATGTAGAAGTTCCTAACAGAACTTCAGGTGGTTCCTACCATAGTTGATCCAATACCTCTGTATTGCGACAACAACGGAGCTATAGCTTTAGCGAAGGAACCAAGATCCCATCAGAAGTCCAGACACATCTTAAGGCGGTATCACCTGATCAGGGAGATCATTGATCGTCAGGAGATCGAGGTTCGGAGAGTTGCTACTGAAGAGAACATTGCTGATCCATTCACGAAGGCCCTTCCTCAGATTCAGTTCGAGAGGCTACTCGAGATCATTGGTCTACGATATGCCAGTACATGGCCCTAGTGCAAGTGGGAGATTTTTAGTGTTTATGCCCTAGAAGGCCATTACTGTATCATACTAGTTTGTATATTACTTAATGGAAGCTTGGGATATTCACATGTATATAACAGTCTTCCTAAACATGGTAGTATGCTACTTGGTTTTTCTATCTTAATATGTGAGTGTACGTATTGATAGAGCTCTTAGGATCTTGCTTGTCTACCAGTGTTGTGATGGCAGTCACACTAGTGGGGGCTGGGTAGTCTACAAGCACATCCTTATTCAGGTCCCTGGTCATTGGATTATCGAGACAGAGCATCGATATCCGGAGTAGACTAGTGTGTACGCTTCTCATCCCAGTTGGGGAGATGGTCTGTCCCACAGCCGTCAGTACGTCGTACTGGAGATAGTATGTAGGTGCTCGTTAGGTTACGGGTACACCGGACAGGACTCACAGGGAACTGTTGGTTGGTTTGATACCAGTCGTCAGTGAGCAGTTCCCAGGTGACATGAGTACAGCGTAGTCCGCAGACTTGACACTGCTACTTCGCCTCGAGTGTGTCCCACTGTTCTTAGATTGCTACCCTACCACGGCTCAAAGGAGTCGTGCAAACAGGTAGCAGTTGGGTGCAGTCCCGAGCACTTGGAGGAAGTGGCGGTTAGACAGGATTCGTCCCTCCCGGTATTGGGAGTAGATATCGTGCTGTGTTAGAGAGCCATTACGCAAAGTCCCTGGCCAGGGCAAGCGAGATTTACTGGTAGGTTCCAGTAGTTTCTCAGGGTGTAATGGGCTTCACTCCGACACGACTTATACCGCTATTAGGGGACTGACGCTTGCCGCCCCCCTAGGCCCGATATGCGATAGTCTTGGACGAACGGACCGGACTGTATGGAGATTGTCACATCAGACTCAGTAGGAGTTCGGATGGGTTTCCTCATCGGCCTTCTTATCGACAACTACCTGGGGACCGTTACGCACAGCTAGTGCCGCTTGCGGTCTGTGGTTAAACCCACTGCCAGCGTAGTAGTCGAGTCTCTAGAGTCCTATACAGAGAGTTTCCTGCTCCAGGCGAAACGATATAGAGGTCGCATGGTTTTGCGACAAAGGGTTCGGACGCATACGTGCGTTTACGCACGTATGACTTTCGGACAGTTTTTTACCAGTCGGCTTTGGTTTAAGCCAGTTACTGGTATCCGGTTATTGGATTTTTACAGTCTAAAGTTTTTCCGTATTTTTGCGGATTGGAGGGGCGTTCTTGTAATTGTACGAGAAGCTTCTAGAAGATGTGACTAAGGAGGTTAAGGTGACATAAGCTTTGGATAAGATTAGTGATGTCATGAGGGTGATTCATCATGATCATTAATGCACCATAAATGCTTAATGACTCATGTTAGTGAATCACCTCTTTTCATTTATGAAGCATGCTTATTCATTTCTTTTATTCATTATTCTAAAATAAGAATGCTTCATAATATATTATGATACACTCTCTCTCATCTCATTATCTCATCTCACATTCTCTCTCCTCAAGCTCTCATCTTCAAGAGACTAATCCTTAATTCTCATGTGTTGAGATCAAAGGTTTAGTTAGACTTAAACATCCATAACCTTCACTCTATATCATCCTTTCTTCTTTGATTAGCAATCAAAGTAGATTAGTTACCTCAAGTTAGAGGCGTAGCTTGGTGTTCTGCTCTCGGGTGGATCGTCTACTACCTAGAGAAGGCCGAGGAGAACAAGGAGATCGTAAAGACGAAGGACTAGTTTCATTTGGTATAATCCCTAAACACAATAGTTAAGAAACACTTTGTGTACGGTTATTTATAGTTTAGCTTCGATTTAAGCGGTTAGTCGATGTTCGTTCTTTAAATATGATCGTTTTTGAAAATTCCGCCTCCCCATAAGTACTGGGGTGTACTACATCGACTTACACACTATATACCCGAGGCGGTTCATCCACTCCTCGAATCGGGTCTCGAAATCCAACAGAAAACATGAAATCTCATGGTGGACGACACATACATCACGAGAAAACCGCAACTTGTATTTTAAAATGAGAGGGAGAGAGAGTGTGGTTTTTATATATATTCTTGCGGTTTTCCCCAAAATTCAGAAATCTCATAGAAATCCAAAATCTCAAAATCATGAGTAAGTAAATAATGAGTATCGGCATAACCCCCACAATACTGCATGATAACATGAAAATGTGAATGCATGAAGTGTCTAAGTAATAAATGCAATGTCTAAACTAGCACAATGAGAGTAATCACACAATATTATATTGATCTAGCCTTTAGCTGATTATATCAATAAAAGATAATATGTTCTAAAGTGTACATGACATGGCAATTACCGATGATGATGTGTGTGAGCCGGCAAATAAGTGTACATGGAACATGCGCATCATCGGTAATGGTGCTAGTGTCATAACAGACAGAGTTTCATATTAGCTAAAGATACATATGTGTGAACATGCAATGAGATGAATACAACTTGAATATAACAGTGAATGTGTAGTAAACGTACAACTAGAGAGTAAATACTAATTACGAGTCATACAGTTTGTTGTTTCAAAAGGCACGAATCGTGGTTTTTAGAAAATTAGAGGCTGCGGGGTTTTTAAGAAAAGATATGTCATTTGAAAAGTCCGCAGTATCCCTCAGGCTATCTTTAAAAATGCGCACGATTCGTTAGTTTTGAAAATAAGTATGACTTGAGCCTAAACTAATATCAACCTAACCACCTAAGGGACTAACTAAAGAAAACTAGTCGAAAGGTAAGAAGAATCCTCTTAAACTCTGAGTCGATATCTCTAGTAGTCGGCGATCCAGCCTCAATAGCGTCGCATACATAATACGACTGCCTCGAGTCAAGAGTGCGGATCAATCATCACATCTATGCCTCGTACGGTAAAATCCATCGTACATCATCCCAAAATCGGGGTACAGGTCAACTATCACATATATACTTCATCGTTCGTATAGTATCATGGTCAAACAATATCATGATCTAGGGTACTGTACTATAATCGCATACATCCCAATATCATCAAACATATATCATCGTCTGTGTAAACATACATCGTCAAATGTTCCACTAAAATATCAAGTCATATATCATATCGTGATTAATTCATATATTACAATCCAGGTTCTATTCTAGAGTCTCGTACATTCCAATTTCATCAACACATATTATCGTTTATATAAATATATTTTATATAATCTCATTGCCTAACGATCCGCTACTATCATAACACATCTCATGTCATAACTCGATCATCTATCTAATGAATCACGGCATCAAGCCTAGTCATATCGACACATCCCCATGTATCATATTATCTCCTCATATCACATGTATATGTTTTATACACGCACACACACACCCACAGACACACACACACAGACACATTCCTATATATACACACACACACACATATACACCAAGTCAAGTTTAGGTATGTGCGTGTGTGTGTGTCTACATGAAACTTACGAATTCCCTCCAAGGCAGTCATCCTCTGGTTTAGTCTTTCTAAATCAGTCTAGTCCAACCTAAAGTCTTCAATAGGACCCTACTCGCCAAGAATCTAAGGTCACGTCCCACTTCCTAACAACAGTACGTAATATCCCTATTCTACGTTTGCGGGGGTGCTATACGGCATCCACCCGACTTTCTCCATAGATATACATCTACTCACCTGGTCCTTGTCTGTCGAAGTCGATGTCGCCATCCTCTTCTTCATAGTCCGAAGTCCACATGAGGGGTACCTATACGCAAACATATATAACATCGTAAACCGAATCGCGGATAAATCAAAAACGGCGCACGAAACGCGCATAGGTTAAAACCGATGACCCGCTCATCCAAAAGAACCAAATAAACCTCGATATCGGCATACAAACGCCGATTGATCGAGATAAAACACAAACGTACAAATCGTAGTTCCAAAACTCACTAATTATAGTATAAATGGGGTTTAAATCATCAAAACCTTAAAATAAATTAAATCGATTTATTTCCGAAATCCTGAAAAGCACTAAATTTTCGTTTTAATTCGAAACTTGTTGTTTTAAAAAAACTAATGGACATAATATTCTCTAAATATCATAACTAAGTCATATAAACAATTTTTATAATTTATACTCATCAATTTGTATTGAATTGAAAATTCTAGTTTGCAAAAATATCAAATTTTAACACTCTTTGAAGCAAAATTCACAATTCAACAAATAAGCTAGATTTTGCACATTTTAAATTGTTAAACCACTCATGGAAACCTTATTGATGTGCTAAAAACCCTAACTAGATTTTAACCCCACATTTTAAATTAATTTCTAAAATCTAGTTTGCAAATTTAGCATATTTATCACAATTTTAAAGTAAAAGCTGGCAAACTAGTAATTAGATTTGGTTTTGCTTTCCATTAACATGTTAATCTACTCACTAAAACCATAATCTAATGACAAAAACCCTCACTAGAATTATATCTCACCAATTTATATTAATTTTAAAAACCTAGTATGCAAAATTATCAAATTTTAAGAAATTTTGAAGCAACAATTTGCAACTTAACACTAAACTAAATTTTGCATGTCATAAAGTATTAAACTACATATTGTAATCATGATCAATTTATAAAAACCATAACTTAATTTTAAATCCCACTGTTGAATTTTAAATCTTAACATTAAAACCATAATTAAACTCCTAATTAAGTTGATTCAAAGTATTTAACCAAAAATTAAACACTAAAGGTTAGGATTTTTATACCTCACAATCTTAAGAGATCAAACTTGAGTTCTTGGTCTTCTAAATTGCTCTCTAGCTCCAAGATCCATGCTTGCTTGGAAAATGAATGAAGGGTAGAGATTTAATTAGGAATTAGTGGTGTAGAATTTGATTTTTGTTGAATTTTTGATTAAATTTGATGTGTGAATGAGTTTTGAAAAAAATTGGGGTGGCTTCAAGATGAGGCTCGACCACAATGGAGAAGAGGGGGAAAGAGTGAGGTTGTGAATGGGTGGAATTGTGTAGAAACTTCCTTAATTATTTACATCTATTTATGTCTTTTCAATAATTTATCAAATTTTATTTATTTTGTTTTCTAAATCAATCTTAGAAAAGTCTAGAATCATGGAAAGTTTTGGAAAAGAATTTTGCATGCTGCAAACTTGATTCCAATATGTCATGATTCACTTTTGCTAAACTAACCGATTCAAATTTGTAATTTACACTAATTTAATGTATAATTAAAGCTTATATTAATATTTGAATTTAATTAATTAAAGGATAATATTTAAGTAAACTAATAATTTATAAGTGACCAAATACTACCAATTACATAGTTAAAATAGGCGTATTTAATTCTATATTGAAAAATAATTATAGTTGAGTTTTATGGAAAATACGGTTTGTTTTACCGATTATCAGAAAATTTCACCTAAAGGATTTTATTTATTTGTTTATTTATTTTTAAAACGTTACATACCCACTGCGAGTAAGAGTTACTCCTGAGAGAGTTTTGTACGTGAAAATTAGCCGATCAAGTAGGTGTCTAGAAAGGTGTTAACGGGGTTATGCCTCTGGGAAAATGAGCTTTATTTTAATTAGGTCCGTGCGAAAGCACGGGAAATCTCCCTCAAAGTACCAAAACTGCCCTGGCCGAAAGATTGGTGAACATGTAAGATATAATTAATCTCGGCTAGTCTTACCTTTTAGGGTTTTAAGGAAGATTTGATAAAACCAGTGGGAGCCGTCCTGATTAGATAAGATAATAACCAATCTAATCTTGCAAGAGCATACACTAATGTGTTTTCTTCTCTCTCTCTCCAGGTAGCGACCATGTCAGGCCTTAATCAAGATAACAATATGGATGTATTAACCGAACCCGCTTGTTAAATTGAGCAGGGGAACGTTGGTCCCGCTCAAACTTATAATTGTTATAAGTCCAAGCAGGGAATAGGGACATATCCGGATTCTCATGCCGCCCAAGCGAAGAATAAGCATGTTGATGCATTTTCTTCGGGTGTGTTAGTTATCGAGAACTATTTCTCAGTTCTCTCAACATCCTGGGTATTAGATACAGGATCGAGATCCCACATATGTAATATGTTACATGGGCTACGGAAAGGTAGAGAACTGGAAATGAGTGATCATTCCATAAGAGTAGGGAATGGTGCAAATATTGCAGCCAAAGCGGTTGGCGAATATCATCTTATATTACCAAATGGTAATACATTGATTCTGAACGAATGCTATTACATTCCGACCCTGATATGCAATCTAATATCAGTTTCTTTATTGAGTAAAGAAGGATATAATTTTGTAGTACAGGATAATGTTATGAACATCTTCCTGAATCAAAATTTGATTGGATCAGGCTTGTTAAATAATGGCATATACATTCTAAACCAAACCACGGTTCTTAATGTACAAAACACACACAAGAGGAAGAGTTCAGAAATGAACGAATCCTTCTTGTGGCATTGTAGACTAGGTCATATCAATACGACACGACTAGCTAAGTTACATAAGAATGGATATTTGAATCCATTCGAATTATCATCTTATGAAACTTGCCATTCATGTCTCAAAGGTAAGATGACCAAAACTCCGTTTAGTGGACACGGAGAAAGAGTTACGGAACTCTTGGAACTGATACATAGTGATGTATGCGTTCCCATGTTTACTCATGCCAGGAATGGTTCCTCGTACTTCATTACATTCACTGACGATCTCTCAAGATACGGACATGTGTTCCTGTTGAAATACTTGTCTGAAGCTTTTGAGAAATTCAAAGAATATAAGCACGAAGTAGAGAACCAAACGGGTAAAATTATTAAGATCCTTCGATCTGATCGAGGAGGAGAATACTTGAGCAATGTGTTCCTAGACTATCTACAAGAGAATGGGATTCTCTCTCAGCTTACTCCTTCATATACATCACAGCACAACGGTGTATCGGAACGGAGAAATCGCACCTTATTAGATATGGTGCGCTCTATAATGAGCACTGCTGAGTTGCCTATTTCCTTATGGGGGTATGCGCTTGAGACAGCCATACACTTATTTAATATGGTTCCTACCAAATCAGTGCCTACCACTCCATATGAGATATGGAAGGGGAAGAGACCATCTCATAATTATGTTAAGAGATGGGGTTGTCCAGCCTATGTTAAATGGCACAATCCGGACAAACTCGAGGCAAGGTCTATCCTGTGCAAGTTTGAAGGATATCCCAAAAACTCACAAGGGTATATCTTCTACCACACTGAGGAACAACAGGGGTTTGTTTCTCGACATGCCACCTTTTTAGAAAAGGAATTTCTTGCAAAGGAAATTAGTGGCGAGGAGGTAGAACTGGAAGAAGTTCCAGCTATACAAACTACGACAGAAGATTTGGTGGAACCAGAGGATTCAGTAGTTCCCGACGAACCTCAGCCGCTCCGCCAATCTAGTAGGGTTACTCATCCATCTGAGAGATACTATGGTTTTCTCATTGATGGTGGGAGCGAGGATTGCATCATGGAAGATGATGACCCAACTAGCTTCGAGCAGGCCATCACGATTGGGGACTCTTTAAAGTGGCTGGATGCAATGCGATCTGAGATGGAATCCATGTACACCAACAAAGTATGGACTTTGGAAGTTGCTCCTGAAGGGGTAAAACCCATTGGGAGCAAGTGGATCTTTAAGAAGAAACTTGGTGTAGATGGAAAAGTTGAGACTTTCAAAACTAGACTTGTTGCAAAGGGTTTTCGTCAACGACCAGGTGTGGATTATGACGAAACCTTTTCTCCAATGGCTATGCTTAAGTCCATCCGGATCCTACTTGCCATTGCTGCATACCATGACTACGAAATCTTGCAGATGGATGTTAAGACAGCCTTTCTAAATAGTTATTTAGAGGAGTGCGTGTACATGACTGAGCCAAAGGGCTTCGTAGATAGTGGGAGCAGCGGAAAGGGGTGGAAGCTACTTAAATCCATCTACGGGTTAAAGCTGGCATCACGGAGTTGGAACATCTGTTTTGATGTGGTAGTCAAAGAGTTTGACTTCATCAAAAACGTAGATGAACCTTGTATTTACAAGAAGGTTGCAGAGAGTAAGGTTGTCTTCCACGTATTGTACGTGGATGGCATACTCTTGATAGGAAATGATGTTCCTATGCTGCACTCAGTCAAGCTCTTCTTATCACATAGATTCTCAATGAAAGATCTAGGTGATGCCTCCTGCATTTTGGGAATTAAGATCTATAGAGATAAATCTAAGAGGATACTGGGATTGTCCCAATCCAGGTACATTGACACCATACTAAAAAGGTTTAGTATGGAAGAATCCAAGTGTGGGTACTTACCCACGATCTCTTGACTCACTCTCTCCAAAGAGATGTCTCCTAAGACTGATTTGGAGAGAGCTCGCATGCAAGGGATACCCTATGCTTCGGCAGTAGGCTCTATCATGTACGCGATACTATGTACCAGACCCGATGTACCATAATCACTAAGTATAGTGAGTAGGTATCAAGCAGATCCTGGAGAGAATCACTGGACAGCTGTGAAGAACATTCTCAAGTACTTGAGAAGGACTAAGGAGTTGTTCTTGGTGTATGGTAACGGAGAACTCTAGGTGGAGTCCTTTACCGATTCGAGCTTCCAAAGTGATAAGGACGACTCTAAGTCACACTCGGGATTTGTCTTCACCATCAATGGAGGGGAGGTTTGTTGGAAGAGTTCCAAACAGGAAACTGTGGCAGACTCGACGATGGAGGCTGAATACATCGCTACCAACGATGGTGCCAAAGAGGCTGTCTGGATGAAGAAGTTCATCACTGAACTTGGAGTGGTTCCGTACATTGAGCATCCAATACCTTTATATTGTGATAACAATGGAGCTGTGGCTTTGGCCAAGGAACCCAGGTCCCATCAGAGATCCAGGCATATTCTGAGGCGGTATCACCTGATCCGGGAGATCGTTGATCGCCGCGAGATCGAGGTCGGGAGAGTTGACACGAAGGACAACACTACGGATCCACTCACGAAAGTCATACCCCAGATACAATTTGAGACTCTTCAGGATGTTGGGTATGAGATACTACTACACCCGGCCTTAGTGCAAGTGGGAGATTGTTAGTTATATATATGCCCTAAAGGCCATTGTTGTACATATGATGTATATTATAGTGGATGCTTGGATATATATATATATATATATAGGACTTTCTTTCTCGATATGATAGTATGCTATCTAGTTTTACTTTGTTTTAACATGTTGATTTGTATTGATTTACTGTCTTGATCTCACTTGTTGATAAATCCCTTAGGATATGTACTCTACTACTAGGACTATGATGCAGATCATACTAGTTGGGCCAGGGTAGTCCAAGAGTACATCCTATAACTGTTCCTAATCAAGGGAGTATCGAGACAGGGCATTGATACTCCAGAGTAGACTAGCGTATACGCTTCTCGACCCATATGATAGGCGATGGATGATCCCATATCCATTGGTGTTTGACATCTAAGAAGGTGTACGAGTGCTCAGTGGAGACTGGGTACACTGAACGGACACGCCGAGAACTCCTAGATGGTATTATACCTATCGTCAGATAGCAGTTCTCTGGTGACACTGGCATAGGTTAGTCTGTAGACCCGAGATCGTCATAGAGTCTTGTATGATTCCCACTGTGCTTTGATTTCCACCTTACCACGTTCAAGAGGACATGCAAAACGGTAGCTTTTGGGTACCGTCCCGAATCACATGGAGGCAATGAGCGATAGGAGGGGTTTCGTCTCTCCCGGTATTGGGAGTTGATGTTGCGCAGTGTTTGATTGGCTATAACTGGAAGTCCCTGGCCAGGGCTAATATGGAGATATACTGGTAAGTGTTATCAGTAGTTTCTCGACCCGTTATGAGCCTCACATCGACACGACTTATCGGTTACTGGGGTCTGACATTTACCACCCCTAGACTAGTTATGCGACATATCAGACGAAGAGACCGGACTGTACGGTAGTGTTACTGATTGGATTCACAGGAATGTGTACAGGCTTGCTTATTGATCTTCTGATCGCTCAATACCTGGGTGGCTGTTACGTTTAGCTGACCGCTTGCATCTTGTGGGTGTTTGATATGATCATCACTTACTGTCGGCGTATTGACGAGTCTTTAGAATCCTACACAGAGGTTTCCGGGCTCAGGCGAAACGGAGTAGGAGCACATATATGATATGTGCGGTCCCGAGATTAATACGATATGAGATACCGTATTCTATTCTCGCGATATGTGATATCGGCCGGGTATATGTGATATAGCCGGGTTATCGGATCATGTGTTGATTCGATAAAAGGTACATATTATTTTAGTCGGTTATATGTATTATAGCCGGGTTATTAAATCAAGTGTTGATTTAATAATTTAATGTATAATTATATATGTGATATATTACATTACATTAACTAATATAAGCTCACTTAAATGATTATTTTTCTCACTTGATGATACATTGATATATATGTGATATATGTTAATTGTATTATTTTCTTTTGTTACATTTTATATTATATATGTGATATATAATATTGTAACATGTTAGGGTTACAAATGCAACTAGGGTTTATGAGAGTTAAACCATGATTAGGGTTTATGGTTGGATTTATATTTATTTTGGAAATTCAAATTGAATGGATTAAGTTATGGATGAGCTTTGAAGAAGCTTCATGATGCTTTGACTTAGTCCACCCTTTTGGATATTTCTAAGATATTTTGTTAACCCCATCCTAACCCTAACCCATGGTCAACTCACTACAAGGGTTAAGCATAACATGCTTAACCCTTGGTTGCATTTCTAACCTCAACAATAATTCATTTTTCATTCATCACAACTTCATCTTCTTCTTGCTCTTCACAAAAGCTTTCTAGCTTTTCATTGGTGATGAATTAAAGTGAGAAATAGAAAACAAAAAGGAGCAAAATTCCTACTTCATCATCCTCATCTATTCTAGCTACTTAGATTATGGTGTTCACTTCACTAATACCTAATTAGTGAAAAGAGAGCTTGGGTTTGTGATTCCTCAAGGTAGATCATCTTGGATTGTGAAGATTACTAGCAAGGATGCATCATTCACTTTATGGAGCCTCTCAAGAGTTCGGAAGCATGATGATCGCGGTGAAGGGACCTCAACTCGGAGCTTATGAAGCGAAGGAATGGACTACAAAGGTTGTAATACCCAACTCTTAGAAGTAATGTAGGTTTCTTGTTCATTGTTAACCCTAATTCTCTAGTAAAGATCCATGCTTTGGTTGTTTGGCGCTTGAAAAATTTAATTTTGGCATGGTTGATGCCTTGTAGAACCTTGTTCTAGTGCCTAAGAACCCTACATGTTGTGATTTCTATCATGTTATGGTTCTAATTTAGGTATTTGGTTCGATTCTTGGGTTTTAGTTTCTAGAGCCATGAAAATTTTTATTTTTGAATTTCGCATTGGCCGCGGGTTAATAGCAAGGGCACTAGGAACTTTCAATGGTATTAGAGCTGAAAGGTTATGCTAACGTCCTGGCCATCCTCCGTGGCCGTTTGTGGAACAAAAATTTTAATACGATACGAAACTTGGCGCTAGAATAACCCTAAAACGGATCTAACCATAAACCTAACTAGCAACATAAGAAGCTCTATCTAATATGATAGAAATTATACCTAAAGAAAACAAGTCATTCGAGTCTTCGCTCCTCTCCTTTGGTTCCTCAAATAATGTACGGATCGTTCTTGAACTTCGGCCTCCTTGCGTCAAAGATGATCCACCCGAGAGTGCCTACTTTGAGCTCCTAGCTCAAATATGAGATAACTAGAGTACTTAGCTTGCTAATCTAAGTAGCCTAGATGAAGTAGAGTGAGATGATGGATTAATATGTCTCATTAACCCTAGGTTTCTCAACTCATGAGACAATTAGGGTTAGAGATAGAAGAAGAAAGCAATGAGAGGATGAGAGTGTTCAAGTGAGAATGAATATCATCAAGTGAAGAAAGGCTAAGTGTTGTGTATTAATAATGCAAAACAATAATGCCATACCAAAATATCTAGATATTTCAAAAATATCTAGATGCCCCATTGCATTAAAAATTAACAACAAAAGAAAATATCTAACATACTCCAATAGTAAAGAATGAGTCATGCCATGAGTCACCAAGTAACCATGCTTCACTTTGTTGGGATTCCTTAGCACCTAGCCTAGGGTTTGCAAGCATCACACATGTCACAAACAGAATTTTAAGGGGTGCTAAGCAACCAAACTATGAATCGTACAAGAAAACTAGGGTAACAAAACTTTGCAATCTAACATTACAAAGAGAAGTGAACTAGAAACCTTTGTAGATCCGGTCCTTCACTTCTAAAGCTCCGTGTTGATGTCCCTTCGCTGCGATCATCGAGCTCCCGGACTCAAGTGATGGTTTCCTCGGAGAAATGAATGGATTTGCTCGTAGTCTTCGAGGCCGAAAATGATCTACGTCGAGGAGACTCAAACCCAAGATAACCCTTCACTAGGTCAAGAACTTTATGAAGAGAACACCCTAAACTAAATGACAAGTAGTAGATGATGATGAAATAGGAAGTGGGTTCATTTTATATTTTGATTTCTCACTTTATTTCTTCACTTAGAAAAATCTAGGAAGGTTTTCTTTTGGATGATGAAGAAGAAGAAGAATGAGAATGAAAACTCAAGTGAAGAGATAATGATAATTATGTAACCATGGGTGAGTTAGTATCATCCACTAACTCTTGTAGAGACATAACCATGGCTAATTATAATGGTTTGGTTAATAAATATCTTAATTGAGACAAAATAAGTGGACTTTGTCAAAGATGCTTCAAGCTTCATGAAGCTTCAATTCTTGACAAAAGATGCCACCGTTTTGAATAATTAAGATAAATAAAAACCTAAATTATAATTAGCATGGTGTATGTCACCCACCCACCTATGTTTGCATGTATCCTCAATCATGATACAAATATGTACACAACTATATATCACATATATATTATGTATACATCAAGCGAGGAAAGCAATCTTAAGTGAACCAATACTAGTTAATGTAAAGTAATATATCAAATATATAATCATACATTAAATCATTAAATCAACACTTGATTTAATGATCCGGTCATATCGCATATAACCGACTAATATCTAGTGTATCAATATATCGAATCAACACTTGATTCGGTAACCCGGCTATATCGCATATAACCGACCGATGATACAAATCGCGAGAATAGAATACAGTATCACATACTCGTACTATTCTCGGTCCCGCACATATCTCATATGCGCTCCTATTTCATTTCGCTTGAGCCAGGAAACCTCGGTGTAGGACTCTAAAGACTCATCAATACACCGGCAGTAGGTGGTGATCATA
Organism: Agapanthus africanus; assembly: GCA_030015575.1. Taxonomy (NCBI): domain Eukaryota; kingdom Viridiplantae; phylum Streptophyta; class Magnoliopsida; order Asparagales; family Amaryllidaceae; genus Agapanthus; species Agapanthus africanus. The sequence goes on along the minus strand of CM057350.1, from coordinate 241,783,272 downwards.
TCAGTCACCCACAAGCCGCAAGCGGTCTGCTAAACGTAACTATTGGATATATGTATGCCCTAGAGGCCATTATATGATAGTGTATGTACTGATGTGTATGTGTGTGTGTGTGTGTATGTGTATTCGGAGGACAGTCTTGCTCGACATGATAGTATGCAATCTGATTGCTCTTTATCATATGTTCACTTGATCATACTTTTACTCATTTGATACATGTTGATAAAGCCCTTAGGATATTGGCTTGACTACTGGGATTATGATGTGGATCATACTAGTGGGGCACCTGTAGTTTATAAGCATATCCTTGAAATGTTCCTAGTCGTAGGTATATCGAGACAGGGCATCGATATTCCAGAGTAGGCTAGCGTATACCAATCTTGTTCCATATGATTGGCGATGGATGATCCCATATCCATCTGGTGTAGTGACACCAAAGATTGTATACGGGTGCTCAGTGAGACTGGGTACACTGAACGGACTCACCGAGAACTCCTATGTGGTATTATATCATACGTCGGATAGCAGCTCTCAGGTGACACTGGTACAGGTTAGTTTGTAGACCCGAGATCGTCATAGAGTCTTGTGTATCCTCCCACTGTACTTTGATCTCCACCTTACTACGGCTATACCGAGTCGTACAAACAGGTGGATTTTTGGTACAGTCCCGAGGCACATGGAGGCGATGAGCGATAGGAGGGGTTTCATCTCTCCCGGTATTGGGGGTTGATGTTGCGCTATGCTCGATTGGCTATAACAGCAAGTCCCTGGCCAGGGCTGCTGAGATTTAATGATAAGTGTTATCAGTAGTTTCTCGATCTGTTATGAACCATATACCGGCATGACTTATTGAGTTACTGGGGTCGACGATTCCATCCCCAGACTCGATATGCAGCATATCTGACGAAGAGATCGGACTGTACAGTAAGTGTTGCCAGTTGGATTGACGGGAGTTTTGACAGGTTCACTTGTTCTTCTTCTGATCGCTCAATACCCGGGTGGCTGTTATGTTTAGTTGACCGCTTGCGGCTTGTAGGTGTTTGATATGATCATCACCTACTGCCGGCGTATTGACGAGTCATAGAGTCCCACACAGAAGTTTCCTAGCTCAGGCAAAATGATATGGTGCGCATATGAGATATGCGCAGGAGCTCGATTAAATGTGTGTATGTAACGTTTTGAAAATCGTTTAGGTGAAATTTCGGAAAATCGGTAAAATAACGGGTGTTTTCCGTCAAAATCAAGATATAAATATCTTTTAATAAAAAATTAAATATACATATTCTAGCTATGTAATTGCTAGTATTTGGTGTTTATTGAGCCACTTGTAAAATTTGTAAATTTCTGAAAATTTTTCCGAAATTAATTATTTTAATATTATTTTAAGCCGTCACTAATACATTTAATTAGCGATAATTACAAATTGGAATGGGTTTATACAAATTTTGTGCATCATGACACATTTAACTAACAAGTAAAATATTATTTCTGAAATGAAATGAAGTTGTATAACGGTTCTAGAAATAACGAAGAAAAAGGCTTTAATGGTGAAAAATAGCTAAATAGAATTGGGGTATAGTTGCATGTTACTTGGTATTCCTCATACACACACACACACCCTCACCCTCTCCCCTAGTATGGATGAATTCTGCAGCCCCCAAACCCCATGTCCCCACTTCACTTTCTCATCTCATTAAAATCTAAAGAAAATGGAAAAATAAAGAAAAAGATGTATAAGTGTTGACTTTGAGGTAAGGGTATTGCCTTGATTTATTTTCCCCACCTCACACTCTCTCCACTCCTTCCCCCACACTTGGTCGAGCCCTTCTTCCCCCAATTCCAGCAGCAGCCCCCCTTTTTCCTACACCATTTCACACCAAAAATCCACTCAAAATTGCATCAAAATCCCTACAAATTCAAAGCAAAATCAAAATCCAACTCCTACCCATTTTTCCTTAGCCTATAAAGCATGGATTGTGGTGAAAGGAGAGTAATTTGGAGGCCAAGATTTTCATGCTAGATCTCTAATTTTGTGAGGTATAATCTTAGCATTTTGTTTAAGTTATTGTATAATTACTTGAATCTAGCTATTATATGTTTAATTAGGGTTCTAAATTTCAAGTTTGAAATTTAAAGAAAAGGGAATTGAGAGTAAGTTAGGGTTTGTATCATTTGTAAAGATTCGCAAGGTGTAGTTTAACATTTTTAGGCATGCTAAAGCTAAGCTACTTGCTATATTACTAATTGTTGCATGTAAATTGTAGTAATTAAGATTTCTAGTAAACTAGGTTTTTAGAATTGAATTCAAAATTGAGAATTAAAATCTAATTATGGTTTCATCATATCATTAATATTATAAATTGTAGTTTAACACATCAAAGCATGTAAAAACTAATCTAATTGCTAGTTTGCAAATTGTTAATTTAAAATTGTAATAATTGTATAAATTGCAAACTAGGTTTTTAAAATGTATATATTTTCTTGAGATAAAATAGTAGTGAATAATTGTGTGACCTAATTATGATATTAAGTGAGCATTTTGTCCATTAGAATCGTTAAAATATTTAGATTGGTTAAAACATCAAGTTTTGAACCGAAATGGGAATTTGCGCTAACTAGGTTTTTGGGAAATAAAATGATTTGATTAGTTTTAATGTTTTGATGATTTAAACCCTATTTTATATACGATTAGTGATTTGTGAAAACACGATTGGTGTGTTTGGGTTTTTCACGATGGTTTGACGTTTTTACATCGACATCGAAGGTTGGTTTGGCTATTCTCGCATGCGTAGGCGATACGTTTTGACCTATGCGTGACACGCGTGTCGATTTGTTTTTCGTATGCTGTTTCGATTTCGAATTGGGTTTTTATACGATACGATTCGTGGTGATATGTAGTTACCCCAGGTGGACTTCGAGACGACAAGCAAGCGTGTGGCGACGTCGGCACCGGCGAGCAAGCTCAGGTGAGTATAATTATATCTACGGGGAGTAGTCGGGTGGATGGCGTATAGCACCCCTGCAGTTCGTAGTATATTTATGATATAAAATTGGATATATATATGTGGTTTATGATCCGTGGAGGATTATCAAGTTATGATTATTGTGTTTATGGTTAGTTTGGTGTTATTAGAAGGGAACTGGCATAGTTTCTTAGTCGCGAAACCTAGAATAGGTGTACACCCACACGCACACACCTGCTTTCACTTTGTTACCTGTGCTATATGGGGATATGTATGTATATATATACACACGTACACACACACACATGGGTATAGGACTATATATATATGTATATATATATATATACGTATACATATACACGGATTATGAGGACAGTACTTGGGATTGGAGATGAGTCGATGAGATTGGGTTAGAGGCCGTGAGATTGGTGATGTGATATGGTTCGTATTTGAGATACGACGTGATGTTTTAGCGGGTCCTTTCGACGTGGTGTTTCCAGACACACGCACGCATACATAGATGGTATCAGTATTGTACTAGACATAGATCAGTACCCCGATCATGATATTTGATAAAGAGGATACCAGATGAATAATGTGATAGATATGACATTTGACCCGTACCCAGATTTGGGAGGCCGTACGACGGATTTACCGTACGAGCTATATATTGATGATAGATCCGCACTCTTGACTCGAGGATGTCATATTATACAGGGTATCGTATGGAATACTTTTGAGGTGGGATCACCAACTATTATGCAAATATATATATCGACTCAGATTTAGGTAGTTTCCATACCCCTTTCAATTGGTTGTTAGTTAGACCTGTAGTTACCTAGTAGATGTTAGACTGGACCCGAGTCAAACCTATTTCCAAAAAAACTAACGAATCGTAAGGATTTTAAAGACATGTCAAGGGATACTATGGATATTTCAAAATATGTACCTTTTCTTAAAAACACCGTAGCCCTTATTTTCAAAACACCACGATTCACACTATTTCAAACGACAAAATAGTATAACACAGGTGTAGCGATGTAGATTCCTTATTGTTATGTTATCATTCATGTTCCGCATATTATTGTTGCAATTAATATTCATTGCCATTTATCACGTTGTTATCGTCTCATTGCATGTTTATTGTGTACTTAGTGATTATGAACCATGCTGTCAGGACACCAGCACCATTACCGATGATGCATATATTCCACATACACTTACTTGCCGGCTCACACACATCATCATCGGTAATTGCCTTGCCACGTACACTTTATAAAACACTATTTCATTGACATAGCTTGCTAACTAATAGTTGCTACATGTTATAGCTTTCATATACTAGTTTAATTATTGCATAATATCATATGCATCGATATATTCAATTGTTATGCGGTATTATGGAGATTTATGCCGGTTTTCTTGGTTATTGACATGGTGACTTGATGATTTTGGATTCTTCTTGATATTTTCTGGATTTGGAAACCGAAAGTTTTGTAAACTGATGAACCATTTTTAAGAGAAAAAATGCGGTTTTCCTTGATATGTTGAGTATCGTCCACCATTATGTTTTCTTGGTTCGGAGATGTTTTCGAAACCCGATTAGTGGAGTTGGATAAACCATCTTGAGTATATGGTGGACCCGGTATGGTACCCCGGGGCAAGAAGTTTGAGTAGTAGACGATGACCCTGGCAGGGGCAGACTGCCTACCGGTGATTTTACCTGGCGCGGCGGATATCCGGAGGATACCGTTCATGGTCTGATTGATGATATGGGCTGATCCGGATTGACGGAGCCCGAGGTATTGAGATATTGAGATTTGAGACACTAAGATATATAGATTTGGTGATACAGGCCAGTCCGGATGGCCGGAACCTGAGATATTGAGATATTGAGGTTTATGTTTTGTGTCGATGCTTGACACGGATTTGATGTTGATTTCATTGATGATATCTCGATTTGTATACATACAGAAATTTCATTGATTAAAGAAAAACAGTTCTTGAATTATGATGTACTTTGTTTTCATTATATGCATCTGCACATCATTTTAGTGATATATT